>CM062293.1:383223564-383823564 GCA_031216915.1 Pictodentalium vernedei
CTAGCCTTCTAAAGTCCCCCCTTGCAATTCTCCCATGCTTTTGGCATATTTTTGAGAAAGTTCATTTCTAAAATTTCCTGGGAGAGTTGCTTGGTTACAGAATGTTTTCTGTTATTTTCCCCATTGTTACGTTTTCACCCATGGGTGTATAACGTTTGTGTTCTGCATCTTCCATCTGATGTTCTGCAGATTCTCCCCTGGGAGTCTCTGTTTTGCATCAGATAGAGTGTAATTTGATGACTGATTCTGGGCCAGTTTTTTCAGTGCCTGGAGTCATGTTTTCTGGTGTTTTTACACTGTTTGTTTACATTGGCAACAGCCTTTTTTGAGGGGGGCTGTTTGCCTTTGGTGTAGTTTATCTCACTATAAGATACATTTATATTATCCGTAAGTGTCTCATTAATTATTTAATATAAATTTAAAATTTTTGACCACACTTTGCCATCGGATCCATCGGGGCTCAACGTTACTTTTCAGCAACTCGGGCTTCGCTGAAAAAATATTTTTTCAAAATTATTTTGATTTGCAATTGTTTTTTCATTTATTAATGGATCATGTTATTATGTATCTTTGTGTCAGGGGTTTTTGCGAGTAACTAGGACTTATTGTTGTTCTTTCACAATGAAGGGACGTTGTTCAAATTGTAATAGGAAGAAATCTTCCTCTGACTTTCATGATCATTGTATTAATTGTAGTCAGTGTTCTCGCATTAATCCCTGTTCTATATGTGAATATTGGGATGAGAAACATTGGAAACGTGTGTCACGATATGTTGTTTCTGGAGAAAGGGCGATGCCGGCTCTTTCTCCGCAAGGTCACTCTACTCTCTCAGTTTCTATTTCAGAAGAACCAGAACAGGGTGATGTTTCCATGTTATCTTCTACAAGTGTGCGTCCGTCGTCACAAATGAATTCAGAGCTAGCGGCAAAAGTGCTCATGGAGATTAGACAAATGTCGTCCGCTAGCTCGCCCGGTGTAGCGTCCATTCACCGAATGGTTCGGCAGCCGGGTTCGTCCGATGCGGTCCAAGAGGAAGTTTTGGGTGATGCGAGCACTATAAACATAATAGATGCACACCCAGTGACGGCGGATAGTAAGCGAGAACGGAGGAAGCCTTTGAGTCCGGTTCCTAGCTCGTCCAGGTCCAGCCGGGCCGCGAGCGAGAGAGGCCCCTCTCTCGTACAACAACATCTGGGACCAGATGTTGTGGTACAAAATGTGTCTTTAGCGGAGCATACGTCCGTCGCTCGGGACGCTCCGTTGTATAAGCAGTCCGCAGAGACTGTTAAGGCTTCCTCTTCTCGTCAGCGCACACGACCGCACCTTGGCTGCGTGACCGCCGATATATTACCAGCTTCGCCGATCAAGGATTCTTCGGCGACCAGGTCACACCATCCGGCAGCCAGGGATTCGAGACCGATGGACTCCGGACGTTCGCATAGGAAAAGTATGCGGGAGCCATCTGATGCGGACCTGCCCTCGGCGAAGCAGCGAAAGACTGCGCCTCCGCAGGTCTCGACGCCGGACATTCTTGTGCAGATAGCACAGCTTATCGCAGCATCCCAGCAGCCGACAGAAACGGTGTCGGATCGAGAATTATCCGACGGCGCTGGGTCGGTACGCTCCGCCGAAGCATCGGGGCCGGGCGACCGGGAACATCATGAGGTCCGACCGGATGGTGAAAGGGATACGGATGACTTGGAGCTATCCCTTTCGGAACAACATAAAGCTGCCGTGGACTTCATTCGGCACTTTCTCCCTCAAGTTGTTCCGTCGGGCCAGACTGCTGCGGTTCCGGACAAGAGAATTATAGCGTCATTGGACTCTGAATTTTTTGAGCGGTTCAGGGACATCGCTCCCGAGTTTCCATCTCAGTCCAATAATGTTGCAAGAACATTTGAATTATTGAACGACGCTATATTTAAGCTTGCTTCCAGGACGGGGAAAGCAGGTTTCTTGTCCGCTAATACTCTCAACCTGCCTTTCATTAATGCAAGGAATAAATTCGATAAGGCAGGACAGGGTATACCGAGAGTTCCTCTGCGTATGGACGACGAGGCGGAAGACTTAGAGCTATCATTACCGTCGTCAGCTTCTATTCCAACCGCGGTGTTGGAAACAGCTATTGCGTCTAACAGATCCAATTTAGATGCCTTATCTTACGCAGATCACCTTACTAAGGCGTTATCACTGCGTCTTCAGGGGAAAGAGTTTCAGGATATACAATCCTCTTTAAGACTTCTTTCAAGGGCAGTAGCTTATTCCACGTGTAACTCCGCCCTTTCAGTGGCAAATCTGGAGTTGGTTAGACGTGACGCAGCCCTAGCTACATCCACACTAGTGGATTCTAAGGTGAAGAACTCTCTTAGAGTCGCTTCTGTCTCCGGAGAACTTCTCTTTGACGGCAAGCTTTCCACTATTTATGATAAAATTACAAAGAAAGCTAAGGATTCTCTGTTGTTCAAATCTGCTCCTAAGAAGTCGGATACAGCAGACACGAATAAGACAGGCACTTCTGAGTCTAATGCGCCCAAGAGAGGTTCCTATAGAGGTTCCGGTGCGTCCTCTTGGTCTTATTCGAGAGACCGTCAGGATAGCGACTCTCGTTCGGGACGTCCTTCAGGCCGGGACAATCGGTCGGATGCCCCGAGGTCGACGGGGCGAGGTGCGGGCCGTGGAAGACGTGGTTTCTCCTACCGCAGGCCTCGCAGGTCCAGGAGGTGATGGCTTAAACCTCTATCGCGTTCCGGTTGGCGGAAGGTTGTCGAGCTTTTCACAAGAATGGGCGTCGATTACGGACGACCCTTGGGTGAGAGGAGTGACTTCGGAAGGTCTAAAGATATCCTTCAAACGAAAGCCTCCATTAACTCGAAGTCCAAAGTGGACTCATTTTCCGTCAAATCCGCAGAAAAGAGACGCTCTGTTATCAGAGGTGCAGTCTCTTTTAATGAAGAACGCGGTAAAGGTCGTAGAAAACCAGGAATCTCCGGGATTCTACAGCCATCTGTTTCTGGTTCCGAAACCAGACGGCTCGTTCCGTCCAGTCATAGATTTGAGCTGGATAAACAAGCTGATTGTCGCCCCGAAGTTTTATATGGAGACGATTCGATCGGTCAGAGCGAGTATTCGGGTGAACGATTATGCAACGAGCATAGATCTCAAAGATGCGTACTTTCACGTCATGGTACATCCGACATTCCGAAAGTATCTACGCTTCGCAGTCCTAGGAGTGGTGTATCAATTCCGGGCGATGTGCTTCGGATTGAATCTAGCACCCTGGGCTTTCACTCGGGTAATCAACTCGGTAATGATCTACTTCCGAGCTCATTCGTCTGCGGTAATGTCGGCCTACCTGGACGACATTCTTCAGAGGTACGGCAACGAGTTAACGCTTCAGAACGATGTTCAGAATCTTCTTCTATTGCTCCGACGTCTCGGTTTTATAGTAAACGAGGAGAAGTCGGATCTGGTGCCGTCCAAGTCATTCACTCATCTGGGAATGAGCTTCGAGACGCACAACAATCTCGTTCGTCTGCCGTTAACCAGAGCGAAATTAGTCAGTTGTTACTCTCGCTATTGTCTGCACGCAGACAAAGTCACGACGAGAGAATTTATAAGACTGATAGGTCTGTGCGGAGCCGCCGCGGATCTCATTCCGATGGGGCGGTTACGCACACGTCCTCTTCAAATTTTCTTGACTCAGAATTGGAGTGTGAAAATTCATTCGCTCGATGTAGACGTTCTCTTGTCAGATCAAGTGAAACAAGAGATTCAGACTTGGGCAAACATTTAGTGGTTAACTCAGGGAGTTCCGCTGCAGTTGCCGGATCCGAGTTTTACCGTTATGACGGATGCCAGTCAAACAGGTTGGGGTGCATCATTAATCCCAACGGATTCGAGATGCCAGGGTCTTTGGGATCCGCAATTCCTGTGCAAGCACATAAACATCAAGGAAATGATGTCAATTTGGCTTGCGTTACGTCACTGGATGGACATTATTCACGATGCTCATGTCCAAATCCTATCCGACAATACGACAGTAGTGACGTATATACGGAATCAGGGAGGCACTCATTCAGTTCCGTTGTTCAATCTAACGGAAAGAATCCTTCTGTTTGCGCTAGAACATCACGTTCTTCTTTCGGTCCGTCACATACCGGGTCGTCTGAATGTGCTAGCAGACTCCCTTTCACGAAAGGGTCGCTTGTTGCCGTCGGGGTGGACTCTCAACAAACAAGTATTCAATCAGATTTGCTACCAATGGGAACGGCCAATGATAGACTTATTTGCGACACATCTCAACAATCAGTTGCAGACGTATGTGTCTCCGTGTCCGGATCCAAGAGCATTTGCAGTAGACGCTCTGTCGATCCCTTGGGACGGAATGATAGGATATGCGTATCCTCCGCGCCGTTAATTCAACAAGTATTGCTAAAGATAAAACAATCTCAATGCAAGATTCTGTTGGTAGCATCTCTGTCGCCACAGAGACCGTGGATAAATCTACTCAGGTGTCTGTTGTGGGTCCTACCGCGGAAGCTTCCTCCACGGGAGGATCTTCTTTCGCAGGGGAAATCGCGCCAACTCCATCACAACCCGCAAGGTCTCAACCTTCACGTTTTTCCGTTGTGCGGTCCTTCTTGCATGGCAAGCACTTTACAGGACGAGCAGTGGACGCGATTTCTAACTGTAGGAGGACCTCCTCTTCGCTAAACTATGCGGCTAAGTGGAAGGTTTTTCGTCGTTGGTGTAGGGATCATTCTGTAGATATATTCGATCCCTCTATACCAGACATTGCAAACTTTCTAGTATACTTGTTTGACGAAATCAAACTGCAGCCTGTTACTATAAAGGGTTATAGATCTATGTTATCTGATACCTATGCACATCATGATAGTTTACAAATTGGATCTAATGTCTCTTTATCTAAGTTGGTTAGAAACTTTTCGATAAATAGACCCAGAACTCTTAGATTAATTCCTAAGTGGAATTTAGCTTGGGTTCTTCTTAAATTGAAGGAAAAGCCATTTGAACCTCTTGGGACAGTAGATTTCAAATTCTTATCTTATAAGACAGCTTTTCTCTTAGCTTTCTCTTCTGCTAGAAGAGTCAGTGAGCTTCATGCACTATCGGTGGATGATTCTCATTATCGTAGTGTTGGGAACACTATCACCTTCACTACTAATGTGGGTTTTTTAGCTAAGAATCAGGCTCCTAATAAATATCCGGAACCTATTGTTATTAAGGCTCTTCCGTCTTCCGTCTTCAGACGGGCGTAGGCCTTTACTCTGTCCTGTTAGAGCATTACGTATCTATAAACAGAGATCTCAGTTTATCAGAAAGGGACGGAAACGTTTCTTTCTGTCTTTGATGCCTAATAGAAAGGACATTTCAGTCCATTCTATTGCTAGATGGATTCAATTAACTATCCGTACTGCTTATGAAGATTTATCTTCTTCTCAGCAGTCTGTGCTTAAGATCTCTGCTCATGAAGTAAGAGCTCTTTCTACTTCCTGGGCTTATGCTAATAGTGTTGCTATTACAGATTTAATGAAGGCTGCTTATTGGTCTCAGCCATCCACATTTACAAATTTTTATCTCAGAAATATTGAGTCCATTTCTGGAGACCTGCATTGTTTAGGTCCGTTATCTGTTGCTCAGAATGTCGTCCACTAAACAGTTGCAACTATAGTTATGCAGGCTTTCTGTTCCGGCAGTGACTCCGTCCGGCTGCCCTCTTCGCTCTGGGCTATTTGACCCAGGGCAAGGGGGGGGGGGGGGGGGGGGGGGGGTGTTCCCTTAGGTCACCAGCTTTATAGTGAAAAGCAAGGGAATGCCTCCTCCAAGTCAGTATTTCTGAGTCGCTTCCGGGATGGTTTTAAAGTGTAATATTAATGTTAAAATTCATTCATGTCTTATTTTTAAAGTGTAGCTCGGTGTGAAGCATTTGTATATGTCAAGTGTCAAACGGGCTTTAATATACAATACTCGGACACTTTTAAATGACTATAAAGAGTCTCAATTCTCTGGACTACTTTATTTATTGTCTTGCTTTAAAAATAATTAGTATAAGGGTTATACTGGATGTTAATAGAGAACATGAATGTTATTGTGCTCAATTATTAAGGGTAGTGTATCTTTCTAATTTAATATTAAATAAGAAAGATACATGTAAAGCCTAATACTCCTTTTCTCCTTAAGGGGTTACCTTTGCCTCTTTACTATATAGTTGAGCTTATTGGATTTTCCTCTATGTCCTAGGCCCTCCAGCCTGTTTACTATTCAGCTAAGTCTGGGTCATTGGTACAGTATAAAAATGTTAAAAAATTTATAGTAATTTATATATTTTTTATACTTACCAATGACCCAGACGGGGATGGCCCTCCCTGGAGTTGAGAACTCTTGCCTCCCCGCTGAGTACATAGCGCTGACCAGGCACTGCCAGTAAGAATGATAATTGGCGCCAATTTCGGGACGTCTGCGTCACTGCGCATGCGCAGTAGAGGCGTAGTATGGAGGTCCTTTAGGACATGATTTCTTTTTGTTTTGGATGCAAATTTTGGGGATTGGGGGGCAAAATTTGTGTTTGGCCCTGGTTTTGGTAGAGTTAGCACCAGCTAAGTCTGGGTCATTGGTAAGTATAAAAAATATATAAATTACTATAATTTTTTTAACTTTCGAGGCAGCAGCCATTTTGTTGTCATTCTGATTATGTAGTTACACTGATTTTTCAGTGTTTTCCTCTCTCCCTGTCTTTTAAGTCCCCCCTTGCTATTCTCCCATGCTTTTGGCATAGTTTTTGTAATTATTATTACTAAATTTTCTTGGGAGTCTTAGCTGAACAACAGAATGAATTCTGTTCTTTTCCCCATGTTTACGTCTTCACCTACGGGTGGTTAGGCGTTGTGGTCTGCATCTACCATCTGATGTTCTGTAGTTTCTTCCCTGGAAGTCTGTTTTGCATCAGATAGTGTATTTTGGTAACTGATTCCGGGCCTGGGTGCCTGGAGTCTTATTTTAGTGTTTTTACATTCATTGTTTACATTTACAACAGCCCTCTGTGTGAGGGGGGGATTTCTGGAAAATAATATCTTGGTGTTATTTTAATCATAACTAGATACATTATTATTGTTCGTAAGTGTTGAATAAATTGTTTAAAATATTTTTAAAATTTTTGTCCACACTTAGGCTTGGGATCCATTGGGGCTCAACGTTACTTTTCAGAAACTTGGGTTATTCTGAAAAAATATTTTTTCAAAATATTTTGATTTCAATTATTTTTTCTATATTAATGGATCATATTATTATTATGTATTTTGATTACCAGGGGTTAGTGCGAGTACCAGGACTTGTTTTCTTTTCACATTGAAAGGATATTGATCAATTGTAATAAGAGAAAGTCTTCCTCTGACTTTTATAATCATTCTATATGTGGTCAGTGTACTCGCATTAACTCCTGTTCAGTATCGTATGATTTCGATGACAATATGGGAAGTGTATGTCACGGTATGTTATTGGGGAATTGGACACTCTGGTCCTTTCCCCGCAGGGTCACTCTACTTTATCAATTTCTATTTCAGACGATCAAGATTAGGGTGATGTATCTGTGATGTCTTCCAACAGTGTGCCTCCGTCGTCACAATTAATGAAGGGCTAGCGGAAAAGTGCTCATGTAAATACGCCAATTGCCTAAGAGGACCCTAGTAGGTTCGACGGCCTTTGACGTCCGCTAGCTCGCCCGGTGTAGCATCCATTCACCGAATGGTTCGGCAGCCAGGTTCGTCCGTTGCGGTCTAGAAGGAATTTTGGGGTGATGCGAGCACTATAAATCAACCAAATGCACACCCAGTGACGGCGGATCGGAGGGAGAACGGAGGAAGCCTTTTAGTCCGGTTCATAGCTCGTTCTGGTCCGTCCGGACGGCGAGCGAGAGAGGCCCCTCTCTCGTACAACAACATCTGGCCCCAGATGTTGTGGTACAAAATGTTTCGCATTCGGAGCATACGTCCGTCGCTCGGGACGCTCCGACATATAGTCAGTCCGGAATAGACTGTCAATAAGGCTTCCTCATTCTCATGGTAGCGCACACGACCACTCTTGGCTACGTGACCACGGATATCCAGTCAGCTTCGCCAGTCAGAAAATCATCGGCGACCAGGTCACACCATCCGGTAGCCAGGGACACGAGGCCTGCAGACTCCGGACGTTCGCATAGGAAGTGTGCGAGAGTCAACGTACACGGAGCTTCCGGCGGCAATGCATCGTAAGACCGCTACTGCACAGGCCTCGGGAACGGACGTGATTTCCTAAATAGCACAGTTTATCGCAGCATCCCAGCATCAACTGAATCTGTCACATATTTTTTATCCGACAATGCTGGGTCGGGACGCTCCGCGGAAGCGGGTACGGACGTCCGAAAATTTCATCCGGTCCGACGGGATACCGAAAGGGATTTGGAGGATTTCGAGCTTTCCCTTTCGGAACAACATATGCTGTTGTGTATGTCATCTGACTTGGTCTTCTACAGCTTCTTTCGTCGGACCAGATTGCTGCGATGCCGGATAAGAAACTGATAGCATCGGTGGACTTAGAAATTTTTGGTTCGGTTCAGGGACATCGTCCCTCAGTTCCGACATAGTCCAATAATGTCACACAACTTTCGAATTATTGAACGACGCTATATATATTATTATTATATGCTTGCTATAACCAAGCATTTCTGGTTTCTTGTTCGCAAAGTTACGGAGATGTCTTTCAAAAGTGTGCCTCTGTCATCATAGTTAATGAAGAGCTAGCGGCAATAAGTGCTCATGGAATATGTCTATCGCCTACGGAGTGACATTCGCTAGCTCACCCGGTGTAGCGTGCATTCATCGAATGGTTCGGCTGCCGGGTTCGTCCGTTGCGGTCTAGGAAGGAGATTTGGGTGATGCGAGCACTTTAATTACTTTAGTACTCACCCAATGACGGCAGATTTAGACAGATCGGAGGAAGCCTGTTAGTCCGGTTCCTGGCTTGTCCAGGTCCGTCCGGGCTGTGAGCGAGAGAGGTCCCTCTCTCGTCCAACAACATAGGGGACCGCATGTTGTGGTTCTGATATTTTACATTCGGAGCATATGTCTGTCGGTCGGGACGCTCCGTTATATTGACAGTCCGAGAGACTGTCCATAATGCTTCCTCATCCTCACAGCAGTGCACACGACCGCACATTGGCTACGTGACCTCGAATATCCGATCAGTTTCGTCATTCAGTGATTCTATGGCGAATAGGTCGCGCCATCCGGTAGCCAAGGGACACGAGGCCTATACACTCCGTTCGCTCGTATATTGGTAGTATGCACGGGGTAACGATCACGGAACTTCCAGCGGCAATGCATGTAGGACCGCTTCTCCTCAGGCCTCCGTGACGGACGTGCTATCCGAGTTAGCACAGTTGTTTCGCAGCATCCCAGCAATTGACAGTTTCTTGGTCGAATCAGGAATTATCCGACGGCGCTGGGTCGGTGCGGTCCGCGGTTGCATCAGGTACGGACGACCGAACGCTTTATAGGGTCCGACAGGATGGTGAAAGGGATTCGAAAGATTTCGAGTTTTCCCTTTCGTAGTATCGGAAGCTGCCATTCATATCTTCTGGCATTATCTTCCAGTGATTGTTATTTCGGACTACATTGCTGCGATGTTGGATAAGAGACTTATAGCGTCATTGGACTCGGAATTTTCGATCGGTTCGGGGACATTGTCCCTGACTTACCGACGCAGTCCAATAATTTCATTACAACAGGTGTTTTATTTTTCGACGCTATATATGCATACAAGCCTGCTACCAAGCATGATAGTTTAGTTTCTTGTCCGCGTTGCTCTTTTCTGCCATTTTATCATTCATACGAATAGTTTATTTTGGCAGTGCAGGGCATACCGAGAGTTCATATGCGTCTAGACGGTGTGGTTAAAGACTGGAAATATTCTTTTTCGCCGTCTATGTCTTTTCCAACTTCAATGTTGGAAACGTCAATGATGTCTAGTAGACTTAATTTAGACGCTTTATCATACGTGAGGCGTTATCATTACGTCTTCAAGAAAAGATTTACGGGATATTATTCTGAATGTAATTTCTTTTGAGGGCAGTAGTTTGTTCACGTAGAACTCCGCCCTTCAGAGGCTGATTGGAGTTGGTTAGACGTGACGCGGAGAAGCTTCTCTTCGACGGCAACTTTTCAGCAATCCATGAATTGCTCGATTTTCACGTTCTCTTGTCTATCTAGTGTTACAAGAGATTCAGACTGGGGCAAACATTCGGTGGTTGACTCAGAGAGTGCCACTGCAGTTGCCGGACCCGAGTGTTGCTGTTATGACGGTTGCCAGTCAAACAGATTGGGATATAATACTGATCCCAACGGATTCGTAGTGCCAGGGTCTTTGGGTTCCGCGGTCTCTTAGCAACCAATTATCTTCCACGGAATAATGTTTTTTAGGCTTGCTTTATGTCATTGCATGAACATTATTCAGAAACGCATGCCCAAATCCTGTCCGTTAATTCGACAGTAGTGGCGTATCTCCGGAACCAGGGAGGCACTCTTTCGTTTCCGTTATTCAATTTAATGGAAAGAATCCGTCTGTTGGTTATAGTACACCAATTTCTGTTTTGGTCCGTCATATTCCGGGTCGTCTGATTGTTTTACCGGACTCCCGTTCACTTAGGGGTCGCTTGTTGCTGTCAGAATGGACTCTCAACAAACAAGTATTCAATCAGATTTGCTATCTATGGGAGCGCCCAATGATGATTTATTTACGACACAGCTTGCTATTCAATTGCAGACGTTTGTGTTGGCTTGTCCGGATCTCTGAGCTAATGTTGTTAACGCTCTAGTGATCTATAGGACGGAATGTTAGGATACGCGTATCCTCCGGCACTGTTGTTTCAGCAGGTATTGCTAAGATAAACAACCACAATACATTTCTGTTGATAGCATCTCTATCTTCACAGAGACCATGGGTAATTTACTCTGTTGTCTACTGTGGGACTTAACGTGAAATCTTCCTCAATGTGAGGATCTTTTTTCACTGGGTAAATCGTGTCATCCTTATCACAACTCGCAAGGTTGCAGCCTTCATGTATTCCGTTGTGTGGTCCGTATTGCACTGTACTGGACGAGCTTTGGACGCGTTTTCTTACTATAGGAGATCCTCTTCTTCGCTATTCTATGCGGCTAAAGTGGAGGCTCTTCCGTCGTTGGTGTAGGGATCATTATGTTCATATTGTTGATCCCTCCATACTACTCATTGCAATTTTTTAGTATACTTGTTTCACAAGATCTACTGCAGCCTGTTATTATTAAGGTTATAGGTTTATGTTACCTCATACCTATGCACTCTAGGATAGTTTACAATTGAGTCTTATGTCTCTTTATCTAAGTCAGTTAGTAACTTTTTGATAAATAGACTTAGAATCTTTAGATTAAATTCCTATATGGAATTTAACTTTGGTTCTTATTTAGCTAAGTAATCATTTGAGCCTCTGGAAACGGTAGTTTTCAAATTCTGACCTTTTAGACAGTAATTCTGTTGGTTTCTCTTTTACTTAAGAGTCAGTGAGTTTCATGCACTATCAATGGATGATTTTCACTTTCATAGTTTCGGAATCACTACTTCCTTTACTATTTAGGTTGGATTTTTGCATAAGAGTTAGGCTCCTAATATCCGGAACCTATTGTTATTAAGGTCCTTCCGTCTTCGTACGGGCATAGGCCTTTACTCTTTCCGGTTAGAGTTAATGTATTTATAAACAGATATCTGTTTATTACTACGGGCGTAAGCTTCTTCTGTCTTTGATGTCTAGTAGAAGGACGTTACGCTCCATTCTATTGTTAATGGATTCTATTAACTATCGGTACTGCTTATGGTTTATCATTGACTCAGCAGTTGTGCTTAAGATTTCGGCTCATGAAGTAAGAGTTCTTCTACATCTTGGGCTTACATTAATAGTGTCGCTATTATAGATTTTTGAAGGCTGCTCATTGCGCTCAGCCATCCACATTCATGAATTTTTATCTCAGAAATATCGAGTCCATTTCTGGAGGCCTCTATTGTTAGGTCTATTATCTACTGCTCAGAATGTCATTCACTTAACAGTTGCTACTATAGCTAGGTAGGCTGTCTGTTTCGGCAGTGTCTCCGTTCTGCTGCCCTCTTCGCTCTGGGCTATTTGACCCAGGGCAAGAAAAAAGGGGGGGGGGGGGAGGGTGTTCCCTTGGGTCACCTGTTTTACTATGAAAACAAGGGAATACCTCCTCCGGAGTTAGTAATTCTGAGCTGTTATTGGGATGGTTGTTTAGTGAGAAGTTTGTTTTAAAAATTCATTCAAGTCTTAGTTTTTAAAGTATAGCTTTTGAATATTGCATATGTCAACAGACATGATTATGCAATCCTCAGACACTTTTTAAGAGTATAAGAGTCTCTATTCTCTAGTCTTACTTTATTTATTGGCTTACTTTAAAAATTATTAGTATAAGGATTATATTGGATATTAATAGAGTACATGGATGTATGAAGCTCAATTTTGGAAGGTGTTGTATCTTTCTAATTTATCATAAATAAGAAAGATACATGTAAGGCCTATTACTTCTTTTTCCCTACAGGGGATGACTCTATTTTATATTATTGAGCGTATTCCATTTTGCTCTATGTCCTTGGCCCTCCAGCCTTTTTACTATTCAGCTATGTCTGGGTCATTGGTACAGTATAAAAATGTTAAAAAATTTATAGTAATTTCTATATTTTTTATACTTACCAATGACCCAGACGGGGATGGCCCTCCCAGGAGTTGGGAACTCTTGCCTCCCCGCTGAGTACATAGCGCTTACCAGGCACTGGTTATTAGAATGATTAATGGCGCCAATTTCGGAATGTCCTTGACACTGCGCATGCGCAGTAGAGGTGAAGGGTGGAGGGCCTTTCAGGACATGTTTTCTTTGGTTTTAGATGCAAATTTTGGGGATTGGGGGGCAAAATTTGTGTTTGGCCCTATATTTTAAGAGTTACCACCAGCTAAGTATAAAAAATATAGAAATTACTATAAATTTTTTAACTTTCATTATTTTTTTTCATTTTTTGTCTCAAAAACATAGCTTAGGACCCCTCATTAGAAAATTTTTTTTGTTATTTAAGAATTTTGTTTGCAAGTGTTGTCTTCTTTTCGTGTTAGGTAAAGGGTTAAATCTTCAACAGATTGATGTTTTCTGTTTAACCCTTGGGGCCAGGAGATTTTTATACATTTTTGCAACACTTTGACAGTCTGCATTTTCTAGCTTTACATTCCTTTCTAGGTAAGAGTTGGCTGCCTTTATAGGTGGCCAAGAGTTGCATAGAATTAACTTTGAGTTTACCCAGACAGCACTTGTTGGGGCACCTGTTCTGTTGCGATAAAAAGTGGTCAAACTCGAAATTAGTTCCTTAAGGGTTAACACATGAAATTCATTACTGTTGGTAGCTTATCCCTTGACTTAACATGACTCGAAGATGACACCTGCACAAAATGTTACGGAATAACTGAAAAAAATTCATATTTTGTCTTCAAAATAACTTATGATCCCTCATTGGCACAGGCTTGTCAGCTTAGATAAAAAGCAGACATTATCTCTAATTGTCAGCGGTGTTTGTTCTTCAACTCTCTACCTAACATGACAAGAAGACATTTAAAAAACAATTACATTTTTATACTGTACCAATGACCCAGACTTAGCTGGTGCTAACTCCAACAAAACCAGGGCCAAACACAAATTTTGCCCCCCAATCCCCAAAATTTGCATCCAAAACAAAAAGAAATCATGTCCTAAAGGACCTCCATAGTACGCCTCTACTGCGCATGCGCAGTGACGCAGTCGTCCCGAAATTGGCGCCAATTATCATTCTCTGTTTGGCCCTTCATCAGTCAACATCTCACTGATCTTTGTGCTTGTAAATCTTAGTTTAAAGGATGCCAGACACGTAATTTTTGGAGAAAATGTGATTCTAAGGAGGATAGAAGGAGGAGAGGAAAAAGAAGTGGCAAAAAATAATCAGGGCTGTACTTAAAATTTTTTGATGAAATTATGTTAAGTTGCCTATTTTCGAGGCATGGGCCTCTTGTTGTCATTCTTGCTAATTGTTGCACTGCTTATTCAGTGTTTCCTCTCCCCTAGCCTTCTAAAGTCCCCCCTGGCAATTCTCCCATGCTTTTGGCATATTTTTGAGAAGTTTCATTTCTAAAATTTCCTGGGAGAGTTGCTTGGTTACAGAATGTTTTCTGTTATTTTCCCCATAGTTACGTTTTCACCCATGGGTGTATAACGTTTGTGTTCTGCATCTTCCATCTGATGTTCTACAGATTCTCCCCTGGGAGTCTCTGTTTTGCATCAGATAGAGTGTAATTGATGACTGATTCCGGGCCAGTTTTTTCAGTGCCTGGAGTCATGTTTTCTAGTGTGTTTACACTGTTTGTTTTCATTGGCAACAGCCTTTTTTGAGGGGGGCTGTTTGCCTTTGTGGTAGTTTATCTCATTATAAGATACATTTATATTATCCGAAAGTGTCTCATTAATTATTTTATATAAATTTAAAATTTTTGACCACACTTTGCCATCGGATCCATCGGGGCTCAACGTTACTTTTCAGCAACTTGGGCTTCTCTGAAAAAATATTTTTTCAAAATTATTTTGTTTTGCAATTGTTTTTTCATTTATTAATGGATCATGTTATTATGTATCTTTGTGTCAGGGGTTTTTGCGAGTAACTAGGACTTATTGTTGTTCTTTCATAATGAAGGGACATTGTTCAAATTGTAATAGGAAGAAATCTTCCTCTGACTTTCATGATCATTGTATTAATTGTAGTCAGTGTTCTCGCATTAATCCCTGTCCTATATGTGAACATTGGGATGAGAAACATTGGAAACGTGTGTCACGATATGTTGTTTCTGGAGAAAGATCGATGCCGGCTCTTTCTCCACAAGGTCACTCTACTCTCTCAGTTTCTATTTCAGAGGAACCAGAACAGGGTGATGTTTCCATGTTATCTTCTTCAAGTGTGCGTCCGTCGTCACAAATGAATTCAGAGCTAGCGGCAAAACTGCTCATGGAGATTAGACAAATGTCGTCCGCTAGCTCGCCCGGTGTAGCGTCCATTCACCGAATGGTTCGGCAGCCGGGTTCGTCCGATGCGGTCCAAGAGGAAATTTTGGGTGATGCGAGCACTATAAACATAATAGATGCACACCCAGTGACGGCGGATAGTAAACGAGAACGGAGGAAGCCTTTTAGTCCGGTTCCTAGCTCGTCCAGGTCCAGCCGGGCCGCGAGCGAGAGAGGTCCCTCTCTCGTACAACAACATCTGGGACCAGATGTTGTGGTACAAAATGTGTCTTTAGCGGAGCATACGTCCGTCGCTCGGGACGCTCCGTTGTATAAGCAGTCCGCAGAGACTGTTAAGGCTTCCTCTTCTCGTCAGCGCACACGACCGCACCTTGGCTGCGTGACCTCCGATATTTTGCCAGCTTTGCCGATGAAGGATTCTTCGGCGACCAGGTCACACCATCCGGCAGCCAGGGATTCGAGACCGATGGACTCCGGACGTTCGCATAGGAAAAGTATGCGGGAGCCATCTGATGCGGAGCTGCCCTCGGCGAAGCAGCGAAAGACTGCGCCTCCGCAGGTCTCGACGTCGGACATTCTTGTGCAGATAGCACAGCTTATCGCAGCATCCCAGCAGCCGACAGAAACGGTGTCGGATCGAGAATTATCCGACGGCGCTGGGTCGGTACGCTCCGCCGAAGCATCGGGGGCGGACGACCGGGAACATCGGGAGGTCCGACCGGATGGTGAAAGGGATACGGATGAATTGGAGCTATCCCTTTCGGAACAACATAAAGCTGCCGTGGACTTCATCCGGCACTTTCTCCCTCAAGTTGTTCCGTCGGGCCAGACTGCTGCGCTTCCGGACAAGAGAATTATAGCGTCATTGGACTCTGAATTTTTGAGCGGTTCAGGGACATCGCTCCCGAGTTTCCGTCGCAGTCCAATAATGTTGCAAGAACATTTGAATTATTGAACGACGCTATATTTAAACTTGCTTCCAGGACGGGGAAAGCAGGTTTCTTGTCCGCTAATACTCTTAACCTGCCTTTCATTAATGCAAGGAATAAATTCGACACGGCAGGACAGGGTATACCGAGAGTTCCTCTGCGTATGGACGACGAGGCTGAAGACTTAGAGCTATCATTACCGTCGTCAGCTTCTATTCCAACCGCAGTGTTGGAAACAGCTATTGCGTCTAACAGAGCCAATTTAGATGCCTTATCTTACGCAGATCACCTTACTAAGGCGTTATCACTGCGCCTTCAAGGGGAAGAGTTTCAGGATATACAATCCTCTTTAAGACTTCTTTCAAGGGCAGTAGCTTATTCCACGTGTAACTCCGCCCTTTCAGTGGCAAATCTGGAGTTGGTTAGACGTGACGCAGCCCTAGCTACATCCACACTAGTGGATTCTAAGGTGAAGAACTCTCTTAGAGTCGCTTCGGTCTCAGGAGAACTTCTCTTTGACGGCAAGCTTTCCGCTATTTATGATAAAATTAAAAAGAAAGCTAATGATTCTCTGTTGTTCAGATCCGCTCCTAAAAAGTCGGATACAGCAGACACGAATAAGGCAGGCACTTCTGGGTCTAATGCGCCCAAGAGAGGTTCCTATAGAGGTTCCGGTGCGTCCTCTTGGTCTTATTCGAGAGACCGTCAGGATAGCGACTCTCGTTCGGGACGTCCTTCAGGCCGGGACAATCGGTCGGACGCCCCGAGGTCGACGAGGCGAGGTGCGGGTCGTGGAAGACGTGGTTTCTCCTACCGCAGGCCTCGCAGGTCCAGGAGGTGATGGCTTAAACCTCCATCGCGTTCCGGTTGGCGGAAGGTTGTCGAGTTTTTCACAAGAGTGGGCGTCGATTACGGACGACCCGTGGGTGAGAGGAGTGACTTCGGAAGGTCTAAAGATATCCTTCAAACGAAAGCCTCCATTAACTCGAAGTCCAAAGTGGACTCATCTTCCGTCAAATCCACAGAAAAGAGACGCTCTGTTATCAGAGGTGCAGTCTCTTTTAATGAAGAACGCGGTAGAGGTCGTAGAAAACCAGGAATCTCTGGGATTCTACAGCCATCTGTTTCTGGTTCCGAAACCAGACGGCTCGTTCCGTCCAGTCATAGATTTGAGCTGGATAAACAAGCTGATCGTCGCTCCGAAGTTTTATATGGAGACGATTCGATCGGTCAGAGCGAGTATTCGGGTGAACGATTATGCAACAAGCATAGATCTCAAAGATGCGTACTTTCACGTCATGGTACATCCGACATTCCGAAAGTATCTACGCTTCGCAGTCCTAGGAGTGGTGTATCAGTTCCGGGCCATGTGCTTTGGATTGAATCTAGCACCCTGGGCTTTCACTCGGGTAATGAACTCGGTAATGATCTACTTCCGAGCTCATTCGTCTGCGGTAACGTCGGCCTACCTGGACGACATTCTTCAGAGGTACGGCAACGAGTTAACGCTTCAGAACGATGTTCAGAATCTTCTTCTATTGCTCCGACGTCTCGGTTTCATAGTAAACGAGGAGAAGTCGGATCTGGTGCCGTCCAAGTCATTCACTCATCTGGGAATGAGCTTCGAGACGCACAACAATCTCGTTCGTCTGCCGTTAACCAGAGCGAAATTAGTCAGTTGTTACGCTCGCTATTGTCTGCAAGCAGACAAAGTCACGGCGAGAGAATTTATGAGACTGATAGGTCTGTGCGGAGCCGCCGTGGATCTCATTCCGATGGGGCGGCTACGCACACGTCCTCTTCAAATTTTCCTGACTCAGAATTGGAGTGTGAAAATTCATTCGCTCGATGTAGACGTTCTCTTGTCAGATCAAGTGAAACAAGAGATTCAGACTTGGGCAAACATTCAGTGGTTAACTCAAGGAGTTCCGCTGCAGTTGCCGGATCCGAGTTTTACCATTATGACGGATGCCAGTCAAACAGGTTGGGGTGCATCATTAATCCCAACGGATTCGAGATGCCAGGTTCTTTGGGATCCGCAATTCCTGTGCAAGCACATAAACATCAAGGAAATGATGTCAATTTGGCTTGCGTTACGTCACTGGATGGACATTATTCACGATGCTCATGTCCAAATCCTATCCGACAATACGACAGTAGTGGCGTATATACGGAATCAGGGAGGCACTCATTCAGTTCCGTTGTTCAATCTAACGGAAAGAATCCTTCTGTTTGCGTTAGAACATCACGTTCTTCTTTCGGTCCGTCACATACCGGGTCGTCTGAATGTGCTAGCAGACTCCCTTTCACGAAAGGGTCGCTTGTTGCCGTCGGAGTGGACTCTCAACAAACAAGTATTCAATCAGATTTGCTGCCAATGGGAACGGCCAATGATAGACTTATTTGCGACACATCTCAACAATCAGTTGCAGACGTATGTGTCCCCGTGTCCGGATCCAAGAGCATTTGCAGTAGACGCTCTGTCGATCCCTTGGGACGGAATGATAGGATATGCGTATCCTCCAGCGCCGTTAATTCAACAAGTATTGCTAAAGATAAAACAATCTCAATGCAAGATTCTGTTGGTAGCATCTCTGTCGCCACAGAGACCGTGGATAAATCTACTCAGGTGTCTGTTGTGGGACCTACCGCGGAAGCTTCCTCCACGAGAGGATCTTCTTTCGCAGGGGAAATCGCGCCAACTCCATCACAACCCGCAAGGTCTCAACCTTCACGTTTTTCCCTTGTGCGGTCCTTCTTGCATGGCAAGCACTTTACAGGACGAGCAGTGGTCGCGATTTCTAACTGTAGGAGGACCTCCTCTTCGCTAAACTATGCGGCTAAGTGGAAGGTTTTTCGTCGTTGGTGTAGGGATCATTCTGTAGATATATTTGATCCCTCTATACCAGACATTGCAAACTTTCTAGTATACTTGTTTGACGAAATCAAACTGCAGCCTGTTACTATAAAGGGTTATAGATCTATGTTATCTGATACCTATGCACATCATGATAGTTTACAAATTGGATCTAATGTCTCTTTATCGAAATTGGTTAGAAACTTTTCGATAAATAGACCCAGAACTCTTAGATTAATTCCTAAGTGGAATTTAGCTTGGGTTCTCCTTAAATTGAAGGAAAAGCCATTTGAACCTCTTGGGACAGTAGATTTCAAATTCTTATCTTATAAGACAGCTTTTCTCTTAGCTTTCTCTTCTGCCAGAAGAGTCAGTGAGCTTCATGCACTATCGGTGGATGATTCTCATTATCGTAGTGTTGGGAACACTATCACCTTCACTACTAATGTGGGTTTTTTAGCTAAGAATCAGGCTCCTAATAAATATCCGGAACCTATTGTTATTAAGGCTCTTCCGTCTTCAGTCGGGCATAGGCCTTTACTCTGTCCTGTTAGAGCACTACGTATCTATAAACAGAGATCTCAGTTCATCAGAAAGGGACGGAAACGTTTCTTTCTGTCTTTGATGCCTAATAGAAAGGACATTTCAGTCCATTCTATTGCTAGATGGATTCAGTTAACTATCTGTACTGCTTATGAAGATTTATCTTCTCAGCAGTCTGTGCTTAAGATTTCTGCTCATGAAGTAAGAGCTCTTTCTACTTCCTGGGCTTATGCTAATAGTGTTGCTATTACAGATTTAATGAAGGCTGCTTATTGGTCTCAGCCATCCACATTTACGAATTTTTATCTCAGAAATATTGAGTCCATTTCTGGAGACCTGCATTGTTTAGGTCCGTTATCTGTTGCTCAGAATGTCGTCCACTAAACAGTTGCAACTATAGTTATGCAGGCTTTCTGTTCCGGCAGTGACTCCGTCCGGCTGCCCTCTTCGCTCTGGGCTATTTGACCCAGGGCAAGGGGAAGGGGGGGGGGGGGAGCGGGTGTTCTCTTAGGTCACCTGCTTTATAGTGAAAAGCAAGGGAATGCCTCCTCCAAGTCAGTATTTCTGAGTCGCTTCCGGGATGGTTTTAAAGTGTAATATTAATGTTTAATTTCATTCATGTCTTATTTTTAAAGTGTAGCTCGGTGTGAAGCATTTGTATATGTCAAGTGTCAAACGGGCTTTAATATACAATACTCGGACACTTTTAAATGATTATAAAGAGTCTCAATTCTCTGGACTACTTTATTTATTGGCTTGCTTTAAAAATAATTAGTATAAGGGTTATACTGGATGTTAATAGAGAACATGAATGTTATTGTGCTCAATTATTAAGGGTAGTGTATCTTTCTAATTTAATATTAAATAAGAAAGATACATGTAAAGCCTAATACTCCTTTTCTCCTTAAGGGGTTACCTCTTTACTATATAGTTGAGCTTATTGGATTTTCCTCTATGTCCTTGGCCCTCCAGCCTGTTTACTATTCAGCTAAGTCTGGGTCATTGGTACAGTATAAAAATGTTAAAAAATTTATAGTAATTTATATATTTTTTATACTTACCAATGACCCAGACGGGGATGGCCCTCCCTGGAGTTGGGAACTCTTGCCTCCCCGCTGAGTACATAGCGTTGACCAGGCACTGCCAGTAAGAATGATAATTGGCGCCAATTTCGGGACGACTGCGTCACTGCGCATGCGCAGTAGAGGCGTACTATGGAGGTCCTTTAGGACATGATTTCTTTTTGTTTTGGATGCAAATTTTGGGGATTGGGGGGCAAAATTTGTGTTTGGCCCTGGTTTTGTTGGAGTTAGCACCAGCTAAGTCTGGGTCATTGGTAAGTATAAAAAATATATAAATTACTATAAATTTTTTAACATTTTCATTTTTTGTGTCCCAAAACGAAGCTTATGACCTCTGTCATTGGAACAAGCTCATTGACCAGACCTTCAACAAAATGTAATGAAGTTAACGCAAATTGCCTTCTATAGTCATTCTCTAACCCTTTGTCTAGTGCATGATGTTATTTGCCGTAAAATTCTTGAAATAACTGAAAAATTTCATTTTTTGACTCAAACAGGTAACTCATGAATCCTAACTGAAACTACTCAGTCAAGTGAGGGGTTTTTAAGCTGTGTTTCGGTACAAATTGAAAAATAATCATATTGATATTTGTGAATAACTGGATAGACCTTTATGTTAATTAACCCTCCACACTCGGAAGTCAAAATGCTGAAATACTGAGTTGCAAATTTTTACCACGATGCAACTGGGAATTTAAGCAATTCAGTGAGCTCTGTCAAGCAATATTGAATTGCTTAAATTCCTAGATGCATTGTGGGGAGAACTTGAAGGTAAATTTGGGTCTTCTGGGGACACGGTGGCTCAGTAGGTAGAGGTGCAGGCTGCAGCCAAGAGGTCCTCAGCTCGAATCCCACCTGTGGCAACTGCGTTGTGTCCTTGGGCAAGACACTTCACCCCCCATTGCCCATGTGGGTGCATGGTGGCATTGTGTACTAAGGCGTACTGCACGTCGGTGGTGCACTTGTCTTCAACCAATGCTAACCTAACCTGCTCGTGTGGAGTTAGTATGTTGGGGAGCCTGAACATTAGTCACCATTGCTTGGTGGTTCTCTCAGAGTACTACTGCTGCCTTCACCCATAAAACTGCCTGGCATGAGGTGACCCTGTCTGTCGAAAGTGTCATTAAACCCCAAAAAATAAATGAAATTGCGATAAAGAGTAATCATATTTGGAGTTTATTATGATAAAGTTGATGGTTTGCTGCAGTCATATCAGTACAGACCTTTAGATTACCCCAGTTTCACATCTTTTACAGATGTCCCCAAATCAGAGAAGGTATGAAAGCATCAAGAAAAATATATAAATTCTCTATGCCTATACTGCATTTTAGAATAACTTCCATCATAATATGACCATAGAAACACAAAGAAAGGCATGACAATAAAACATAACAGGATAAAACTGTTATTTCTGGTTTTAATGTCCCCAAATTAGGGCAAAACGGTGTCCCAAAATAAATGAATTTAAAGGCCTGCAGTAGAAGTGGAGCGTTATGCATTCTAAAATAGAAAGACAGTTATTCAAAGACATTGGCAGTTTCTTGTTTGCTGTGGAATTGTTGTGATGCAATAGACTGCTGAAATGGCCATCTGAGCCAACTGAGTATTTCATCCCAGCATTTCATCATATATACCCTCTGCACACTGATGTCACTTTCTCATTTAGCTCTATCAAACAAGATTGAATTGGTTAACCCTTTTAGCCAATGCACAGGATATCACAATTTATTATTTTAATTAACAATTTTTCAAATTTAAAAAATTTCCACAAAACTATATCATGTGACCCTCATTGGAATGAACTAGTTCCAATGAGTGGGTCACGTCATGTGGTTTTGTAATAAGTTTTTATATTTTTTTTTCAACTGCTTAATTCGTAAATTGCATGGGTGGATGTGGTCAGTTCATTAGGTAAAGGGTTAACCTACTAAAGAATGCACACAATATCAAAATGTGTTATTTTAATATTTTTATACTGTACCAATGACCCAGACTTAGCTGGTGCTAACTCCACAAAAACCAGGGCCAAACACAAATTTTGCCCCCCAATCCCCAAAATTTGCATCCAAAACAAAAAGAAATCATGTCCTAAAGGACCTCCATAGTACGACTCTACTGCGCATGCGCAGTGACGCAGTCGTCCCGAAATTGGCGCCAAATATCATTCTCTGTTTGGCCCTTCATCAGTCAACATCTCACTGATCTTTATGCTTGTAAATCTCAGTTTAAAGGATGCCAGACACGTAATTCTTGGAGAAAATGTGATTCTAAGGAGGATAGAAGGAGGAGAGGAAAAAAGAAGTGGCAAAAAATAATCAGGGCTGTACTTAAAATTTTTTGTTAAAATTATGTTAAGTTGCCTATTTTCGAGGCAAACGCCTCTTGTTGTCATTCTTGCTAATTGTTGCACTGCTTATTCAGTGTTTCCTCTCCCCTAACCTTCTAAAGTCCCCCCTTGCAATTCTCCCATGCTTTTGGCATATTTTTGAGAAGTTTCATTTCTAAAAATTCCCTGGGAGAGTTGCTTGGTTACAGAATGTTTTCTGTTATTTTCCCCATAGTTACGTTTTCACCCATGGGTGTATAACGTTTGTGTTCTGCATCTTCCATCTGATGTTCTGCAGATTCTCCCCTGGGAGTCTCTGTTTTGCATCAGATAGAGTGTAATTGAGGACTGATTCCGGGCCAGTTTTTTCAGTGCCTGGAGTCATGTTTTCTTCTGTGTTTACACTGTTTGTTTTCATTGGCAACAGCCTTTTTTGAGGGGGGCTGTTTGCCTTTGAGGTAGTTTATCTCATTATAAGATACATTTATATTATCCGAAAGTGTCTCATTAATTATTTTATATAATTTTAAAATTTTTGACCACACTTTGCCATCGGATCCATCGGGGCTCAACGTTACTTTTCAGCAACTTGGGCTTCTCTGAAAAAATATTTTTTCAAAATTATTTTGTTTTGCAATTGTTTTTTCATTTATTAATGGATCATGTTATTATGTATCTTTGTGTCAGGGGTTTTTGCGAGTAACTAGGACTTATTGTTGTTCTTTCACAATGAAGGGAACTTGTTCAAATTGTAATAGGAAGAAATCTTCCTCTGACTTTCATGATTATTGCATAAATTGTAGTCAGTGTTCTCGCATTAATCCCTGTCCTGTATGTGAACATTGGGATGAGAAACATTGGAAACGTGTGTCACGATATGTTGTTTCTGGAGAAAGAGCGATGCCGGCTCTTTCTCCACAAGGTCACTCTACTCTCTCAGTTTCTATTTCAGAGGAACCAGAACAGGGTGATGTTTCCATGTTATCTTCTTCAAGTGTGCGTCCGTCGTCACAATTAAATACAGAGCTAGCGGCAAAAGTGCTCATGGAGATTAGACAAATGTCGTCCGCTAGCTCGCCCGGTGTAGCGTCCATTCACCGAATGGTTCGGCAGCCGGGTTCGTCCGATGCGGTCCAAGAGGAAATTTTGGGTGATGCGAGCACTATAAAAATAATAGATGCACACCCAGTGACGGCGGATAGTGAACGAGAACGGAGGAAGCCTTTTAGTCCGGTTCCTAGCTCGTCCAGGTCCAGCCGGGCCGCGAGCGAGAGAGGCCCCTCTCTCGTACAACAACATCTGGGACCAGATGTTGTGGTACAAAATGTGTCTTTAGCGGAGCATACGTCCGTCGCTCGGGACGCTCCGTTGTATAAGCAGTCCGCAGAGACTGTTAAGGCTTCCTCTTCTCGCCGGCGCACACGACCGCACCTTGGCTGCGTGACCTCCGATATCTTGCCAGCTTCGCCGATGAAGGATTATTCGGCGACCAGGTCACACCATCCGGCAGCCAGGGATTCGAGACCGATGGACTCCGGACGTTCGCATAGGAAAAGTATGCGGGAGCCATCTGATGCGGAGCTGCCCTCGGCAAAGCAGCGAAAGACCGCTCCTCCGCAGGTCTCGACGTCGGACATTCTAGTGCAGATAGCACAGCTTATCGCAGCATCCCAGCAGCCGACACAGACGGTGTCGGATCGAGAATTATCCGACGGCGCTGGGTCGGTACGCTCCGCCGAAGCATCGGGGGCGGACGACCGGGAACATCGGGAGGTCCGACCGGATGGTGAAAGGGATACGGATGAATTGGAGCTATCCCTTTCGGAACAACACAAAGCTGCCGTAGACTTCATCCGGCACTTTCTTCCTCAAGTTGTTCCGTCGGGCCAGACTGCTGCGCTTCCGGACAGGAGAATTATAGCGTCATTGGACTCTGATTTTTTCGAGCGGTTCAGGGACATCGCTCCCGAGTTTCCGTCGCAGTCCAATAATGTTGCAAGAACATTTGAATTATTGAACGACGCTATTTTTAAACTTGCTTCCAGGACAGGGAAAGCAGGCTTCTTGTCCGCAAATACTCTCAACCTGCCTTTCATTAATGCAAGGAATAAATTCGACACGGCAGGTCAGGGTATACCGAGAGTTCCTCTGCGTATGGACGACGAGGCGGAAGACTTAGAGCTATCATTACCGTCGTCAGCTTCTATTCCAACCGCAGTGTTGGAAACAGCTATTGCGTCTAACAGAGCCAATTTAGATGCCTTATCTTACGCAGATCACCTTACGAAGGCGTTATCACTGCGTCTTCGAGGGGAAGAGTTTCAGGATATACAATCCTCCTTAAGACTTCTTTCAAGGGCAGTAGCTTATTCCACGTGTAACTCCGCCCTTTCAGTGGCAAATCTGGAGTTGGTTAGACGTGACGCAGCCCTGTCTACATCCACACTAGTGGATTCTAAGGTGAAGAACTCTCTTAGAGTCGCTTCGGTCTCAGGAGATCTTCTCTTTGACGGCAAGCTTTCCGCTATTTATGATAATATTAAAAAGAAAGCTAGTGATTCTCTGTTGTTTAGATCCGCTCCTAAAAGGTCGGATTCAGCAGACACGAATAAGGCGGGCACTTCTGGGTCTTATCCGCCCAAGAGAGGTTCCTATAGAGGTTCCGGTGCGTCCTCTAGCTCTTATTCGAGAGACCGTCAGGATAGCGACTCTCGTTCGGGACGTCCTTCAGGCCGGGACAATCGGTCGGACGCCCCGAGGTCGACGAGGCGAGGTGCGGGTCGTGGAAGACGTGGTTTCTCCTACCGCAGGCCTCGCAGATCCAGGAGGTGATGGCTCAAACCTCTATCGCGTTCCGGTTGGCGGAAGGTTGTCGAGTTTTTCTCAAGAGTGGGCGTCGATTACGGACGACCCGTGGGTGAGAGGAGTGACTTCGGAAGGTCTAAAGATATCCTTCAAACGAAAGCCTCCATTAACTCGAAGTCCAAGTGGACTCATCTTCCGTCAAACCCTCAGAAAAGAGACGCTCTGCTATCAGAGGTGCAGTCTCTTTTAATGAAGAACGCGGTAGAGGTCGTAGAAAACCAGGAATCGCTGGGATTCTACAGCCATCTGTTTCTGGTTCCGAAACCAGACGGCTCGTTCCGTCCAGTCATAGATTTGAGCTGGATAAACAAGCTGATCATCGCTCCGAAGTTTTATATGGAGACGATTCGATCGGTCAGAGCGAGTATTCGGGTGAACGATTATGCAACGAGCATAGATCTCAAAGATGCGTACTTTCACGTCATGGTACATCCGACATTCCGAAAGTATCTACGCTTCGCAGTCCTAGGAGTGGTGTATCAGTTCCGGGCCATGTGCTTCGGATTGAATCTAGCACCCTGGGCTTTCACTCGGGTAATGAACTCGGTAATGATCTACTTCCGAGCTCATTCGTCTGCGGTAACGTCGGCCTACCTGGACGACATTCTTCAGAGGTACGGCAACGAGTTAACGCTTCAGAACGATGTTCAGAATCTTCTTCTATTGCTCCGACGTCTCGGTTTCATAGTAAACGAGGAGAAGTCGGATCTGGTGCCGTCCAAGTCATTCACTCATCTGGGAATGAGCTTCGAGACGCACAACAATCTCGTTCGTCTGCCGTTAACCAGAGCGAAATTAGTCAGTTGTTACGCTCGCTATTGTCTAAATACAGACAAAGTCACAGCGAGAGAATTTATGAGACTGATAGGTCTGTGCGGAGCCGCTGCGGATCTCATTCCGATGGGACGGCTACGCACACGGCCTCTTCAAATTTTCTTGACTCAGAATTGGAGTGTGAAAATTCATTCGCTCGATGTAGACGTTCTCTTGTCAGATCAAGTGAAACAAGAGATTCAGACTTGGGCAAACATTCAGTGGTTAACTCAAGGAGTTCCGCTGCAGTTGCCGGATCCGAGTTTTACCATTATGACGGATGCCAGTCAAACAGGTTGGGGTGCATCATTAATCCCAACGGATTCGAGATGCCAGGGTCTTTGGGATCCGCAATTCCTGTGCAAGCACATAAACATCAAGGAAATGATGTCAATTTGGCTTGCGTTACGTCACTGGATGGACATTATTCACGATGCTCATGTCCAAATCCTATCCGACAATACGACAGTAGTGGCGTATATACGGAATCAGGGAGGCACTCATTCAGTTCCGTTGTTCAATCTAACGGAAAGAATCCTTCTGTTTGCGTTGGAACATCACGTTCTTCTTTCGGTCCGTCACATACCGGGTCGTCTGAATGTGCTAGCAGACTCCCTTTCTCGAAAGGGTCGCTTGTTGCCGTCGGAGTGGACTCTCAACAAACAAGTATTCAATCAGATTTGCTACCAATGGGAACGGCCAATGATAGACTTATTTGCGACACATCTCAACAATCAGTTGCAGACGTATGTGTCCCCGTGTCCGGATCCAAGAGCATTTGCTGTAGACGCTCTATCGATCCCTTGGGACGGAATGATAGGATATGCGTATCCTCCAGCGCCGTTAATTCAACAAGTATTGCTAAAGATAAAACAATCTCAATGCAAGATTCTGTTGGTAGCATCTCTGTCGCCACAGAGACCGTGGATAAATCTACTCAGGTGTCTGTTGTGGGACCTACCGCGGAAGCTCCCTCCACGAGAGGATCTTCTTTGGCAGGGGAAATCGCGCCAACTGCATCACAACCCGCAAGGTCTCAACCTTCACGTTTTTCCGTTGTGCGGTCCTTCTTGCATGGCAAGCACTTTACAGGACGAGCAGTGGACGCGATTTCTAACTGTAGGAGGACCTCCTCTTCGCTAAACTATGCGGCTAAGTGGAAGGTTTTCCGTCGTTGGTGTAGGGATCATTCTGTTGATATATTTGATCCCTCTATACCAGACATTGCTAACTTTCTAGTATACTTGTTTGACGAAATCAAACTGCAACCGGTTACTATAAAGGGTTATAGATCTATGTTATCTGATACCTATGCACATCATGATAGTTTACAAATTGGATCTAATGTCTCTTTATCGAAATTGGTTAGAAACTTTTCGATAAATAGACCCAGAACTCTTAGATTAATTCCTAAGTGGAATTTAGCTTGGGTTCCCCTTAAATTGAAGGAAAAGCCATTTGAACCTCTTGGGACAGTAGATTTCAAATTCTTATCTTATAAGACAGCTTTTCTCTTAGCTTTCTCTTCTGCCAGAAGAGTCAGTGAGCTTCATGCACTATCGGTGGATGATTCTCATTATCGTAGTGTTGGGAACACTATCACCTTCACTACTAACGTCGGTTTTTTAGCTAAGAATCAGGCTCCTAATAAATATCCGGAACCTATTGTTATTAAGGCTCTTCCGTCTTCAGACGGGCGTAGGCCTTTACTCTGTCCTGTTAGAGCACTACGTATCTATAAACAGAGATCTCAGTTCATCAGAAAGGGACGGAAACGTTTCTTTCTGTCTTTGATGCCTAATAGAAAGGACATTTCAGTCCATTCTATTGCTAGATGGATTCAGTTAACTATCCGTACTGCGTATGAAGATTTATCTTCTTCTCAGCAGTCTGTGCTTAAGATTTCTGCTCATGAAGTAAGAGCTCTTTCTACTTCCTGGGCTTATGCTAATAGTGTTGCTATTACAGATTTAATGAAGGCTGCTTATTGGTCTCAGCCATCCACATTTACTAATTTTTATCTCAGAAATATTGAGTCCATTTCTGGAGACCTGCATTGTTTAGGTCCGTTATCTGTTGCTCAGAATGTCGTCCACTAAACAGTTGCAACTATAGTTATGCAGGCTTTCTGTTCCGGCAGTGACTCCCTCCGGCTGCCCTCTTCGCTCTGGGCTATTTGACCCAGGGCAAGGGGAAGGGGGGGGCGGGTGTTCCCTTAGGTCACCTGCTTTATAGTGAAAAGCAAGGGAATGCCTCCTCCAAGACAGTATTTCTGAGTCGCTTCCGGGATGGTTTTAAAGTGTAATATTAATGTTTAATTTCATTCATGTCTTATTTTTAAAGTGTAGCTCGGTGTGAAGCATTTGTATATGTCAAGTGTCAAACGGGCTTTAATATACAATACTCGGACACTTTTAAATGATTATAAAGAGTCTCAATTCTCTGGACTACTTTATTTATTGGCTTGTTTTAAAAATAATTAGTATAAAGGTTATACTGGATGTTAATAGAGAACATGAATGTTATTGTGCTCAATTATTAAGGGTAGTGTATCTTTCTAATTTAAATATTAAATAAGAAAGATACATGTAAAGCCTAATACTCCTTTTCTCCTTAAGGGGTTACCTCTTTATTTTATAATTGAGCTTATTGGATTTTCCTCTATGTCCTAGGCCCTCCAGCCTGTTTACTATTCAGCTAAGTCTGGGTCATTGGTACAGTATAAAAATGTTAAAAAATTTATAGTAATTTATATATTTTTTATACTTACCAATGACCCAGACGGGGATGGCCCTCCCTGAGTTGGGAACTCTTGCCTCCCCGCTGAGTACATAGCGCTGACCAGGCACTGCCAGTAAGAATGATATTTGGCGCCAATTTCGGGACGACTGCGTCACTGCGCATGCGCAGTAGAGTCGTACTATGGAGGTCCTTTAGGACATGATTTCTTTTTGTTTTGGATGCAAATTTTGGGGATTGGGGGGCAAAATTTGTGTTTGGCCCTGGTTTTTGTGGAGTTAGCACCAGCTAAGTCTGGGTCATTGGTAAGTATAAAAAATATATAAATTACTATAAATTTTTTAACTTTTTTTTTCAAATTTTTAAAAAACATTTCAACAAAACCATATCTGTCCCCTTATTTTCGAACATGTTCATTGCAGTTAGGATTGCATCATATGATTTTGTTGAAAGTTCTTAAAATAATTTTTTTTAACTGCACAATTTGTAAATTATGTATATATTGAAGGACACAGTCATGTTTTCAAAGAATTTGGCATGTTGATTTCTAATCCCCAACCTGGAATCGAACCATCGACAATCCCACTTGACATTCACGAGTCCAATACCTAAACCATTGGACCATTGCACACCATCAAAAAAATGATGGTTGGAATCCAGCTTTTTAGATGATGTTCTCGTATGGGAATACTTTGTTCACTTACCAATGTAATAGATCAGTTTATGACAAACAAAATGTTGTGGTCAGGAAAACTTAGTACGCTACCAGTTAAAAATCTGAAAACAGATTACTTTAGAAAAAAGCACTTCCTCAGACATGTTAACCTCCAGAATAATTTTTCAGGGAACCTGAGGGTGATTTTCAGGGAAATGGGATGGATTTCAGGGAAAAGTTTGCGCGGGGACAAAACAAAAAAAAAAACATGCGAATTTTCAGCTCATGGACCACCATTTGGAAAGTATCTTTATCAAAATCCTTCTTGCAAGTATGCACGCTTGTGTCCTGCACAAAATTTTTCTTTTCATCAATGAAGCATTTTTTTAATTCCATTCGAAATTTTCTGGGTACAGATGGCCAACAGTTAACAGTTCTATAGTCTGCACAACAGAATAAATGTAGTGTTAGAAAATGTAGTGTTAGAAAATAAGTCCATTGTGTTTCAATATGCAGTCATGATTTTTCGGCATCCTAAGTGGCTTTAACCTATTTTTAAACTGTGTTTAATAATTGAGGTCAAGGTGTTGTTTACGTTTTGATTTGGAATTTTAAGGGATGAGAATTAAAACTGTTCTATGGAAAAATAAATATATATATCATTTAATTCCTTTTCATATATTTTATTTACCAAAAAATTGCATTTAAATGAAGGTTGAGTTTTCAATTTTTTGAAAGTAAGTCACCTATTTTCACTTCGACACTCGCACATTGATCACAAATCTCTGATTACAAAGAAAAAAACAGAAATAAACATGAACACAGTTGAAATATATATCATAAAATAACCTTTTCTTAAATAAATTTAACTTAAATCCATATTTTACTGCTTCGTGAGTTTTTACCAGAAGTAGAAATGCATGTGATTTGACTCCAAACGTAATATTTTACATAAGTCACAATGGAAAAGAAATTTTCGACTGTTGTTTTCCGGGATTTTCGGTCCAAAACTGAATCCCATCCGGGAGGCCGGGAACTACACTGAAATTTTGGGATTTTCCCAGGCATTCCAGGAGAGTTAGCATGTCTGGACTTCCTAAAAAGAGTGAGATCATCCTTTTTGGGAGTTGTCTTAATTTTTGATTGCACAGTCAATACATAACTTTTTTGTGAATTTTGTTCATGCATAGGGTGCACTTAACCTTATGTATTATTCCTTTTTTCAGGCTGTGTATTCATTCAACAATGAAACAAGATCAAGACTGTTGCAGTTTGTTACTGGTACATCCCGTGTACCTATGAATGGATTTGCTGAGCTGTATGGTAGTAATGGTCCCCAGCTGTTTACTATAGAAAAGTGGGGAACACCAGATAAGCTACCAAGAGCACACACATGGTAAGTATCTCTGAAAAAAAAAAAAGAAAATTAGAACACTGTTTGTGCTGTAAGAAACAAATCTTTTGCATAATGCAACTTGGTATTTCATCAATTTAGTCTTGTTTGACAGAGCTTAATAAGCTCTGTCAAACAAGATTGAATTGGGTAAATTCTAACCGCACTTTGGGAAACATTTACAGCTTGAAATTTCGACATCAATGTGCAGAAGGTTAATAAGTACTTGTTAAGTGTGAGTTTTTAGCTCTGATAAGCAGCTCTGTATGTGATTTATGGGGAGGTGAAGATGTCAAATAAATAGAATAGAAAACAAATCTTAATAACTTTTCATAATTATTAACCCTTTTTCTTTATGTGGTAACTATATTCAACATTTTTATTAGAAATTTCAGAACATGATAGGTATAGGTAAAAATGAAGCAAACTTGAGAACTGTTAATGCAGTTTGGAAGAAAAAATGAAAAAAAAACTGGAGAAATATTAATTAATGAATAATCGGAGACAAATGGTCACTAATTAATATTTCTCTGGTTTTATTCATTTTTTGTCTTCCAAAATTTATTTTATGACCCTATAAGAGGGTAATAAGATGCAGTTTGGAAGAAAAAAAATGAATAAAACTGGAGAAATATTAAAATTTAAATAATGAGTAATCGGCGACAAATTTCATTTATTTTTTGCATGTTTTGTCTTTCAAAACATATTTAATGATCCTAAAGGGGGTAAATATAGAATAATAGGGACAATTTTCCGTTTTAGGTTTTTGTGAAAATAATGATCAAAAATGAATACTAGAGAAATAATAATTTATGAATAACTGGAGACAAATGGTCACTAATTAATATTTTTCTGGTTTTATTCATTTTTTGTCTTCCAAAATTTATTTTGTGACCCTATAAGAGGGTAATAAGATGCAGTTTAGAAGAAAAAAAATGGAAGAAAACTGGAGAAATATTAATTAATGAATAATCAGAGACAAATGGTCACTAATTAATATTTCTTTAGTTTTATTCATTTTTTGTCTTCCAAAGTTTGGAAGAAAAAATGAATAAAACTGGAGAAATATTAATGAATAATCGGAGACAAATGGTCACTAATTAATATTTCTCTGGTTTTATTCATTTTTTGTCTTCCAAAATTTATTTTATGACTCTATAAGAGGGTAATAAGATGCAGTTTGGAAGAAAAAAAATGAATAAAACTGGAGAAATATTAAAATTTAAATAATGAGTAATCGGCGACAAATTTCATTTATTTTTTGCATGTTTTGTCTTTCAAAACATATTTAATGATCCTAAAGGGGGTAAATATAGAATAATAGGGACAATTTTCCGTTTTAGGTTTTTGTGAAAATAATGATCAAAAATGAATACACAAAACACATCTTTTTTCTACTCAAAGTGAACATAAATATTTGGCTCTATCCAAGAGCTCTTTTCGAGAAATCTGACCTTTTGAAAGATTAGTTTTGAGCTTATTCAGTTTTTCATCAACAGCCACATATTTCTTTTTCCTGTCTGTACAAACTGCTTCTAACAAAATCAAATGTTGGTAACACGGTGGCAATTTCATGTAACCGGGCATTTTGAGAGTTAATGACATCTTCCACAACTGTATTATATATTCTCGGAATAGGTTGTATCTCAGTTAAAACTCTTTTTCGCATCTCACTCATTGCAGAGTCTATTAAAATCTTTCCAACATCTGGACTGTGATTGTGATAACCCGTCATTGATGTAAGGTTACCATCACTTGTTGTAGCTTTTGCAAGACATTTCAGGCCTCTACTTTTTTCACATCTCCAGTATATTTTATAGTTAACTTGACAAATTTGCAAATATTTAAAATGGTCAACAACAAGAGCTTGTGTACCTCTAGACGTTAGGATATAGTTAACCTCCTTCTCCATGATGTACCTAAGACTGATATTTGAATGAATGAAAGGTTTTAGCGCGCCGAAGGCATGCAGGGACGATGTGGGATTTACGAATCCCTTGCGACCCGGTTAACCTTATTTTATTTCATTTGGATCACACAGGCCTAGCTTTCCTATTTGCCTCAAAAGGGGTCTGAAGGGGTTTGCAGTTAGAATTCCCGGCAGTTTACGTTGGAGTGATAGATTGTCAATACTCAATCCCTCAACTGATATTTGAAGAGAAACTGAAGAAATATCGAATGGAATGGTTTAACGTGCCGAAGGCGTGCAGGGACAGTATGGGGAACAAGCCCCTTTCGACCCTCAGTGACTGTAAATGACTAATTTCCACTCGTGTTGAAGGAGGAACAGGTTCAGGTACTCGGCATGGTGGTTGTGCGTGATGGTCTTTTTGACTGATGTCGGTTGAACCCTCGGGTGAGGACCAGTGTGAGAGGTTGGGTCCTCTCACAAAGGTACTACCTCTCCCCGAGGGTGCAGTCGATCTGGATTTTCAGGCAAGTATAGTCTGCCACTTCGGAGATGATATTGAGTGATGGCCATCACTGGCAAATATAATCTGCCTCAGGCTGTCTCTTTTTTGGTAGGACGTCTTTGAAGGAAACAACAACGACCCCTTTCGGGGACCACCAGAAAGAAGACCCGAACTTCCCTGGTTCAGGGGGCTGGCCTGCATTATGATCCTATTGGGTTGGGACAAGAGATGCGCAATGCGCTTACAAAAAGGGGCAGAGACGGAACGCAGGACCAACGCTCGCCTCCCATAAAGTGGTCGACCACTTTTAGGGATGGAGTGGAGGATGTTCAGGAACCATGGGGGTTACCGTTTCTATAACGGTTGGACTGTCCATAGCGGTTATTGGGGTGCTGGTCAAAAAGCATCTTCTGTGTACCTGCTTAAAAGAAGAAGGCAGAATTAGTTTTCATTAGAATTTGTAAAAATAAAAAAAAGATAAAAGTAGCACATTTTGTTTTAATTTGTGATCTAATCTTTAGCTGAGTTGGTGAAGGCGGCCCTTTCTGGTAGAAGACCACAGTTAAGCTGTTAATCTGCCTGTTAGCTTACCTTCTTAGGCTGAGAGTGAGTTTGTAGCGGGAGGGTAACAGGTTTAGACACTAAGCCACACCCAAGGGTGTTTCTGTTATGCCCTTCACTGGTTTCGACCACATTTAGATTAGTTTGAGTTTATTTGGAGGCGCCTGGTATCGCGAGCGTTTTATGTGGGCTGAGCTTCCCCGGCTGGAAATGAGATTGCAGCTGGAGGGTAACAGGTTTAGCACACTAAACCACACCCGAGGGTGTTTCTATCCTGTTGTACCCTTCGCTTGTTGTGATCTTATTTAGGTTAGTTTGAGATTATATGGAGGTGCCAGGGATCGCGAGCATTTAATGTGGACTTCGAGCGGTTTTAGTTTTGATCGGAATTTTTGGGCTTTTGTCAGCTTTCGCAGATGGCTCCAAGTTCGGAGATTAGTTCACTGTTGGCTAGCCGGTCATGATTTTTTGCCGCTAGGGTGGCTAGGCGGTCTTTGATGGTGGAGATATCGGCCCTGTCGTGGAGTGTTTTGATGGGTGTGTCCCATGGGGCGCGGAGGGCGACTCCAAGCGCGTGATTTTGGACCTTCTAGAGTTTTCCCATAGTAGTTTGGTTGAGGTCAGATAGAATGATTACCCCGTATTGGAGTACTGGGCGCACAAAGGCTTTGTATAGTTTGAGTAGGGTGGACTGGTTGGCTCCCCATGAAGTTCCCTTTAACATTTTCAATAAATTAATGCGTTTGGTGGCTTTTTCCGCCATGTCGTCGGTGTGTTTGTTAAAGGACAATTTTTGATCAATGGTGATGCCCAGGAATTTCGCCTCTTTGCATTCTGGGAGGGTGTTATCCATAAGTTTTAGGTCCATCACGTTTATTTTTTTTCCAAGTAAAGGTGATTCATTGGGTTTTATTGGCGTTTAGCTTAATTCTCCATTTGGCACACCATTGTTCAAGGCCATCGAGAGCGCGCTGCAGGGGTTTTTGAAGCAGATTGGCCGTATCCCAGAGGCCCTTATCATCCGCGAATTGGGAGACTTGAACACGATCCTCGGAGAAGTTAAGGTCATTTACATAGAAGATGTAAAGGAGGGGGCTTAGGACGGATCCTTGGGGGGGGAGGGGGTGCCTGCTTCAAGGGGGACACTGTCAGACATTTCATTGTTCACTCTGACTTTACTTTCGCGATCATTTAAAAAAGAGGATAGTAATCTGAGCAATTTCTTGGGGAGTTTCATTTTTGATAATTTGTAGCTCATTCCATTGTGCCAAACGGAGTCAAATACTTTTTCGACGTCTAACAGGACTGCCGCACCTATTTGCTGATTGTTGATAGCGGTTTTCATTTGGGTGACTAGTCGGTACACATGTTCGATGCCTTCTTTACGGTTTCTGTAGGCTCTTTGCCATTTATTGAAAAAATCGTTGTCTTCAAGGTGCCCCCTGAACCGATTGGTAAGGATTCGTTCGAATGTCTTACCAATGCAGCTGAGTAGGCTGATTGGGTGGTAGCTGGCTGGATCGGAGGGGTCCTTGTCCGGTTTTGGTATCATGATACCGATGGCTTTTTTCCAACATTTGGGAAAGTAGCCATGGGTGAGGCATGCGTTGAACAGTTTGTTTAGTTTTTCGATTAGGGAGTATGGGCTTTGTTTTAGAATTTTGTAGCTTACTTCGTCTGGAAGAATTTTTGCATTTTTTTATGACGTTGATGAAATTAGTCATTAGTAATGGGGGTGACGAGGTCATCGTCATCCCTGTCTTCTGGCTCGTTATCGAATTTGGGGTCACGGTAGATATCAGAGTGTTCATTGATGAAGTTATCAATGGCGTTTATGGCGGCGTCATCGTTGCCCGCACCTTGATGCGGGCGATGCATTTTTCTTAGGAGGTCGGCAAAGGTGTCGGCCTTGTCTTTGTCGGTATGTGTGAAGGAACCGTCTTCCTTCTTAAGAGGTTTGCCTGCGGCTTTGCGGCTTTTGTTTTTTTGCCCAATTAGGGTTTTGAAAGAGTCCCAGAATTTTTTGGCATCCTGGACTCCGTTTAGATCAGCTGTTGCCTTTTCCCAGTTGGCTTGTTTTTCAGCTTGGAGGGCTTTCTTGACCTCACCATGAAGGCGGTTGTATGTTTTTTTGAGGTCAGCTTTCTTACCGGGGTCAGTTTCGGTTTTAAGAGCGCGAAGAGCTTTCCGTTTAGTTTTGATTAGTGAGAGTGTGTCGCCCGAGATAGTATTTCTCCAGGGGCGCACTTCTTCTTTTGGGCATATTTCATTTAGGGTTGAGTTAATGATTTTCTCTATGCCCTCGCATTGGGTTTCGAGTTCCACTGCATTGGATGGGGGGTGTTTGTGAGTTTGACATAGATGATGTCACGATAGAGGTTCCAATTAATTTTTCTAAAATTTCTGCGGAGAGTGGGGGGTAGCAGAGTGGGCCATTTCCTAGCTGCAGTGAGGCATGGACCGGGAGGTGATCGCTGCCTAAGTCATCATCGCCGACCCAGTGGTCATCGATGTGGTTTATCAGGGAGTCACTGGCGATAATTAGATCGAGGATCTCTGATGGGAATAATGGGTTGTTACTGATATAAGTTGCTGAGCTGTCATTCATAACCACTTGAAGGTTATGCTTCTTTGTGATTTCAAGGAGAGCTTCACCGTTGGGGGTGGTTTTGTTACAGCCAAAGTACATGTGTTTGGCATTGAAGTCGCCGAGGAAAATGCAGTGTTTGTATTTCCTCGTAAAGAATTCAAAGACAGTGTCAGAAACAATTTTGCTTGGGTTGTTTATAATAACAAACAATTGCGATGTTTTTGTTGTCGACAGTGATTTCAGTTGCATTCTTCTCTGCATTGAGGTGATTGGTTTTTTATTGTTTTAGTTTTGATGTTCTGCTTTATTAGAAAAGCGACGCCGCCACCTTTGGTGATTTGTCGGTGTCTTCGAATAGTGCTGAACCCGCTGAAAAATTTTTGCTGGGTTGAAGCCAACTTTCGCAGATGCAGATAATGTCTGTATCTTCGAAGTATCGACTCATTTGAAGTTTTTTGTTATTAAAGCTTCTGGCGTTCCACACAGCTATTTGTAGCTCATTCATGATGGGGATTGGGAGTTAGTAGCGGTGCTTTTGATATAGATTTAGACAGGTGCTTTAGTCTGAGCTGATAGCGGCTTTGATTAGTGATTCCGAAATATGTGTCTTGAAAAGTCGGGACGCAGATCGGCTGACATCCTGGCAGATGTTGGACAGATTGGTTTTAGCGTGTTTGCTTAATACTGAATAAAGGGATCCAGCGATAAGGGAGCAGACGGTATGTGGAGAAGACGCATTGTCAGGCTTGATGAGATTTAGGTTTTTCAGCTCGATGGTAGTTTTTACTTTTTTTGAAATGAGGACACCCCCGGTAGCTGCTGGGGTGACTTCCTTTACAGTTGGTGCAAGAGGGGGATTTTAACCTGCATGACTTGGTGAGATGTGATTCTTCGCAATTCATGCTGGTTAGATTCCCTCTACATTTGTTGGCCTTCTGCCCAAACTTTTGGCATTTGTGGCACTGTATGGGGCGTTGGGGAGGTTTTGTATTCCTCCCCAGAGTGCCACCGGCCATTGATTTGGATCCCATTTTTTATTATTTTTATTTTGGTTTCCTTGTTGGGGCAGGTGACTTTAATTTTCCACGTGTCCTTGCCCCATGGCTCTGGAGTGGAATCTCTCCCATTTGCAGTTATTAAGGCTGAGGTTTATGGCTTAACTGGGTGTATCGGGGTGGACCCTAGTTATAACCGCAGTGAGGTTTGGCGAGTTGCTACCCCTGCCCTCCCTGCTGCCGTTTGTTTTGTTTTTGGTACTGTTGGTACTATTGGTGGGGGTGTTTGAATTTTGCCCCCCCCCCCCCCCTTTTGGTTTTGGCTGTTGGCTATCATGCTAGTTTTTGCCTTCTTTCTTTTGACCACTGTTGCCCAGGGTGTCTCCATGAGTGAGGGGGGCCCTGGCTGGTTAGGTTGAGGCTCATTGTTAGTATGATGGAGTGCTTTGGGTGAGGTGGTGGGTGAAGTGCAGTTCCTCACTTTCTTGACCTGTCGGTCAACGGTGTGGTAAAAGCCCTGTCCGTCCACCACCTCCACCAACTCACTCTCTAGGTCTGTTGAATTCTTTCTTTTGCCTTTGTTGCGGGACAGGGTCAGAGTGCTGCTAGGAGCACTGACCAACGGTGTGGCAAGCATTATATCTAAATTTTTGTCTGGGCAGATGGTGCCCAGAGAGCAGGGATCAGCTAGATCCTTGAGTGCTGCATTGGTAGGGCCTGTGTCCTCCCGACCAGATGATGACTCTTCAGGGACAGGTCCCTCAGGAGTAACCACCTGGAGATCGGTGGGTAGAATCTCTCTTATAAAAGAATTATCCAAAGAATTATCCAAGGCCTCTGCCTCTGCCTCAGCATGAACCTCGGCAATTGCTACAATTTGGATTGGGCTGCAAGGTGGAGACCCAACAGACGCCACAGTGGCTGCTGGAGCATCCCTCAGTGCAGGAACCTCCAATGCAACACAGCTGTCTGGTGCATTTGGTGGTTTTTGCAAGCCCAGTTGGGCTGACAGGGTACTGATTTGGTTTGTCAAATCGGTAAACCTCTCACTGGCAGGTATTCTCTCCTCGGCCAATTTCTCTGGTTAGTTTAGCAATGGTATCCTCCTGCTGGGCATGCTTTCTTTCCATTTCAGCATACCTCAGCCACCATTCCTCCCTCTCCCTCATTCTATCTTCCCGAATTTCGGCTCTCTCCTTTTCTCTATCCATAAATTTTTGTATCATGTCATATTGGGACCCCCCTGCCCCCTTAGTATTTCCACTAAAACTTACCTTATGTGCTCCAGTGATAGATTCTCTACGAGCTGCTCTCTCCTCTCTTTCCTTCTCTCTCTCCTTGCATTCTTTCCTCTCCCTCTCTTTTCCTCCCAGGTCTCTTCCTTCCTTTTTCCATTTATGGTGAAGTTGGCTGGCTTTATGATGCTGCTAATGTTGGTATTGATGCTTGTCATGATTAATTTAATTTTAGTTATTTTGAGAAGTTTAGGAATTTAAGTCAGACAAGGTGCGTGTGTGTTATATAGTGAAGAAATATATAGATTTAGATTTCTTTTGAAGTATGTCATCAAAGAATTTCAAAGATTCTTTAAAAAATAACTAAAAAAACTTTCTATTCTACCCACTATGTAAACTTTTCTACATAGCTTGGGTTTCTAAATCCATATAAATTGAAGATATTCTTGTTAAAACAGCCAAACCTCTCAGTATACGGTAGACTATTGTTATAAAAGCACTGACAGTAATGATCATTAAGGCAGAAAAGAGCCAAACCTCTCAGTATACAGTAGACCATTGTTATAAAAACATTGACAGCAATGGTCATTATAGCTGAAAGCAGGCCAACTCCTCAGTATACAGTAGAATATTGTTATAAAACACTCACAGTAATGGTAATTAAGGCAGACTTGACAACTAAGCTTCAATACAAGCTGGAAATATCACAAGCAAAAGTGAAAAAAAGTTAAAAAATCCATCACAGAAATACATTGCAAATACTTATAAAATTTTTAAAAAGTTGTTGACCAACTGGGATTTGCCCAACTGGGATTTGACCAAATTGAGATTTGACCAACTGGGATTTGACCAAATGAGATTTGACCAAATGAGAAGGAACCATAATGAGTTAGAGATTTTACTTATTGTTAATTTTGACAAGACAATAAATTATTTTGTTTATTCTATGTAATAATTTTCTCTTTGCAGCTTTAACCGACTTGATTTGCCTCCTTACGATAACTACCAGACATTGCGACAGAAACTTCTAATAGCCATTGAGAACTCGGAAGGATTTGAAGGTGTTGACTAGAATATATATATAATTTATACCAGCTTATTGTTATTGTACTCTGTTGAAATCAAATCCCTGGCAGCATAATTAATTTTAGTTGATTAACCCTTTGAACACTGAGTGTATCTTCCATATCTTTCAATGGCAGCAATTGGAAGAGTTCATATTCATTATTTGGTGGTAGATCAATTAATATATCCAACGCGCAGCCTTAGGACTGTGCATCGAAAATATTGATTGGTCTACTGCACTCATTCACTTAGCAGCCTTCCTGCCTAATGAAATTATGACGTATCATGTTCCGGTACTGAGCAAATAGCCTCTCGGGTTCAAAAGGTTAAGAGCTGCTGAATGCTAATATTGAATGTCATATCCAGGCCCTGTAGAGTGGCTTCGAATGTAGGGGTGGGGAGAGGCTGTAATGTAAGAAGGGGTTCAGGCACCCTCTCCCAGAAAATCATGTAAACTTCTGTAACCTGAGAAGCGATCTGGGTTATTTTAGGGTATCATTACACGACCAACTAATTCCCTAAAATTGCCCACTTCGCATAATAGGCTTTCATTTTGTAATTTGAAAATGTGGTGGTCAGTCCTACTGTGCAGACTCCTACTCAGATAATCACCTACTTCAAAAGTAAGTTCTTTTGTCGGTGACAAGTAGAATAATAAGCAATTAAGTGTGTAAATGCATCAGGTGTGAAGACATTAAAATCATGATCATGTGTGCATTGTCTACTATTATTAAATATTTTGAACATTTTTGGCCAAGACAGTGGATTGGCTGAATCCCTCAGGCGCCATCGATAAATATTGCACACATCACCATCTAGTTATGTTAGGTAAACAGTTGACCCTTAAGGACCTGGACAATTGTCATGAAATCTCTCCTGACCACAGCCTGTACACGTCCAGTGGCTTAACAGTGATTTCTAGTCAAGTCTTGGCTGCCTTGACTAGAAACCACTGACTATGTAATTTGTTTATTGCCAGCAGGACTTACTCATGATGGCATATTAAGAGCACCTGTTCTGAGGTCATAAAAAAAGCATTTAAGGGTTAACTGTTCAAATTTGAAATGGCAGACAACTTTATTTGCTTGGCTTGTGATGATGAAATGTTGGTATGTGATGCAATGTTAGAAAGAGCACTTTCCAGCAATGTGTCATGTAACAATGTATCATCAGCTGAAAGAAAATATCTCTAGAGAGAGCTGGTGTGCTGAAACCATTTATTCATCATCGATTACTTGGTATTTGCCGACTAAACCGAGTTCCTTATTATAAAAATACATTTACCATTTATTGGTGAGTGGTGCAGGCATTTGTACAGTGAACCATACTTGATCAGATATTTCTTTATTGAATAAAACTCTTAATTTGATAATATTTGACAAATGTGAAAACATTTACCATAGCTTAAGTACAAATATCACCTGTTAATTGCATATAGATTATAGAGTAAAGTCCTGTTAATTGAATAAGAAAATTATTTGGTTATAGAATTAAATTCCTGTTAATTGAATAAGAAAAATATAGTGATACACATCAAAGATTTACTGGGACAAGCACTGAATTAATTCCACTTGTCTTAGACTTGTTTTGCCTCTGTATTTCTAATATAAGCTTTTAAGCTTTTATATGTTGTTTGACAGAGCTTCATAAACTCTGTCAAGCATGATAGATTAGAATAAACAAGGTATAGGCCTCACAAAGTAGATATTCTGTTTCTTAGGCCATTTTTTGTAAATTTACTTCAGGGCGGGCATTTTTTGTTTGTTTTATTTTTTATTTTTGTAATTATTTCTTTGCCATCATTGTGTTGATTGTTAAAGTTCATATTCTTGGTTTGTTTTATGTTTTAGGCCTCATAATCTACAGAATAACATGGGTGGTGGAGTATTTTGTCCCTTGAGTGCAACAAGGCTTTGCAATGCTAAAGAATTGCAAAGCCTTGTTGCACTCAAGGGACAAATTTATCAATGTTATTAACTTGGGTAAAATATCAACCATCAACTTATTAATTTGTTATAAAAAGAGACCATGCGGCAGCCAAAATGACCATGTAGGAGGACCTGAAAAACAGATTTATAACTTTTGTAGGCCATACGGGAAAAATTTGCTGCTTGAAATTGTATTTTTTTTATTTTTATCATTGTGTTGATTGTTAAAGTAATTTGCTCTTGTTAGGGTTCATTGTTTTCCATGAAAGTCCTTAAATCGAAAATTAGTTTCCAATGCCTTGAAAATACTTAAAATATGTCCATTAGCCTTCGTTTTTCAAGGATACTTCAAATGAGATGATTCCTTCAACATTAAAGGGTATCAAAACTTATGTCCTCGCAGTTGTTTTAGTCAAGTGTCATCTGCCTGACAAGGCAGATGACACGACTAAAAATCACTACTCAGATTATGACTTTCATTGTTCCCTATTAATCTAACATCTGTATGAATCCCTGTTGTACAACTTCAAAGGTCCCCCAAATGGGAACCCAGGATGTAGAGCAGTGCTTGTTTACAGTGTTAAACAAGTTCTGCTTTACTTGTAAAATAGGACTAGGAACCAACAATGCCCGAGGTGGAAGTCCTCTAACGTGGGCAACCTAGGTATAAATAAGTTGACTTCATTTCTATGTTGTGATCATGATATAACCGTAGATGCTGAAATAGACTGCAAACACCAAAAAATAATTAAATAAACATCAAAGGTGTGCAGGCGCAACTTTAGGTTTCTAGGTGTTAACCAGGGCTCGCCTTGAGTAAAATGGTCGGGGCCTAAAAAAAGTGCCCCACATATTGAGGTCGGGGCCTTTTTGGGGCTGATTTTCCATTTTGTCCATTATTGTTAGTGCTTTTTTGTGGAAAATGTCGGGGCTTGAAAAAAAGCCCCCAGCAAGTGCTCCTCTTGGCTGATCTCGGGGCCTGGGCTGATCAGCCACGACTCAAGGCAAGCCCTGGTGTTAACTATTATTTGTATTCTTAATCAGAACTGTCACTCAAAGCTATATGCATGCAGCATGGAATAGTTTCAAAAGGTCCTTGAAAATGGCTTGAAAGGGTCCTTGATAGTTCTTGAATTAATCTCATCCTTACAGGGAGCATGGTGGCTCAGTGGTTACAGCATTTAACTTCAAACCGAGAAGTCCAAGGTTTGATCCCTGCCAGGGGTAACTGTATTGTGTCCTTGGGCAAGGCACTTAATCCCGATGGCACAAGTGGAGGCACGATGGTGCTGTGTACCAAGGCATAATGCACCTCGATGGTGCTCCTGTCTTCAAGCAATGCTAACCCAGCATGTGTGGAGTTTGTACGTTGGGGAGTCTGACCATTGCTCTGTGGTACTCTCCGGGTACTCAGGCTTCCTCCACCCATAAAACTGTCCAACACCAGGTGACCTGGCTGTTGAAAGTGTCGTTAAACTCCAATAAATAAATAATTCTCATCCTTAAGACAATTATGCTGTCACATTATGTACAGGCTGGTGGCTGACTGGTCACAGCATTGGACTTCAGACCAGCACCAAACTAGCTTTACACACCAATTGTTATCCGAAAATTAAGATTGAAAAACTGCTGTGCAATTTTCATAAAATGCTATACACATACTCTTTTTTAATATATGTTGCAACTGCTATGCAAGTTTAAAAACTTAAAATATTCACAGGTCTGTTTTTCTGTTTTTACTTGGAAACTATCTATTTGAAGTGATAAATGTCTTTCTTAACATCTAACTTGCATACTGCTGCCAGATATCCCTGCCCAGGTCAGAATTTATTTTCACCAATGATTCCTTGAGTTAAATTTCAATGAATTTTTCATCAAGGCTAGTCATGGCTGCTTCACAACAGCCAAGACTAGATTTGGTGAAAAGGAAAAATATTTTGAAAATACTGAACAGGTTATCTGGTAGAATACTAAATTATTTTTGGTCATCAGAACTTGTCATGTATTTGCTTTATACAATTTATGGGAGAGTGCCCACAGGCACTCTCCCATAAATTGTAACAAAGCAAATCCTAACATACTAAATAATTTCAATTCAAAAAGAAACACATTCAGAGAATATTAAGCCGTTATGTTGCAGTAATTTACTTCAGAATAAAGCCCAAATATGGGCTACCAGTTATTAGTTTTGGGGAGCATGGTGGCTCAGTGTTAGACTGGTGGACTTCTGTGCTAGAGGTTCCGAGTTCAATCCCCACCCAGGATGACCTGCCTTGTGTCCTTGGGAAGGCACTTTATCCGGGTTGCCTACATGGTACACAATGATGCTATGTACTGAGGCGTAGTGCACGTCAATGGTGCACATGTCTTCAACCGCTGTAACCCTGCTTGAGCGGAGCTTGAACAGAGTTAGAATATTGAGGAGCTGACAGTTGCTCATCGTTGCTCGGTGGTTCTCTCCGGGTACTCTGGCTTCCTCCACCAATAAAACTGTCACGGTCACGATTAGCCATCAAGCATAAGTATGTGACCTTAAACACCAATAAATAAATAAATAAATAGGAGTTTACTGAAAGTTATATGAAAATAGAGTGGAATAGTCTCAGAAATTGTTTAAAAGTTCTTTGAAAATGGCTTGAAATGGTCCTTGTAAGTCCTTGAATTAAACTCCTCATTGAGACAATGAACCCCAACAGGATTTTTTTGTTGTTTTTCAATAAAATCGCACAAATACTGAATTTTTCATTCATATTTGTTGTATGGTTAATGTTGTGTAAATTTTTTATCTCTGCCAGAAATATGCTTCTAACTTTTTCATAATCAGTTTAGGTGGTGTTTCATGGACAAAATTAACCCTTAAGTCTGCAGATTAATTTCTCGTCATTAACTACCGTATATATACATGTACACAGCTGCAGATGAATTAACAGTGTTTTCACATTATTGTTGGCTTCCTGTACAGACAACCAACAATGGTGTAAAAACACTAGATACGGTCATGATTAGCCATTGTGCATAAGTATGTGACCTTAAACACCAATAAATAAAAACACTAGATAAAAGCGTCCTACAAGCAGAGTTCTCAAGGAATATTACACTTTGGATAGGGAGTGCGATGGCTCAGTAGTTATGGCACTGGACTTCAAACCAATCGGTCTATGGTTCGACTCCCTCCAGGAGTAACTGCGTTGTGTCCTTCGGGCAAGGCACTTCATCCCGATTGCCCATGTGGGGGCCATAGTGGTACTGTGTACTGTGTGTTGATGGTGCATTTGTCTTCAACCAATGCTAATCCTGCTTGTGTGGAGTTAGTATGTTGGGGAGTCGGACAGTTCCTCACCACTGCTTGGTGGTTCTCTCTGGGTACTCCAGCTTCCTCCACCCATAAAACTGTCCAACACGAGGGGACCCTGGTTGGCTAAAGTTGTGTCATTAAACCCCAATAAATAAATAAATAATTACACTTGGGATAACTTTTTCAGAGCAATATAAAAGGGGCAGTTTGTGGCTGTTTGAGGACTGAAGCTTAATTTAATAGTTTGTCTTCCTCAGTGGTGCTTTCATTTATAAAAATAAGCTTGGTTGTTCAGTATGTGCAATGTTGTATTCCTAAATAATGATTCAATTTGACAATTGAGATAACATAAATTTTAATGTTGGAAAATGAGAAAAGGTGGTCCTAATGGTGATGCAATGTTGATAAAGCTTGCTTCTGTGGAGAAAATGTTACTTGACACACCATTGGAAAGAGCTCTGTGAACCATTTCCAAAATGTTTCAGTTAAGAGCATATCTTTAGCACTATTTATTTATTTCTTTATTGTGATTTAACAACACTTTCAGCAGCCAAATTATTCAGATTCATTTTATTTAAATTGTAAATCTGTTATTTCAACATACATGGCTGAGTGTGCAGACAGAGGTGTACTCTTCAACTTCAACTTTGGCCATTTAACTAAAAATCAGGTCATATTTTTTCAATTTTTCTTCCTTTTTTTTCAAACAAACATAGCTCATGTATATAGGAGTCAACTTGTCCATCGGTCGGTTTGTAGTCGGCTGATTGCACATGTAAACTTGTGAAGCAAACTACTTCCGCAGTTTTAGCCACATTTTCATGAACATGATGAGGGGAAGTGCGTGACATAATTATATTTTTATACTGTACCAATGACCCAGACATAGCTGGTGCTAACTCTTAAAATATAGGGCCAAACACAATTTTGCCCCCCAATCCCCAAAATTTGCATCTAAAACTAAAGAAAACATGTCCTGAAAGGCCCTCCACACTTCGCCCCTACTGCGCATGCGCAGTGTCAAGGACGTTCCGAAATTGGCGCCATTTATCATTCTAAGTTTGGCCCTTCATCAGTTAACATCTGACTGATCTTTGTGCTTTTAAATCTCAGTTTAAATGATGCCAGACACATAAATATTAGTGAAATGGTGATTCTAAGGAGGATAGAAAAGGAGGAGAGGAAAAGAATGTGTGACAGAATATTATCAGGGCTGTAACTTAAAATTTTTTAATGAAATTATGTTAAGTTACCTATTTTCAAGGCAGCAGCCATTTTGTTGTCATTCTGATTATTTAGTTACACTGTTTTTTCAAGTGTTTTTCCTCTCTCCCTGTCCTTTAAGTTCCCCCTTGCTATTCTCCCATGCTTTTGGCATAGTTTCTGTAATTATTATTACTAAAATTTCTTGGGAGTTTTAGCTGAATAACAGAATGAATTCTGTTCTTTCCCCATGTTTACGTCTTCACCTACGGGTGGTTAGGCGTTGTGTTCTGCATCTACCATCTGATGTTCTGCAGTTTCTTCCCTGGAAGTCTCTGTTTTGCATCAGATGGTGTATTTTTGGTAACTGATTTCGGGCCTGGGTGCCTGGAGTCTTATTTTAGTGTTTTTACACTCATTGTTTACATTTACAACAGCCCTCTGTGTGAGGGGGGGATTTCTAAATAATAATATCTTTATGTTATTTTAATCATAACTAGATACATTATTATTGTTCGTAAGTGTTGAATAAATTGTTTAAAATTTTTTTAAAAATTTTTGTCCACACTTAGGCTTGGGATCCATTGGGGCTCAACGTTACTTTTCAGAAACTTGGGCTGTTCTGAAAAAATATTTTTTCAAAATATTTTGATTTCAATTATTTTTTCTATATTAGTGGATCATATTATTATTATGTATTTTGATTGCCAGGGGTTAGTGCGAGTACCAGGACTTGTTTTCTTTTCACATTGAAAGGATATTGATCAATTGTTTTAAGAGGAAGTCTTCCTCTGACCTTATTATCATTCTATATGTGGTCAGTGTACTCGCATTAACTCCTGTTCTGTATCGTATGATTTCGATGACAATATGGGAAGCGTATGTCACGGTATGTTGTTGGGGATTTGGACACTCCGGTCCTTTCCCCGCAGGGTCACTCTACTTTATCAATTTCTATTTCAGACGATCAAGATTAGGGTGATGTATCTGTGATGTCTTCCAACAGTGTGCCTCTGTCGTCACAATTAATGAAGGGCTAGCGGAAAAGTGCTCATGTAATACGCCAATTGCCTAAGAGGACCCTAGTAGGTTCGACGGCCTTTGACGTCCGCTAGCTCGCCCGGTGTAGCGTCCATTCACCGAATGGTTCGGCAGCCGGGTTCGTCCGTTGCGGTCTAGAAGGAATTTTGGGGTGATGCGAGCACTATAAAATTAACTTAATGCACACCCAGTGACGGCGGATCGGAGGGAGAACGGAGGAAGCCTTTTAGTCCGGTTCATAGCTCGTTCCGGTCCATCCGGACGGCAAGCGAGAGAGGCCCCTCTCTCGTTCAACAACATCTGGCCCCAGATGTTGTGGTACAAATGTGTCGCTAGCGGAGCATACGTCCGTCGCTCGGGACACTCCGTTGTATAGGCAGTCCGCTGAGACTGCTAAGGCTTCCTCTTCTCGTCAGCGCACACGACCGCACCTTGGCTGCGTGACCGCCGATATATTACCAGCTTCGCCGTTCAAGGATTCTTCGGCGACCAGGTCACACCATCCGGCAGCCAGGGATTCGAGACCGATGGACTCCGGACGTTCGCATAGGAAAAGTATGCGGGAGCCATCTGATGCGGAGCTGCCCTCGGCGAAGCAGCGATAGACTGCGCCTCCGCAGGTCTCGACGCCGGACATTCTTGTGCAGATAGCACAGCTTATCGCAGCATCCCAGCAGCCGACAGAAACGGTGTCGGATCGAGAATTATCCGACAGCGCTGGGTCGGTAGCCGGGGACTCGAGGCCTGCAGACTCCGGACGTTCGCATAGGAAGTGTGCGGGAGTCAACGTACACGGAGCTTCCAGCGACAATGCATCGTAAGTCCGCTACTGCACAGGCCTCGGGAACGGACGTGCTTTCCTTAATAGCACAGTTTATCGCAGCATCCCAGCATCAACTGAATCTGTCGCATATATTTTATCCGACGATGCTGGGTCGGGACGCTCCGCGGAAGCGGGTACGGACGTCCGAAAGTTTCATCCGGTCCGACGGGATACCGAAAGGGATTCGGAGGATTTCAAGCTTTCCCTTTCGGAACAACATATGCTGCGATGCCGGATAAGAAACTGATAGCGTCGGTGGACTTAGAAATTTTTGGTTCGGTTCAGGGACATCGTCCCTCAGTTCCGACATAGTCCAATAATGTCACACAAACTTTCGAATTATTGAACGACGCTATATATATTATTATTTTATGCTTGCTATCCAAGCATTTCTGGTTTCTTGTTCGAAGAGTTATGGAGATGTCTTTCAAAAGTGTGCCTCTGTCGTCATAGTTAATGAAGAGTTAGCGGCAATAAGTGCTCATGGAATATGTCTATCACTTACGGAGGGACATTTGCTAGCTCACCCGGTGTAGCGTACATTCATCGAATGGTTCGGCTGCCGGGTTCGTCCGTTGCGGTCTAGGAAGGAGATTTGGGTGATGCGAGCACTTTAATTACTTTAGTACTCACCCAGTGACGGCAGATTGAGGACAGATCGGAGGAAGCCAACAACATAGGGGACCGCATGTTGTGGTTCAGATATTTTACATTCGGAGCATATGTCCGTTGCTCGGGACGCTCCGTTATATTGACAGTCCGAGAGACTGTCTTTAATGCTTCCTCATCCTCACAGCAGGGCACACGACCGCACATTGGCTACGTGACCTCGAGTATCCGATCAGTTTCGGCATTCAGTGATTCCACAGCGAATAGGTCGCGCCATCCGGTAGCCAAGGGACACGAGGCCTATACACTCCGTTCGCTCGCATATTGGAAGTATGCACGGGGTAACGATCTCGGAGCTTCCTGCGGCAATGCATCGTAAGACCGCTGCTCCTCAGGCCTCAGTGACGGACGTGCTATCCGAGTTAGCACAGTTGTTTCGCAGCATCCCAGCAATTGACAGTTTCTCGGTCGAATCAGGAATTATCCGACGGCGCTGGGTCGGTGCGGTCCGCGGTTGCATCAAGCTACGGACGACCGAACGCTTTATAGGGTCCGACAGGATGGCGAAAGGGATTCGAAAGATTTCGAGTTTTCCCTTTAGTAGTATCGGAAGATGCCTTTCATATCTTCTGGCATTTCTTCCAGTGATTATTTTTCGGACTTCATTGCTGCGATCTTGGATAAGAGACTTATAGCGTCATTGGACTCGGATTTTTCGATTGGTACAGGGACTTTGTCCCTGACCTACCGACGCAGTCCAATATTGTCATTACAACATGTGTTTTATTTTTCGACGCTATATATTTATATATATATACAAGCCTGCTACTAAGCATGATAGTTTAGTTTCTTGTCCGCGTGGCTCATTTCTGCCATTTTATCTCTTTTTACATATAGTTTATTTTGGCAGAGCAGGGCATACCGAGAGTTCATATGCGTCTAGACGGTGTGATTAAAGACTGCATATATTCTTTTTCGCCGTTTATGTCTTTTCCAATTTCAATGTTGGGAACGACATTATGTATAGTAGACTTAACTTAGACGCTTTATTATACGTAATCCGCCTTACTGAGGCGTTATCATTACGTCTTCAAGAAAAGATTTACGGGATATTATTCTCAATGTAATTTCTTTTGAGGGCAGTAGTTTGTTCACGTATAACTCCGCCCTTCAGTGGCTGATTGGAGTTGGTTAAGACGTGATGCAGCCCTAGCTACATCCACGCGTGGATAGTAGGTTAAGAACTCTCTCAGAGTCGCTTCGTTCTCGGAGGAGCTTCTCTTCGACGGCAACTTTCCGGCAATCCATGAATTGCTTGATTTATACATTCTCTTGTCTATCTAGTGTTACAAGAGATTCAGACTGGGGCAAACATTCGGTGGTTGACTCAGAGAGTGCCGCCGCAGTTGCCGGACCCGAGTGTGGCTGTTATGACGGTTGCCAGTCAAACAGATTGGGATATATACTGATCCCTACGGATTCGAAGTGCCAGGGTCTTTGGGTTCCGCAGTCTTTTAGCTATCAGTTTAACTTCCGCGGAATAATGTTTTTTAGGCTTGCTTTATGTCATTGCATGAACATTATTCAGAAACGCATGCCCAAATTCCTGTCCTTTAATTCGACAGTAGTGGCGTATCTCCGGAACCAGGGAGGCACTCTTTCGTTTCCGTTATTCAATTTAATGGAAAGAATCCGTCTGTTGGTTATAGTACACCAAGTTCAGTTTTGGTCCGTCATATTCTGGGTCGTCTGATTGTTTTATCGCACTCCCGTTCTCTTACGGGTCGCTTGTTGCTGTCAGAATGGACTCTCAACAAACAAGTATTCAATCAGATTTGCTATCTATGGGAGCGCCCAATGATGTTTTATTTATGACACAGCTTGCTAATCAATTGCAGACGTATGTGTTGGCTTGTCCAGATCTCTGAGCTAATACTGTTAACGCTCTATTGATCTATAGGACGGAATGATAGGATACGCGTATCCTCCGGCGCTGTTGTTTTAGCAGGTATTGCTAAGATAAACAACCACAATACATTTCTCTTGATAGCATCTCTATCTTCACAGAGATCATGAGTAATTTACTCTCTTGTCTACTGTGGATCTTAACGTGAAATCTTCCTCTATGTGAGGATCTTTTTTCACTGGGCAAATCGTGTCATCTTTATCACAACCAGCAAGGTCGCAACCTTCATGTATTACGTTGTGTGGTCCGTATTGCATTGTAAGCACTGTACTGGACGAGCTTTGGACGCGATTTCTTACTATAGGAGATCCTCTTCTTCGCTATTCTATGCGACTAAAGTGGAGGCTCTTCCGTCGTGGTGTAGGGATCATTATGTTCATATGGTTGATCCCTCCATACTACTCATTGCTATTTTTTAGTATACTTGTTTCACAAGATCTACTGCAGCCTGTTGTTATTTAGGTTATAGGTTTATGTTACCTCATACCTTTGCACTCTACGATAGTTTACAATTGAGTCTTTTGTCTCTTTATCTAAGTCAGTTAGTAACTTTTTGATAAATAGACTTAGAATCTTTAGATTAAATTCCTATACGGATTTTAACTTCGGTTCTTATTTAGCTAAGTAATCATTTGAGCCTCTGGAAACAGTAGTTTTCAAATTCTGACCTTTTAGACAGTAATTCTGTTGGTTTCTCTTTTACTGTAGAGTCAGTGAGTTTCATGCACTATCGATGGATGATTTTCACTTTCATAGTTTCGGAATCAATACTTCCGTTACTATTTAGGTTGGATTGTTGCATAAGAGTTAGGCTCCTATTATCCGGAACCTATTATTTTAAGGTCCTTCCGTCTTCGTATGGGCATAGGCCTTTACTCTTTCCGGGTACAGTTTATGTATTTATAAACAGATATCTGTTTATTACAAGGGCGTAAGCTTCTTCTGTCTTTGATGTCTAGTAGAAGGACGTTACGCTCCATTTTATTGTTAATGGATTCTATTAACTAGCGTACTGCTTATGGTATATCATTGGCTTAGCAGTTGTGCTTAAGATTTCGGCTCATGAAGTAAGAGTTCTTCTACTTCTTGGGCTTACATTAATAGTGTTGCTATTATAGATTTTTGAAGGCTGCTCATTGCGCTCAGCCATCCATTCATGAATTTTATCTCAGAAATATCGAGTCCATTTCTGGAGGCCTCTATTGTTAGGTCTATTATCTACTGCTCAGAATGTCATTCACTTAACAGTTGCTACTATAGCTAGGTAGGCTGTCTGTTTCGGCAGTGTCTCCGTTCGGCTGCCCTCTTCGCTCTGGGCTATTTGACCCAGGGCAAGAAAAAGGGGGGGGGGGGAGGGTGTTCCCTTGGGTCACCTGTTTTTACTATGAAAACAAGGGGATACCTCCTCCGGAGTTAGTAATTCTGAGCTGTTATTGGGATGGTTGTGTAGTGAGAAGTTTAAGTTTATAAAATTCATTCAAGTCTTAGTTTTTAAAGTATAGCTTTTGAATATTGCATATGTCAACGGACATGATTATGCAATTCTCACACACTTTTAGGAGTATAAGAGTCTCTATTCTCTAGACTTACTTTATTATTGGCTTACTTTAAAAATTATTAGTATAAGGATTATTGGATATTAATAGAGTACATGGATGTATGAAGCTCAATTTTTGGAAGGTGTTGTATCTTTCTAATTTATCATAAATAAGAAAGATACATGTAAGGCCTATTACTTCTTTTCCCTACAGGGGATGACTCTATTTTATTTTATTGAGCGTATTCCATTTTGCTCTATGTCCTTGGCCCTCCAGCCTTTTTACTATTCAGCTATGTCTGGGTCATTGGTACAGTATAAAAATGTTAAAAAATTTATAGTAATTTATATATTTTTTATACTTACCAATGACCCAGACGGGGATGGCCCTCCCAGGAGTTGGGAACTCTTGCCTCCCCGCTGAGTACATAGCGCTTACCAGGCACTGGTTATTAGAATGATAAATGGCGCCAATTTCGGAACGTCCTTGACACTGCGCATGCGCAGTAGGGGCGAAGTGTGGAGGGCCTTTCAGGACATGTTTTCTTTAGTTTTAGATGCAAATTTTGGGGATTGGGGGGCAAAATTTGTGTTTGGCCCTATATTTTAAGAGTTAGCACCAGCTATGTCTGGGTCATTGGTAAGTATAAAAAATATATAAATTACTATAAATTTTTTAACTTTCCCGCTCGATTTCAAGATGGCTGACTGGTGGCCATATTGGATTTTACAAAATACTTGTGGAGCAAACTACTTTTACAGTTTTTGCTGCATTGTCATAAAACTCAATATAAATGATCGACATGGTGAGGAGCATTGCGTGACATAATTTTGTTCCCCATCGGATTCAAGATGGCCGAATGGTGGCCATGTTGGATTTTTTTTACTTACAAAATTTGAATGCCTCTTTCAGTCACCCACACAAGGTGGTATGCCACGGTGGGGGTATAGCAGGCGACAGACCATCTCTAGTTTTTGAAATTGTTAAACATAAAATAGTGCCATTTTCAAAGCAGAGTTAACTCACTTCAAACCCTTGTGTGAACCTCGGGGAGTGAAGCAGTTCTTGTTTACTGTGGTGAACGAGTTCTATTTTACTGGTAAAATATGCCCCAGTCACCAATGCTACCAATAGAAGTCCTCTAAAATGGGAAGCATGGGTATAAATGATTGTCTAAACTTGACTTTATCTCCATTTTGTGGTCAGGATTAGCCATTGCGCAGAAATATGTGGCATTTCAAATAGTCAATAAAATTTGTTGAGAAACTACATGTAGTTTCACTAATATAATCCCCAGTCTTGTGTTTACTAACAAAACTGAATATATATTATTGGTTGTCTTATTTTGAATGTATAACTAACTATTGCATTCATGTTATTGCATTCATGTTGATCAGCTCAAATTATTGTTTTTATTTTGTGTTAATTTAATTAGCTTGATGAAACTAGACGCTTGTGAAGTCTTGTATTGTTTACTTAGAAATTGAATATATATTCCCAGTCGTACAGAGTTGAATGTATAATTGTATTACATTCTTGTCAATCAGCTCAAATTATTGTTTTTATACTGTTAATTTAAATAGCAGCTAAAAACTAGACTTCTGTGTGATCTTCTGAAGTTTACTAATAAATTTAATTTTATTAATTATATATTCCCAGTTATTTAAAAGTTTTAATATATATTCACTTTATATTCATGGAAAACCGCTCAAATTCATGTTTTTATTCACCCTTAACTGGTTGAGGGCTAGATTATTTTTGGTGGTGTGAATTTGTTATTAAAAATTTGTTGTTTTATTATTTTATTACAAATTACTGGAGAGTGCCAAAAGGCACTCTCCAATAATTTGTTATAAAACATATATGAACAAAATAGTATTTGCAATTGACTGAATATGAAACATGAGCAAGGAAAACGTTGGATTTTTCTTTGGTGCCCTCATTTTTAGCTCAACTTTGGCGAAGCCAAATTTGAGGTATTGCCATGGCCCGTTGTCCGTCTGTCCGTCCGTCATGCCATACAAACGGCTCAGGCTAGAGGCCGTATTTATGAACCGATCTTTACGAAACTTCTTGGGTACCTTTGTTATCATCTTGTGACAGGAAGGGGTGTTTTGGGGTGCCTTTGTTATCACTGTTCTATGAGAACAAATATTTTGGGGTTCAATCAGACCCACGCTGGGACTCAAAGATTTCTTTCCTCTAGTTTAGCATCTAACTGTCGCCCACCTTTACAATACTTTACCTACACATTTGTTACAGGCTACGGTCAGCATTTATGTACAGACCGTTACAATACTTTACATGTACCTTTGTTATCAGGTCATAACCTAGATATTTGACATTGCTGTGTCACATACTATACCTTGTACGTGTCTTAAACAAGTTGAGCTACAGTGTCATTGACACTTTCATTTCTAAAGCCCTCATAGTGGCTTCTAGCACTCAACTAGTTAATTTTTATTCAGCATTAATTTTGGGGTGCAGTGACTCAGTGGTTACAGAATTGGACTTCAAATCAAACCAGTTTGATCCAGGGGATGGGGTAACTGGGTTGTATCCTTGAGCAAGACACTTAATCCCGATTGCCCACATGGTGGCACAGTGGCTTTGTGTACAAAGGCTTACTGCGTCAATGGTGGACTTGTCTTCAACCAATGCTAACCCAACTTGTGTGGAGTTCATACATTGGGAAGTCTGACATTTGCTTCCCATTGCTTGGTGGTTCTCTCTGGGTACTCCGGCTTCCTCGATCCAAATAACTGTCCGACACAAGGTGACCCTTGGTGTCGAAAGTATCGTTAAATCCCAATAAATAAATAAGAAACTTCATATTATATTCCAACTTGTATTTTTACCCAACATGAATTGAAGATGGCACTTGCAAAAGAAATACTTAAATAACTAAACATTTTCATAAAAAAAAACATAGCTTACAACCCCTTCATTGAAACCAGCTCCTTCAACTGATACTAATGAGGGAGTCATTAGCTGTGTTTTTGAGGCAAAAATTGAAAAAATAAAAATTTCAGTGTCAATTTTTGTGAATTGCCTGATTTGCTTATGGTTGTTACATTGGGTAGAAGATTAATTTGAAGGTATTATCTGATTTGATCACATTTTCATTACCTTCTACAGGGATTAGCAGAAATGGAATTTCAAGTGATTTTATATTAAATCATTAAGGCCTAATTTTGATTTTTATCACCTTTACTGCAACAGAACAGGTGCCCCAATGTGTAGTCTCTGGGTAAATTTGCAAGTACCTTGGCGGTTGTTTATAGGCAAGTTGTGCAAACCTAAATAGGCAGCCTTAACTTGCATAGAAACAATTGTAAAGCCACAGGATGAAGAATTTGAATGTGCAGAAGAAATGTGTAAAAAGTCTTTAACTGCTTGTGCTAGAAGCCACAATCATGGCTCTATTGAAAAGTGCTGGAAGCCACTTTAGAGGCTTTACACAGTAGGCAATAGTTTGTTGTTTACTCATCAGTAGACAAAATATTTTATTTATAAAATTGTTTGGTTACAATTTATTGGAGAGTATCTAGTGGCACTCTTCCAATACATTGTAACAAGAAATATATATGAACGAAATCTTGCTAAACTAAGGCTACTCTTGCTGATAGCATGGTATCTTGGAATACAATTACCCATGTTTCCAATCACCTTTGAAAAATAATTTAGCACACATCCAGTTAACTGGTAGCGCACTGAATTTATTCCACGATTGCTGTGTGTATTCACCGTTCCACGATACAATACAGACATTGAGAAATGGTCTAGATAAAGCATGCATGGAATCTAGATTATGCATTAAAATGTCATGTAAGAATGCTTCTGATTGGACATTATGCATCTGAGTGATGTTATGACGTTAATGAAATGCTTCAACACAAAACAGTGTCAAGCAAGAAACTTATTCGACTGCCAAATGTGATATTTTTCTTTAATAATATTATTTTCAATCACTAAATTCAAGTTTAATCATGGTATGAATACAGAACACAACATGGGTAGATTATGGGGAATGTGAATCATCATCCCTTGGTGGAGTTTTTCTTTATTTCATGTGCACCTTTCCTGATTGAGAAATACAACACAAATGTCACCTTTGCTGCTCAAGAAATACAGCACAAACTCCACCTCAGGTCACTGACTCCTGTCCCTCCATATTCCGCTCTAATTGTGTTGTGTCTTGTCCTTTTTACAAAAAATGAATGAATTTATACACAGAAAATAAGTCTAATAGTTAACCTTTCGACCCATAGTGCATCAGTTTTTGCATGATTGAAAATTCGTCTTACCATAATAAAATGCCATAAATAAACAACAGATAGAGTCAGTGCAATTTTAATCTCACTGCCCTAAATGGCTGTGAGATTAAATTATTAGCTCATCTTGACAAAGTCAAGCTGAGCTAATCTCATTGCTCTCCATCCGTCGTCTGTTGTCCGTCAACACCATGTTTTGGTCTTCTCCTCCAAAGCCACTGGGCCAATTCAAAAGATAAAAGTTTTGTGGAAATAAAGCTCATTGGTTCATATTCGGGCTCTCTCCAGGAGCCCGAAGTTTTAACATAGGGTAATATGGGAAATATTCTTTAAAAATCTTCTTCTTCAGAACCACCAGTCAGAATCTTTTAATATTTGGTATACATCATTGTCATGAGGGTCAGATTCTAGATTGTTCAAACCAAGTCCCTAGGTTAATATTTGGGCATCCTACTGAAGCCCAAATTTTATCTTTGTTCAATATGGAGGGTAATTTAAAAAAATCTTCTTCAGATCCACCAGTCAGAATGCTTTGATATTTGGTATGCAACATCTCTAAGGGGATCAGATTCAAGTTTGTTCAAATCAGATCCCTAGGTATATATTTGGGCTCACTGTGGTAGCCCAAATTTTTACTTTGTGCAATATGAGAAAATTTCTTTAAAAATCTTCTTCTTCAGATTTACCAGTCGGAATGCTTTCATATTTGGTATACAACATCTCTGGGGGGTTAGATTCCAGGTTGTTCAATTTGAGTGCCTAGGTTAATATTTGGGCTCCATATGGGAACATGAAATTTAACTTAGTACAATATGAGGGAATTTCTTCAAAAATCTTTTTCTTCAGATCGACTCGTCAGAATGCTTTCACATTTGGTATACAACATCTCTAGGTGGATCAGATTCAAGTTTGTTCAAATCGGATCCGTAGGTTAATATTTGGGCTTGCTGTGGTAGCCCAAATTTGAACTTAGTGCAATTCAAAGAAATTTCTTTACAATTTCTCTTCTTCAGATCCAACAGTCAGAATGCTTTCATATTCGGTACACAACATCTCTAGGGAAGTCAGATTCAACTGTGTTCAAATCAAGAGCTTTGGTTAATATTTGGGCTCTCTATGGGAGCTGGAATTGGCCATTTTGCTGAGGAATTAAAAAATTTGTATTCAGTACCCCCTAGAGGTTAAGATTAATCCACATAGGTTGTATCAAGGGGCTTCATAGGGGAGCTCTACATTTTACTTCATGATCAACTGAAGAAAAGGCATGATGCCCAGATTATTTTTGTCACTCCTGAGGAACTCAAGGATTGACAGTGTAGCCTATGGAGATGGCTTGCTTTCAACTCATTTAAAGTTATAACTAGAAAATACAATTATAGAAAATACAATTGTTAAAGTTTTAGAGTATTGGTCCCTGATTTTGATGTCAATGATATTCTCCCCTTTGAGAACCCCAGGATGTGGAGCAGTGCTTGTTTACTGTGGTATCAAGTTCTGCTCTGCTTGTAAAATAGGATTCAGTAACCAATGCCTTGGGTCGAAGTCTGCTGAAGTTGGCAGCATAGGTTTAAATGGTTGGCTACACTTCACTTCATACCAATGTTGTAGTCAGGATTTACCCTGATGCTGATAGTACCTTAGACACCAATCTATAAATAATACTGTACAGGTTGCAGGCCTTTAAAAATTAAAAATTTGATTAACCCAAAATTCGGGTAAGCAAAAAGAATTTGCTTAACCCATTTTTTTTTTTTTTGCTGAACCCATTTCACTTTTTCAGTTGATGTTTCACATTACAGAAAAGAACTTGCATGAACAGAATAAAGGTCGTCTGCTCGAACAGTACACAAACTAAAGGCTAGTTCGTGCAATTTTTAAAGGCCTGGGTTTTTTTCATTTCAAAACACAATGTTGAAACACGTAAAGGTTGTCAAACAAACCTTTACTAAACAAACTCACAACAATCAATATGTAGGTAAAAATGGCACACCAAATCTATCTCTCTTTGGGCGATGGGGGAAGTGGCACATGGAAAAAAATACATGGCAGAAATGTCAAATTTGGGGACAAGGGGAAACTGTACAAGAGAGTTGATAACATTCATAATATTTGACAATACCTTTATTTAACCCTTTACCTAACATGAAAAGCAGACGACACTTGCAAAAAAAATTCTTGAATAACTAATTTTTTTCATTTTTTGTCTCAAAAACATAGGTTATGACCCCTCGTTGGAACAAGCTCGTTCCAACGAGGGGTCATAACCTATTTTTTTGAGACAAAAAATGAAAATATTTTGAAAATTAATTGGCAATTTTTGAGAATAGCGCTGGCTGGTTTTGACCATTACGTTGGGTAAAAGGTTAAGCGCAGTTATTTTTCTAGTTTCACATGGGTATTTCTAACACACACAAAATCTGTGAGGAACACCACAAGAATCGTTTAAAATGATGGTAGAAATATTAGACTGTTCAGCCTATATTCACAATATTGTTTTCCAAACTGAATGGTTCTTAAGGTCAAAAAAACAAAATTTTGGTTCTCTGGCAATCCCTCATTGAATTTCAACCCCATCATTCAACATTTTTATCGGCTTAGTGTTTCATCCAAAATTATTATGAAATCATGAGACTTTCAAATTTTACCTTTTTTGATTGATGTATATTTATTTGGACTAGTTGCAACAAAACATAATTAAAATACAGCATTTGTTTGATACTGTTTAAAAATTGTTCTCTAAATATCCAGTTGCTATATTATGCAGAAAATTAGGCCTAAAAAAATTAAAAATCTGTTTCTCAGGCCCTCTTGCGTGGTCCTTTTGGCTGCCGTATTCTCTCTTTTTATAACCAATGTAAACTTTTAAAAAAAAAATTTAAATGGTTTATATCTGATATTTTACCCAAGTTAAAAAAATTGATAAATTTGTCCCTTGAGTGCAAGAAGGCTTTGCAATGCTTTAGCATTGCAAAGCCTTCTTGCTCTCAAGGGACGAAATACCCCACCACCCATGCTAGTCCGTAGATTATGAGGCCTAAAACATAAACCAAGAACTTGAACTTTTGATGGCAAAGATCTAATTGCAGTAATAAAAATTAAATAAAAAAACGCTCGCCCACATTCAATTTTACAAATAATGGCATGAGAAACAGAAGATCTACTTTCTGTGACCCAATCCAAGTATTATATTGGTGGTATTTATTTTTTGAAAAAGGTACATAAATATAACTGCATATAAAAGAATGTCATATTTCTTGATTAACTGGTAGAGTACTAAATGTCTCTAGGTTGCCAAAATTTGTTACTTGTCTTTGCCTTGTTGCTCTCTCCCATAAATTGTTACAAGCCAAGATGAAATAAATTTGCTTCAAAGATGATGTCAACGACATCCACTGAATTTAAAACTTTTAAGTTGTGGAATCTGCACTTACGAATGGAGCTAAAATATGTGTTTCCAGCACTCGGCCAGTTAACAAACAAAAATAAAAATAAAAGCCACCCTCCCTCATTGATTTGAGAAATTAAGTGCTCAAGAGCCAAATTAATTTTTTTTATATGGCCTTATGGCCAACAAGATTTAAATTCCTTCGCAGAGATTATTTGTATGACAAATCACTAGCTACACTTGTTAATATCAAGTAAGTTTAGCTTACTGAACACAGAAAAGTATATTTATACCCCCGCTTCGAAGAAGTGGGGGCTATATAGGAATCGCCCTGTACGTCCGTACGTACGTCTTTCCGGACATGAAATTCTTGTGTGCGCAACTCCTACATTTATCAATCAATTTGGACAAAACTTTTCAGACATCATCACTACTAAGTGAACATGCGCATATTCCAAGATTTTTGATCTGCGACAATTTTAACCAGGTTATCTCCCTTTGACTTAGATTTATTATGTCTTTCCGTTCGAACAAATTCTTGTGTGCGCAACTCCTCCTACATTGATGAACCGATTTTGATGAAACCTTTCAAACATCATCTCTACTAAGTGCACATGTGCATATTCCAAACTTTTTAATCTGCGACAATTTTAACCAGGTTATCTCTCTTGAACTTTGATTTAATATGGGTTTCTACATGAAATTCTTGTGTGCGCAACTCCTCCTACATTTATCAATCAATTTGGACAAAACTTTTCAGACATCATCACTACTAAGTAAACATGCGCATATTCCAGGATTTTTGATCTGCGACAATTTTAACCAGGTTATCTCCCTTTGACTTAGATTTATTATGTCTTTCCGTTCGAACAAATTCTTGTGTGCGCAACTCCTCCTACATTAATGAACCGATTTTGATGAAACCTTTCATGTCTTTCCGTTCGAACAAATTCTTGTGTGCGCAACTCCTCCTACATTAATGAACCGATTTTGATGAAACCTTTCAAACATCATCTCTACTAAGTGAACATGTGCATATTCCAAACTTTTTGATCTGCGACAATTTTAACCAGGTTATCACTCTTGAACTTTGATTTAATATGGGTTTCTGCATGAAATTCTTGTGTGCGCAACTCCTCCTACATTTATCAATCAATTTGGACGAAAGTTTACAGACATCATCACTACTAAGTGAACATGCGCATATTCCAAAATTTTTTAGCTGTGGCAATTTTAACTAGGTTATCTCCCTTTAACTTAGATTTATTATGGGTTTCTACATGAAATTCTTGTGCGTGCAACTCCTCCTACATTTATCAATCAATTTGGACAAAACTTTTCAGACATCATCACTACTAAGTGAACATGCGCATATTCCAAGATTTTTGATCTGCGACAATTTTAACCAGGTTATCTCCCTTTGACTTAGATTTATTATGTCTTTCCGTTCGAACAAATTCTTGTGTGCGCAACTCCTCCTACATTAATGAACCGATTTTGATGAAACCTTTCAAACATCATCTCTACTAAGTGAACATGTGCATATTCCAAACTTTTTGATCTGCGACAATTTTAACCAGGTTATCTCTCTTGAACTTTGATTTAATATGGGCTTCTGCATGAAATTCTTGTGTGCGCAACTCCTCCTACATTTATCAATCAATTTAGACGAAAGTTTACAGACATCATCACTACTAAGTAAACATGCACATATTCCAAAATTTTTGAGCTGTGGCAATTTTAACTAGGTTATCTCCCTTTAACTTAGATTTATTATGGGTTTCTACATGAAATTCTTGTGCGTGCAACTCCTACATTTATCAATCAATTTTGATGAAACCATTCAAACATTATCACAACTAAGTGAACATACGCATATTCCCAAATTTTTGATCTGCGACAATTTTAACCAGGTTATCTCCCTTTAACTTGGATTTATTATGGGTTTTCAAATGGGATTCTTGTGTGTGCAACTCCTCCTACATTAATGAACCGATTTTGAATACATGTTGCACATTGTAAATGTGTTTTTCCAAATGTAAACCACATATGTGTGGGCTCTTTAAGTATTCAGTGCTGTTCTGTGGAAGGCCACATGCAAATACAAATTTCAACAACAAAAAATGATCTTTATGTATACATTTCCTTATGGCCTTCGCCTACATGATCAGAAGTGCATTCCTCTAAAAACCCAAAGCGGGGATATTAATCACCTTCAGTGATAGTTCTAGTTTTATTATAAAAAAATTATAAGCAAATAATATAAAATAAATTGAATAAAAAAGAAATAAATAGAAGAAAACTTTCTAAAAAATTTAAAACAATATTAAACACTAAAAATGATATTAAACAAAAGAAAAAAACAAAAAAACTTTTAAAAAAAAATACATCTTTCAAAATATAAGTGTGTTGTATTTTCCTACCTTATGTGCCATCTGTTCCTTCCCTATGTGCCATTTTTCTGGGGTGTTGAAGCAATGTCTTATTTTCCCGTGAATCACTAATTTATCAAAAATGAAAATCGTTTCACAAGACTCTCTGTTCAATTATGATAGCTGCAACTTTTAAGCAACCTTTTGCAGTCCAAGTCCACACTTGGATGCACCCAGTAAAGCTGTCAGTGCATTTTGAGTGTGGTTTATCTTTGGGGGTATACTACACCAAAAATATATTTTTGGCTTTTCCGTCCAAGTTTGAAATAGACCTGTCAGTGCTTACATTCCTTTATATTCTGAGTTTATTTGAGAGTGATGATTCTTATCCCTTTGCCAACTGTTATCATAAATTGGAATTTCAAGCTGCAATTTTTTTCCCCTAATGTAACTAGGAAATTAACCAACTCAATCTTGTTGACAGGGCTCAGTGGTTGGGTCAAAAGTTTTGTTTTGGAAGCCAGAAATAAAAAAAAATGTTCTTTAATTGTGTCAGGTAAAGATTAAATATTTTAGTATTCTCTCGAAAATCAAGTAGAATGAAAACACATGAGCAATTTTCCAAAAAATGTACAAATACTCTCAAAAATTATTTTGAGTGGCATTATGGTGTTGTTTTTTTTATTTTAACAAATTTTGTCCAACATTTTTTAGACCGGTTGGAGCTGAGGCCATGTCAATATATTCATAAATATTGTTATATTATCTCTGTGTGACGTCATTTTTCAACCTGTTAATCAGAGATAAATTATATCCTGTTAATCAGAGATAATTTATATTGCTTTATTAATAGAAATCTGTTATAATATCAAATGGGGGAAAAATTAATCCTTCAGTCACTGATGTCAAAATGCTGAATTTTATTTATCAAATTCCGATAATGCAACTAGGAATTTAACCAATTCAATCTTGTTTGACAGAGCTTGGTGAGCTCTGTCAAACAAGATTGAAATTGTTAAATTTGTTGTCGCATTATGGAAAAACTTTGCAAGTTGAAATTTTTATATTTTGACGCTTGTACGAGAGTGAACTGATAATCTATACACAAGGAACAATGTTTGAACAAATGTTTTCAGTACATGTATATATTGCACTCACTTATGAATTTTTTGTGTGATTGACCAGAAGTTTACAAGCACTGGGTATAAAATGTGTATAATAGCATTGATAATGTAATTATTCTCTTTTACGTTTGTTGACAAATTTTGTATGGAAATATGTAGAATCCATGTATAAAATAACATAACTGTACAGAATTTTAATATTATAAACAGTTTTTGCATTTTTTTTTCTCCATACAGGTATACAGGGTATGTGCGAGTCATTGAATGTGCTTGAATTGGGGGCACGGTGGCATTGCAGTAACCGGTGCTTGTCAGATCACCGAAGTTAAGCAATGTCGAGCCTGGTTAGTCCTCGGATGGGTGACCGTCTGAGCAATCGATTCGGACTCCCTTGGGCAAGGCACTTAACCCCGGTTGTCCACATGGGGGCACGATGACGCCGTGTACTAAGGCGTACTGCACGTCGATGGTGCGCATGTCTTCAACCAATCTAACCCTGCCTGTGCTGCAGTGCGGAATTACAATGTTGGGGAGCTGCTTGGTGGTTCTCTCCGGGTACTCCGGCTTCCTCCACCCATAAAACTGTCACTGACACAATATGACCTTGGCTGTTAATGTGTCGGTAAACCCTAATAAAAAAAATATAAAAAAAAAAAAAAAAATGGGCTTGAACTCTAAAACAGAAATTGCAGGCCCTTGAAATTGCTTGAAAAATGGACTTTAATAAAAAGAATCCATGAAACGTATATTGTATGTTAACCCTTTACCCAACGTAACGGACAGAACCGGTCAGCGCTATTCACAAAAATCGCCAATTAATTTTTATTATTTTTTGTCTCAAAAACATAGGTTATGACCCCTCTTTGGAACGAGCTTGTCGAGCTCGTTCTAAAGAGGGGTCATAACCTATGTTTTTGAGACAAAAAATAAAAAAAATTAGTCAAGAATTTTGTTTGCAAGTGTCGTCTGCTTTTCATGTTAGGTAAAGGGTTAAGGTAATTGCTTGCTCATGCTTTTTTTTTAAATATGCACATGAAAGCTGTGGTATTTTTGCTGCAAAGCTTTAATTTTCTATCCTTTGACACAATATCGGCAACTGCCACTAATCCTCTCTTAGCTTTCCAAGTGCTCTTGTCAGGTACAGTTATTGATTTGAGACACATGTAGAGAATTGTAAACTAATATCAAAGGTGGTGAAATTAATCAAAGTTCCTGGAAAGTGGTTGAAAATTCTTATCCTTTTACCCAGCACATATCCAAAATGGTTCACAGTGGCTCAGTGGTTATTGCATTGGACTTCAAACCAAAAGGTCCATGGTTCATTCCCCATTAGCAGTAACTGCATTGGGTCCTTGGGCAATGCACTGAATTTGCAATTTCCCACATGGGGGCAAGGTGGCACTGTGTACTAAGGCATACTGCACATCGATGGTGCACTTGTCTTCAACCAATACAAACTGTGCTTGTGTGGAGTTACTACGTTGGGGAGCCTAACATTACCCCCTGCCATTTGATGGTTCTCTCTGGGTACTTTGGCTTCCTCCACTCGTAAAACTGTACAACATAAGGTGACCCTGGCTGTCAAAAGAGTTGTTAAACCCCAATAAATAATGAAATAGAGTATCAAAATTTCTTATTTCAATTATTCTTTTTTAAAACTTTTCAAAAACTTTCATCAGAACCATTTCAAGATTCCAGATTGCTAAAGCATTGCAAAGCCTTGTTGCACTCAAGTGACAAATTAATCAGTTTTATCAACTTCGGTAAAATATCAGACAAAAACCATTTAATTTTTATTTTTTTTAAGTTTGCATTGGTTATAAAAAGAGAGTGGAAAGCTGTCAAAAGCACACGCAGGAGAGCCTGAGGAACAGATTTTTAACTTTTTTAGACCTAATGAGGCAGATTATCAGTGACGATAATTTTTTTTAATAGAATAAGTAAAAAAAATTTAATTTAATTTTTTTGTTTTAAAAACATGGTTTATGATAACCTCATTTGAATGAGCTCAAGTTTGACTTGGCTTTATTAACTCACCTGACTGAAAGTCAGGGTGAGCTATTCTGTTCACTTTTTGTCAGTCGACAGTCATGAAGGTGGTGTTTAGGGCTTTTTCTTCCAAACCACTGGCCACATTTTAATGAAATTTCACATGAGTAGTCATATTGGGGCATTTGGGTTTTTCTTCAAATTGGGTTTCTGCTCATATTGAGGAGGGGGTGGAGCCAAAATGCCTCAATTTTTAAAAAATCTTCTCATGAACCAGCTGTAGCAGAGACTTGATATTTGGTATACAGCTTCCTTTTGAGATGTAGACTCAAATTTGTTCAAGAGAAGTTCAAGGGGAAATATTTGTCATCGTTACAGGAGGGACAAGAATTTGTGCCCCGCCCAAAATTTTTATTTTCCAAACCAAGAGGACAATTTGAATCAAATTTGATATGAAGTATTAATGGGTCATAAGTACTTGATTTATGCACAAAAAAATTTTAAAATGCCTTGTGGGAACCACAGGAGCTAAAAATAGAAAACAAATTCAAATGCCCATATCTCCAAAACTACATGGCTCTGAGAATTCTTATTTGGTTTTAAACATCCTTAGGACCAACAGAATGGAATGGTCCAAAAAAATTGCTATCGGTTTTATCATAGGGTACTTTTTCGGGACTTTGAAAAAGTGCTGAGTAAACACTTTTTAACAATGTGGGTAATGGGAAAAACATGTAAGACTTCTCCCAAACCAGTGCTCCAAAAGCTTTCAAATTTCACATATAACATCTTTGGAAGATTGTTTCACACGTTTATTGAAATCAAACCCCTGGGTCCATATTTGGGCTCTGTATGGGAGCTCAAATGTTTAAATTAGTGCAGTTTGAGGAATATTCTTTAAAAATCTTCTTCAGATCTATCAATCAGAATCTTTTGATATTTGGTTAGCAATATCTTTAGGGGGGGGGGGGGGGGGGGGGGGGCAAGTCTCTGGGTTCATATTTGGGCTTAAATTATAACTTAGTTCAATATGAGGAATTATCTTTAATAATCTTCTTGTTCAGATCCAGCAGTTGGAATGTTTTGATATTTTGTATACAGCATCCTTTGGGGAGTGTGATTTAATTTTGTTCAAGCCAAGTCTCTTGAGCCCATATTTGGACTCCCTGTGGGGGACCGAATTATAACTTAGTTCAATATGAGGAACATTCTTTAAAAATCTTCTTCTACACATCCACCAGTAAGAATCTTTTGATATTTGGTATACTGTATTATTAGGGAGGTGAGATTCAAATTTGTTAAAGCCAAGTCACTGAGTTCATATTTGGAGCCCAAATTATAACTTAGTTCAATATGAGGATTTTTTTTTTTTTTTTTTTCAGATTCACTGGTCAGAATGTTTTGATATTTGGTGTATGGTTTTCTTAATGGGGACAGAAACAAGTTTGTTCAAATCAGGACCCTCGGTTGATAGTTGTCAGTGTCAGGAGAGCGCTCTCAGGCCCCCTGGGGCCACTTGTATTTGTTTTGTGGTCATGATACAGCCATAGATTCTGAAATGACCTTAGTGAATAATGTTAATTTAAGTAGTATGTGCCCCCCCCCCCCCCACCCATGGAACCTCAGGAAGTGAAGCAGTGCTTGTTTACTCCAGTAAACAACCTCAGTTTTGCTGGTAAAATAGGAACCAGTCACCAATGCTTGGGATGGAAATCCTCTAAGATGGCACGGTATAAACAATTGACTAAAACTGACTTTACCTTCATGTTGTGATCACGATTAGCCATGGTGCAGAAATATGTGACCTTAAACACCAATAAATAAATAACAATAGTACATAGCAAGTTCAGAACCTGAATTTGTTAACATAATACAATGGAGCACACTTAACTCTTTGCACAGCAATGCTGAAATATCAAGACTGAACGGTACAAATTTTGCCCGTAATGCAAATAGGTACTGAGCCAAATCAGTGTTATTTGACTGAGCTCATATTTTACACAGAATTCATAAACCTCATCCAGTAAATTTGATTTGTGCCAAGGGTAATTCGAATTTAACACATTCAAGATCCTCTATTATTGCAGACCACTGTCTCACCAAGAGCACTTTTTCAACCACCCCTCCCCCCCCCCCCCCCAGCGGGAACCCTGGGAAGTTAGGCTGTGCTTGTTTACTGTGGTAAACAAGCACCATTTTAGTGGTAAAATAGGACACAGTCACTAATGCTTGGGATGCAATTCCTCTAAAATAGGCAACATGGGGCATAAATGATTGACTTTGACTTTATCTCCATGTTGTGGTCAAGATTTGCCATTGTGCAGAAGTATATGACCTTAAATACCAATAAATAAATAAAGAAATATTTTCAACCATTTTAGGCTAGCTTGAAATACATGTAAGCAAGTGTGTAACACAGAATATTAAGGTACGATTTATATCCACCTGAGTTGTGTATTTGGTTTCTTTGAGATTAGTTGTGAACCCATCTGCATACCGTCTGCACACCGATGTCAAAATACCAAAATTTCAAGCAGCATTTTTCTCATGATGCAATTAGGAATTTAATCAATTCAGTCTTGTTTGACAGAGCTCAGTGAGCTCTGTCAAACAAGATTGAATTGGTTAAATTCCTAAATTTAATCAGTTCAGTCTTAAGTGACAGAGCTCAATGAGCTCAGACCGAGGTCAATAAGCTCTGTCAACAAGATTGAATTGGTCAAATTCCTAGTTGCATTATGGGAAAAATTGTTGGGTTGAAATTTTTATATTTTAACATTAGGGTGTAGCGGGTTTAAGTTAAGGCTGTATTATACATCATTTAACATGTATATACTTGAACTTGCTATGCAAGTTTGGTTTTTTTTGGAGATTTTTTTTTAAGAATTTTTTTTTATCTTGTTAATAATTTTGTACATTGATATGAAGAATTCACATTTAATATAACTGAATAAACTTGATTTACAGTAATTAATAATATAAACAGTTTGTGTATATTTTGGTTGTATCTGGTATGAAATAAACTTATACTTGATTGATTAGTTGTTTTGAAATTAACTGAATGTGTTTTCCCTTGTGGGAACCCTTGGAAGTGAGGCAGTGCTTGTGTACAGTGGTAAACAAGCTCTGTTTAACTGGTAAAATAGGATCCAGTCACCAATGCTTGGGGTAGAAGTCCTCTAAAGTGGGGAGTATGGGTATTATAAACAATTGGTTAAACTTGACTTTATCTCCATGTTGAGGTCACGTTTGGCCATTGTGCAGAATATGTGACCTTAAACACCAATAAAAAAAATATATTGTTTTTTTGTAATTAAAGTAAGCTGCCTTCCGACATGCTATGACCCAATGTGTTGTAATTTTCATTAAACCCCAACTTTCCAAGTAATAAATAGATAATAATGGAAACTTGATAGAATTTACAGGTAAAATTCTTGAAATTGGGTTCCTCAAGTCATTAAATCCCAGTGGGCCTGAAAATAGTAAATTTATCCAACACAAAAAAATTAAGACCTGTAGTGCCTATAAAAAGTTTAAAATCTGTTTATCAGGCCCTCCCGCATTACCCCTTTGGCTGCCACATGCTCTCTTTTTATAACCAATGCAAACTTAAAAAAATAAAAACTAAATGGTTTATGTCAGATATTTTACCCATGGCAATAAAATTGATAAATTTGTTCCTGGATTGCAACAAGGCTTTGCAATGCTCCAGCATTGCAAATCCTTAGTTCACTCATGGAATGAAAAATACACCACCACCCATGCTATTATGTAGATTATGAGGCCAAAAACGTAAAAAAAAACATCAACGTACGTCCACAATTTCCTTTGGCACACCTCACAGGTCGCATTTATGATCAGATCGCTTTGAAACTTGGTATGCTTGTTTGGGGTGACCTCTAGATGGGAGCTATCGATTTTCTTCAATTTCCGTCAAAAAATATTCCGTGACCAACGTTCTTAGAACTTAGTTTAGTCAGACCACAATATTTCCCTTTGGCACACCTTACAGGGCACCTTTATGATTGGATTGCATTGATACCTGGCATGCTTGTTTGGGGTGACCTCTAGATTGGAGCTATCGATTTTCCTCCAATTCTGTCCATCAAAAAATGTTGCCACTGGCAACGATCTTTGAACTAAGTTTAGTCAGGCATCAATATATTCCTTTGGCATGCCCTACAGGGCACATTTATGATCAGATCGGTTTGAAACTTTGTAGGTTTGTTTGGGGTTACCTCTAGATGGGAGCTGTTGATTTTCTTCGATTTCCGTCAAAAAATGTTGCCACTGGCAATGACCTTCGGTGAACTTAGTAAAAACTTAGTGCAGTTAAGCATCAATATTTCCATTTGACACACCCTGCAGGGCACATTTAAGATTGGGTCGCTTGCAGACTTGGTGTGCTGGTGTGGGGTGACATCTATATGGGAGCTGTCAGTTTACTTCCATTTCTGTCAAAAAATGTTGCCGCTGACCTTTGAACTTAGTTTAGTCAGACCTCAATATTTCCCTTTAACACGCCCTCCAGGGCACATTTATGATCGGATCTCTTTGAAACTTGGTATGTGTGTTTGGGATGACCTCTGGATGTGAGCTATTTTTTAATTTTCATAAAAAGTTATTATTGTTATCACTAGCCTTTGAACTTACTGCATTTGAGCATCAACTTATCCCTTTTGCACTCTCTGTAGGGTATATTTATGAATTTCCGTACCCCCCCCCCCCCCCAAAAAAAAAAAAACATTGCCACAAAGCAATGACCTTCTACTTAGTGCATTTGTGCATTAACATTTTCCTTTGGCATGCTTCAGAGGGCACGTTCATTATCAGGTTGTTTTAAAACTTTGTATGCTTATGCAGGGTGACAAAGATAGGAGCTATTGATTTTCTTTTCAATCACATCGAAAACTGTTGCTGTTAGCAACACTCTTTGAATTTATTGCATTTGTGCATCAACATTCTTTGACATGGCCTACAGGCCACATTTATCATAGAATTGTTTTTGAACTTGGTGTGCTCATTAGTCAAGAACTCTAGATAAGAGCTGTTGATTAGCATTCATTTCTGTGAAAAAAAGTTGCCATTTACAATAACCTCTGAACATACTGCCTCTGTGTAGCAACATTCTTCCTTTAGCCAGTCTTACAGTTTACATTTAAAAATGCATGGATTACTCTGACTTTGTGCACACACAATGCTGTTATGTTGAAATTTCATCAAATAACATTGGTACCAATGATCTTCAATTTTGCCATTTCATTTATAACTTACAAAGTTCAAGTTTGTCAAACTGAGCTACGGTGTCATTGACACTTTCATTGTGATTAGCGCTGATCGGTTTTGACGGTTGAGTTGGGTAAGGAGTTAATGATTGCCAGACTACATGTATAATATCATTACATGTATTTTGTAAACAGACATGGCGTCCCGTCTTGCTTCAATTAACACAACTTTCCATCCCACCAAGCACCACTTGATTAGGTGTTTTCTCGCACCACATCCACACAACATAATTAAAGTCAATAATTTCGAAAAGAGAGGTCACCAGAATGTCAATTATTTTAACTTGCCTCAATGTTGGACCATCACCGCCATGAGTTCACACTGATTTAAGGAGTATATACAATGGTCTTGGCAAAATTCACGAGTTACTTTTTCATACACCCGTCATTTTTTGACGGACGTATTATGTTATGGCGTTGTCCGTCTGTCTGTCCGTAAACAATTTTTGTGTCGCCTACTCCTCCAAAGGTTTACATGTTGTATTGTTCAAACATTACAAACATCTTGATCAGTAATTGCCGTTGTGCATGTGACAAGAGCAGGCAACTCTATTTAGTATTTCTAGAGTTATGCCCCTTTTAGTACTTAAAATATTACAGTATTGTGTCGCCTACTCCTTCAACATTTTACATGCTATATTATTCAAACTTTGTACACATGTTGATCACGTATTGTAGTTGTGCATGTGACAAGAGCAGGTAACTCCGTTTTGTATTTCCAGAGTTATGCCCCCTTTTAGTACCTGAAACATCACAATGTTGTGTCGCCTACTCCTTCAACATTTTATATTTTACATTGTTCAAACTTTGCACGCAGTTGATCACCAATTGCCATTGTTCATGTGACAAGTGCAGGTAACTGTTTTGTATTTCCAGAGTTTTGCCCCTTTTAGTACTTAAAACATTACAGTATTGTGTCGCCTACTCCTTCCAACATTTTACAGGCTACATTGTTCAAACTTTGCACACATGTTGATCGCCAATTGCCATTGTTCATGTGACAAGTGCAGGTAATTCCATTTTGTATTTCCGGAGTTATGCCCCTTTTAGTACTTAAAACATTACAGTATTGTGTCGCCTTCTCCTTCAATATTTTACATGCAATATTGTTCAAACATGGCTCACATGTTGATCACAAATTGACGTTGTGCATGTGAATAGAGCAGGTAACTCTTGTTTTGTATTTCCAGAGTTAAGGCCCCCCTTTTAGTACTTAAAACATTACCGAATTGTGTCTCCTACTCCTTCAACATTTTACTTGCTTTATTGTTCAAACTTTGCACCCATGTTGATCATCACTTGTTTTGCATGTGACAGGAGCAGATAACGCCACTTTAGTTTTAAACGACGAGAATCTTCGCCGTTTATAGCTGTTATGATCTTCAAAATGTCCTTTTCCTTGGCGCCACCTATCGTCAATCGTTATCAATGAAGTTAACCTGTCAATGAATGGACGCTACCATTGTAAACGGCGAGGAGAACCTTCTGCACCTAAAAATTGTTTGCATTTCCGTTCTGCATACTAAAATTTCACAAAAACAATATGAAATGTATGCACACAAGCATACAATTTGAAACCCTTTACCCCAGACAGGGGGGGGGGGGGGGGGTGGGAGTACAGACATAGTCGAGTCAACAAAAATTGCAAACTTTACCCCAGAGAAACTTGTGCATGTTCCAATTTTGACGGGCATGTGTTGCCCCGCTGGGCGGTGCTCTTGTTCTCGTTGATCAATCGGAAAAACAAATTTTTCATCACACGCACGAGCTGGAGTTTGACGACGGTTAGAGGAAATCATTCTCGATTGGTGCGGAGTGAGATGGGTAAAGCTAGGTCTTTGGCGGGGGGGGGGGGGGGGGGGGTAGTCGAAAACAATTTGCAGTACACGATGTGGGTGGTCAAACGGCTCAAAAACACGTTTTTTCCAACCCCTTGCAAATTTTTTCCTGGTGCCATTTTATGCCAAAGTAAAAACTTTAAATGATTTAGACCAATATACACACATTATAGCCCTGTTAGGGGGTTGTATTGATGGGTATGTTGAGCTATATGGGCTCATGATTTTTTGAACCAGCAGTCTGTTCGGCCTTGAGTTGTCTCGATTTCTATAAGTGCATATCTTATTTGTGTATTTAAACAGATTTAAACATTTCTTATAATCACAGATAATCAACTGTCTTTTAGGTTCCTTATGACTCTTATGAAATAACGCTTTAAAGATGTGTAAATTATTTTTAACATGCATCAAGAATCACGATACAAAGTCAAGATAAGCTATTGTCATCACGCGTGCGGAAGTCTGCGAGTCTGTCAGTCTGTTCACATTTTCCTTTAGCACAGGCTGCACCCCGCAGTTCTTGTCCGATCATCACGAAATTTCATATGCAGGTTTAAGGTCATGTCTAGATGAGAACGTCCCCATTTGGTCGCGATCGGTCAACCGTGATGTCCAAAACCCGAAAACCTTTAGCACTGTCGCATTTATGAAGGGATTTCATTGTAACTTGGTAGGATGACTTTGTATAATGTCTAGATGAGAACGTCCCCTTTTGGTCATGATCTGTCAACCGTGACAGTTGCCCAAGCCCAAAACTCAAAAACTTTTGGCACAGTCTACAGGTCGTATTTAATATGGAGGGATTTCATTGTAACTTGGTAGGTTGACTCCGTATGATGTCTAGATGAGAACGTCCCCATTTGGTCGCGATCTGTCAACCATGACGGTTGCCCGAGCCCCAAACCCGAAAACCTTTAACACAGTTTACAGGTCGTATTTGTGGAGGGATTTCATTGTCACTTGGTAGGAAGACTCCAGATAATGTCTAGATGATAACGTCCCCATTTGGTCGCTATCGGTCAATCGTGATGGCTGCGCGAGCCCGAAACCCGAAAACCTTTATCACAGGGTCGTATTTATGATGGGATTTCATTGTAACTTGGTAGGATGACTCTGTATAATGTCTAGATGAGAACATCCCCCTTTGGTCATGATCTGGCAACCGTGACGGCTGCCCATGCCCGAAACCCAGGAACTTTTAGCACATTCTACAGGTCATATTTAATATGGAGGGATATCATTGTAACTTGGTAGGATGAGTCCGTATGATGTCTAGATGAGAACGTCCCCATTTGGTCGCGATCTGTCAACCGTGACGGCTGCCCGAGCCCAAAACCCGATAACCTTTAGCACAGTCTACAGGTCATATTTATGGAGGGATTTCATTGTAACTTGGTAGGAAGACTCCAGATAATGTCTAGATGAGAACGTTCCCTTTTGGTAGCTATCGGTCAATCGCGATGGCTGCGTGAGCCCAAAACCCGAAAACGTTTATCACAGGGTCGTATTTATGAAGGGATTTCATTGTATCTTTGTAGGATGACTCCGTTTAATGTCTAGATTAGGACGTCCCTTTTTGGTTTCGATGGGTCAACCGTGATGGCTACACAGACCCGAAGCCCAGAAACCTTTAGCACAGTTTACAGGTCGTATTTATGAAGGAATTTCATTGTGACTTGATAGGATGACTCGTTTTGGAATAATTTCACCATGGCTTGGTAACTTTGGTTGACATACATTAACTGTGAGGGCCACATTAACCCACGCGCTAAAAACTAAAGTGTTAAAAACTACACTTGAAGTGCTGTATTTAACACTAAGTGCTGAACTAGCACTTTGTTCAAGTGTAGATATCCCAGAACTTGACAGGTGTTACAATAATACCACTTGACAAGTGTAATGTCGCGACACTTAAAAAGCAAACAACGCAGATGACGCGGATCAGGCTCGAACTCTTGAGCCTGATCCTCGTCATCTGCGTTGTGTCCTTTTAATTATGTACCCACCAAGCGCAAATCAAATTATGGACGATTCTGGAAGAACCACCAATGCTAGACACATGGGAAGTGCCATCCATTCAAGTTTCTGATGTCTGACGATTGTAATGCCTAAGTGCTTAAAGCATTGCACTTTGAGTGTTAAAATCAAACCCTAAGAGTTAGAATGGGTTCAACTCCTTGAAAGTGTCAGTTTTAACACTTTAGTTTTTAGTGTGCACCCCTCATTTCTTCAGCATAGTCTGCACCTCAAATTATTTTTATTGAAAACATAGCATACAGGGAACAGAAATTAACATATTATCAACTATCAAAATTCTTGTCGTACTTCATAATCCTTTCATAAACATTGAACATTATCCTTTTCATCAAACACAACACACAGTCAAGTGTCATTGACACTTTCATTAGTGAAAACCTGTCAGATCATCAAGGTTCGGGGTGGGGGCTTGGGGGTATCAACAGTTACACCCTTGATTATAGGAATAGAACAGTGCAATTCCTTTACTAGTTATTAGGTAATACGTCTTATGTTCCCATGGCAGTTGAAACTTTCTACTATAACCTACACCACCCCCATTAACCTATTATCACTGCATTTTATTAACCTTTTACCTAACACTCAAGGCAGAAGACACTTGAAAACAAACTTCTTGAATACCTTGATTTTTTTTTGTTTGGCGTCCAAAACAGCTTATGACCCCTCATTGGAACGAGCTCGTTCCAATGAGGGTCATAAACTATGTTTTAGAGATAACAATAATGAAAAGTGAATAGTGATTTTTATCTTAACTTGACAAAGTCAAGCTAAGCTATTGCCATCACGCGTGCGGAAGTCTGAGAGTCTGTTAGTCATTTTCATATGCCGGTTCTAGGCCATGTCTAGATGAGAACGTCCCATTTTGGTCGTGATCGGTCAACCGCGACGGCTGCGCGGGCCCGAAACCCGAAAACCTTTAGCACAGTCTACAGGTCGTATTTTTGAAGGGATTTCATTGTAACTTGGACGGATGACTCCGTATAATGTCTAGATGAGAACGTCTTATTTTGGTCGGGTTCAGTCAATTTGAACAGCCGCAGGGGCAACGTTACCTATATTCCTTTGCACAGTCGACACGTTGCATTTATGAAGGGATTTCATTTATAAATTGTTAGGATGACTCAGTATAATGTCTAGATGATAACGTCCTATTTTGACAGTGATCGGTCAACCGTGACTGCTGCACAGGCACGTGACCTAGATTTGTTTAGCACAGTCTACACTTCATATTTATGAAGCGATTTCATTGCAGCTTAGAAGGGTGACTCGGCATGATGTCGAGATGAAGTCTATCCTATTTTGGTCACGATCGGCCAGGCGTTACCGCCGATTGGTCACGTGACAGATCCCCTTAGCACTGTGTACAGGTTGTTTTTTTTAAGGGATTTCATTATAGCTTGGTAGGATGACTCCATACGATATCTAGATGACACTGTCCTATTTTGGTCACGATCGATCAACCGTGACCACTGGGCCGGCACGTGACCTAGATTCCTTCAGCACAGTCTATGAATCATATTTATGAAGGGATTTCATTGTAACTTGGTAGGATGACTCGTTTTGAAATGATTTTACTGTAACTTGGTAACTTTGGTTGACATACGTTAACTGTGAGGGCCACATCAACCCAGGCCTGAATTCTTTAGTACAGTCTACACCTCAAATTATTCTTGTTGAAAACATAGCATGTAGGGTACAGAACGTAACATATGCTCAGTTATCACAAATCTTGTCTTATTTCACAATCCATAATCCTTTCTTAAACATCGAACATTATCCTTTTCATCAAGCACTACAAACAGTTAAGTTAAGCTGCAATGCCAGTGACAATTTCATTGTGAAAAGCGCTGGCATTTTTGCTCGTTACGTTGGGAAAAGGGTTAAAATCACGTGCATATTATACCTAATGTCAAAGTCAATTGGCCTTGAGCTTGAAATTGGAGACTGGTTGATTGTTTAGCTTTATTGCCCAAAGTCACGGTCTTGTACATTATTTGTTTTGTTTTTTTAAATGCAGCTAGACTGATCAAAATCAAACTTAATATGGTGGTTGCCCATAATGATTGGAAGAACCTTTCTCATATTGGAAACATTGTACCAAAGGTCAGGGTCACATTGAACTTGAAATTGGAGACAAATTTTCTGCTCTCTACATAAAATTTCACTTGCCCTATCAAAATCAAACTTGACATGTGGGTTGACCATGAAGAGAGGAAAACCACATTTTAGGAAGATTGTGCTCAAATTGAAGGTCACAGTGACCTTGAAATTGGTTTCTGATTCATAAGTAAATATCCTTGACCGATTTTAAACACACTTCATATATACAGTGCAAGTCAAAATAAGTTGTAGGACAACTACTATAAACTATGTGTCTCTCTTCCTACACTGATAAGACAAGAAGCTGACATCATTTTTGGAAAGTTGTCAGATTCTGATCTTATCGGTGCACGAGCAGCAGTAAATTTAGTTTATTGCGGTTATGCTACAACTTATTTTGACTTGTACTGTAGGTTAAACATGATAAGAGGGAGAAAGTTTTTTAATTTAAGGTTGCCAAGCCAGTAATCAAGGCCACAGTGACCTTGAAATTGATATCTATTTTATATCTAGAATTTTCTTCTACACTTAAAATTATGCTTGGCCGATTGAAGCCCACGTTGAAGTGGATTGTGCATGATGAGAGGAAGAACTCTTCTCACCTTGTGGTGATTGTGTCAAAAGTAACGTTGGACTTGAATTTTATTTCCACTCCACAACGTTGATCTCTTTGGCCAATTTGAAACACACTCTATATGTAGGTTGGACATGATGGAAGCAAGATCCATATTCATATTTGGGCTGTTGTGCCAAAGGTGAAAGGTCACAGTGCCCTAAAGTTGGAACTGATTTGTGATGGGAAGAAAACTATTCATCTTGGTGGCATTGGGCTCAAACGCAGGGTCATGGTGTTCTAAAATTGAAATTAGTTTCCATGTCAAAGGAGGTAGGAAAAGTGTCGTTCACATGATGGTCAAGGTGAAATACAAAAATACAGTTGCAAAAGCCCATCCAAACAAAGGAAAGTTCAAAAATTTAAATTTTCTTGTTTTCAGAAATGTCTGTTGGAATTTTAAATAATTTTGTTCTGCAATTTCCTGTCCGATCCTAATTATCATGCTCGGCCCTAATCTTTGTATCAGCTCCATTCAAAAACGATATCTGACGATACCTGCAGGTTTGGCGACAAATATATGTACACCGTGAATATAGGCAATACATTTAACCATTCACCTAATCTGGCACTTCATAAAACAATTTTTGGAATTAGTATCAATTTTTATTTTTTGACAAAAAAAAACGTGGCTTATGACCCTCACTTTGGAACAAGCTCGTTCCAGTGAGGGGTCATAAGCCATGGTTTTTGAGACATAAAATGAAAAAAATAATAAAATTTGAATGGCTACTTTTGAAGATAGCACTGACCTGTTTTGGCCGTGGCGTTGGGTGAAAGGTTAACCGACTGCATGGATGTGAAAATAAAATATTAAAATAAAAAAATCCTGACCAAACGATTCTATTTTTCTATTGCGTGTAACCTGAACTGAACCTTGTTTTTCGCCTCACTGCTGAAAATAGCTCCAGGAGTCCTTTACAACAGTGTGTTCACATGGTGATATTACAATCTTAGTTGAAGGAAAGAAACTGCAGAAATGACGCGGTATCTTACGGGCGAACGTGTCGAAATGGCATTCAGATGAGAGTTGAAATTTTGTAGCGTCCGTAGGACCGAGACTATTTAGTACAAACACATTTTGTTAGCTGGGTAAACTGGAAGTTCGACTGAATAAAAATCAACATTCCCCATATTTGGTCATGTGACGGGTGGGGTGGGGAGGAGATCCTTCAACTTCGGAACAAATCATAAGTGGAATAATTAAGAGGCAAAATCGTGGTCAGAAAATGGCGGACGTGAACTCGACTCAGGATCAAATTAATAGATATTGGTACATTATGGGCTTGATCATTTTTGTTGAAATTAACTTTTATAGTAAGTATCAATTGTAATATCATTAATAATATGGCAAATCCTAGCTGAAAACAAAACTTTAGGTTAAGAATATATTGAAATGTGACTGCATACAGTCTGAATCGAGTTGCATATCTTCGTTTCTTTGCAAAGCGAAACTGAGCTACTATTTCGAGTTCAACATCCGAAATGAATTGATATAAATAAAGTATGGTCAATACCTGTGTGGCCAGGGCCGTAGCTGGGAAGTTTTCAATGGGGGGAATCGATCTATGAAAATTCCAACTAGGGACGGATACTTTAAGCTTACCCACCCCACCCCACCCCACCCCCCACCCTGCTGGAAAGGTTTTCAAAATCTTGACTCCGATTGACTGGACCGGTAGATTTTAGGGCATTCTGATAATATTCCCAAGCAGTTTAAATGACTGCAGCTAAATATCTATGTACATAATTCGAGGTTTTAAGACAGCACAAAATGACAATTTCTTGTGGTATTGTAGTCTGTAAGTAGGCCATATCTACTTTCATTGGACATTGTGTCAAATACATGAATGTGCATGCACGGAGAATGCTAAAAAATTCAGTATTCAACCAATAATGTATTAACCCTTTACCCAACGTAACGGCCAAAACCGGCCAGCGCTATTCTCAAAAATCGCCAATTAATTTTCATTATTTTTTTCATTTTTGTCTCAAAAACATAGGTTATGACCCCTCATTGGAACGAGCTCGTTGAGCTCGTTCCAATGAGGGGTCATAACCTATGTTTTTGAGACAAAAAATGAAAAAAATTAGTTATTCGAGAATTTTTTTTGCATGTGTCGTCTGCTTTTCATGTTAGGTAAAGCGTTAATTAATTATGTCAAATATGAGGTCATGCTGAGCAGTGAGCACACTATTGGAAATGAACTCAACGACAAACAACCATTCATTATGCTTACAAAGTATGAGTAATGAGTCAGCTAACTAACTCAGCCTATATGTCACAAACTCACAATGTGTGAGATATTAATTCAAAATTTCCGGACTGGCTATGTCTTTCTTTCATGAGAGTACACAGCCAAAGAAAACTGTGCACAATTTTGGTAGTAACTTTAAAAATTCTGCCTGAAAAATTTCCAACTACCTTAATTTTTTGACAAATATTGGGGGGGGGGGGCACACACCGCTCCACACCCCTCTAGCTACGTCCCTGTGTGGGGTGTGTGCCCACCCCAACGACGTGTCAAAACAGAAGGAATGTTGATAAAGTCTATTAAGAAAAAAAAATGTTCTAACCACTATTAGTGTGAATTTAATTTCACATAACCACCATGAGAACGAAAACAAAATTTTGTGACATGAACATTGGGTATTCCATATTTTGGGCAAAACTATTCAGACCTGGATATATATATTTTTTTAAAACTCTACATGTACTTGCCCTACAAAACAAGTAACTTTAAAATACTGTTTGTCCAAAAAGATAATTGGTCTTTCTCCTTTACCTAACATGAAAAGCAGACGACACTTGCAAAAAAAATTCTTGAATGACTAATTTTTTTCATTTTTTGTCTCAAAAACATAGGTTATGACCCCTCGTTGGAACGAGCACGACGAGCTCGTTCCAACGAGGGGTCATAACCTATGTTTTTGAGACAAAAAATGAAAATATTTTAAAAATTAATATGCGATTTTTGAGAAAAGCGCTGGCCGGTTTTGACGGTACGTTGGGTAAAGGGTTAAACAAATATAGCACTTTGCTGTGATATGAACGTAATATGATTATCATATTAGACTATTGAAATGTAGAAAAACTCTGAACATAATTTTTTCTTATGGACGTGTCAACCGTTACTTATTGCCAAATCCCTATTTTGCATTCGTTATCAACCGATTTTATCGATTGATTACGAATGTTGAATAAGGAACTAGGAATAAGTAACGATTATCACACACCCCTTTTCCTTCTTTAAATTATACGTTGTCTGTACTGATTGATACCTTTGGCAACACGGTGGATCATTGGACTTCAGATTGAAAGGTCACTGGGTCAATCTTGATTAACGTCATCTGCTTTGTGAGCTTTGGCAAGACACTTAATCCCCAATGCTTAAGAGGGTGCATGATGACGGTGTCTTAAAGCGTACTGCAGGTCGACAGTACGGTGAAACCCTGTTGATTAATAGCGACTTTGTCAGTGAAAATTATTTAATTAACAGGAGTATTCAATTAACAGGGATTTGGTCACACTATTCGTATATTTTAGATATAAACTGAGCGTTTATTCCATTTTATTACTTTCCAAAGTGTGATTTACTGGGATTTCCGGTTTTGATTATAAACGATAACGTAACAAGTGAATTATGCAATCAACAATTGGGTCATGTATCCGTGCGCGCAAAGGAAGACGCTTTGCCGTGGGTGTAATGGGGACTTCATTGGTTTTTTTAAACCCTTTACCTAACATGAAAAGCAGAGGACACTTGCAAAAAAATTCTTGAATAACTAATTTTTTCATTTTTTGTGACAAAAACATAGGTTATGACCCCTCATTGGAACGAGCTCGTTCCAATGAGGGGTCATAACGTATGTTTTAGAGAGAAAAAAATAAATTGGCAATTTTTGAGAATAGCGCTGGCCGGTTTTGGCCGTTACGTTAGGTAAAGGATTAAATAATATCATTATCGTTAATAATGAAAAGTAATAGACAGAGTTATCGCTTGACTGGATTAGTTGCGTGAAATAATTCATTTGAGGCGAGGGACTATATTGTAAAACACTCGTGCGCATTCGCGCACTCGCGTTTGTACAGCGTCCCTCACCTCTCATGAATTATTTCACGTAACCAGTCCAGTCAAACGATTACTCTCTATATATCTTGTTTGACAGCGCTCATTGAGCTCTGTCAAACAAGATGAAATAGATTAAATGCCTGTATTGGATGTACTGAGGCCAAACCAAATCTGTTACGTAAATGGGGAGTGTGTGATTCCTTCTGTATCTGTGTCCACGTCCAGCTAGAAATTCAAGCTTTGATTATCTCCCTTAACCCTTTGAACACGGGGGGGGGGGGGGGGGGGGGGGGCTTTTCTGGCCCTCGAAGATGATACGTCATAATTTAAGTAGCATGGCCGATAAGTGAATATGTGGGGTAGGCCAATCATTATTTGAAAATATTAATTGGTCTACTCCCAAATAATGAATATGGACCCTTCCAACTGCTGCCATTCAACTGACATGGAAGATACCACCAGGGTTCAGAGGGTAATATGCAACACTAGAAATTTTCCATCGAGCGGTCAGGGCTACCCTTCCTGTAATTTCTCGATATTTAACAAGATTTTTTATTCAATTAACAGGAACAGGAGTTTACTCTATAACCTATATGCAAATAACAGGTCAAATTTGTACTGAACTCATGGTAAATGGTTTTGTGTTTTCAAGTTATATTCAATTAACATGGTTATCCAATTAAGCGATAATCATTTAAATGGGATCTACTGTATACATGCCTTCAGCTGGTGCTAGCTCTGTTTGTGCGGTGTTTGAGTGTCCGACATTTACTCGCCACTGCTCGGGGATTCTCTCCAGGTTCTTCGGCTTTCTCCTCCTGTAAAACTGTTCCGACACGATATGAACCTGGTTGTTGAGAGTGTTCTTAAAGCAGGTTTATAAACAAATAATTAAATGGTGATGCTGTCATCGGTGAATATGGGTGCAAAAGATCGGCGCGTTTTTTGTTTTAACTCTTAGCCCGTGGCAGGCAGATCTTCCTGCCCAGTACCAAAATACCCAGGGGCCCAGTAAGCCCTGATAATCCTGGCTCTTGTTGAGACAAATACTCCCCCCCCCCCCCACCTTCCCTGCAAATAGTGCAAACATTCCTCATATTAATGATTTCTTGATCTCATACCCTGTTGAATTATTTATGGGACCAAGTCATGGCTGCTGTACAGCAGCCCAGACTTGATTTCATGAGAAATTCAATAATACACTCATCATGCTAATAGTAAATAAGTCCACTATTTTTGCAAAGTTTTTGGATCAGGTTTATTTCATTTCATTTCTCATTTGGGTGCCCAAATCCATGATGCCAAAACCTCCTAGAACAGGCTTCTTATGCCTATTCATAGAATTTGAAAGTTATTTTTGTGTCCCCTCCGTGGGAACCCCGGGAAGTGAAGCAGTGCTTGTTTAATATGGTAAACAGGCTATGTTTTACTGGTAAAAATAGGACCCAGTCACCAATGCTTGGGGCGGAAGATCTCTAAAATGGGCAACATGGGTGTAAACGATCGGCGACTAAACATGCCTTTATCTCCATGTTGTGGTCAGGATTGGCCATTGTAAAAATTTGCAAGACGTAACGTCCTATTTTTTATTCGGCGCCTTTTTACACCCTCCCACCCACTACGTGCAAATTTTCTACTACCGTTCTCAGACACCAACCCCCCACTCTCCCATTAAAATCCAAAATAAACTTATAAACTTAGTAAGCACAGCTGTCTTCGGGGGTTTTCATAATGTTCTTAACCCTTTACCCAACGTAACGGCCAAAACCGGCCAGCCCTATTCTCAAAAATCGCCAATTAATTTTTATTATTTTTTCATTTTTTTCTCAAAAACATAGGTTATGACCCCTCATCGGAACGAGCTCGTCGAGCTCGTTCCAATGAAGGGTCATAACCTATGTTTTTGAGACAAAAAATGAAAAAAATTAGTTATTCAATCATTTTTTGGCAAGTGTCGTCTGCTTTTCATGTTAGGTAAAGGGTTAAACTCGTACCACCAATTTAAACCCCTGTGGGCTGCTGTGGGCCCCAATCTACAAATGACAAACTGTTCATTATCAGGCTTGGCCAGAGCAGGTGTACATTTTCGGGAACAAATTTTCATTTGAATTGTTCCCAAAATATTGTCTGCACATTTTCTACATTTCGAACAAGACACCCACCCCCTACTAACGTGTGACATTTTCCCAGTTTAAGCCCAATATTCTCACATATAAAGCCTCCTGATGTTGTATTTATGTTAAGAGTGTGATGTACAACATCATCTTTAAGGTTTGAAACACAAATGATGGTATATATTAGCTGATATATTGATATATTTTTAAAAGATTCAAAAAATTGCACAAGTTGGAAATGCACATTTTTGGCGCACTCAAGAGACCCACCCACCCCCACGTCACGTCTTGCAAATTTGGGTGGCCTCCCCCTGCATTAAACACCAATAAATAACTAAATACAACATATGTATGCAAATCGGATAAAGAAGAAGAAAATACATTTTATTTTATGATACTGAGACCTGCATATTCGTTCAAGTCTAAAAAAAACATGATGAAAATTTCAAAGATCCAACTATCTAAAACATTTCTTTTCAGGTTTCTACTTCAGAAAAGTTTGCATGTATTTATTGACCTCATCTGGACAGTCCATTTGAATAAAATGGGAACCTCCTTGAATATACTCTATTGTGATATTCTCAACATATGTGGCACTCAATGTTGCCAATGGAGTATCCAATGCCATATCACCTGTTCCCCAAATAAGTAAAGTCGGTTTTTGAATTCGAGGATATTTTCTGTCCGGAGGGGTCCGTGCGCCACATCTATAGTAGTTTATAGCAGATGTCAGTGCACCTGTAAAGAGAGAGAGAGCATTTGTAATAAATAATAACGAAATGATATGCAAAGATGGAGAGAAAAAAAGTTCGCAAATTTAATGACTAGTGAGTGTGTAATGGTAGGAATACAGTACTGTGATCTTTCCAACAACTTTCTTCAATACGTGTGAACTCCATTTAAAACCCGCGCACGTCATTCACCGTCGTCATCGTCGCCACATTCATTTCATTTCCATTCACACATCTGACTTGAGAGCGTGAACAACACATAGATAGCCATGGAACTACCAGATAGACTAGTGAAAGCCATTTCAGCTCTGGGCGTCTCATGCCCTGTCTCCAGGACTATCCAGGAAATAGGCTTGAGCGTCCACCTGAAAGTGGAGTTTGAAATTGAGAAGACCACAACACCAACCCCTTCGGGGAGAGGTAGTACCTTTGGAGAGAGGATCCTATCTCCCACTGGTCCTCAACCGAAGGGGCACGGAGGCCCTGAAAAGAGAAAGAGCAAGAAAAAGAAGAAGAGCCCATCGACCAAGCGCAGGGACGCCCGGCACTTGGAGGCCTTCCGGAAAAAGAAGAAAGAGTTGAGTGAGGGGTGGAGGCTCTGGAGGCAGCCGCCAGTTCCCCTCCCAGTCACACTGGTACACCCAATCAACAGCCGGCTCCTGAGCCGGTACAGTTGGATGAGGAACGTCCAGTGGAGACTGAGGAGGAACTGGAAGTTGCTTTTTCACCGCCTCCCACCCCTCACTCCCCTCTTCCTTCAATACCGGATAGCCCGAGTGTGGGAAGTACAACTGAACAGCCACCTCAAATCTCAGCCACCGTAGACTTTGAAACTGTACAGAGGACCATAGCAAATGCCAACAGAATAATAGCAGAATGTCAAGAATACCGGAAAAATTCCAAGGCAATACCCAAGATTACAGCAGATCACAATCAACGAACATCACGAATCAACCAACATCATCATCGCAATCCACATCTCCAAGCCAACCACCTCCCAAGAAAAAGAGCCGCAAGAAGCACAAGCGGGGATAAACCTTCTCCCTCCTTCCTTTTCCTCCTCTGCCACGCCTCGACGTCATCAAAATTATACAGTCAACGAGGGTCGAAAGGGGCTTGTCCCCCAAATTGTCCCTGCGCGCCTTCGGCGCGTCAAACCATTTCGTTCGAACATTTCTTCACCGTCGTCAGTCTATAAATGCTGGGTCTGAGTTCAGACTATCGAGAGTAATTGTAACCTCGCGGAGAAACCAGACTTTAAAGAATACGTCATCGAAACAGGGGGCGTGACCGGAAAAAAATCGCAGATAAATTTACACCCCTTCGGACACCCACCACTCACCTTTGTGCAAAAAAAAGTATTTTTTCCTCCAGACCTTTGGACTCCCACCATGTGCACCACCCAAAGTTGAACATAACATTGGACAATGGGCGGTTTTCCATCCGTTAACCCTTTGAACTCCAGGGGCCGCCTTTCCGGCCCAGTAACATGATACTTCATAATTTCATTAAGTAGTTGACTTTTGAGTGAAGGTGTGGTGTAGACCAATCAATATTTTCAACGTGCAGCCCCAAGGCTGCACATTGAAAATATTCATTGGTCTACCCCCAAATAAAGAATATGGACTCTCCCCGCTACTGCCATTGAACTGATATGGAAGATGCCACTAGGGTTCAAAGGGTTAATAAGTTTTTATGATAAACTCTAATCCTTATCCATTTCCTGTTCTCTCAACAGGTATAAATTAGACGACACTGTATCACTGACTGCATTTGGTATTTTATGGATACAATCCAAATATTGGAATATTAAAGAGTAGATGGCACCTTGTTCCTCGCAAGGGATGGGTGATATTTATATATTGTCAATACTTTTGAGTGTCACATTACAATTTATGATACGGCCTTAACTCATACCCAGAGGTGAGTGTCCTATTTGATGTCCTTGACCCCCCAACCACCACCCACCTCCAGCCCTCGATTGATTTATCTTTTTATTTCCTTCCTTTATCATTGAGATGTTAATCAAATTGCAGTGACCAAATAGGCATGCAAGATCAACATCCGAAGTGTTTCATAAATGTGTTTTGACACTGTGATTTTTGGTTGAAATTTGGGGATGACATATTCGTTAAATTTTGTAGTGAAAGAGAAAAAAAATGACTTTTAGTTCCCTAATTTAAGAAAAAAATGCAGTAGTCTAATACGTGGGAGGTAGGCCTATTAACGAAATAGTTAAACCAAAATATTCAGTGAATACTCATCTAGGGCCAATTAACAACCGAATAATTTTAAAAAAATATCTAAATAGTTTTAAAAATAAAAAGATTACATTGTACGTTTTGTTTCACTGTAAACAGATGCCCAAAGTAGAACCTCCTAAATGCTAGCAGGTCACTACAGTTGTGACGATAACTGTTAAAATGAATCTCAGTTTTTAGCTCTAATTCAGTTAACTTTTGAAAACAAAAAAAAAACGAAGGTTAACCAATTTCCGGTACAGTGTTTAAGATGGAACTTCTGTTGGATAATTAGATTGTTATTTTTTGTCTCGTGTTTGGGAGGAACGCTGGACATCAAGACTTTAGTGGTAATCAGTTTTGTTGTAATCACGCATGTTGTGTAATAGTTATCAATCGAGCTGGAGATATTTCATAAATTTGAACAACCTGTGTCGTGCGTTCAGTGACACCGAGCCGCGTTGCGGCGAGTGTTACAGCACGGGATACGTTGTTAAAATTCACGAAACACCATCAGCGAGGTTGTTAACTTACACCCTGTCATTTGTTCTGTCAACAAAACGCACAAGGTATACTCATTGATTTATCAGAATTTCAAGTTGCTTGCTTACACACGGGATCTTTTGAATTTTCGAGGTTAGTAACCAACTTGAAATGCCTGATAGAACAATGTTCCGAATATTCAAGTGACGTCACTTGAATACTTCTCGTGGACTGAGTATACCAGATCCCGTACGTTTTATGGATTGTGCAAAAGATAGGGTGTAAGTTAGTTACCAACCCAGCTGCCAGGTTGTTCATATCCATCCTCAATACTCCCAACTAGCTGAGTTGGTAACTGTTATTTACCCCGAAATGACAGAGGAGCCCGGGTTAAATCTTTATTGTTTGGCCAAATTTCTCTTCTCTTGTTATATGGCTGTTATCAGTTTGGAATCAACCTTAAGAAGCGGTCAGTGGGGATCTTGAATAGAAATGTGGAAACATATGCTACTTACCCCCCCCCCCCCCCCCCCCCCCCCGCTCCGCCACGCCATAAGCACCAATCAGCACTGGCTGTTGACTTCAATTCTGCAACGAAACATCTTCTGCTGCCTGGGCGATGGCCATGGTTTCTGTTGAATGTCGTGATGATGTCGTTCGTTATGTTGATGGTGATACCCCAGTCTTCTGGCAGCACCCCTTTGCGAATCCATTAGAAGTACAATGGTACAATAGCTTTAGCATTGCAGATGATGGCGCTTATAACACTCAAAGATCGATTCATAGTTAATTGGTTCTCTTTTATAATCAGATTCCATTTGGCAACCCAAAAAAATCATTTGGAACCGAGCAAAAATTCTACTTGGCACCAAAAGGTTTCGGGCCAGCATGAACACCGTATATACCAGAAAAAACAGTTTACAACAAAGAAAGTATTATGTGATGAGTATAACATAAATCATTTTTAATTTTGACAATCATACCTTTTAAAGCTATATTACGTAGCAAGAGTACTGTTCTCTATATTCAAAAAACTTGAGAATCGTATTATAGATGATGTTACATGATGACGGAATTTCATTCTTCATCAGGAACACAAATTTGTCCGTAGCACTCATGATCAGAAAACCTGGGTATTCGAACTCAACCATACCATAGAAGTGCTCTCAAAGTAACGCGTACTCCTTTTAGTCGGTGACAAAATGATATTCTGCCGCCACATCCACTCTACAAGCAGGTTCTGCTCCTCCATATATAGCTCCGGCAGAATTGGCACGAAAACCTCCTGCTATACTACTAGTCCGACGTCTTGTGCTTCGGCAGACACATGCATACCACCAATGTCGCATGTTCCAACAGCGAACTTCACAGAATGTCGTCGGCGTTGAACACATGAACGATAAAACTAATAAGTGTATTGCTGTTTGTTTATTGGGGTTTTACCACACTTTCAACAGCCAGGGTCGGGCAGGACGGACGGACGGACGGACGGAGGAAGCCTGAGTACGCTTCCAACAAATGCATTACCGATCTATCTAGCCATACATTTACTTACCACGAATACTGTGTTGAGAAAATGACTAAAGTTTGCGAAAATACCCCCAAACCAAACACGTACTTATCTGATGAAAAGATCCATTTACTTCATAATAGAATGCGATTAAAAAAAATATGATATGCTTTCCCATTGCATCGCTCCATAAACATCAATGGCTTGTCTCTTTCTTACCCAGAGAATCATGCCTGCAAAGCCATCACATACAGCACAGCTCTTTTTTTACCAGAGACATTTAGCTTGCTTTGCTGTCACGCAATGTCGACCACGAGCGTGGTTTAATAACCTCTTTCCTACCTGGGACAGCACTATGATGTGTGCTAGGCCACCACAGACAGCACTGATATTTTCTACCGGGATAAACCAGCTTGCTCGGACACAGCAACAAGCTTACTAATAGGACCGCTCCATTCTATACTTGGCAGAATTAGCCTGATAGGCCACAAAGACAAAAGGCTCTTTCCTGCTGGGAACACATGGTTACTAGGCTCACGCCTCCGACAATACCAAACATAAACCACTAATGGATGAGAGAAAGCGGATTGGTGCCATCCATTGTCCACCGTGTTTCTTCGTCCAGATAGACCTTTACCCAACGTAACTGAAAAAACCGGTCACCGCTATTCACAAAAATTACCATTCAATTTTCATTATTTTTTTATATTTTTTTTGTCTCAAAAACCATAGCTTATGATCCCTCATTGGAACGAGCTCGCTGAGCTCGTTCCAATAAGGGTTTATAAACTATGTTTTTGACGTAAAAATGAATCAGATTAGTAATTCAAGAATTTTGTTTGCAAGTGTCGTCTGTCTCGTGTTAGGGAAGAGCTAATTGGGAATTAGTCAAAGAGTCCAAAATACAAAGGCGGCGCAGCCTCGATACTTATATTTTAAACACGCGAAATCGACATTCTTTCATAGCTGAGTTCTTCCCCCTCTTCTTGCCAACTATCCAAGAGCGATCGAAAGCCATGGCAGCTGTACTTTGATTTTTTTCTGAAATTGTTCTTGTTTCCAGGCAAATTAGATTTCTGGAAGTACAGCGAATAAGTTCAAAGTGGGCCGAAATCAGAATTTACTCATTTAGGTATGCTGTACGCACAAATTCGTCGATGATCTCAAGCGAGACCTCTTTTGATATTTGGTATTCTACATCCACTAGAGAGGGTCAGATTCAAGTTTGTTCAAATCAAGTCCCTGGGTTCATATTTGGATTTTTTCAGATCCACCAGTCAGAATGGATTGGTATCTTGTATACAACATCCTTATGGGATTCAGATGCAAAGTTGTCAAAATCAAGCCGAAACTGTAATCAGCGCAATATGAAAGAATTCTTTTAAAAATCTTCTTATTCAAATCCGCCAGTCAGAATGTTTAGATATGTGGTATATAGCATCCTTATTGAGGACAGATTCAAGTTTGTTCAAATCAAAATCTTTAGTTCAAATTGGGCTCTTTATGAGTGCCCGAATTTTAATTTGATGCAATATGAGGAAATCCTTTAGAAATCTTCTTCAGAGTCACCACTCAGAATCTGTGTTATGTTTGGTATTAGCATCTTGGGAGGGAGGGGGGGGGGGGGGGGGCGTGCCATCATATTCAAATTTGTTCAATTGTTCAAGGCATGTCCCTGGATTCATATTTGGTTTACCTACGGGGATCTCGAATTTTAGGAGTAGGTTCAAATTTGTTCAAACAAGTCCCTGATTTCATATTTGGCATCTTATGGGAGCAATATGGGGAATATTCTTCCAAGATTTTCTTTTTCAAACCAACCAGGTAGAATCAGTTCATATTTTGGTAATAAAACAAATTTCCTTTGAAACAGATGGTCCGTTTTCTTTTATAATTCACCTGTATGTGAGTATGTAACAACACAGAACTAGAAAATCACAAGACAAGAATCCAAGTGTTATTGCTCGTGACTTTAACCTTCATGATATGACATTGGGTCAAGGTCATGACATAAAGTTGGGTTATGGGTAACAATTGTGTGAAGTATGAACAATATCTGTCACATAAATTCACCAGAAAAGCGTTGTATAACACTATCAAAGTTTTGCTGACGTGTTTTTTTTTTATATAAAACTTTAGGAAACATATCCATTTCTTCTCATCGAGATGCATAACCGATCACATAGCATGAACACAGGCAGGCCAGTACTGAAAGGTGTGGTTACTATCTATCTGCAGTTATTTTACAACCCTTTGCTCGTAAAAATAAAGACCAGTCGTTATTATTTATTAATTGATACTGTCACTCTGCACCTCACTCTTATCAAGTATCCTGTTGACATTTTAGTTCATTGGAACAATTGAACCCTTTGAACCCTAAAGGCTGGTTCCAGGGACGTGATGCGTCATAATTTCAGCAAGTAGGATTACTGCTTAGTGAATGTGTGTGGGGGCAACCGATCAATATTTTCAACATGTCGCCCGAAGGCTGTGCATTGAAAATATTGAATGATCTATCCCTAGGTAATAAATGTGGAGTCTTCCAATTGATGTTATTGAACTGACTTAAAAGGCACCATCAGCCTTCTGTCGTCGGGGAGAGTCCAGCTTCGGGCCTGAGTCTGTTGTATTCTTTATATTTGGATAGAATCATACGCTTCTGACATCAGAGGCATGTGGACCACCATCACCTTGTCGGATCGGATTCAGTCACTATATCAAGTTAGCCCTTTATCCACCACGAGAGACAGACGACACTTGCAAACAAAATTCTTGAATAACTGAATTTTCTCGTGTACTGCGTTAAAAACAAAGCTTATGGCCCCTCACGACGAGTTCGTCCCAATGCTGGGGTCATAAGCTATGTTTTTGAGACACAAAAATGAGCAGGGCCATAACTAACAATTTGTTTTGTTTTTTTTGTGGAGGGGGGGGGGGGGGGGGTGTAGGACGTCTGTGCCCGACGGCTCGGTCATATCGCACAACTATTTGGAACACAATTAACTGCTTTTATCAAAGATTTATACGCTGTAAATATACTTTCCATCAATAAAATACTTACAAGACAGGGAATTTATTAGAGTTCAATGACAATGCTGTCAATTACTCACCATCTGAGTGCTTTCAATAGGTCTGGTCATAAAAACCATCTATTAAAAAGTTACTCTCTCCCTGGAAGTGGAATTCTACCGATATATTGAGTCGGGCATTTATTGCACTTTCCAATCTGCACGCTAAAATCAGTTGGTTTAAAAATCAACCCAAATCAAACTACCTCACCGGGAAACTGGGAAGTTGCGTTTAATAAATATGGACCCAAACTAGTTGATTTGGGGCGATTTTTACCCCAACTGACATTAGAGCGTGCGTATGCTTATAATTTCTTGCCCAACCTATGCCCGACAGAACACGTGATCGGGAAATTTACCCCTCCCCCCCCCCCCCGAAGTTACGCCCCCGAAAAATGGTTAAGGGGTCGTCCAACCTAACTTTGGTCAATTTTTTGACATTTTTCCCAATGCCTCAGAAACAGATAAGAGAAGTAAGGAAAGGCAAATTATATATCAAATTAATGAGTAAAGTGCATAGAAAAGGTACATATAATTTTTTTCAGGAAAAAAAGTGAATTTTATGATTTTGAAGAAGATTAATTTGCAAATGGCATAAGTAACGAACCGGTAAAACCACAAAATAATCGGTAATTCGAAAGTCTTGTCCTCAATATAATGATAACATACTACAGACGCGGAGAAAGCATTTTTTTGACACACACTCTGGTGGGTTTTGACGTTTGAATGTAATAACATCAACACAAATTTTTGATGATCCGGATGTGGCCATGTTTCAACGATGTTTTTCCGGTCATGTGATTACGATGTGGTTCTTGCAGAAATACTCAATTTGGGCAATCGTAAGAATGCAAGGACGTGATCACGCCCTTTATTTGTTCGAGACAATGTATGAGCGGATTTGCAAACAGGTGACAGCAAATACTTGAGCTGTTAATGTCATAACTGCAAAATATGGTTCGAAATTCCCTCTCGTGTTTACAGGCCGTCTGAACCTTTTTGTTGACAAAAAATCTGAATTATTGCGCACTAGAAAGACAACATGAACCACTTGTAAAAAAAATAACCGAGTGTATAAAATCGGGACGATACACATAAAATAAGGCAATATTAATAACAAAGTAAGCAGAATGCTCCAGAAACCACTTTTTCACGAAGTATATTCCAAGTAACCTGGAACTATATTGAGCGTGTTAATTTCCCCCTGTCGCTGCGAAGTTATTTACTTCCTAGTAACCATGGAATTTGAAGGCGGGTATGTTTGATGTCTGCAAAGGACCGATTGAAGATGGGTTGAAAATGATTTATTCGTGCTTTTAAATAAGGTGCGCTTGGACGATGCTGAGAATTTAGTTTTTTCTTGCAACCAACCACAGTAATACAAGCGTCGATCAGTGTCTTTTATGATCGTTTTACACTGACAAATGTGACAAATCTCCTTCACCGGAAACCATCCCCCAATTTGCATATCACAATAAACATAACCGCTGTCACGGAGTGTCAGCGTGGCCGTGTGGTCAAAACCGAAACGAATTATCGAATGCACGGTCAATATTAGCTGCAATTGGCTTTTAAATACATGAAATACACGAAATATTCGCAATTTCTTCATTATTCATGCCGAGTTACTTTTTAATCAAACCACATGCGTTCAGTTTCGTTTGTCTGTATCAAACTGATATTGTTTGTGGTAATTAAATAGTACGAGAAGGCGAAGGAAGCCAAATATTTTCCATCATCTATTATTTAATTCAAATTGATAATTTCTTTTATTTTACTGAAATTATGAACTGATAAGGTGGGTGTGTTGCGATTATTATGCCCCAGACCTGGAAGTTGGAAAATCAAAGGTGCATCTAGGGCCGTGCAGTGGTGACCCCTGTCCTCTTAATCTTAGTCTTACCCATTCATCATTACATGTACCAACATTCCCCCTTGTATCTCAACCATTGCTACTCCAATTTGAAGGATATTTGGTTTTGTGATCGAGCATCATGGGGAAACAATGCCTGTGTAGCTGCTGTAGCATGTGTTTCTTCCCACATTTTTTCAGAGTTGTGGTACTTTTTCACTCTTTTGACTATTTGAGTTAGAAAATTTTGTTTATAACTAGTTGATTTGTTACAATTTGTTGCAAAGTGCCTGCTAATACCCTCAATTGCTACAGAATTTTCTTGTGAAGATTTTGTTCCTATTATCAAGCAACAACCTAATGAATATTCTGTATAAAGCCACCAATCTGATGTTTGACACTTTTATCGGAGCTGTTTTCAAGGCTTATGGAACTCAAAATGTTGATTATGGCAGGACTTTTCTATTCACCTATTAATCGATAAATTAAGTGTTATAGTTGGAAGTAAGAAGTATGAAAGGTCCAGAACTAAAACTCTAAAAAGAATGTTTTGCAATGTAACATGATTTTTGCAGATACACTTATTTGGAGGTTTACCTGTCTGATAGTGTTTGCAACATGTGTGGCCAGGATCTTCAAAAAGAAAAAAGAGTTAAACTTTGAGACAAAAGGCATATGTCTTGAGTGCCGGAGGTAGAGTCATATAAGGAAGAGCCCCCCCCCCCCCCCCCCCCAAAAAAAAAAAAAAAAATTTTTGTGTCAAATGGAGCTCACTTGTCATCTTTTGGGGATTGCTTTGTGTACTGCGTTCGTGAAAAAAATATGTGAGACCCTCTGGATGTGCCCTTCTGATCTCAATATGTCAATAAGCCTCCTTGGGAAAGTACATGCAATAATGGTTATGTAAGGTTGATTTGATGTGTTTTGAATAACAATGTACTTTTAAGTACTTTAGATGGTTTATTGCAGTGACAGGTTACAGTTACCCTTATTTCTTCTCCAACAGATATCATGAGTGTATTGGTGTCCAAGAGTTAAACAAAGCTAATATACTTATTGATAAACCAGCCAAATTTAACAATTTAATCACTATCAAATTGATGCATGGGATAAAAGGGGTTACAGTGCAAGGGGTTTGTAAATATATTTATTCAACTACAATGTATGACTTTGCAGTGCATTCTACATAGGAGAATATCATATTTTCTTTCCAAACCATTACAGTAACACATACATCTTGATATTGGGAGACACTCTTTTGACCTTCCATACTTCTTCTGCTGGACTCCTTCAAGTTGACCTTTGTTGAACTCCCCAAATCAAAACATAAACAAAAGAAAATGTCTGCCTTCAATCAGTGAGCACTCCACTTATAACATTTGGTCTCAATCTTCATTACTTTCATGAATTAGGAAAAGATTTCTTCGAGTATGTACTTAAATGTTTATAGAATACAGCTGTTATTTTATTTTGAGGTATTTTATTGTAAAAATTTTGTTCTCTTACTTATGCCATAGCAGACTTTCTGGTGGTGCTATTTACACATGGCAGCAGTTCCTTTCAAATTTCAGTTTCCACATGTTCTATGTTTCATTCCAAGCATTTTGGTATATAATTTATTGGGGTTATTCATTTTGGGCCTTTTTTAGACTTGAAAGAAAATTACATGAAATTTGACCAAAGTTAGGTTGGACGTCCCCTTAAAACAATGAAAATTGAATGGTGATTTTTGTGAACAGTGATGACCGGTTTTGGCTGTTTCATCTAGTAAATGTCTAACTATATCAAGTTTTAAAAAATGAGAAATAAACAAACCTGGACGACTCATTGCATACTTGTAAGCTTCAATTTCTTCCTCAGTCATGTTGCTAACACCTTTCACTGATTTGGTTCCAGTGTAAATCGTAGCGATGGACTTCCAGTCATGCGCACCAAATATGATTTCAGGAATGAATGGAACTTGAAAGAAGAACGTGTACCTGAAATGATGAAAAGGTACGAATAGTAAGAACAGAGATAAACTGGCTATATATACTGAAAGGAAAAAGAAACGCACATATAAATGTAAACTGTATATATTTCATTAACCCTTTACCTAACGTAACGGCCAAAACCGGCCTAGCTATTCTCAAAAATCGCCAATTAATTTTCATTATTTTTTTCATTTTTTGTCTCAAAACATAGGTTATGACCCCTCGTTGGAACGAGCTCGTCGAGCTTGTTCCAACGAGGGGTCATAACCTATGTTTTTGAGACAAAAAATGAAAAAAATTAGTTATTCAAAGATTATTTTTGCAAGTGTCGTCTGCTTTTCAGGTTAGGTAAAGGGTTAAGTATTTGAATTTATAAATTTCTTTTATAGTCATTTCATGACAATTTAATTCCACAGAAAAATCTCGGATTACGACTCATGAGGATCGTCTCTTTCTAGTATAGTGACCAACATATCATTGGAGGGGTGTTCTCTCGAAAACAGAAATTCAGTATTGCTGTCAATAGCGAGTGTGCCCACCATTTGCTCGTGTTGCTCCACGAAACCTTCTGTTCATGGAGCTGATGAGGGTGTTGATCTTCCTTTTTGGGATATTGTCACATTCTTCACCCAACGCCACTGTCAACTGCTGGACGCCACTGGGGACGTGACAATGTGATCTTACTCGTCTGTCGAGTTCGTCCCAAAGATGCTCAATGGGTGACAAATCCGGGCTGTACGGCGGCCATTCGAGTGGGTTGATGTCATTCTGTGCCAAAAAGTCCCGACAAATATTCTGGCGACATGCAGTCTCGCGTTATCCCGCTGTAACGTTAGGCTGGATGAAAGGCAAGACATTTCCGAGGATTCGATCTCTGTCCTAAACAGGGTTCAAGTTCCCATCGATCACCACAAGAGGCGTCTTCAGACATGGGCTATCCAACCCCACACCATGACGGAACCTCTACCGAATCTGTTTGTCTCCAAGACACAGGCGTCAACGAAACGTTCTCTCCGACGTCGGTAAACACGTTTACGTCCATCGGCTCAATAAAAGTGTAAACCTCGATTCATCAGTGAAGAGGACCCGTCTCCATTGGCGCATAGAGGCCTGTCGCGGGCTGTGCCGACATGACCAGTGAAGCCTGACGTGTCTCCTCTGCGTCTGTTGCATACCAACGTGAGCTCGTCTGGCGAGCATCCCTGCTTCTTTCAGACGATTTCGCACATTTTTTGGGGTGAATTCTGTTGTTGTGGAGTCCTGGTGTGTTGGCTGCTGTCTCGATTGCTGTTCTGAAACGGTAACGCAGGTATACCACACGTATCGCACGGTCTTGACGTTCTGTGGTTTCACTTGAACGACCACTCCAAGGTCGGTCATCCAGGCTCCCTGTATCATGTAATCGTTGACGAAGGTGACTGACAGTTGACTGAGCGACACCAAGCTCCCTGGCCACTTGTGATTGAGAAACGCCTTGTATCAGCAAGTCTATGGAGCGACCTCTGTCTCTTTGACGCAGCCGGGGCATTCTGCAAAAGCTATTTTCCTGGCAAACCCGTCGGAATGCGATGTCTTCGTGATGAAAGATTTGTTCGGAATGGTTTTCCCTTGTGTGGAGTCTATAACGCGTGTACTGCACGGGGATTATGCGAATTGTCGGATTAACGCGGGAAGTGGTCATGGATCAGTGCGTTCAAGTTGCTGGCAAGACTGGCATTCGTATCATCAATCATCTTCTGGAGCTTTGCTCGTTGATGGTCATTACTTGCGAAATTACATAAATGTAATTATTATGACTCACGTTTGTAACATCAGCCGTGATTGGTTAATTTGACACCTTCTAAAAGTCATAGTACTGGAGTTTTGGTGAAAAACACGGGTACTATCGGAACGTTCTTCCCCGGAGACATGAGAACGAAGAATATGTAAGCTCCACTACCATTGATCAGCGTCGATTACGCACGCTCTGGTTGGAATTTCTTAACACCAAACGCTGGCGCTGTATCTGATTAACTTTTTTCGTCATCAAAAGACACAAACTTACCAACAAATATATCATCTTCAGTGGGTGTGTTTTCAATTTTAACTGCAAACAATGAATTCAAAAGAATCAGAAATATTAAAAACTCACGTGTTGTTCACCACTTCAGTGAATGCTGAATATGAGTTATGACTTCAATCAATTATATTCCCACAAGTTTAGTACTCCTCGACCTCACTGAGCCTCCGCCTCAAGTTCAAAATAAATTGTTTCACTCCGCTTAATTTTATCAACTGTCGTCGTCCAAGAAACATGAATTTATATTCCATTATACCACTTATCACACAAGCATTAATAATGAATTATAACACGAACAGCATGATACAGTTGTAAACACTGGCATTTGGTGATATGGAAACTCCCAAAGCGACGGCACTTGAGACAAGTCATTTTCGAATTTGGTGATCTAGAAACTTCTAAAGAGACGTCATGCGTTCACATTGACGTCATGTTTTTGGATTCGACTACATTGTTATTACAAGATTGATAGCATGTTGCAGTTAACGCTTAACAATAAAAGCTATTTTTTGTTCGGCATAATAAAATAATTAGAATTCGCAGCTTCAGGTTTTATTTCAGAAATCATACAAACTCAGGTACAATCGACCGATAGAACATTCTAATATTATACGTTTCTTTTTTCTTTCAGTGTGTATGTAATCAGGATATTTCCCACCGGGTAGAAATGGGTTGTATTGGAATTTTGGGTTCGGAATAGCTTTCGGTATTTTTAGTGGGCATACGATTACTAATAATGTAAAAAGTAAATTTGATTTTATAAGTTCGAAACTCGGTATCTGATTTGACTGAGATTTGTTGGTGGCATCAAAGAGGGACTCGGACTAGGAAAATACAGAATAAGAATAAGTTGTTCATGTAACATCAGGCTGATACGAAGTTACCTCGGGCTGATATCAAGGCAGATATGAAACTAACCAAGTAATACCCCCCCCCCCCCACCTCCTTTAGTTATTAAACCAAAAGAATAATTACAAAAATCTCAGATCAGTTAGTTTTCAGACAGTGTTATTGTTTCTCATTCTTTTTACAATCAGTGGCGGCGCCAGAATTTTTTTCGTGGGGGGGGGGGGGGGCAAGTAGGGGGGCAGACTCCCCATGAAGGGGGCAAATACGTAAAGGATCATATCATTACTTTATTATGAGGTAGTCGAAACTTGGACACAAAGTCGGTAATATAATTTTTTGGTTTGGTACGTCCTGTGGACGTACCAAACCAAAAAATGATATTACGGACTTTGGGTCCAAGTTTCGACTAAATGTAATGGTAATTAGCGCTCCTCCTTTAAAAAAATCCTGGATCCGCGTCTGGAGAGAGAGAAGGCAGAGATAGAGAGAGGGATAGAGAGAGGGAGGGAGGGAGAGAGAGGGGAGAGAGAGAGAGATGGAGGGGGGTAGAGAGAGAGAGAGAGAAGGGAGAGAGAGAGAGATGGAGGGGGGTAGAGAGAGGAGAGATAGAGAGAGGGAGGGGCAGAGAGAGTGAGGGAGGGAGGGAGAGAGAGTGTGTGTTTGGATGGATGGATGTGTGTGTGTGGGGGGGGGCAAGTGGGGGCAGAGCCCACGTTTGGGGGGGGGGGGGGGCAAATGCCCCCCCCCCCCCCCGTGCCCCCCTGTAGCGCCGCCACTGTTCACAATGTCCGAAGTTTCCTGTTTTTAAGTGATAGTTCAGCTTTCCGAACGTCAAGGCTTCCCCAGTGGGGAAGCCTTGACGTTCGGATAGCAGAACTCCCTCTTCTCCCACTTCGGCGTATCTCCGCTTGCAACTGTGAATCATAGTTTGCAGTGAATTTTCGGTACAAATCTCTTCATTCCATCCACCAAATCATTACATATTGCCGTCATTAATTTCTCTCCAAACAAAACTCTGTTTCAAACCACTCCAATATGCCTAGTAATGCCAATTTTCCAGATTGCGTTTGGTGGCTAACTGTGAATATTTAAATGTAAACAAATTGGTTGCGCCTAGTAACGACTCAAGGAGACCAACTCTAGGTTGGCTCATATCAACCGAGATCGGCCTCATATCAGGAGAGTTTGAAACCATATCATCCGAGCTTGATAATGGGCAGTTCTGGGAAAGAAAATCATATTTAATAGTCAACAGGGCTGGGGCGAATACATTGCAAATGTATTGAATACGAATACTTTGAAATTTTATGAATACGAATACACAAATTCCAGACGTATTTGAATACGAATATTTTACAATGTATTAATGAATAAAAATATGAATACTTGAACACTTTTCAAATTATTTCTTCCAAATGGATGATAGTAATTTAAAAAACCTAGAATATATTGAAACATTGTCAATAAAATCATACAAATATCAATGCCTGTGGAACCAGCTTTTCAGGCTCTTTCCAATGACACGCATATGTATAAAAATATGAAAAAATAAAAAACAAGAGGTGCATACCCCCACCAAACAATGGCAAGAGAAGATATAAACCACGATACTGTGAAAGCTTTTCCCATAAACAATCTGTTTCCCATAAACAATCTTCATTCCAAATTTCATTGAGATTCGATAACCCAAACCTGAGATACGAGGCGGTCAGACAAAAAAAAAAATGACTATTTTACGAGGCAAAGAGCGAATTTCCAAAGTTAAAAAGGGGCATGGGTCTAGAAAGTGAAATGTAAGAAATATTTCAAAGCTTCCCCATAAACAATCTTCATTCCAAATTTCATTGAGATCCGATAACCTATTAGTCAAGTATCTTAAGACCCAAAACACGCATTACAGTTACGCGGCGGATTAAAAACGCTAAATTTGGCATAGAAGTAGACTTTATGGTACTGGTCCAAAAAAAGGGTAAGCTCCAAAAAATGGAGCCCGAAAGTTACTTTTTTGGACAGAGCTGAAAAAGTTAAGAAAATGAGTGAAATTTAACCCTTTACCTAACATGAAAAGCAGACGACACTTGCAAAAATAATTCTTGAATAACTAATTTTTTTCATTTTTTGTCTCAAAAACATAGGTTATGACCCCTCGTTGGAACGAGCTCGACGAGGGGTCATAACCTATGTTTTTGAGACAAAAAATTAAAAAAATAATGAAAATTAATTGGCGATTTTTGAGAATAGCGCTGGCCGGTTTTGGCCGTTACGTTGGGTAAAGGGTTAGAGTCCATTTTTAAAAGACAAGTTTTACCCATAAAATCAGATCAGTATATTCAGAAATACGTATTGGCATCATTCTGTGATGAAACCTTTATAATTAATGTACAAATTTATAAAGTTTGTGGAAAGATAAGTGAAAACAAATGATGTTTTACTGATTTTTCAGATATTTATTCTGCGACGAATTAATTTTATGAATTTTTATGTTTACCTGTTGTAGCTTTTGGAGTAATATAACAGGATACAATGCACACTCATTTCAAAACAAATTAAAAAATCTCACGTTATGTGGTTGCTCTGCAGAAAAACTTAAAATACTTAGGAATAAAAATACAAGACATTTGGAATTTGTCATCAATTTCGAGGTATTAGTAAAATGAACAGACACACACCAAAAGTTTACCATATTTAGTTCAGAACATTTACTTTATTTAAAGACAAAAAGATTGCTTCGGAAATTGAGTCCATGGGGTGCTTTTGCCACTTTTTGGGTAATATATTAAAACTTTTAAAATAGGGAGAAAATTGGAATTTGACTAATTTGTGATGTGTGTTCATTGGAACAACATTGAATTTCTTTAATGTAAAGAAATGGCTTTTATTATACGCTAAACGATAGGTTATCGAAGAAATTGGGGAAAGATAGAAATCGTTTCTCCCACTGTGAAGATATAGATTTTTTCACTTTCACGGTATCAATCAAAATGGCGGCTTTCAAAGCATCACCTCAAGGTGAATACGAGTCAAATTATCACTGAAAATGATCAATTTGTTCTAAAAGCGCATAATGAAAAGTAAATCTAGTGTGTGTGAGTGGATACCTATCATTTCCAGTAATAATTCAACACGTATTCACCTTGAATTGATGCATGGAACCCGCTAGTCCAAACATGGCCTTCAAGTCCGTAATATAAGTTTTTGGTTTGGTACGTCCTTTCAAAGGACGTACCAAACCAAAAACTTATATTACGGACTTTCAAAGGACGTACCAAACCAAAAACTTATATTACGGACTTTCATTTCATGTTTGAACTAGAAACCCGCCAGCTGAATCAGATTGCAAGACGCTGCCTGTTCCGAACATCAATCAAATCACCTCCGCGTTTCAATGATTCAGTGCGCTGTTTACTTTCATGCATCAATTCAAGGTTGAAAGAATTATCAGATTCTTATAAAAAGCTTATAATAAAAAGAAAATCTAGTGTTTTTGAGTGAATACCTAAAAGTATATCAATTGTGACCGAGATAAATGGTTATTTTCTCTCGCGCAAGCGCTTACGAAAAATAAACATTTGTCTCGGTCACTCATGAGATAATTTTCGGTATCCAGTCAAAAACACTAGATATCCTCTATTTATTTTCATCTTATGTACTTTTTAGTCCATTGACGTGGTGTCTAAATACTCCTTGGAAGAATAGGACAATAATTTATTAGAAACTTGTTATGTTCCATATTTTTTCTGAAAGTAATCAACCTTTTTAATAAATTTTAACATTGTTTTTATTCTTTTAATCTTGACTCATCAAGTCTCAATTCCTCAGGTTGATTTATAAGTTATTTCCTTATTTCATTACGCAGTATTGTTCTAATCATTCTTGTCTTTGACATGTCTATTGTGGTTATTTTTTATTTTTATTCAATCTTTTCCATCATGATCGATAATGACAGTTTACATACCACTGTTTTCTCGTCACGATATAGCCTTGGCTGCTGATGTGGCATTAAACACCAATAAATAAATAAATAAATAAATAAATAAATAAATAAATAAATAAATATATAAATAAATAAATAAATAAATAAATAAATAAATAAATAAATAAATAAATAATGTTCCATATTCAATCCACGGCTACAATTTATGCGCATGCTCAAAGTTGCCATATACTGAAATTGAACCCTTCATGTACATTTGTTTAGCTTGGTGTATATTTTGTATGTATCGATCATTTCATATAATGGCAACTAATAGTGCTTGTCTTCAATAGTCTTGCACTTGACAGTGTGTGCTATATAATTCAGCGCATACAGAAGGGTAAAGGCAGATTTGTCTTTGTCTCTGCTCTGAACTGAGCATGTCACAATCTGAACCAGTAGAACTACAAATGACTTAAGTTTCATTATTTTACACTTTATTCGTATATACTATCCTCCAAAATGTAATCTATTCAGGTGAACAACATGGTGAACAATAATGGACTGGGAAAATGTGTAGTCTGCTCAAAACTTACTCTACGAGTGATCTATTATGCTGTCTAATGAATCAGTTCAGACTGTTATCTGAAATCGTCCCGCGTTACAATGTGTTCCACACTGGAACTCAAGGCACGAAATGTTTACACAGAATTTCTTACAAATATTAACTATTTCCGTGAGCTCGATGCTTTGCCATCAGACTTTCAAGTTGCAAGTTCAGTAAGGTTCAGTGAATGTTCAAATATTAATGGAAAATAGAGCATCATGGCACAAAATTGCCCCCCGAAGTATAATAACACCAAACTAGACAGAACTCGTCAGAGGAAACGAAAAATAGAAAGTGAGGAAAATAACAAGGAGCAGGAAATACGAAGTTCAAAACAACTCGTAGCGTACTCTCCAAATATGTGTATATTCTGCCAAGATAAACAAGCTCAACCTCTACATCATTCACAACTTTCTTCACAGATGAGTCACTGCGTAAAATGACAACTGAATTAGAAGACCTCAAACTTTTAGCAAAAAATATCTGGGGAGATCTCATAGCTCTGAAAGCGAAATATCATCTTCATTATTTGATTCAGTATAGTAATCGTTATCGTTTTCATACAAAGTTTGTTGCAGGATGCAGTGAAGAGGAAGATAAATAAAATCAAGCACATACACAGAACGACCAGTGGCGGCGCCAGAGTTACAGAAGTGAGGGGGTATAGTTGGGTATTGCCTTCCGCGTAGCGGCGGCCTCGGCGCGCAGCGCCCAACTGGGGTGGGTTTCGGGATGGGTGTTCCCTCCGGAAGTTGAGAAAATGTTTAAAACTTACGTTGTAAATGGTGTTCTCTGGAGCATTCTCAGACAGTTAAATTAAAACAGTTTTATCCTTTTGAACCTTTTGGTTAGGTCTTTCAGTTATAGAAAACGTCGTACCTGGTGACATTTTAACGGAAGAACGCTGTTGTAAAGTGCGAGCACAAAGCACCAAACGACACTCAAATCGAAAATGAAAGTAGGCTGCATTCCAAACGGATGCGTTGCACGCTCTCGATTCTAGCATTCCTCGAATACTCTTAAGCGGTATGTTTCAGACCGTTTGAACGCGAATGTGTGTGTGTGTGTGGGAGGGGATGGGGGGGGGGGGGGGGGCACACACAAACATAATTTAAAAACTTCTCTGATTTAGTGCACTTCGGAATATGGAATTAAGCATACCCACCATTACACCGCAACGTTCAATACAAAAATTAAAATGATAGTATTTTTTCACTACGCTTGGCGACAAGTGGAGGGGTAAGAACACACCCCCCCCCCATACAACCCCCCCTCTCCCCATGGCGCCGCCACTACGAACGACACGCGCGTGTGAGTGGCCTAGTCGATATGACATGAGATGAGTGCCTGCGTGGAATGATAAAAACGAGAGGCCGCGGACCTCAAGTAAGTTTTATCCTTCCGCGATGGCACAAGTGCCATATCTATTAACCGCGTGTGTCGCTCTGTGTTTATTACACGCATTCACGTCTATAAAACAATTATTAGAAGGACACTCAACAATTCATTTGACAGCTATCAACAAAAAGAACACATTTTATTGCCAACCAAATTTGCGAGGGAAACCGTGTTACTATTTCGTCCCCTGAGGTCCAATGTGTTCCATGTGTCTACTGTCACACAGAACACATTGGAACTAAGGGGACGACGTTTAGCTATCACTATGGATTCAAATTGTGATTGCGGTGCACGATTTGTCGAAAATTCCAGGCAAATTTTCCGCATGGTTTAGTGTTGCTGTAGATGGGGATTACATAGAACAGGCGTGTAATAAGTTTTCAGAACTGTTTATATCGAGTTTCAGATAGATGATGTGAAAGTATTCAAACTTTCATAACTATATGACATGTACATGACCAAAACACATTCCTACGGAATAAACACTGCCGTGAACAAAACACATCTGAAACAGAAAATTCTTGAACAATTTGCAGACTTTGGGTTGCAGGAACAGTTTGATAGTCGCAACAAATACCCGGTGTTTCCGGATGGAATCAAGGACATGCTAAATGCTGTATCTGAGTTCCGAGATTACAGTGAGGAAACCAAGATTCCATTGAAAGGAGCTAAGATATACAGACGAGATATCATCAATATGGAAGAAGTTAGTTTCAATGGATCGTTTGCACTTCTCTGTCAAGAGAATTAACACAGAGTGTCGACGATCTTGTATCTTTCATTCTCTGTGGATCAAGTCAATATAAAATGCCCTGCTACACACAGGAATGCCTAACTGTCTCACAATTCCTCACATATAACTGTAAAAAGATAAATCGTTACAAAGAGCTCAAAAGCAGTTATAAACGCCGAAATCCACTGCCAGTGTATATTGGACTGAATTTACATGCAACTCTGAGATGTAGGAAACTCATTGATGACTTGGCTACTCTTGGTCTCAGCATTTCGTACCAAAGTATTCTGTAGATTGAAAATTCATTATCAGACAGAATTTCCAAGCAGCATGAGCTAGAAGATATTGTGTGCCCAATTAATCTCAAGATGAACAATGGCAGCACTGGACAACGTTGATCACAATCATTCTGCAACTTTAACGCAAGGTTCATTTGGGAATTCATTAGACTCGAGTTTACTTAACTTTTACGCTGAATTTCATAGTTTTGGAACAGCATTAAACAATATAATTAAATTACATGGAATTGTATAAACTGGCGACCAGAGTACAGACGTACTCTGTGGGTACACGCCAGATGTTCTGTTGGCAATACCAGGTATACCTTTGAGAGCCAGTATCATCAACAAAGCAGTAACATTTGAGGATTTGTTGACAGATGGGACAATAACATTCGGCAGTATTACTGGGATGTTGGTGTTCTAACTGTCTAACAAATCATAACTTGTACCTGGTGAAACTCCCCATTGAACTGGGGACACTGACTTGCATTCTTGCATCAGTCACCGGGACATTCCGCCGGTTAACTGGCGCCCGGCGGAATACTATTTTAGAGTCAAGATTCCATGGACTGCATGCAGACTGACCAACAGTCTGCATGGCAGTAAAAGAGTCTACAAAATGGCGACTGCCACGTCAGGGGACTTTCCCTCAGTTTCCCTGAGGTCAGGGAGAATCTGCTGACGGTCGTCACGTACCCCAAGTATTGCATCAGAAATCTAGTGAATATAAGCACCAATTTCTGACTGCTTAGAGAAGTTGTCTCCTGGCTCCTGAAGAACACTGACTGTTCCACCAGAAGAAACCTAGATGCCGCCACAGTGTGCAAGGTATGAACTTTGATTGTTTGTAACATTGTTTGTTAATGCCAGAGACAACGACTTTTAGTCGCGATGAATTATCTTTATCTTAAATAAAATAGTAGATAACTTGGAACTGGTCTTCCGTTGTATTATACACGACAAGTTCGTGAAGTTGCTGAATCCAGAATCTGGAGCCTGTGTCTGATATCGTCTGGTAAGGAAACTCAAATGCTACGGGCTGGTGGATCCTCACAGAACCCCCAGTAAAACACAACGTGGAAAAATCAAACTTGACTATCTTAGATCGATAAACGTTTCCTTCTATTCCGCAACAGCTTGAACATTGCAGAAATCTAGCTAGAGGTCATATACTGGATACAGGCAGACACGTTTATTGGGCATGCTACCATGTTACATTACAACCACAGCCTTCATGGCTCCCAGCAATCTAAACTCCGTTAATATACTAGAGAACGCCCGTTAAAGTGTTAATAATACAAAATAAAATAAGACACGAGTGTATCACTTCGTGTGGTACAATTTAATGTTCACTATCTTGGTATTGTAAAAGCCTGAAATGACGTTACTTACCAAGACATTTTAAACTGTTTCCAACTTCTTGTGAGATGCTTCTCGAATGCAGATGGATGAGGAATGTTCATTACAATTAGTTTGTCAATTAGGTCAGGATATAAAGCCGCAACAACCCAACAAGCAAATCCACCCCAGTCATGTCCAACTAATATGCATGATCGGTATCCTACAAACAAAGATTTAAAATACCCTGCCATTTAGTCTTGTTTCAGCAAGCCTGGAAATAAAAAACTTACATCGTAACTTGTTAGCAGAACAATCAGCCAACAATAATGTGCAAACTCCATTAAATCATCTGCAGATGTGCACAAGAGTAATACGGTAGTTATTAACGTAAAATTAATATGAGGACTTAAGATTTAAAATAGTTTTGGACTTGATTCTGAAAAAAGCTTGTCAAACACGAAGAGGAGCTCGGATAAATGTTCATGCCATTTCGTCCCTTGAGTTCCAATGTGTTCTATGTGCCAGTAGGCATATAGAACACATTGGAACTCAGGGGACGAAATTTTGTCTGAGATTTAGCAGTGAAGCTGAACCAAACATTTGGTCATCCAGTTTCTTTTGAGGTCCAGGGGCGGAGTGGAGCAGAGCAGACCGCCCTCGCTACACTGCTTTTGGCTTGTTCAACCTTGGCAGTTCGGTACCTTTCAGTTGATTTTCTAGGCTGGGGGAACGGGGATGTTTTTGTCCATTGAAAAAGGCTAGCTTTACTGTAACATCTTAGACTGACAAAGAAAATGTGTACAGATTCACAACCCAACTGTGTTCTATGAAAGAAGATCGAGATCTAACACTCCTTGTGGGGGAGGTGATACGGAACGCGACCAGACAGTGTGGTTGGGTGAATTTTCATACCGTATCATATGCACCAGGACTGGTTCCCGAGAGATTTTGTCTCGTGGACCAATCGATCTAGTGTCAGGTTCGTCGAGTAGTTTTGGTCAGATTTGAAGCTTTTCTACAAACATTTTTGATAAGATGTCTCTGATGACAATCAAAGTAATAATTAATAAATACTTTATATCCTTAAAATCCACAAAAGTGCTTTTTGGCTTTACAAGAAAAAAAAAATCAAACTTTAATTGGTAATTCGGGAGTGTTGCTACTGAAACACATGTTGAAAGAGATGTGTTTTCATACTTCCATTTAAATGAATTCAGGGCATGGACGCTTTTAATATTCTTTGGAAGAGAGTTCCACAAGGTGGGAGCAGCCACAGAGAATGATCTGTGGGCAGTATGAGAGGGATGGATCGGGCCTGACTGGCCGGACCTATATCTGGACCTAGGAAGTGACGCCATAGTCACACGGCCCAATAGTTGTAATGGTAGCCCGCGTGAGCGGACGTCTTGTGCCATCTTGTGCCGGCATCCCCATATTGATACGTGGTGTCTGCGCGATTTCATTTTGTTGACTAGGGGTCGCCATCTTGGTTTTTATGGTGACATGTGTCCACCCTAAATAAGCTGCGTTGGGTGATCCCTTAGGTGGCGTCTGAGAGATCTATTGACGTTTTTACTAACTGTTGAGTGACACACTTTCGCTTCCTATCGACCATCTATGCTTACATATAATGACCCGTCCTTCACTTTTAGTTGCATGGACTTTTGCCCACATTTTTTCCTATAATTTACCTCCGCGAGTATAGAAAGCAATTTTACCTGCATACTAAACTGGTTAAGTGAGGATGCGCTCTGTTTGTCAATGTGATAATATGATTCACACGCCCCATATGTAGGTTGTCGTGTCTAGACATCCAGATATCCAGCTTCATGTTTATAGTGATTGTTACAGCTTGTGGACGTTCTCTTTACCCCCCCTCAATTACAGGAAAATAATTTTTCCCTTCTCTCTGCTCGCAAAAGGATCGGGATCTCCGCCAAGAGTTCCTTGTCGCTTGGACCTTTGCACATACATATACATTTGCATACAAATTTTAATGTGGGTGCTTAGACTAGAGTGAGTGTCCGCCCAATGCCAAATCTGTAGCCAAAAATACGGACAGTAAATTGAATCATATCGCGATTTGATCATTCTCCAATCGAATTTGTCTTCCCGCTTCTGTCTCCATTGGACATGTGAGTCCTTGTGTGCTTAATTCAAACCTAATAGTATCATGACCACAAATGCTTATACGTATCTATCTCTGTCCGGCTCACGACCGGTTCGCGATCCGGTCGAAGTTTCCACTCTAAGCCACTCCTCACAAGATGATCGCGACCTCGCTATTTGGTATTTTAATAACACCACATTAGCAAAACCAGCCTGTGAGATACAAATCGACTATAATATTTTTGTAATGTAATTTCTCGCAGCCAGCAGGTGTGTAAAGATATCCAGACATCAATACCCAACACCTTCTAGACCAACCTTCATGGTCCAATTGTTACAGTATCAAAGAAGTGATTGCACTGCCTCGGAACATGTTTCTAACTTTGTTCCGCTCCCACAGAGACCCAATATGGCCTAGATTCGTAAACTAAAACTTAATACAAACCTAAATTCGCTCGGATGTTTCGTATTCAAGACAAATCTGCCCTCGCGACGTGTGCTACAAACCGCACAATAATCTCTCCCCTCGACTAAATTCCTGGCGTACAACACAGGTGAAATGTGTGGATACTTTTGTTCATGATGTGTAAATGTGTTTATAGTGGTCTTGACAGCCGTCTCATGAGTTCCAATGTGTTCTATGAACACATTGGAACTCAGGGGACCGGAGTATCAATAACCCTCCACAGTACATGTAAATATTGCTTCATGATATACTCACTCTACATTTTGTCCCATGTTGCTTTTTTGTTTTGGTATGGTCCATTAACCCTTTACCCAACGTATCGACAAAAACCGATCAGCGTTATTCACAAAAATCGCCAATTAATTTTCATTATTCTTTTCATTTTTTGTCTCAAAAACGTAGGTTGTGGCCCCTCTTTGGAACGAGCTCGTCGAGCTCGTTCCAATGAGGGGTCATAACCTATGTTTTGGGGACAAAGAAAATGAAAAAAAATTAGTTATTCAACAATTTTGTTTGCATGTGTCGTCTGCTTTTCCTGTAAGGTAAAAGGTCAGACATGTCATCGAAACCTGTCTATAAAGACAATGGTTAATGCCATAACAGTCGAAGAGATACAGAATTCAGAGAGGTTCAATTTCACAACTAAATTCAGCGATTAACTCTCTGGTGACACTAATGACCACTCCAATTCCCATTCATCTCCCGAGACGAAACTTGCATGCACTACTCTCCTGAACAGTTTGCGGGCGCCATACCAGATAGCAAATCCTTTTCCGTCTTTAATATTAATTGTCGCTGCTTGAACGCGAATTGGGACAAATTCCACTACTTAATAGCTGACTTACAACCACACAGGTTTTGTTTCGACGTGGTCGGATTGACTGAAATCTTTAACGCTAAGGACGAATTTTCATATGAACTCGAAGGGTACCATCCGCAGGCATTCCAAACGATACCCGAGAACGACGACGAAAGAGGTGGGGTTGGGCTGTTTGTTAAAGTTAATCTACCGTTCAAAATACGTAAAGACTTATCGGTATTTATCCCTATGTTTTTGAATCTTTATTGACTGGACTGACTTCGAAGAAAACTATCATAGGTATAATATACTGACCCAATACAGCCCGTAAAGCAGACTTATATCAATTTCTTTCATTACTTTCCGAACTATTGGACAAAATGAGCAGTGAAGACAAGAAAAATTGGCTTGTAGGTGGCTTTAATATTGATCTTCTCCACTTCAATAGCCACAATAAAACTAATGTGTACGTAGAGACTATGTTCAGCAGGCCCGGTGTGACAGGAATGATAGTCTGTAGGAAAATTCGTCCCTCTGGACTATTATTCCGCGGAATTATAGTCCTAGGTCTAACATTCCTGGGAATAGTAGTCCGGCGGACTACTATTCCTAGGAATGTTAGACCTAGGACTATAATTCCGCGGAATAATAGTCCAGAGGGACTAACGTTCCTACGGACTATCATTCCTGTCACACCGGCAGTCTAGCAAATGAAGGTGTGCAAAACAATTGCCCTCCTCAGATTGCTTTGGGGTGCAATTGCACCTGGGATATTGAATGCATATACTTGTATGCTACTTTGGTTATATTCACTTCAAGGTATTACTATTGTGGCTGAAACATTGTACTACATTCAGCAACACAGTGGGAATATTGGCACACACATCTTCTCATTATTCAAAATATTGCATTAAATTCTTATGTGACTGTCTTCTACATTCAAAATGTGTTGAAATGCGACACAGATTGGGGCATGAATTGAATCAATGCCACATTGACAAATCGTTCACTGAGTTCCAAAGTGTTCTATGTGCCTACTGGCACACAGAACACTCTAGAACTCGGGGGACGAAATGATAAAGGTTTTAACGGCAGTCCCAATTATGTCATGTCTGTCATTCCAGAAAATCAAGGGGTGCAAAGAATTGCCCTCCTCAGTTTTTTTCTAGGCGTGCAGTAGGCGCGCAGCACTCCTGCACTCCTAAAAAATGCCAGGCCTGTCCCAACTATAACCAAGCCAAATAGAGTTACCAATACTTTCGCCACTTTGACTGACCACATCTATAATAGACTTTAAATCCGGAATCATCATTTCCGATGTGAGTGATCATTTTGGGACCTATTACACCAAGAACGCCATTAATCGCGTGTTCGAAAGAGAGCATCACCCATTTCACTCCAAAGCAGAAAATGTTAACACATTTTAAAATTTCTTGATGGAGTGCGACTTTACCAACGTGTACGAAGTGCAGAGTACAGACGATGCATACAATTTATTCCTTGCAACTCTCAACAGATCTTTTGAAAAAGCTTTCCCCCTAAAACTTTTACCAACGCCAAAAAAACATGTTAAACACCAGCCATGGGTTACTTCAGGTTTAATGCAATCTTCTGTACAGAAGAATAAATTATACACTAAAAAAAATAAAGAACTCACCGAACAAAACACATCAGTGTACAAAAACTATTGTCAGGTATTCAACCGATTAAAACGTAAATGCAAAGCTGATTACAATAATTTAATACTACTTGAAAACAAATTCAATATGAAGAAAACCTGGGAGATCTTGAGAAAAGCCATGAACAAATCTAGTCATCCCATGCCTCTACCGTCTTTCTTTGTAGACGCACAAACTGAATTGACAAACCCTGCAACAATCGCCGAAAAATTCAACTACTATTTTGTAAATATCGGTAAAATATTGGGTGATAACATTTCGGCAGCCAGTCATCACTTTTCCGATTACATCACAAAACATACTCGGGACTCAATCTTTCTGACTTCACCAGCACCCAGGAATTGATTCTCTGTGCCAGTAGACTTCCCACGAAAATCAGTAGAGACTCGGAGAATTTTTCCTTCTCAAAAAAGTGGTTACTGAAATAGCTGATCCCCTGTGCCACATATTCAACTAATCGTTCTCGAGTGGAATTGTACCCACAAAAATGAAAACAGCAAAAGTTATCCCAGTCTTTAAATCGGGAGATAGACAACTATTTAACAATTATCGGCCCATCAGTCTTTCCCCTGTGTTCTCCAAAGTGCTTGAAAAAATAACGCAGGCTAAGCTGGTGGGCTTTCTTGACCATCAACATGTTGTTTACAAGTACCAATTGGGCTTTAGGAAGAAACACTCGACTATTCACCATATTCTGCACCTCGTAAATAATGTGGCAGAAATGAATGATAAACCGACCAAAGATTGTATCCTTTCTGTTTTCCTTGACTTTTCAAAAGCTTTGATATGTTGAAGTACACAACGTTGTTGAAAAAACTCGATCATTACGGAATTAGGGTGCTAGCAAACTCGTGGTTCCAAAGTTATCTGTCCGAAAGACGTCAGTTTGTTGCCTTTCACCACACCGAATCAGACCTTGAAGACATCACAACGGGTGTACTACAGGGTTCGATCCTCTGACCTATACTGTTTCTGATCTATATCAATTATTTAATTATTTATTTATTATGGTTTAACGACACTTTAACAGCCAATGTCATATCGTGTCGGTGACCGTTTTACGGGTGGAGGAAGCTGGAGTACCAGGAGAGAACCACCGAGCAACGACGAGCAGCTGCAAGTCCCCAACATCGTAACTCAGAACTGCAGCACACGCAGAGTTAGATTGGTTGCGCACCATCGACGTGCAGTACGCTTTAGTGCCCCCATGTGGACAATCAGGGTTATGTACCTTGCCCATGGACACAGCGCGGGAGTGCGAATCGATCGCTGAGACGGTCACCCATCCATCAACGATATTAGTGAATCGACACCCCCGAAAATACTCTCCTTTGCAAACGACACGACAGCCTATGCGTCGGGTATTAATTTGGGAAAAAAATACAGTTGACACTAATATTGAGCCGGCCAAAATTAATGAATGGTGTAATGCTAACAGACTATTTATTTATTTATTTATTTATTTATTTATTTATTTATTTATTTATTTATTTATTTATTTATTCATTTATTTGTTTATTTATTTATTGGTGTTTAAGGTCCTATACTTATGCACAATGGCTAATCATGACCGTGACAGTTTTACGGGTGGAGAAAGCCGGAGTAACCGGAGAGAACCACCGAGCAACGACGAGAAGCTGCCAGCTCCCCAACATCGTAACTCTGCACTGCAGCACAGGCAGGGTTAGATTGGTTGAAGACATGCGTACCATCAACGTTCAGTGCGCCTTAGTACACGGCGTCATCGTGCCCCCATGTGGACATTCGGGGTTAAGTGACGTGCCCAAGGACACAACGCGGGAGTCCGAGGATTAACCGGGCTCGACGTTGCTTAACTTCGGTGATTTGACGAGAACCGGTTACCGCAACGCCACCGCTCCCCCTGCTAACAGACTCGCCTTGAATATCTCGAAAAAAAATTATGTTGTTCCACCCCCTCAGCGACTCTAAAAACTCTGGCACCTTTAACCTAACTCTAAGAGACAAGAACATTTCATTAGTTAGTAGTCAAGGGAAAGAAACGACAATTAAATTTCTAGGTGTCAAGATGGACGAGAATCTAAAATTTAAACAGCACGTCTCTGTTGTTTGTTCAAAAATAGCCAGAGCCATTTATGTAATTAACAGAGTAAAAAAGATACTCCCATTCCCCACACCGAAAACGTTATACTTTTCTCTTGTACAGAGCGGTTTTGCCTATCGTTCCCTGAGTTCTAATGTGTTCTATGTGCCAGTAGGCACATAGAACACATTGGAACTCAGGGGACGTACTATATTCACATTTGGGGCCACGTGCCATCAACAAACAGAATTTTCGCGCTACAAAAAAGGCGTTACGCAAAATAAACAAAAAGAAGTACAACTCACGGTTCCCCTGTTTCGAAAGTGTGGTATTCTTAAATTTAACGACCTCTGTAGCCTAAACATTCTTTTGCTTATGCACGACTGGTTCAATAAGAAACTCCCCTCGAGCTTGAACGACACGTTCAAAAAAAAAAAAAGAATGGGCGCTGTGAGCGGCGCGATGAAGACTTGGTTAATGCGATTGGTGGGGTTTCCTTCACGTTATGAACTTTATCTAGCTATTTGGGCTTGGACATTGCTCTAGAGTAGGGGCAGCAATCACCAGATCGTGTTATGGCTTCATGGGGAGGCACGCAGCCGCAAAACCAACCCAGCTATGGTAGTTTCCGATGGCTCATGATTCTCCACTTTGTCGATCCGCCTACAGTGCTCACTCGGTGTCCTTTTTACAACAACCCAACCACTTACCATGATGTTAATCACACAATCAATTTTGATAATTCTGCTGTCAAGACAGATTCAGTTTCGTTTGCCATTTATACGGGAATGGCAGGAATACAGCCGTAAGGCTATGCTATTTTCCTGCAGTTTAGTTTTAGCCTCTGTACTTGTATCTAATTATCTGTAACTTGGTATATTGCCAAAATCAATTTCATATCATTTCATGTGATTATTATGTAACTGAAAGTTCTATAATAGGACGGTAGTGGTGGTGGTGGTGGTGGTGGTGGTGTGTGTGTGTGTGTGTGGGGGGGGGGGGGGGGGGGGGGGTCTGTCCAACTGGAATAGGAGTAAATCTTATTACAACAAAGAACACGACATTTACCCCGAAATCATTAAAAACCACCCGAAGCGGCCTATTTGGTTCGGACTCCCCATTCTTATAAGAGAAGAACTTGGTGCTGTAGGATTGTGTGAGCGTTGTTCGTTTGTATAAGAGTACTGCCTCGCCTCGGACCCCCCCCCCCCCCCCCCTCCCACTCCCCAGATTCTTCGTTTTCTATTAGGCCTACAGACACTGTTCTAGCTACTCTAACCCTAGCAGTCTATCTTATCCTAGCTGTCTTTGGTTCTGACTTCTGCCTTCGTCCAAGTCTTATAATATCCAATCAGATTGCTTCGCTTCATTTCGCGTAACCTGTACCTATCCATACAGAGTTATCTCACCAGTGTATAACGAAGGCCTCTATGAGACTCGAATCTTATAGGACAATTAAGCCATCGAGTAATCTCTCACGACTCGTATCTGGGAAAAATAATTCCATAACCACAGACGTTTTCCGAAAAGGGATTTCTCTTGGTGGGATTCCATGAAAAGTATGATTCTGTAAGTATGATGCTGTAAGTGGGATTCCATAAGTGGGATTCAGTATGTGGGACACCTAACTGGCTCCGCGAATCTGCTAGTGGTCCATAGTTCCAAGAAGTGTCAATGCGGTAGCTTACAATGTGTACACAACACATGCTGCTCATGGCACATGTCAGATGTGCAGATATGTGCTTATGTGAAAATGTACAATACGTCACAGAAACATATAACACATACTCACATACGATGAAAAGTAGATTCTTCCATAGGCAGTCAAAAGAAGAGATTATGGACAAGGAACGTGGGACTGGTGTTTGATGAGACGTGCTTGTGTGTAAGTGTACAATGTGAAACAATGTGTACACAACACATGCTGCATATGCCATATGTGCCTATATCTATATGCGCTTATGTGAAAATGCACAATGTGTCACGAAAAACATAACCCCAAACTTGGGTGGTGATCCAATGAACAGTATAGTTGAAGGAAACAAACGCGCAAACATGATGTTGATGATGATTATATTATGTATCTTACCTAGAGCAGGGATCAACTGCTTGATGTCATTGCTAAGTTTTTCGAGAGAGTAGTTCTCCACACCTACAGGCTTATCAGAATCTGAGTAACCTCTCTGATCTATAGCAACAACCCTAATAAAAAAGATAAAAACGGAATATATTTTCATAGACTCAAAAAACAGACAAACCACGACCAGCGAGTAGTGAAGAATATGCACGAGACTTAAAATTGGAAGATCAGAAGTTCCAGTCTGACCAAAAGTCACGTATTTGTGTCCTCCAGTAAGTCACTTCAACCCATCTCAGACATGAACAAATCGCCAGTCATTAGCCTCAAAATGAATAAGGCGACGTAGTTTCCGTACATGACAAGACCTTTCACAAACAACAAGAATGTGCACTCGAATTGTTTTTGATAGTCAGTTGTTAACACTTTACCTAACACAGCGTTTTTAAAAAATAAATGAAATTTCACATTTTTCGAAAAAAAATTTCACATTTTTTCAATAAAACCATACAAATATGGATATCATAAGAACTGGCTCGTCGAGCCGGTTCTCATGATATCCATATTTGTATGGTTTTATCGAGACACTTGTAAGATATTTTAGGCCGTGGTAGGTTTATTTTGGTCAATTTCCTGACCGTTGTTGGCCGCTATGTTAGGTAAAGGGTTAAAGGAGCACGGTGGCTCGGTGATTAGAGCATTGCACTTCAAACCGAAAGTTCCACGATTCGCTCCTGTCCAGCGGTAACTACCCCGTGTCCTTGGGCAAGGCACTTAATCCCGATTGTCGACGTGATGGCATGGTGGTGTTGTGTACTAAGGCCTACTGCACGTCAACGGTGCACTTGCATTCAACTACTGCTAACCCTGCTTGTGTGGAGTTAGTATGTTGGGGACTTCTGATAGATGCTCGCCGCTGCTCGGGCGTCTTCTCCGTGTACTCCAGTTTCCCCTACCTGTAAAACTGTCCGACGCGATGTAACCCTGGCTGTCTAAAGTGTCCTTAAACCCCAATAAATAAATGCATGCAGCTGTTAGATTTTCCTGAACCATAATTTACTTTACAATGACGATAAAAACTTATTTTGTTGTTTGATTTTGACGCTGCAGTACTGTGATTTAAAACCCCTTGGAGATGGCTCAGCGAGCCCTTCCCAATAGTGTATTACATCACAGCACACAATCGGCTCAATGAAATAATTTTATGTTTTATGAAATAAGCTGCAATATTTTTGTTTGCTCGTCTCAGTCTTCGATACAGTACTCAATGGTACGCATGCTGGTGTTTATGCTTTCCCTTTCGGTTGGCCAAAAATTGCGAGTTCGCAACTGAGCTGCGACGGATGGTAAAATGAAAGATTTCTAAATCCATAAAGGGCGATAACTCAGACAAAATACTTCGAATGACACCTGCAAACAACATGGGGTTAGACACCAATAGGATACACAGGCATATCAAATATGTCAATCAACCAAGTATTTTAAAAGTTAGAGTTTAAAATCCGTTGGTCATAGAACCACAGACCGACCGACATTACGACCTATAGAACTGTTTGTCGTAGGGAAAACAACAGAAAAAGAGTAACCTAAAAAATTAAGGTAAACCTTTTTCAGGCTGCCTTATTTTTTATTGGTACAGACTTGCAGTTGCAGCTGCTGTTTGAGCCTTAAGATGACGACGTCATGTGATAAGGTGGGTGGCATCAAGTCTGAAAATATTACCTTTCTTGGTGCTGGAGGTTGCTTCATGGTTTGGTCTTCATACTAGTTTGGCCTTGTTATTGCTGGATGCCTAGTTTCGTCTTAGATTTTGGGGAACACGAAAAAACCACCACCAGTGTTACTTTCCTGGGGGAAACAGCGTTCCCATACCTTTTTTTCTAAGGGAGTGCTGTTCCGCCATAATTTCAAGACATGGAATGGCTTGATCTTGACACACTGGGCACCTAGCAAGACGAATGAGTGCTCGTCTTACTAGCTGCATTAAACCAATTTTAGTTATCTGAAAGTTACTTGCTTTCCAAATTATAAAATGATATATATACAGTCGGGTATAAATACACAGAATGACGTCACGAAAGTGACATCCTTGTTACGTTGCGCGCGCCTTTGTTTTGGTTTGTAACTCAATCGTGCCTCACTTGAGTATTCCTACATTCTTCTCAATAAAACAGAGGGAGGGTGAATGATCCTAGTTATCAGGCGATCAGATTGATGAAATTCCCTGCAGAAAATCAATGAGAATGTGGGTTTTCAGTAATAAAATTAAAATTTCCCAGCATCACCTACTTCCAGAGGAGACCACTCCCTCTCGGATTCTCCCATCAAAATGCATATCGCCGACAATTACTGCAATGTTAAGACCCGTTCCTCAACTTCTAAATTCTGAAAGCAACATTGGAACCCACTTGAAATATCTGACATTTGGCTCCTCTATCCAGGATTGGACCACAACAATAGTACCACTTTTTTGTTTTATTACACGCCTGTCCTATGAAATCCCCACTTATAGCAACACTAAAACATGGGAAAAATTAAAATCCGTTCCGCACACATGTGCGGAACGGAAATCGCTGACGAACTATTTTTATAAAGAAGCGAAATTTCACTGGAGTGTTCTACAAATCGTGCAATTACAATTTGAATCGCTGGCGATAGCTAAAAATCGTTCCCTGAGTTCCAATGTGTTCTATGTGCCAGAAGGCACATAGAACACATTGGAGCTCAGGAAACGAAATACAGTACGTGGAGAGTGTATTATCATTAAATCACCTGCAGAGTGGATATTCCACCCAAGCAATAATTGCAAATTTGTTGCAAAGCATAACAAGCACAAGCAAAGTTTCAGCCAATGAACCTCCGGGTTAAACCCGGAGGTTCATTGGCTGAAACATTGCTTGTGTTTTTTGTTGATATCTAACATGAAAAGCAGACGACAGTTGCAAAAAAAAAAAATTCTTGAATAACTATTATTTTCATTTTTTTCTCAAAAACATAGGTTATGACCCCTCATTGGAACGAGCTCGACGAGCTCGTTCCAATGAGGGGTTTCATAACCTATGTTTTAGAGACAAAAAAATGAAAAAATAATGAAAATTAATTGGCGATTTTTGAGAATAGCGATGGCCGGTTTTGACCGTTACGTTAGGTAAAGGGTTAAATACTACAATTATCGTTAATAATGAAAAGTAATAAACAGAGTAATCGCTCGACTGGACTGGTTACGTGAAATAATTCATTCGAGGCGAGGGACTATATCGTAAAACACTCGCACACTCGTGTTTGTACAACGTCCCTCACCTCTCATGAATTATTTCACGTAACCAGTCCAGTCAAGCGATTACTTTCTATTTAAACCCGTTTGGAATTGTCTTATTTTCATCTGTATAAAGGAGGGCAGGTTCTAGACACCCATTTCTAGTTTTCAGCTATGGCTACAGATCCCCATTTTCCAGATAAGTCAAAGACCACAAAGTCATAGAAGCAGGCCATACGCATTCATCTGTTGGTAGCATCACATTCGTCTGTTGGTAGCATCACATTCGTCTGTTGGTAGCATCACATTTGTCTGTTGGTAGCATCACATTCGTCTGTTGGTAGCATCACATTCGTCTGTTGGTAGCATCACATTCGTCTGTTGGCAACATCACATTTGTCTGTTGGTAGCATCGCATTCGTCTGTTGGTAGCATCACATTCGTCTGTTGGTAGCGTGTTAAGACTTTCCGTCGAAGAGTCTGTAGTTCTGGCAGTAGAAGAAACTGATCATAAGGCTGATAGTGATGCAAACCCGCAGTTGTATTGATTAGAGACTGTGATAGAATCCGCTTGCAGTAGCCATGAAAGATGTATTAATAGTAGAGACTGGGTCTAGCAGTTGTGTTGGTGGGGACAGGGCCATAATGGTGGTAAGTACCACGAGTAGTAAGAGAAGTCTGTTACAGGACAACGACAGCAGCAACGAAAGCTTATCATTGGAACGATAGTGGTAACCATAGTGCAAACCAATCATAGTGTCAGTTGGGTTGTAGTAGAAGTTACAAACGGTGGAGAATTCATAAGCCGAGATGAGAATTTCGTTAGCAAATTAATAGAAAGAGAAGTCTGGTACTGGACACATATAGTAGCAGTGAAAGCTTATCTTTGGAAAGGTAGTGGCAACCATAGTGCAAACCAATAATAGTGTCAGTTGGGTTACAGTGGAAGTTACAAACGGTGATGAATTCAAATGCCAAGAAGAGGATCCAGGTTGCTCATCGGTAGAAAGAGAAGTCTGGTACTGGACAAAGACTACATCAGTGATGAAAGCCAATTAATGGACAGATAGTGGTAACCGTGGTGGCAACCAATAATAGTGGCAATTGGGTTGTAGTAGAAGTTACAATCGGTGGTGAACTCAAGTGCCAGGATGAGGATCCCGATGGCCTTCATAATCTCGTTCAGATAATAGATTCGTCAAGGTCTATAGATAAATCTCTATAGCATGACAGTGCACAGGATGAGTGTTAGAAATTAAGTTAGTTGATCATAATAAATATTTCTTGCATTCCTCCATTCCGTTTGCATTGCGGGAATAATTGTGGGATTCACAATTCCCATACGCAATCTGCACCACCAGCTGGTTGGGCAGATTATGTATGAAAATCCCATAATGCAACGGTCGAACAAAAATGAGACAACAGGTAGAAAATGAGACCGCAAGAAGAGACCACAGGCAAAGCATATATATATATAGGTGCTCGAGTTCCTCTTGGAATTTCTTTTGTGGATAATTAGAATATACATGTAGTAGTCGTGATTTCTTATTCAATTAACACGTACTGTACCGGTACTCCAAATTGGTCATGATGAGCTCCCGACAGCCCAATTAGTTTAACCAACTGTATGCCTATGACATTAACTCTTTGCATGCTGATGGCAGATATTCCTGCCCAGCACATGGTTTCTCTTGTCATTGAAATAAGTATAATTTGTGAACATTTAATCATACCCCCAACCCCCTGTAAATTGAATAACCTTTTCACCAATGATTTCTTGTGTTATATTTAAATTAATTTTTCATCAAATCTAGTCATGGCTGCTTTACAGCAGCCATGACTAGATTTGATGAAAACTATTTTGAAAATACTCAGCGGGTTAAAAGTTAATCCAGGTATCAAATCTAATCTTGCAAGAAAGAGAGAATCGATATCTGAGACTTTAATCCAGGCGAAAATGTCCCGATTGGAAAAGTATTGGGAATATTATTATCATTGATGGGGGTGGGTGTCACCCGCGGGAAGGATATTCGGGCCAGACGCTAGGCTTGCCGAGTGTCTGGACCAAATATCTTGTCCCGAGGGTGAGAGTTCCACATCTCACAATCACCCCCATCAGGGATAATTTTTGTCCCCCCCCCCCCCCCCACCAAAACACTCAGAAATCCAGGGTCGCGTGAAGCTATATCGAACAATTCGGTTGTCCATTTCAGACAAAAACTGATTTGCCTATCGAAAAGAGTGCACAAAAGTTCTGTACACAGGTATATATCACGAAATTAAATTCCAACGCCGGCAAGACAGGGGTTAAAGATTTGTAGCGAAATGAACATTGACACATTTCGATGACGTCAGTCGGGCGCGTGCGTCGATCGATGGGAATTCTGCACAGTCATAGCCTGTTAGTGTTAGAGTAGCATCTGTAATAGGCATAATAATGGGATTCTTGGAAAAGTACTCATATTAAATAGAACATACCCCAGGAGATATCTCGATCCTATAGCATTATGTACTATTCTTATACGCCCCAAATGGGGTTTCATATCAAATAAAAGTGGATTTTGCTGATTTGGAGGGATTGTTGGGTCTATTTGGGTAAATGAATGTACTCTAGTTCAATAGAACTTACCCCAGGGCCTGTCGGTACAGGGGGGGGGGGGGGGCTCTCGGTACCGTGATATGGCGGTCCTAAAGGGATTCTAGGTGGATTTTGGTGATTTGGAGGGATTATCGGGTTTATTTGGGTAATTCTGCTAAACGGGGAATTACTCTTGAACAAAGGAACATACCCTCCGAACATACCCCTATCCTATAAGAAGCCTTTGGAGTTTGGGTCACATAGCAACCACGTGCTACCATAGAAACCAAGATATCGGCCTCCAGTATACAAAATGGACAACGGAAACACGTATCATCATAACAATACCATAACAACACGCGCATGTGCACTAACACCACGTATCACTATGGGGATGACGTCACAAGATGGCCGCTCACGCTGGTTACGTGACTATGACGTCATATGAGATCATCCATGAGTTCATCCAACCTCGGGGTGAAACGTGCATGACATACTATTAACATGCGATGACTAAATAGTCCGCGCGCTCAATAAATATGCTAACAAGCCGGCCACATTGCATTATTGTTGAATATTCCTGATAAAAAATTAAAATGATGCGATCATATTTTTTTTTTTCGCCTGAACGTTATAATGGTCGCCAAAAGGAAAATATTTAGTTCCGTGATACCACATGAGACACGCAGTATCTTGCATAGGAAGTGGGAGGAGAAAGATTGTGTCACACATCCTGAACCCTCCTTAGCGACGCCACTGCGTCCGGAAATTTATGTCATATATAGTCAGGCAAACCTGGGTCTCCCATACAATATCTGAAGACAGCAGCGTATCTGCTTATTCAGAACGCTGGATAACCTTTTAAAAAATGTACATATAAATAAATTCTGCTGTTCACGTTCTAAACTACATGTACGTCAGGTAAGTGCGAGTTGAGATAACAGGAATATTACTTTCAATATTTAAAATAATCCGATTCACATTGCTTTTTACTTCAAACATGGCTACTTATGTTACATATGAAATATGCATGAGCGAAATATTCATTAAAATACCTGCATAGTGACAATAGACAACATCCACTTTTTAAAACTCAGTTTCAAAGATATGAATCAAAGATATGAATCAACATTACTGTTAACACTTTTGTATTAAAAGTACAATGAAATGGAGGGGGAGCAAAATTTGGCTGCGCATTATTGGAGAGGGGAGTTGATTCATTACAAAAACACTTGTGTAGTGGTGTTTCTATGGGGCGGTTCGCTCCGTCCCACCTCCCAACTCCAACTCCACCCCCATGACAACATGACCATGTGTGTCGGAAAATCTTGTTGTCCGTCGGAAAAAATTGCTGGTCACTAGAATATCAAGATATTCTCCGGAAGCTGCTAATTTGAAAAAAAGTTCATTTTAACCCTCTAAAATCAGTGGGGTTCAAAATTAACCCAAATCAAGTGGGTTGAGTGAATATGAACCCAATTGGGTTCATATTCACTCACCCCAGTTGATTTGAGTTGATTTTACCCATTTGATCTTAGAGTGAACCTTTATCCAACGCAGGTGATATCAAAATTTATTTTAATTCCGTTTTTTTAATTTTTTCAATATAATATTAAAAATAACAAAATTTTAACCCTTGCCCCGCCGTGTCGCAAAATTTTGAGATCCTGGTTTCTGGCCTGGATAACTTATGTTTCCTTAAAAATCATAAGAAGCTTACGTGAGGCTTAGCCCGGCGAGCTCTGGGTCGAATCTGAATATCGATTAGTTAAAACATTTCTCCTCTGTGTGCCTCATTGTACAATAAACTTACTTGCATTTGTTCAATATTAACTTTCACCGAACACGAACGTGCTAACTCCACACAAGCTGGGTTAGCACTGGTTGAGGACAAGTGTATTATCGACGTGCAGTACGCCTTAGTACACAGCGCCAACGTGCACCCCCCCCCCCCCCCCAACTGGGCAGCACTTGCAAAGAACTCATCTAGGGGTCATAAGCTGTGGTTCGAAAAATTGAAAAAGGTCGAGTAATTTGAATTTATTTATTTTTAATCACATATTTCTACACAATGGCTAATCGTGAGCGCAACATGGACATTGATGTTTAGTCAAATTTTATGCCCATGTTGCCCATTTTAGAGGACTTCCACCCTCTGCATCGGTGACTTGGTTCTATTTTACAAGAGTTTGTTTACCACAGCAAACAAGCATGCACTGCTTCACTTCCCGGGGATCACACGGGGGAGTAAATTTGAATAGCATTTTTTCTGAATAGCGCTGGCCTAACGTAAGATAAAGGGTAAATGAAAAATAAAAAAAATCTGTCTTCATTATCTCATCGTGAACAACACAAAAGTATTGTAATGTACACATTATCGACTGGTATTCACCATCTAAAAACGAAAATTAAACTGAAAAGAAACTCGAGGCTTTTTAACAAAACTGAAGCCAAGTTCGGATTTCAAAACCACACAGCTTAAATGAGAAAAGCACCGTGGAATGAGGTTTCCAGTCAGTTTATAACTTGGTTTTATGTAAAGACTTAACAATAAGAGTACTAGCAAAGTTTTCTCTGATGGATCCAGAGGGGGTGATATTGGACGTCCATATGCTAAAACTCAGCCTCTGCTTCATTCGCTTCCCATAATTGCGAAGAAGAGTTTTTAAGGGCTATAGGATTGTGGAAAACATGTTCTGTGGCGAGGCTCGTTGTAACTCCCATTGCAGACCTGGAACTAAAGGGCTTATATTATAACCCGTTGGCAGGTTATGCGATATAGCATGCTCGTATAGCCATAGGAAAGGGGTGTAGTGGTGCTTCGCCGCCTTCTCTCTTTTTACTATGCCAGCCATGCTTTTTAGCTCACCTGACTGAAAGTCAGGGTGAGCTTTTCTTATCACTCTTCGTCCGTCCGTCCGTCCGTCCGTCATCCATCCTCCGTCGTCTGTCGTCCGTCGTCCTGCGTGAAGGTGGTGTTTGAGCCTCTTTCTCCTAAACCACTGGCCACATTTTAATTAAATTTCATGTAAGTAGTGCAAGCCGAGAGGTCCTCGGTTCGAATCCCACCTGCGGAAACTGCGTTGTGTCCTTGGGCAAGACACTTCACCCCCATTGCCTACGTGGTGGCACGGTGATGTTGTGTACTAAGGCGTACTGCACGTCGATGGTGCACCTGTATTCAACCAATGCTAACCCTGCTTGTGTGCAGTTGGTATGTTGGGGAGCTGACAGTTGCTCTTCGTTGCTCGGTGGTTCTCTCCGGGTACTCCGGCTTCCTCCACCCGTAAAACTGTCACGGTCATGATTAGCCATTGCGCAGAAATATGTGACCTTAAAACACCCATAAATAAATAAATACATGTAAGTAGTGGTTATATAGGGGCATTTTGATTTTTATGCAAATTAGGTTTCGGCTCATATTGAGCAGAGATGTGGGGAAAAAATGGCCAAATTTTTTGAAAATCTTCCTCTAATGAACCACCAGTAGCAGAGACTTGATATGTGGTATACAGAGTCCTTTTGAGGTTTAGAATCAAGTTTGTTCAAGAGAAGTTTGTTGGGCATCATTTGCCTTCGTTTTGAACAAGAATTTTTGCCACTCCTAAAATTTTTATTTTCCAAACCGAGAGGCAGATTTGAACCAAATTTGATATGAGGGCTTATTGGGTCATAAGTACTTAATTTATGCCCACATTTTTTTCCCCGTCGCCCCATGGGAACCGCAGGAGCTAAAAATAGAAAAAAATTAAAACGCCCATATCTCCAAAGCTACACGGCACTGAGAATTCTTATTTGGTGTGAAGTTTCCTTAGGACCAATAGAATGGAATGGTTAAAAAAAATTGCTATCGGTTTTATCATGGGGTACTTTTTGGGGACTTTGAAAAAGTGCTGAGTCAGCATTTTTTAACACTGTGGGTAATGGGAAAAACATGTAAGACTACTTTTCTCCCAAACCACTGCTCCAAAAGCTTTCAAATTTCGCATATAACATCTTTGGAAGATTGTTTCACATGTTTATTGAAATCAATTCCCTGGGTCCATATTTGGGCACTGTATGGGAGCCCAAATGTTTCAATTAGTGCAGTATGAGGAATATTCTTTAAAAATCTTCTTCAGATCTAAGTAGTATGTCATGTTCCCCTACAGGACTCATTTGGATGACCTCGGTGGATGACCTCGGAAGTGACGTCATGTCACGTGACGTAGTGGCGCCATGTTGTGTTGTTATGGTAACCCGCGTGAGCGGCCATGTTGTAACGTCATCTCCATAGTGATACGTGATGTGAGTGCGCATGCGCAGCGCGTGTTGTTAGGGTGATACGTGTTTCCGTCGTCCATTTTGTGTACTAGAGGCCGCCATCTTGGTTTCTATGGTAGCACGTGATTGCTATGTTACCTAAGGCCTACAATAGGACAGGGGTATGTTCGGAGGGTATGTTCAATGAGGAATTTTTAATACGACTCTTATCCTCATTTCAGAAAAAGGGGTGCCAAAGGCCATATGCTTTTCAAAAAAAGGGGTGCCGAAATTGGGGTGCTGGGGATATTGCCATTGATATAGGTTTTTATTATACAGAAGGGAGATAACTCTGTACGATTAAGTACAGGTTATGGAAATCAAGCAATCTAATTGGTTAATTATAATTTATATAAATGATCTAGATAAATGAAACAACAAGAGTACTCGGAATAAGGTAGGAACTACTGGTATTACGTACCACCTTACCAGTAACAGGATGATACAAAGCATTTGGTAGGTTAATACTATGAACGGTTAGGATGGGACCTATAGGGGAATATACCAACCATACTCTGCTGCCGTTCTGTATTACAGGCCATTGACCCCACCCCCAGAATACGCTCAATAATATGAAGCATCTGGCTGGATCAGTAGTACCAAGGGCCAGCAAGAGACACCTACAGGGATATGTACAGCCTATTGCTATTCTACCGTTCCTAAACTACCAAGCATTACCCGCACCCCCCACAAAATCGCTAGGTCTACCATAACGTACTACATATACCAGCCATATAATAAAACAAAGCAATCGGTTGGTTAATAGTACCAAGCACTAACAGGGGCCTATAGGTGTATATACAGCCCATACTATAGTACGTTCTAAACTACCAGGCAGTACCCCTACCCACAATACCCCTATGCCTAGCATTGCATATGCCTATACCAGTCATAGGATAACATAAAGCATCCAGGTGGATTAATAGTACTAAGGACCAGCAAGAGAACCCTATAGGGATATGTAGAGCCTATATAGTATCCTCAGATAAGTATCCTATAAAAGGTATCCTCGATAGGTCTCCTCGAATAATACAATACCCTGGCCATGGGTGTCCCTCAAATGCGAGATGAGGCTAAGAGTCGTAGTACATTATGCCTCAATGAGGGATTTTTAATGGTCCTCCTAACCTCCAAAATTCAATGAGGCTATGAGGGATAGTAAATGAGGATCATTGAGGGCTTTTACATAGCCCCTCATGGCCTCATACGACAAAAAGGATTCACACAGGCGTTTTCCAAAATGGGATTCCATAGGATATACCTGTTAAATACTGAAATGAGGATAAGAGTCGTAGTAAATTATACCTCATTGAGGGATGTTTCAAGGTCCTCATAACCTCAAAATTCAATGAGGATATGAGGGATAATAAATGAGGACTCATTGAGGGCTTTTACATAGCCCTCATGGCCTCATACGACAAAAAGGGATTCCATAGCCACGGGTGTTTTGCAAAAAATGGGATTCCATGGGAAATGGCCATTGGATATAGTCTTTTGTTATACAGAAGGGAGATAACCCTGCATACAGATTATGGGAAATCAAGTAATCTGATTGGTTAGTTATAATCTAGATAAATGAAACAACAAGAGTACTTGGAATAGGGTCAGAACTAACAAGAATAGACCAGAAATTGCTAAATATAGTAATAATAAGTAAAGCTGTTCCAATTAATAGGCTCTTCTACGCTACTGGAGTATACTCTAGAATAAAGGAACATGCCTAGGTAGACGTAAACTATTGCATATATAGATAGAAACAGAGAATTCTGAAAGAATTCGAAATAATACAAGTTGTCGGGTTGTTTGTGGTAATTATCCAGGGAAGTCGTTCCAGAAAATACTCCGATTCAATCGATCATACCCTCCGAACATACCCCTGTCCTATTGTAGGCCTTAGGTAACATAGCAATCACGTGCTACCATAGAAACCAAGATGGCGGCCTCTTGTACACAAAATGGACGACGGAAACACGTATCACCCTAACAACACGCGCTGCGCATGCGCACTCACATCACGTATCACTATGGAGATGACGTCACAACATGGCCGCTCACGCGGGTTACCATAACAACACAACATGGCGCCACTACGTCACGTGACATGACGTCACTTCTGAGGTCATCCACCGAGGTCATCCAAATAAGTCCTGTAGGGGAACATACACTACTACTGATCTACCAACAAGAATCTTTTGATATTTGGTATGCAGCATCCTCAGGAGGGGGGGGGGGGGGTGGGGGGGGGGGAGGGGTGAGATTCAAGTTTGTTCAAGCCAAGTCCCTGGGTTCATATTTAGGTTGAAAATTTGGGGCCCCGGTCCGGACTTAGAAATTTTTGGACCAGAATCCGGAATTTTTTTATTTTTTTTTTATGCGTTTCGGTCAATTTTAAGACAAAATTTTTTTTTTTACACTGAAAATTTGGGGTCATGGTGGAACTTAGAAAATTTTGGACCAAAATCCGGAATTTTTGTTTGTTTGTTTTTTATGCGTTTCGGTCAATTTTAAGACAAAATTTTTTTTTTTTTTACAGTGAAAATTTGGGGTCCGGGTGTTAGTTTTTTGGTTTCGCTTCATCTAGTTGGTATATGCTTTTCTTAGGAGGGGTGTATGCAGTTTATTCAAGTCAAGTCCCGGGTTTGATATTTAGACTACCATGTCAGGTGAGCGCCCTCAGGCCCCCTGGGGCCTCTTGTTTAAGGTCTTAATGGGATTCTAGCGGAGAATAGCTAATTTTATGATTTCGATATTTATGTGCTATTCTTTGTTTGCAGCAATAAACATCCGACTTTAAATATCAACTGCAAACAAAGCTTAAATGTATCAACAACTAACGCCGAAGCGAGATCGCACATTAGGCGTTGCTATTTATTTTGGCAGAAATTCTTTTTAGATGGTATTTTAATAAACTTTTTGTTGTATTACTTTGTCGTAACCAATCGCAACCTGTAGTTCGTTCGCATATTTTACAAGTGACGTAACACACACGTAACGTAAACGGCCGTTCGCGAGTTAATTCCAGGCCTGCCATTGGTATACTGGCCTTTGGATGGACACGAATGGTTTTAAGATTTAGATTTAAGATTTATTCAAGCAATTAACACCAACAGAGAGGCAGATTGCGAAAACAAAACAATAATAATGACAGAATGAAACATTCAAAAGAAAAAGAAAAAGATGTTAAAAGTACACAAAAATAAATAAACTATATATATCAACATAAAGAACATTTTTTTTTATTTTTGTGAGCTCGTCTCCTCTATGTTGAAAGAAGCGCCGGATCTTGTTACAGATGGGATTACATAGCTGGGGGATATTGTTTCGCATTATCAGGTTAAATTGTCCTTTTATATCCATAGATTGAAAATTTTCAGTTCCTTGTTTATTTCTTTTAGGCGATTTTTTCTCATTTTGTCAAACGCGATACACCCATAACGAAGTGAAACTCGTCCTCATTCGCCCCCCCCCCCCCCCACCACAGACCTTAGTGATGCAGGAAGTATTTCGTACTTATGGAGGTGGCACGGGTATACAAGAGCACCCGCATACAAGGGCACCCATACGCTGATAAATATCAGCGGCGGCCCAAATGCCTTAGGGGCATGGTTGGTAGGCATAGAATACGCAAAGATATATACACCTGGAACTTTAATTAAGCATCCCGTTTTTTCGCAGTGGTCTTAATAGAAACTGACTTTACTTTCATGCTATCTTTCAGATGGCCAAAAGTGATTGTTTGCGAAATGAATGGTCTATTGACAAATGAAAGACAACACAATGATGAAAATATGCAGCATTTTAATGGCGCTCGTTACAAATATGTGTCACTAATGTTTTTGATGGAAAACTGTTCTCTCGGCAAGTATGTGCTGGAACGGTCCATGATGAAACAATGTCGGTAATTACTGACCGAAAATGTAAATTGTGATCTCATGAACACAATAGCAGTGTCTGACGTCAGTAGCGAGTGTACCCACCACGTGCACGGGTGACAGCCCAAACCCTCCTCCTAATGCTTCCAGTGAGCCTTCTGATGTGGCCCAGGGGCAACTGCTGCCACCCCTCATGCAATGCAGCTTCCAAATCGGTACACGACGTCCAAGAAAGTCCCAGATGTGTTCTTAGGGATTCAAATCGGGGCTCACTGCAGGCCAAGGTAGTGTTGCTATAGCGTTGTTCTGAAGGAATTCTCTCACAGCATGGAACGATGTGGCCTTACATTATCGTCCATGAATACAGGGCGAGTAGCCAACGGTTGTCAAAATGAGGCACGACAACCAGATTGAGAATGTCCCGGATTTACTGATGACCATTGGGATTCCCACGTACAGTCGCCATATCAAGTTTACACTCATGAGAGAGGCATCCTCAGATCATCACTGATCATACACCATTAGGAACAGTAGGTCTGATGTTCCTGTGCACGTAAGCATTTCTATGCCTCCAACCCTCATGCGACCATCTGTGACGTGAAGCAGAAACCTACTCTCGTCTAACCAATGGATACTCCTCCACGTCCTGAGATTCCAATGTTTTCGTGCCATACACCACTCCAAACTTCGTCTTTGATGTTGATTGGACAGAGCTGGACGCTTGACGGCCCTTCTGGACCTCATACCCAGTGTTTTGAGACGGTTTCGGACAGTTCTGTTGCACAAACGGCTGTTGGAGAGACAAGGGCGTTTCAAAACCCCACTTGAAGCAACGGGTTCACGTCTAAAGAGGCATGCTAGACTCCGATCTTCCCGAGGAGAGGTCTTTCGGGGCTGTCCAAGCCTTGGTCGGTCCTTAACATCATTGGTTTGTTGATGTTTTCGGGCGAGTGTTCTGATGGTAGAATGACTATAGCCAAGTTGCCTCCCAATAGCTTTGAATGACATGCCTGTTGCGTGGATGCCAACGATTTGCCATCTTAGTGCCTCTGACAGTCTCCTCCTTGCCATGTCAATATGTATTGATAAAAGAGGTGACAAATTTTCTTGTTTAATACCCAGATATTGCATGTCGATGCTTTTTGTGGCATTCGTGGGAAGCAAGCTTCACGTGGACGAGGCGATGTGTTTGGGGCACGCTATCAACCAGAAACATCATGTTTCACTAGATGAAATGTACTGCAAGACAGCGCAATCATTAAAACATAATAATCAGTAACAGCAACTTCACTGTCATGAAACATCTCAAGGGGTGCTTAATTAAGTTCCAGTTAGATATATTTGGGACTCACGCAGCTCGACACTGACAAACATGCACATATTTGGCTCTATATTTAATAAAGTTCCCCATCGGGTCGAAACAATGTTTCGGTCCGATGGGGAAATTTATTAAATATGGGGGATCTTTTGTTACATCCTTAGAGAAAGGAGTCCATGAACCCCATTCCTGCTAATTCTCAACAGGATTGCAATTGGCGTATCAGTACAGATAATGTTGAACTAAAGTGTCTCTCTCTCGTACTTGGGGGTACGTTCCCCCAGCCCCATCCGGTTCATACGTCCCTGGTGGACACAGAGGCGGCTTGGTAGGTGAAGAAAACTGAAGTTTACATACACCTGCTGAACAATGGTAAGAAACTGACAAACATCCCAAATGTGCAAAGCGAGTATGTACAAGTAGGGTCAGGGTCAGTGATGTGGAGGGGCTGGGGTAGTAACCCTACGGCGGTCCAGCGTGCATGTCTCGCTCAGGACGTGAAACACAAGTTTTCCCCTCCAAAAGGGAATAACATCCCCCAGTCACTAAAAGGAAAATATCGGAACCCCCCCCCCTACCCCCCCCCCCTCCCGAGACGATTAATCAGTTATCTCTATAATTTCTTACATTTCTTACAGGGAAATGATGCGACTTCTGAAGTTAAAAGTTGGAAAATGTCTCGGGGTGTCATAACCCGGAAAATATTGCAGCTTTGCATGGGCTTACGCTTAAGTCCAGTTTTCTCAGGCCGCACAAAAACAATTTTGTTGCACCCCCCCCCCCCCCCCCCCCAGAAAAAGTTGTTTTGCGTCATGTGATGTTTTATGTGGAATCGCAATTGCACTCCCAGGATTATAGGTTTGAGCGAGCGCCACATCTCAATCATAGGTCATGATGCGAAGCATCACTCGACGATCGTGGCGACGAGTTTGTGGCGAGCACGAGATGGGGTACCACACTCCAGTCAGCGGGGTCCGGGGGACTTGTGAGAAGATGTTGTAATATGGAAGGTCAGGATAGCCCCGGTGGATTCTTTGCATGTGACCGTACTCTTTTCCAACCGAAATATGCCAACAATCAAAATTTGAAGAAGAGAATCAAATTTGTATCGGCTCACATGAGACACGCGTTGGAGCAAGGCCAAAAGCTGTATACATGGGGTAGGATATTATCGGCGATAAAACATGGACATCCACAAGGGATATGCGTGTTTTTTCCAGCTGAGTTGTCAAGTTTTGATGGCATACCCTCATTAAATCCTAATGGATATGCTATATCATTCTTTAAAGACAATTATTTTCACATACTTTTTTATGAGTTCACTGGGTATATTCTATAAATACATGTGGAAACTTTCATACAAACCTGAACAAAGAACAAGAACATTCGAATAATGACCCATTTTTTATATATTTTACAGATAAAGTTTGCCGTAATTTCGCACGACGACCAACATGTTTGCTTACTTTTTATCATATAATATGAAATAATATCTGCTGAGTATTTGGTATCAAAATATTGTATGGCAGTTATAATGAAAAAAAATTTGCTATACGTACACCACCGCCCAATGTAACCAAAGTGCAAATATGGCGAAACTAACCTTATTTACCATTTGATAAATCCACATTCTTAACCCTTTACCTGACGTGAAAAGCAGACGACACTTGCAAAAAAAATTCTTGAATAACTAATTTTTTTCATTTTTTGTCTCAAAAACATAGGTTATGACCCCTCGTTGGAACGAGCTCGACGAGCTCGTTCCAACGAGGGGTCATAACCTATGTTTTTGAGACAAAAAATGAAAAAAATAGTGAAAATTAATCGGCGATTTTTGAGAATAGCGCTGGCCGGTTTTGGCCGTTACGTTGGGTAAAGGGTTAACAGAGGTAAAAGGTAACTGGATATTGTAGGCAACCGAATGTTCATATTTTCAAATTATATTTTTTCAACTTCAGATCAGCAAACTGCATTGTCACAGATAAGCCGCCAACACCCACACCTCAACACCCACACCTACACCCACCCCCAAAAAGAGAAAACGAGTATTGTTGGAAACCTTTTCAGTTCGTCGGAAAGAAATTGAGGCTTTTTGTTTGAAATTTTATACCACCCGCGAACGAAGTTCGGGAGGGTATATAGAAATCACTTTGACCGTCTGTCTGTGCAAGTCGTGCCCGGCTCAGAACTTTTGATGGCCTTGAAGGATATTAATAATACTTGATATTAATGTTGCCCACCGCCAGAGGGTGTGTCGTGAATAAGGTTGGAATGCCTGTCTACAAGGTCAAGGTCACAGACTTAGTTCAAGTTCACATACCCCCACTTCCAAATCCAACTATAAGAAGTCGTATCCGACTCAGAACTTTTGATGGACTTTAAGGATATTAATGATACTTCCCATTAATATTGCCCACCATCAGGGTGCCTGTCACGAATAAGGTTAGAATGCCTGTTTGTAAGATCAAGGTCACAGACTTAGTTTACTTTTACATACCTCCGCATCCAATATCCAACTATAATAAGTCGAGTCCGGCTCAGAACTTTTTAATGCCTCTAAGAATATTAATGGTACTTGGTATTATTGTTGCCCACTTTCAGAGAGTGTGTCGCGAATAAAGTTGGAATGTCTACCCTTAAGGTCAATGTCACAAACTTAGTTAAACTTCACATACCCATATCCGTAAATACACTGCCATGTCAAGCTCGGAACGTTTGATAGCCTTGAAGGATATAAATGACACTTGGTATTATTGATGCCCACCACCAGAGGGCGTGTTGCGAATAGGGTTGGAATACCTGCCTGTAAGGTTATGGTCACAAACTTAGTTGAACTTTACATATCCAAAAGATATCCAAAGATGTGTCATGTCTGGCCCAGAACTTTTGAATCCTTCCAGTGATATTTGGTATTTCTGTTAACCACTACTAGAGAGTGTGTCAAGAATGAGCTTGAAATGGCTGTCTTCAAAGTCATGGTCACAACTTATTTTAACTTGACACACCCATATTCAAATATACAAAGTCGTGTCTGTCTCAGAACTATTTATTGACTTGAATGATATTAGTGATACTTGGTATTATTGTTGCCCTCTATCAGAGAATGTGTTGCGGTGAGTATTCTTGGTCCCACGTTGGGACAGGCCACGTCTAGTTTTAAATGGAACGAAAATTAATGGTAATTTGGCCAAAGAATGTCTTTTTAGACTGAATTTTCGAAGACTAGCCTAACCCGTTTTGGGCATCAACACGGTAGACGTTTCATGGCTGACAAGTTTCATTACTGGAAGAGATTTACAGGAAAGCTAGTTCCCCTCAGTTTTCTAAAGCTACCAGTAAATTTAACACTAAGGGTTTGGGAATTTCAAATAAAAATTGAAATTTCGAAATGTTAGGGAATTTGCATCATCGATGTGCGCATTATTTCACAAACTTTAGGCATTTTCCTGTAGGGTGGTATAAAATACGGAAGCTGCCGTTTTACTGCTTTTCCCCAATCAGTTTGAACGTTTGACAGTTGGCCATTTTTTTTCTTATCCAACGTCTCATTTCTACAGTTTTAAAACTCTCATTTCTACAGTTTTAACCCTTTATCTAACATGAAAAGCAGACGACACTTGCAAAAATAAATCTTGAATAACTAATTTTTAAAAATTTTTCTCAAAAACATAGGTTATGACCCCTCATTGGAACGAGCTCAACAGCTCGTTCCAACGAGGGCCATAACCTATGATTCTGAGACAAAAAAAAAAAAAATATAATGAAAATTAATTGGCGATTTTTGAGAACAGCTTTGGTCGGTTTTAGTCGTTACGTTGGGTAAAGGGTGAAAGCTGCAGTCACGAAATCAGGCATACGTGTTAATGGTTTTCCTGCGCTAAGAGTAATGTAGCCGATTTTTGATTTTCGACCTTTATCCAAAACTATCTCCAATTTACGCGTTTTTCTTGATCTTTTAATATCAACTGTGTATTAAGCCACCACCCTCTTTCAAATTTAGCAAATATCATCTACAGAAAAAAACACTATCTGAAATGCGGTACCGACCTTGGAAATTCGGACGGATCCGGCCGCATTTTCGGGTGAAGTTATTGACGTCGACGTCAGCAAAAATTGAATGTCGGTTATGAAATTTCACACACCTTTGCCTTCATGATGACTTTTATTAAATGCATTTCTTATAATTTCAACATTTACCCTTTATCCAAAATAATTTTATGCTTTTCTCATCACGGTTTAATATCTTCCTGTAAGTTGAACGCTGACTATTGAAATTTTGGAAATATATTCGCCAATAAAAAGCATGTATAAAAGTGAAATGGGACTTCAGCCGATGAAGAATTCGTCTGGCAGCCGTTGGACAGACACCAGGACGTCAACCTCCGAAAAATTAAAGTTTATCCGATTTATATAAAAAATTAGTATGTTGTTAAGGTGAAAAATGATAGCTGTCTTTGGAATTTTTGATTTGACGTAAGTGACTGAGGTGCAAAAAAATATAAAGGTTAAATTCAGCTTTCCAAAGGTTTGACCATGTGACCTTTTAACATCTATGGTCCCAAGTACAAAATTGAAAACAAATTGAAAATCCGACGTCAGATACCGGAGATATGACGTAAACAAAGTCGAGGGAGTACCCCCCCCCACACACACACGCCCCTCCCCCTCTCACAACCCTGCCCCAAGCTACAAAACATAGCATTAAAATTATGTTACAGACGGCTAGAGTAATAACTGAAGGCAACAATTGTCAATTTTTGTCATCATTGCTTGAATACTGTTGAAGCTATGACGTGAATGCCTATCGAGTGCCGGAAAACATCAACATTTAATTTCACTTCACGGAGTTGATATAATATATATCAAAACTAAATTTCACTTCACGGACTTAAAAATCTTAGGACATTTTAGTACTCGTGATCCCGAATATAAGGGTGAAAGATTTTTGAAAATCCGAGATTATCCGACTTCAAACACCCGACATAAGATAAGATAAGATAAGATTTATTCAGCAAATACACCAGAACAAAGGCAGATTGCTATGTACACATAAAATCAACATAAACTGAGCCATAAAACACACTAATTCCATATGACATACATAAATCATATTACAGATAGATAAGTCCCTCTTGTGAAGGAAGAGCTGGACCATGTTACAAATAACATTGCATAACACTGGATTATCATTAGTCATTATTACTTTAAATTTGTTCATTGTGTCCATTAGAGGGAAGTCAATTTTTTCGTCAGAAATTGCGCGAAATAATTCTTCTCTCAGTGGTGCATAAAGCGGACATTCCATTACGAAATGCCATTCCGACCCCCCTCCCCCATTGTACAAGCTTTCCATATTCTGTGTTCCATCGAAAGAGGAGGTTGTGAGTGCCTTCCTATTCGATCCACAGTTTATGGTTGCTGATGCGTAATCGCGTGAAATTGTTTCCAGCTTCAATGGAAGAAGTGTGAAGGAGATACGGTTCCATTTGATAATTTACTTTGAATTGTCGATAAGTCCTAAGTTTGTTTTTTCCTATTCTCTTATTATCATTGTGTATATCTTTTTTAAGTAATTTAATATGGTCCGATTCAAGTTTGGACTTTAGAAGATTAATTTTACTTTTGGAAATTTCAATTTCATTCATACTGTTAAATCCAAGTCCTTTAAGCTTTTCACTTATTGAGTCAGGGAGTTTACATTTCTAAGCTTCCAGAAAAGCATCATTCAGAATGGTATCTGGGGAAGTAGTAAGCAATTTATCAGTATAATTTGCGAATCGTACTAAAGCATCCAATGTTATTGGATATCGACCTAGCTCCGGAGGAATGTTTACGTACATTTAAGATCAGTTTGCAGAACTTGATATGAGCCCTTTCACTCGGTGCAGTATCTCTTGTCCTCATATTCAGCTCCGTCGACCATATTTCACTGCCGTATAATAATATAGGCTTAATTAGTTTATCAAACAGCTTAGAAAAGACAACCATGCTTGGGCGCATATGACGTTAATACAATCGGCCCCAGTTTTCACCATTTTAGTCATTTTGAACAGTTTTCATTAAACACTTCACAGAGATGAAATCAAAATAAATTTCACTTCACGGACTTGAAATCTTAGGACATTCTGGTACATGTGGTCACAAATACAAACTTAAGGTGAAAGATTTTTGGACATCCAACAAGTCAGTTGTTGAATGTTTGTGGTTGTTAGACATTTGGAATACCAGTTTTGCTTTTAAATTATCGTCTTTAATTTATCTCCGAGTCATCAGTTGAATACCAAAATTACACAGCAGATACCGACGGTCATTCCCATGGTGATACTTGTTTGACAGAGTTCTCTGAGTTTTGTCAAACAAGAGTCGTTCTGTGTTTATTGCACGCCTTTGCGTCTATAAAAGCAATTATTAGAAGGACACTCAGCAATTCATTTGACAACTCGTCCCCTGAGTTCCAATGTGTTCTATGTGCCAGCTGGCACATAGAACACATTTGAACTCAGGGGACGAACTATCAACAAAAAGAACACATTTTACCGCCAACCAAATTTGTGTGGGTAACCCGTGTTACTACACGCTAAAAACTAAAGTGTTAAAAACTACACTTGAAGTGCTGTATTTAACACTTACTAAGTGCTGAACTAGCACTTTCATCAAGTGTAGATATCCCAGAACTTGACAGGTGTTACAATAATACCACTTGACAAGTGTAATGTCGCGACACTTGAAAGGAAACAACGCAGATGACGCGGATCAGGCTCGAACTCTCGAGCCTGATCCCCGTCATCTGCGTTTTGTCCTTTTAATTATGTACCCACCAAGTCCAAATCAAATTATGGACGATTCTGGAAGAACCACCAATGCCAGACACATGGGAAGTGCCATCCATTCAAGTTTCAGATGTCTGACGATTGTAATGTCTAAGTGCTTAAAGCATTGCACTTTGAGTGTTAAAATCAAATCCTAAGAGTTCGAATGGATTTAACACCTTGAAAGTGTCAGTTTTAACACTTTAGTTTTTAGTGTGTATGTTTAGCTATCGCTAGCGATTCAAATTGTAATTGCGGTGCACGATTTGTAGAATATTCTAGTGACATTTCGCTTCTATTTAAAAATAGTCCGCCAACGATTCCGTTCGGCACGTATGTGCAGAACAGATTTTCATTTTCCGCATGGTTTAGTGTTGCTATAGATGAGGATTTCATAAAACAGGCGTGTAATAAATAATTAACAAATGCTCATTTTATCAACAGAATTCAAGTAAACGCTCGAATTTTTGCTTCACTGAATAATCCTGCTAACTGAATATTTTTCATTGGCAAAATGGCCATTCTGTTAACAGGGCTCCACTACCTCTAAATTTCAAATAATACTGCCCTTGTCTAACACCTTATGAAAATGAAGTGGTACTTCCATTCATTAAATTAAATGAAGTGAATATACCTGTAGTCTTTGCTGAATTCCTTCATCTGATACCTCCAAGAAAACCAGAACTCTGGGAAGCCATGAACAAATAGCATCAATGGCTTTCCTTCTTCTCCACTTGCTACATAATGTAATTTCACATCCTGTAAGTAAATATAATACATATTTTGTAGAATAATTATGTGACAAATTTTATTACATTTCCATTCGTCCTTTCTATAACATATATTAAGACGGGTAATAAAAAAGACTTCATGGTTATGGGCCAAGCGAGCAGGGTGTAGCTTTCCTTTAATGTTGATGAGTAACTAATGTAACTAATGCGAAAACCAGTTTTATTAGCAGGAAATGGTAGTAACTTCACACAGGGAAGTCCGCACCAAATGTGGTTCCAAGTAGAACCCAAACCCATCAAAGAACCTAAACAAATGAGTCTTCATGTGGACTAGAACCCAGCAATTTCATATCCAGTTGTCTGTCTTGTTTATATAAATGAAAGTGTCTGTGACACTGCAACTCAGCTTGTCCAAGAAGGGACTGAACTGAATAGAAAGATCCAGTAAAATGCCAAGTCATTCACTCAAGTTTCTTCGGAAAAGACATCACACCAAAGCTACGTATGAAATTTGAAAAAGATCGAGTGAGAGGTGCGGTCTGTAAGGTCTGCTAATGGAATTGCTGACAATTTATATGCCAAATCTAAGATGGCCACTGGCGGCCATGTTTTTCAACGTAATTCGAAAAAATTCGATTGCTCCCATCTAGACATTGCCCTAAAGACAAGTATGAAATTTGGAACTGATCGGATGTGAGCTGCGGCCTGTAAAGGTGTGCTAAATGAGTTGTGGACGAACAGACGTACAGACGGGCGTACGGGCGGACAGCGGATCGCAACCCATCGCAATAGCTCAATAGCTAAAAATTGCCATTGTTGCGCCACCTAACGCCTGCGTGGTAAACGACTGAAAATGTGTTTCTAACGTTGCTTCGTCGCCATTTTAAATCTTCAACTTAAGAAGGTTTTATGTTTTACAATTTCTATATTGTCCGGGCACTTTGACAGTCCAGTTAATGTGAAAAATTGAAGAATCAAAACATTTGTATGTTAGGTTCTTTGTAACCAAATTTGGTTCCCCTACCAGTACAAAACTTTCTCTGTAGTGCGTTCATCAATAAATCTATAATTTTTTATCTAGCAACAATAAAAATAACACCTTTTTCATATTTAGAGAGTTCCTGTGGCTCTTTGATTTCTTGGCAGTCTTGTATTTTAAAAGTCTCTTTCCAAGAACCTAGGATTTCATTGAATATTGGAACAATCCCCGAAGAAAGAAATATCAGGAGATCAGAGGGGATTCATTCGACAATTGTCAACTCGTTTCAAAGAGAGCTGAATATTGATGGGTGGATCTTCTCAACTGAGTAAACTCTGTATAATAGAAAGAGAAAAGTGCATTTGAATATGGACACAACTATAATATGACATTAAAACTGGAAATGTTTAGTACCAATTTCTTCACCTAACATATTCACCATAGTTTGTGTCGACGAACATCAGTGACAATCCTTGAATTTCTCATCTTTGGCTCGTTGAAATTATTAAGATATAACTGAAAGCAGGATCGGTGGAATCGGGCCTGCTACTCCGACCGTGGCCTTACCAATAATAACCCAAATTAAGTTTTTTTCAGAATCACCAAGTACCTCTTAATTTGGAAGTGGGCGACTTCGTTCAGACCTGCCCTCTCGATTTAATTAACTGGTTCATTCTGCTGTTTACACCTTGTCTAATTCAGGGTAGCAGACCTCCTGTTTATTATATCATGACATTTTCAACGGACCAGAGGCAAGTGATCCATGACTGATTGGAAATGTCCATGAAAAAGCTTGAGACTTGGTCATAATTTTAATTAGTCCTAACTTGGGCCTACAGTCCGTATTATAATTTTTGTTTGTTTGTTTGTTTGCTACGTCCTGTGAAAAGTATTTTATGGCTGAAGGGCCACATATCGGCTGGAGGATACCCACACCTGATTCTCCTATGCGTCCGTCATTTAATGGAAATGGAACTCATTAACTGGAAATAAGTATTCAAAGTGCAAAAACAGACCACCAGTGACCGCCTCCGACGATGTGGTTTAAAATACTTTCCCCACAACGACACCCCCTCTCGTCCTCTTTCCTTGCTCACAGCTGCGCGTCTCGGGTGATGCCTTTTTACTTTTCGCGGGCCCTACCAGGAAGGTCTTGGAAACTCCCAACCTCTCACACCACCAGTCAAATTCTGTCAGAAATTGGACGTTGTTATGGCCTAGAACCAGACTAGTTCTTAAATAGTCCATCGCCTACGTTTATAGATCCACTCATCTAGAATATTTCCGTTGGTCGGAAAAGCGACTTACGGTTCGCTTTTCCAACCAACTGAAATATTCCAGACGATGAATTTAAAAACAATATTTGAATCACAACAAACAGACATTTATTATTATTATTTATTATCATTATTATTTTTTTTTTAAATGTAATAATTTCGTTGTATTTGTTTCGAACTTTGATGATTTTTTCTTGTATCTACCAGCCCAAGGTTTTGTTTAAACCTTCTGATATATATATGTTACAGTAAATATGTATAATCAACAAATATGTATAAATCCTGAAATTTTCAGTCATTATGTATAATTACTGATTCCGCCAGTAATTATGTATAATAACTGAAATTTTCAGGAATTATACATATTTACTGAATTCTTTACTGATTTGTTAGACATGTTTACTGAAATGAGCTTCAAAGAAACTGTTTAAAGAAACTATTTACTTAAGACATTGTGAGTGTTAGATCAATTAAACAATGATTGCAGTGGCTTCCATGGATGTTTTCTTTATCCATTGTTGGTTTGTCATGCAGTCTATGAGCCACAACCAGTACAAATGGATTATGAACTACCAAGATCACCTGACAAGATTCGTCGTTCTTCGACCTCTTACTTCTAAGAGGGCTCCAGAGGTGGCTTTGCAACTGTTGGACATTATTCTGATGTTTGATGCGCCTTCAGTTCTCCAGTCAGATAACGGAACAGAATTCACTGCACAAATCATCAAGGAACTGAAAGAACTTTGGCCTGAACTCGTCATTGTGCATGGGAAGCCAAGTCAAGGTTCCATCGAAAGGTCAAACTGTGACGTTAAAGACATGCTTACTGCCTGGTTAGCAGACAACAACACAACATACTGGACTATTCGACTACAATTTGTGCAGTTTCAGAAGAATTCCAGTCATCATCGTGGAATTCAGAGGACGCCATTCGCAGCCTTACTCGGGTCTGATGTCAAAGTTGGTCTTACAACATCTAGTCTTCCCCAGGAAGTTCTTGCAAAACTACAAACAGAAGGTGACCTTCTCCAAGTTCTTGAAATTCCCAGTGGTTCATCTGAACAAAGTGAAACTGACAACGACGATTTAGCATCTTAACGAGAAATTATTCAAGTGCAGAGGAAAAGGGCAGCTGAGTCACAAATAAAGCAAGCAGAGAGAATGGTTAAGAGAAGCAAGATTGTTCTGTCTACGATCAAAGTTGGCGACAATGTCACCATTCCAATTCCAGCTGTGGATCGAGGTAGGACAGATCCCCGAAACCTCATAGGTGTTGTAGCTGACATTAGTGACAATGAAATGTACTCTTTTGCAGAGAAGGCTGGACAGTTGAATGCTGAGTATTCTCGTAATCAGTTTGATATTTGTGCTACTGCATTTGTACTCTTTAACTGGTAGAGTGCTGGAAGCCCTATTTTGGGCTTTACTAAAAGTGACAGGCAATAACTGTCTGTAGCTACATTCTGCCTGAGGAAGCCTTTATTGTCCCTGATATGGATCAGATTTTTTATACAATACCTTGCTCTCTGACATTTAATTGGATAGTGCCTATAAGGCACTATCCAATTAAATGTAATAGAGCAGTATATGATGAGCATTGATTTGTTGTCAGAAAAAACTCAGCACTTTACCAGTTAAGCGATTTGTCTTGTGGCAATGTTATTTCTCTCAGGCCTGCAGTCCTACAGGGGTCAAATTGTGGTGGGCAAGGTTTCACTAAATGTAATTGTTCCGGAAGCAAAAGATGTCAAACTAATAGATGTAAGTGTTTCAAGGCGGCAAAACTGATGTGTAACATTCATCTTTGGACTGTAAAAACAAAAACTGATCTGGTATTGTAAAATTTCATTAATATTACTTATGTTCTGGTTTTTGTAACATTTATTTTACTTATTTTGTTCATTATAAACATATGTCAAAGAAATAAGTATTTTCTTGTTTATTACCCTGTTCAAATATTCATTTCAGTAAATATTCTAACAAATCAGTAAAGAATTCAGTAAATATGTCTAATTCCTGAAAAATTCAGTAATTATACATAATTACTGACGGAATCAGTAATTATACATAATGACTGAAAATTTCAGGAATTATACATATTTACTGATTATACATATTTACTGTAATATATATGTACATATAACTGTGTTAATATATTAATATTTGCAAGGTGAATTAAATACTTATTGATTGGAATAGCTATAAATGGAGCAGAAATAATACGTTTGTATCTGTATATCTTTGTGAATAAAAACACACCACATTACATCAATGCTAGTCTGCGTGCAACCTCCAAGAAAGGTGGGTAAACAAACAACCCAAAACAGCGTCGAATTCCAGATAGAATTAGACTGGTGGTCGCCCATTCGACCTCCGGACAATATACGTTTAACGCCATGATCGAGTGTCTATCAGTGGATCCGGACCCTGTAAAAAAAATTCACTCTGGGGCCAGAAATTCCCTTTACCGGCCCTGAGCTTGTAGTACACGTGACTAGTAGTTCCAACTTAGGCAGTGGAACAAAAATGAAATGGTTAAGGTTTCACAGCCGATCGAAACTTCCATTCTCTTTGTTTATGAGACTGGCTTCAAACACACGTACACCGCGAGTATAGGCCATACATTTCAACCCTTCCCCTGACTCAAATTTCAGATGACACCTGAAAAAAATCTTGAATAATTAAACATTTTCATTTTTTGCCTCAAAAACATAACTTATGACCTCTCATTGGAAAGAGTTCAAAGAGCTATGTTTTTGGAGGCAAAAATGAAAAAAATAATAAAATTTAAAGGATTTTTTTGTGTGGAAAGCGCTGGTCGGATAGGGGTGTTACTTTAGGAAAAGGGTAAATATTTTGTGAGTTTAAAAAAATATGATTGCAGATATATTATTTTTAATTGAAAATAAATAAAATATTTTTTACTTGAAATTATTCACGGTTTTGTTCTAGCTGGTTCTGCGTGTGCTTGGTTTTGGACTGAATATACTACCTGGAGAGAGGTAACGACAGTTAGCTTGCAGGTATCAATAAATTGAATACATTTGAATATATGTTGTTCACAACACAGTTTTTGACCTCACTCGATAGCATTGTGCATTATGTTCAATAAGATAAGATAATCCATAGATAGATCCCAAGAGGGTATGGTGAGAGTTTCACCCACCCTTTTCAATTGAAACAAAACTATTAGGGTTTCTGGGCAGGAAGAGGTACATTTTCTCATTACATTTGATATGAGCAAATAACTTTTCAACACGACAAACAGATGACATAGGCAAAAAACCTTCTATTGAAGAAATAAAATGAGCTCATTCCAATGAAGAGACAATGGATTTGAAGCAAAAATTGAATAATTCATACATATGAATGGCGAATTTCGTGAAATAAACGACCATTACAGTGGGCAAAGGGTTACAGACGATATCAAAATTTATTATTTTAAATATCATTTTTAACCTTTTTAAAAAATTCAACAAAACCGTACCATGTGACCCCTCATTGCAGTGATATGGTTTTGTTGAAGTTTTTTGAAAAATAATATTTTTTCAACCGCTGACTTTGCTTCGTTTGATAAGGGGTTAACCCTTTATCCAACGTAACGGCCAAAACCGACCAGCGCTATTCTCAAAAATCGCCAATTAATTTTCATTATTTTTTTCATTTTTTGTCTCAAAAACATAGGTTATGACCCTTCATTGGAACGAGCCCGTCGGGTCCGTTCCAATGAGGGTTCATGACCTTTGTTTTTGAGACAAAAAATGAAAAAATTAGTAATTCAAGAGTTTTTTTTGCAAGTGTCGTCTGCTTTCCGTGTTAGGTAAAGGGTTAAGAGTATAATAAATTATTTCGAACAAGCCCAAGTACTTGGGCAGATTATTACGAAAATCACCGTGAGGTAGGATTTTCACCGATCAGATATATACAGTTTCCAATTCCTAAGAGCATGGCACAAAGAAACAATGGTGAATTTTCAGCACACAGACCATAAGGTAAAAACCGGTGGTCCATGAGCTGAAAATCTTCTTGTGCCTTTTAAAATCCATCTGACCGTGATTTAGTAATAATCCGCCCTGCCTGTTCTATATATGGATATAGTGTGTGGAGAGTGTATTACAGTGAGCCCTGTTAATTGAATAGTCACTTTGCTAGTGAAAAATATCCAATTAACTTGAGTATTCAATTAACAAGAATTTAATCGGCTTTCCGAATTCTAGAGATAAACTAAGTATTTATTGTCCTCGTGGAAACCCTAGGAAGTGAGGTAGTGCTTGTTTACTGTGGTAAACAAGCTCTGTTTTGCTGGTAAAATAGGACCCGGTTACCATTGCTTGGGGTCGAAGTCCTCTAAGATGGACAAATGGATATAAACGATTGACAGGACTTGACTTTATCTCCATGTTTCGGTCACGATTAGCCATTGTGCAGAAACAGGTGACCTTAAACACAATTTGAGTTGAAAATTCTCTGGAACATTACTTTACACCATCGGCTGTCGGGGAGATTTACCAAATAATTAAGATAGCCGAGTTTCAATAACATGATACTTCATAACGTCATTATATAGAATGGCTGTTCAATAAATGTGTGGGGAAGACCAATCAATATTTTCAACGTGCAGCCTTAAGGCTGCACGTTAAAAATATTGACCGGTCTACCCCAAATAATGAATATGGACTCTTCTAATTGCTGCCATCGAACTGGTGTGGAATATACCACTAGAGTTCAAAGGGTTTTAAGGTCAAATAGATCTACAAACGCGGGGAATTCTTTTGTCGTCAGAGTAACCCTTCCGAGAGATCACAAGATTTTTTATTCAATCATCATAAGTTAACTCTATAACATATGTAGTTAACAGATCAGATTTGTACTGATAGTGTGGCAAATATTTTGGGTCTTTGAAAGCTATATGCAATTTACAGGGATACTTGGTAAAGAACTATCCAATAAAGTCCCCCCCCCCCACCCCGTGGGTGGGTGGGTGGACCATGGAACGAGTGTTGTACTTTTTGCTGTGGTGAACAACTTGTGCTCAGCTGGTAAAATAGGATCCGGTAACAAACACCTGGGTGGAACTTTCACTGTGATGGGCACTCTGTACCACAGGTCTTTCGTTTAATACAATGGCGGCTCGACCTGTGGGCCAGGGGCACCAACCCCTGGGGGGCATTGGCAATGGATACCCATTGTCTCAATGGGTTTTTTTTACGCTCGTTATTCTATTGACATGCAGCGAGTGTATCTGTCCACCAGGGGCGCGGTGGCTCAGTTGGTAGAGGTGCAGGCTGCAAGCCGAGAGGTCCTCGGTTCGAATCCCACCTGCGGCACCCGCGTTGAGTCCTTGGGCAAGACACTTCACCCCCATTGCCCACGTTGGGGCACGGTGGCGTTGTGTACTAAGGTGTACTGCGCGTCGATGGTGCACCTGTCTTCAACCAATGCTAACCCTGCTTGTGTGGAGTCAGTACGTTGGGGAGCTGACAGTTGCTCGCCGTTGCTCGGTGGTTCTCTCCGGGTACTCCGGCTTCCTCAACCCATAAAACTGTCGCGGTCATGATTTCATGACCTGGGGATGTTGCGGTGATGACCGATTTGGGGCGGGTGTAAGCCTGATTTGACCTGATTGTTTTCATGATAGTGGCGGTGGGAAGGTGGGCATAAAGTATGGGGTCCACATACCTCTCTTTGCATTAGAATGGATGTGATATGGGGCGGCACTACTACGGCAGTTTTATCAGTCTGATGCAATGTGGGATCGGGAACAATAACGTTATGCGCAGATTCTTTACCCTGCGTGATAACACACCAACAATTTTGTAAAGCAACACCTCTCACTACCAATAAATCATCAAATTTAGGTGTGCATGCGCAACTTCAGAGATTTCAAGCAGTTCATGAAGCCTTTATACGTGCCTTCAAATATAATATTAAATTGTGAGGGACGGCCAAGACTTCTCTGACCGTACAATCGATCATTTTTGTATCCCGAAATACAATTAAAAGAGCTGAGAATCCTTGTCTTGTGCGACAGTTCACAGAAAAACGAACCCATTCTTATCAAATGCGTAAACGGGGTACATCACCAACTTCAAATAGGCCATGTCAGTAAGTGTAAGACAGATATATTTAATGAAACGAAGAAATCTGGTATGAATAAACTTAGAACATAAGTAGTATATAAGGGGCTTTTCGTGCCCCATTACCCGGACTTTTGGGGGTGCAACTAGTGTTAAATTCCCATAGGAACCGGACTTTTGGGGGTGCAATTTTGGGGGTGCAAAAGTACGGCTCCTTGCAGCTAGATCCGGTAAATAGTGTACGTACTGCATATATAGTATGCTATGGCAAGTATAGTGATATATGTATGCATGGGGCTATAGGTATATATTATGTGTAAGTGATGGAAAGATGATGGTGAAGATGGGTTTTCTTGAAAGTTTTTCCCGCGAAACGGTTGACGTTGCTATTGACGTCGTGACGTCATGATGCGCACGCGACGTCATAGAGATGTTGACCACTGTTATTGTCCAATATACAATCTGACATAACGTTATTCGGGTCAGTGGATGTCGGGCTTCTCGTGTGGGGGTGGCGGCGACATAGCAGTAGTGGTGTATATGCATGTAGGTCCCAAGTTAGCCCTTAGTACTATTAAGCCACCTTATGCTTCATATTATCCAATGTCTGCTATAGCTAAGTCAAGCAGTAGGGTGGGTGGATTTTAGTGTGGTATTGCGAGATAGTCATTGGTGGTTTAAGTTGGACAGTATAGGGTGAATGGCCTTTTGGCCTATTACCCCCTTAGTACTATTAACCTACCGAATCCTTTGTATTATCTTATGGCTGGCATTGGTAGTTTAGTGTTAGGCCAGGCAGTATTATACTAGGTTGTTTAGAACGGGTGGCATAGGATGCATGGTATATACCCCTGTAGGTCCAGTCCTCGATATTATTAACCAGCCCATTGCTTTGTACTATTCAATGACTGGTATAGGTAGTACGTTATGGCAGGTCAAGTGGTATTGTGGGGTGGGATGGGGGTAATGCCTGGCAGTATAGAACTGCGGTATAGTATGGACGATATATACCTCTGTGGGCCCCTACAGGTCCTATGTTAGCCCTTAGTACTATTAATTCACCTGATGCTTCATGTTATCCTATGACTGGTATAGATAGTATGCAATGCTAGACATAGGGGTATTGTGGGTAGGGGTAATGCCTGGCAGTATAGAACAACTGTATAGTATTGACAATATATAGCTCTGTGGGCCCCCGACAGCCGTTGATACTACTAATCGACTTAATGCTTTATGTCACCCCATAACTATTATAGGTAGTATGTAATGTGGGGCCAGACGTTATTGTGGGTGGGTGGGTGTAATGCATGGTCGCCTAGTGTGGTAGTGTAGGATGTACGCGTTCTCCCCCTTCAGGTCCCATGTTAGTCCTTAGTACTATTAATCCGCCTAATGCTTCATGTTATCCTATGACTTGTATAGGTAGTATGTAATGCTAGGCCAAGGGGTACTATGGGTAAGTGTAATGCCTGATGTCAAAACACGGAATCCAAATTTTACGGACTCGGCTAGGAATCTCAATAACAGAATGCCTTATATGTATACAGGGGGAATCTGATTCAACCTTGATCAATGTTATAGTCGAGACTGAGAGAGGTATAGCTAGGAAGTAATGGATTAGATATGGGGCAGAATAACAGAAGCCAATAGTACTGGTACAAGGCCGCAATGGAACCAGACTGTTGTAGAAGCTAATGGCCTTGGGGCTTTGGCGACAAGATGGAAGCGGTTGGTAAGACTACATTAGACCCGTTGAGGGCTTTTACATAGCCTAATGCGACAAAAAAGGGATTCTCCAATAGGTATCCTCGATAGGTATCCTCAAATAATACAATACCAGACCATAGGTATCCTCAAATACCCGTATGTGCCTATGTGATAGGGCATATTGTGTCACATTGTGGCTTTTCACATAAGCACATATGACAAAAAGGGATTCTCCAGTAGCTATCCTCGATAGGTATCCTCAAATAATACAATACCAGACCAAAGGTATCCTCAAATACCCGTATACCCGTATGTGCCTATGTGAAAAAGCACAATGTGACACATTGTGCCCTAGCACAAAGGCACATGCTTTATGTGCCGATATGTGCTTATTTGAAAAGGCACAATGTGTCACATTGTGCTTTTTCACATAGGCACATACGGGTATTTGAGGATACCTTTGGTCTGGTATTGTATTATTTGAGGATACCTATCGAGGATACCTACTGGAGAATCCCTTTTTGTCATATGTGCTTATGTGAAAAGCCACAATGTGACACAATATGCCCTATCACATAGGCACATACGGGTATTTGAGGATACCTATGGTCTGGTATTGTATTATTTGAGGATACCTATCGAGGATACCTACTGGAGAATCCCTTTTTTGTCGCATTAGGCTATGTAAAAGCCCTCAACGGGTCTAATGTAGTCTTACCAACCGCTTCCATCTTGTCGCCAAAGCCCCAAGGCCATTAGCTTCTACAACAGTCTTGTTCCATTGCGGCCTTGTACCAGTACTATTGGCTTCTGTAATTCTGCCCTATATCTCATCCATTACTTCCTAGCTATACCTCTCTCAGTCTCGACTATAACATTGATCAAGGTTGAATCAGATTTCCCCTGTATACATGTAAGGCATTCTGTTATTGAGATTCCTAGCCGAGTCCGTAAAATTTGGATTCCGTGTTTTGACATCAGGCATTACACTTACCCATAGTACTCCTTGGCCTAGCATTACATACTACCTATACAAGTCATAGGATAACATGAAGCATTAGGCGGATTAATAGTACTAAGGACTAACATGGGACCTGTAGGGGGAGAACGCGTACATCCTACACTACCACACTAGGCGACCATGCATTACACCCACCCACCCACAATAACGTCTGGCCCCACATTACATACTACCTATATTAGTTAAGGGGTGACATAAAGCATTAAGTCGATTAGTAGTATCAACGGCTGTCGGGGGCCCACAGAGCTATATATTGTCCATACTATACTGTTGTTCTATACTGCCAGGCATTACCCCTACCCACAATACCCCTATGCCTAGCATTGCATACTACCTATACCAGTCATAGGATAACATGAAGCATCAGGTGAATTAATAGTACTAAGGGCTAACATAGGACCTGTAGGGGCCCACAGAGGTATATATCGTCCATACTATACCGCAGTTCTATACTGCCAGGTATTACCCCCACCCCACCCCACAATACCACTTGACCTGCCATAACGTACTCCCTATACCAGTCATTGAATAGTACAAAGCAATGGGCTGGTTAATAATATCGAGGACTGGACCTACAGGGGTATATACCATGCATCCTATGCCACCCGTTCTAAACAACCTAGTATAATACTGCCTGGCCTAACACTAAACTACCAATGCCAGCCATAAGATAATACAAAGGATTCGGTAGGTTAATAGTACTAAGGGGGTAATAGGCCAAAAGGCCATTCACCCCATACTGTCCAACTTAAACCACCAATGACTATCTCGCAATACCACACTAAAATCCACCCACCCTACTGCTTGACTTAGCTATAGCAGACATTGGATAATATGAAGCATAAGGTGGCTTAATAGTACTAAGGGCTAACTTGGGACCTACATGCATATACACCACTACTACTATGTCGCCGCCACCCCCATACGAGAAGCCCGACATCCACTGACCCGAATAACGTTATGTCAGATTGTATACTGGACAATAACAGTGGTCAACATCTCTATGACGTCGCGTGCGCATCATGACGTCACGACGTCAATAGCAACGTCAACCGTTTCGCGGGAAAAACTTTCAAGAAAACCCATCTTCACCATCATCTTTCCATCACTTACCCATAATATATACCTATAGCCCCATGCATACATATATCACTATACTTGCCATAGCATACTATATATGCAGTACGTACACTATTTACCGGATCTAGCTGCAAGGAGCCGTACTTTTGCACCCCCAAAATTGCACCCCCAAAAGTCCGGTTCCTATGGGAATTTAACACTAGTTGCACCCCCAAAAGTCCGGGTAATGGGGCACGAAAAGCCCCTTTATATACTACTAACATAGGTTGTTCCATGTAAATTATGATTTAGAAAATTTCAAAGTAAATTATGATTTAGAACCGCAACCAACAACTACAGAGTGCGTTCGTTGTTTGCTCACGTGGGAATTCGTAACCACTGCCCAGAAATAGAATAAGGTAGACATAAGAAACCGGAAATACCGGTAGAAAAATTACTTTGCACGTCAAGGTATACAGGAAAAGAAGTTAAATATGATGCGTGATTTATCATTAAATCCTCATTTTACAAGAAAGAAATTCTCTAATGAAATTGGGACAAAACCCGAGAAAATTTCAAAGAAGTAAAATAATAATTAATTCTTTACAATTGCGAGTAACAGAGATTCAGAAACTTGTAGCATCGTTTGTAACGTGGTCTGGTTAACCTTTGAAGAACATCCAAGTACTGCGATTGCAAATTCGTCTCCTGAGTTCCAATGTGTTCTATGTGCCAGTGGGCACATAGAACACATTGGAACTCAGGGGACGAATTGTTTGTTCGTTTTGTGTTCAATTGTGTATATTATTTACTTTCCTCTTTTGTACATTTGTCGTAAGTACATGTATCATGTATTTGTGTATTGACAGATAGAACTCACGTGGATGTTTTGTGTCATTAAACTTATCTTATCTGAATACTTTTCCAGTCAAACACAAAAGATGCAGAAGTTCCCGAGTAAATAAAATACAGTTTTTCTTGAAAAGCACTCCTCCCTCGGGACAATGTTTGCCATTGTATTCAATTAGCTCGATTCGGAACTGATCATAAGTTAGTAGTCTGAGTATGAAATGCATTCTCGAAAGATACTTACTTTCAAGAGCGAACGATATTTTGAACTCAAATCCGGGCGAAAATGTCTGAAATGATGGTAATACTATTGGGGAGGAGAGGGGTGATTATGACGGGGGGGGGGGGGGGGGGTAAACATCCTCAAATCATTATTTACTACCCGCCTTTGCCTATGTTAACCTTTAAGGGCTGTATCAAACTTATACGAACATTATGGTATCAGACCACGCAGGTACTTTTAAATACCACCAACAAAAAGACAGCAAAGAATAGTAAACTTACCTTGCGAATAGATTCTAGCCAAGTCTTGGATGCCCCTTAAAGGCAGCCAAGACTTGGACAGAAATCACTGCTAAATGCCGTGTACTAAGAGGCCTGAAAAATTGCCAAGCCCTTTAAGTGTTAGAAAAGACTATATGTGTTTCCATCAGATTAATTTAAGATGACTGATTTTAGAATACGTGAGTTTATCAAAGTTTTTGTTGGGAGTTACTGCACTCCTTATATGTGGACCAAACGGGGCAAGGACAATAACCTGTTTCAGAAGTCAAGGAGTGACAAATTAGAAAAACACTTCTAAACCATGAACATTTGTAAGTGTCTGGTAATGAAAGTGAGTTTTTGTTTTTGTTTTCCGCGATCTATTCTACAAAAGGCCAAGTTCTTTAATGTTTCCGCGTTGTTCCCGACACTGTGTTGTGACGCACTATTGGAACGGTCTGTCTTTCCAACAGTGTGTGACGTTGAAGTTTATAATCAGCATAACAGAAGAGGCTTCAGGAACAATCTGTGATATTCTGTGTCAATTAACTTGACATTGGCACTGAATCCCCATTAACGTGTGGTGGGTTGGCAATTAAAATTCGTTAATTTATAATTGAATAAAACACTCCTCAATGACTTGAAACAAAACAAGCTTGCACTCAGCTGAGCACGAAGAACGGCATACCCCCCCCCCCCCCCCACCACCACCACCACCACCACTTTCCACCCCCGAACTTTTTGTCTCACCGGGCTGTAGTCGGACAGAGCGCAAATAGATGGGACGTTCAGAAATTGAGCATAGGCATTAAATAGTAGAAGTGGTAGCTAGTTTGGGAATGTGAATCAGACCGACCTTAGAAGCTAGCCACGCCAATCATCAATGCCGGTAAACACTGTTGCGGTCTGTCACGGCTTTTTCAAATGACATTGCAGATTGTCGTGGTTTATACAGCGATTGTAGAGATTCCTTGTCTGACTAGCTCGTTTAGAAACCTAGGTACATGTACGTGTTCATAAGAACCGAAGCGAATGTTCATGTCTTGATAGGGCGAACATAGGTCGCACCCCTTGACCCCAATCTCCGAAGATAGTGACATGTGACTATGTTACATCTTCTATCTTTTCCTTTACAGTTTGAGACAGTATTTTGGTGGATATTTGGGTTTTACATGCCGACGTGTATGAGTGATGCTTTGCCTCCTGGCCACAGGGATTGGGGTGGAGTTGAAGTAGTCAAGATTCTGTTCCCGTCTTCACCACACTCAACAGCAACATTGAAATATGTTTCACCCTTTGGACCCGAGAGACCGGTACAGGATCGTGATACAACTTGAATTTTTAAAGTAGATGACTACTCCGCGAATTTGTGTGGTAGATCCAGACCTGGAGCTAGGCGTGGTTTGTCGAGATTTAAAATGTTTAACATTGTTTCCACGTCGTTGACCGTTGGTACGAACATGAAACTTAACTCACTATACTTTTTTAACCCTTTAGTTAACGAATCGGTCGTACCCTTCCAAGTAATTTACAAATTAAGCAGTTGAAAAAAATAATTTTCAAAAAATTTCAACAAAACCATATCATGTGATCCCTCATTGGAACGAACTCGTCGAGCTCGTTCCATTGAGGGTTCAGATGATACGTTTCCTTTGTTTTAAAATTAGAAAAAATGGAAAAAAAAACAATAACATAAAAAAATTCAATATCGCGTTCGTTAGGTAAAGAGTTAACCCTTTATTTACCCAACGTAACGCAAAACCAGCCAGCGTTATTCACAGAAATCACCATTCAGTTTTCATTATTTTTTATTTTTTTGTCACAAAAACATAGCTTATGACCCCTCATTGGAACGAGCTGAAGGAGCTCGTTCCAATGAGGGGCTTAAGCAATTTTTTTGATGTAAGAAATGAAAAAAATGAGTTATTCAAGAATTTTGTTTGCAAGTGTCGTCTGCTTTTCGTGTTAAGTAAAGGGTTAAAATTTTCAATTGCTTTTCATATTAGAGGCTTCTAGAGAATTGTTTTTTACTTTTGCGCAACTCTCAGTTATTCCAACGAGCAACAAAATTTTCCGAACAACTTGGTCATGGGGGGAGCGAATCACCTCTTCGGCACACCCACCCGCTTCGGGCGCGGGCAGGGGCATAATTAGGATTTCCTATTGAGGGGGGGGGGGCATAATGTTTTGTTTTTGTTTTTTGTTTTTTTTGGGGGGGGGGGGGGGGCAGGCCGATATATGCCACAGGCATATCCAAAGGCCGTATGCCTGGGCTGGACTTAGGTATGGCTCTCCCATTGGTTGGGGGTCTGGGAGCTCTCAGAACCCCCGCCAATGGGAAGGCCACACCCACCCACCTCAGGCCTATGACATCCCCTCCCATTTGTGAGGTTCGGGGGAGGGCTCCTCAGAGAAAATTTTGAAAATTCAACCATCTGGTGCTTTAAGTTTCTCATTTTGAGGGGGGCACTGAAATTTTTAGGGGGCATGGCCCCACTAGCCCCCCCCCCCCCCCCCCCCCCCGCCCCCTCTACGCCAATGGACCTGGATAAGCCAATCAATATTTTCAAAGACTGCAAGTTGAAAATAGAAATTGGTCTGTGGAAGATACCATTAGTGCTGAAAGGGTTAAATACAGATTTACATGAGTAAAAACATCTTGGCTTGAACTCTGTATACCGATAGACTTGAAGCGGGAGCGGTTTGCCGTAACTGTTTGATGTAGAAACTTCAAATATTTGTGTCTGCTTGGAGTCTGATATACAATTGTGGGTGAGTCTATTGGACCCTAACTTTACCCCTGGACTGAGTTTTGTGGTTTTGACGGTGTTCAACTTTCACTTCATTTATTTTCACCTATACTATGTGGCCTAGATATTTAACGACTTTCTTTTTTGTATGGTGACTGCTTAAAGATATACTGGGGCGAGCATTGTAAAATTCTGTTAAATACATGCATATACCTGACATATGGCAGGAAAGGCTGTATAGTTACTCTTTTTAACAGTGTGTCATACCATTGTTTTCACCACTTAAAAATGAAAAAAACCTCATTCAAATGAACTTGATAAACAGTTAAGAAAAAAAGAAGTTTGATACTGCCATCTGTCTAGGGACGTAGTTAACGGAGTGGGGGTTGGGGTGAGGGGGATGGGGGGGGGGGTCACTTTCTCTCCCTCTCACTCACCCAACGTTTTTCCAGAAATTGTTAAGAAACGGACGGACGGGCGGACGGGGGAGAGAGAGTGAGAGGGGGAGAAAGAAAGTTAAGGCCAACATTATCTTTACCAATCAGTCATTGCAAATTTATTAGGCATTGGCAGGAGTGTGTGTGTGGGATGGGGGTGTGGGGGGGGGGGGGGCACTGTCAGTCGCTTTACCATCAAGTTGTGACCAAAGATACCTCGTTTGATTTGTGTCGACTACAGCAGTGGACGTCGAGAAAAAAGCACACTTTTGGCTCCATATTTCACTCTTTACACAGGGTAACTGCCAGAACCGGTCAGCGCTATTCACAAACATCGCCAATTAATTTTCATTATTTTTTCATTTTTTGTCTCAAAAACATAGGTTATGACCCCTCTTTGTAACGAGCTCGTTCCAATGAGGGGTCATAACCTATGTTTTTGAGACAAAAAATGAAAAAAAATAGTTATTCAAGAATTTGTTTGCAAGTGTCGTCTTCTTTTCGTGTTAGGTAAAGGGTTAACACATCTGGGGTAAATTTGTTAAATAAGGCAGTGAATAAGGAGCCAAATATGTGCATTTTTCTTAGCGTAGATGTGAGTGAGTCCCAAACATAGCTTTGTATTGTGTTCCTGCCTTGCCACTACTATGGCACTTGGACCACAACTGATATATATCGGTGTATGGGTCATAATGGGTGCGCTGGTATGATCGCGAGCCATACAAAAACCACCCCTCCCCACCACCGCCCCTCTCTCCCTCCACCCCACCCGAAGTTTGAAATGCTTCTTACGTCTCTGCATCTATTTGTGGTAAATTGATCAGTTACTTGTCTTCCATTCTATATAATTGAGACACTGAGTCAACATTTGTACAGGTATTTGAAGTGATATGGAAATCAGGGCATTACGGTCACTATCTGAAGGTTGAAATCTTTTTTTCCATCACATTCACATCAAGGTATTTAACTCTTTACCCCCTTTGAGGAGTGAGGGCAGTAGAGCTGGGAGGTTTTGATTTTTCAGATTTGGTTTGGGGTTTGGTTTTATAAAAAAAGAACCCGTCGGTTTCGGTTCAGTTTGTCTATCTTTTAACAACATATAGTAAACGAGACTTCAGGCTTCGTAACTTGGAAGACAGAGCCCTGTCTGTAAGTATCTCCATTGGGTTCAGTCGCACTTCCCTTTGATTATTCTCCGGGGTTCTATCAGGCCTGGCATTCTGAAAAATGCAGGAGGGCAAAAAATCTCTCTCCTCAATCAGCTTAGGAGAGCAATTAGCTTTACACAGCATTTTAAGTATCCAGTTGAACGAACTCATTGAAACTGAAACCAACAGACTATATCAGTGATTTTATTAACTTTACTAAGGTAAAGCGAAATCTCTTAGACATCTAGATGTCTCACTCAACAACCGGACACACACTTGACAAGACCTGTGTGTGTACCCAGACCTGTTGTCCAAGAAAGTCATATGCCTACCACTACCACCTTCAACCCCCAACGGGGGTTGAAGGTGGTAGTCGTAGGCGTGTGACTTTCTTGGACAACAGGTCTGCTTGAATCTACAGTCACATCCTGGTGCAAGTGCTTCAAGTGACAGGATAGTAGTAATGGTAGTATTTTATAGTGTCAATATTCCTTGAATAATTACCCCTCAAACTGTGATGTCAGTTGTTGAACTTGAAACTGACAGAAAAAAAAATATTGCTGTGACCCATTTTGCTTCAAATGATTGCAACTGTGTTTGGGTATGGTTACAGCCATTACCTTTTACCACTAAACCACTTTAAAAATGAAATTACGTGATGTTATGTGACTTCGAAGTTAAATAACATTTTTGCTTTACAACAAAAATTTAATGTGAGCATAATACATGTAATCTCAATCATCCCAGACCAAAATATTTAGGAGGGCAATTTTTCGCTCTCCTTAATTCTTTCAGGAAGGCAGTAAGGAGAGCTAAAAAATCGCTCTCCTGAAATTGCCAAGCCTGTTCTATAGGATCAGCTGCCAACATAGCTGAGTCAGAAAAAAAACATAAATTAGGGTAAGAAATGAATAAAGTTCATCTATTCTGTGTTTTGTTCTCATTATTACATTTTCTCCCCTATTGACTCGTCTGATGGGCGAGTCAATAAGGGAGAAAATGTGACAATGAGACCACGACGTGTACTCCCCTTTGCCGGCTAGACTACGTGACGAGAGTCCATAGGGGCCACTAGGCCAGTTCCCTCCCAGTAAGATAGTTAGATCAGTTTATACACAAACACAGTAAAACAGTTTGGCCGGCTTTTGCGATATGGCTTTCTGGTTTGCCGCAAAAACCGGAACAGAACCGAAAAACCACCAAACCGCCCTGCTCAAGAGGCCAGTTTCCACAGGCAGATTATAAATTTTAAAAGGGGTGGAGTCTAAAGAAATAATTACCTGATATCAAATCATATCGAAACTGCTTGAAATCAGAAAAAGGTATACTCTAATGTAGTAGTACACTGCAAAAAATATAGGTTCTCTTTAGAACCAAAACTGGTTCTAATCTTGTCCCTGAGATGGAACCAGTTCTGTTTAAACAGTATTTATTTCAAATCAAATAAATTTATAAAGATTAACATTAAATATGAGCAGAATTAAACATAAATTGAGGGGGTTTCAGCCGTAAGTTTAGAGCTTATACGAGGTTGTCTCAAATCATTATTAAGCAAAGGAGATATGAACAGTTGGCATATCGAACCAGTTTTGGTTCTGTTCCGAACCAAAACTGGTTCGATATGCCCCACTGTTCATATCTCCTTTGTTTCAAAATGTTTGACTGAGTTGAATAAGCTCGAAGTTTACTGCTGAATCTACTTCAGTTCATGTAATATTCTGTTAAAATTGAATGCTAATCTTGGTAAATTTATTTGGTTTGAAATAAATACTGTTTAAACAGAATTGGTTCCATCTCAGGGACAAGATTAGAACCAGTTTTGGTTCTAAGAGAACCTATATTTTTGCAGTGTAGTAGTAGTAATAGTAGTAGTGGACGACAAGCATGGGACTGATAGGGTCTAGCAGTAACAGGGATAACACAACTATATACCTGGAACTTAATTAAGCATCCCCTGTTTTTTTCGCAGTGGTGTTAATAGAATATGTCATTACTTTCATGCTATCATGGTCAAAAGTGATTGCTTGTGGAAAGAATGGTCTATTGACAAATGAAAGAAAACACAATGAGGAAAATATGCAGTATTTTAATGGCGCTAATTACACATATCTGTCACTAATGTTTTTGATGGAAAAATGTTCTCTTGACAAGTAAGGTGCTGGGACGGTCCATGATGAAACAATGCCGTTAATTATTGACAAAAACTGTAACTTGTGATCTCCTGAACACAATAGCAGTGTCTGACGTCAGTAGCGGGTGTATCCACCACGTGCCCGGATGACATCCTGAACCCTCCTCCTAATGCTCCCAGTGAGTCTTTTGATACGATCCAGAGGCAACTGCTGCCACTCCTCATGCAATGCAGCTTCCAAATCGGACAAATTCTGTACAGGCGGATCCCTTGCTTGCACACGACGTCCAAGAAAGTCCCAGATGTGTTCAAAGGGATTCAAATCGGGGCTCATTGCAGGAAAGGGTAGAGTTGTAATAGCGTTGTTCTGAAGGGGTGCCCTCACAGCACGAGAACGATGTGGCCTTGCATTGTTGTCCATGAATACAGGGCGAGTAGCCAATCGGTGAATGTCAAAACGAGGCACGACAACCGCACTGAGAATATCCCGGATGTACTTATGACCATTGAGATTCCCATATACAGTTACCATATCAAGTTTTCAATCATGAGAGAGGCATACCCAGATCATTACTGATCCTCCACCATAAGGAACAGTAGGTCTGATGTTCCTGGGCACATAAGCAGTATTTCTATGCCTCCACACTCTCATGCGACCATCTGTGACGTGAAGCAGGTACCTACTCTCGTCTGACCAATGGCCTCTCCTCCCCGTCCTGAGATTCCAATGTTGTTGTGTCACACACCACTCCAAACGTCGTCTTTGATGCTGATCGGACGCAGCTGGACGCTTGATGACCCTTCTGGATCTCATGCCCAGTGCTTTAAGACCGTTTCGATCAGTTCTGTTGCCCAAAAGCCTGTTGGGGAGCCAAAGGCGTTCAAAACCCCACAATCTTCCCGAGCAGAGGTCTTTTGGAGTTATCCAGGCCTTGGTCGGTCCTTAACATCGTTGATTTGTTGATGTTTTCGGACAAGTCTGCTGATGATAGAATGACTATAGCCAAGTTGCCTTCCAATAGCTTTGAATGACATTCCTGTTGCATGCATGCCAACGATTTGCCATCTTAGTGCCTCTGCCAGTCTCCTCCTGGCTTTGCAACATTTATTGATAAAGGTTGTGACAATTTTTGTTTTATACCCAGCTTTTGTGTGTGGATGATATTGTTTTGTGACATTCGTTGGAAGCGTGCTTCACGTGAACGAGGGGATGTGTTTGGTGTACTCTATCAACCAGCAACATCATGTTTCACTCGATGAAATGTACTACAAGACATAGCAATCACTAAAACATCATAATCAGTAATAGCAACTTCACTGTCATGAAACATTTCAGGGGGTACTTAATTAAGTTCCATGTGTATTCTTAGCAGCTTAGCAAACAGTGGGTTAGAAATTGTGGGACATCGGCGGTAGTGGTAGATGCCTGACCGTATTGTCGCCGTAAAATTGAAACTAGCCGCATAGCAGCTGTGGTACCCATCGGGGATAGTATAGTGAGGTAGACAGTTAAAGGGAAAGAAGTAATAGAGTGGAACCCTGTTAATTGAATCGCCACTTTGCCAATGAATATTATTCAATTAACATGAGTATTCAATTAACAGGGATTGAGTCACTTTCCTGCATCCTAGAGATAAACGTAGCATTTATTCTATTATATCTTGTTTGACAGAGCTCCATGAGCTGTGTCAAACAAGATATAATAGATTAAATGCCTGTATTGGGTGTACTGAGGCCAAATAGGTTTATAAACAAAGGAAATCTGGGGAGACTCAGGGTAAATTCTCGACAGGTTACAAGATTTTTGGTTCAATTGACAGGAGTTTACTCTATAAACAATATTCAATTAATAGGCAACATTTGTCCTGGAGGTATGGTAAATGGTTTTGTATTGGGAAATTATATTCAATTAACAGGGTTATTCAGTAAAGAGATATCCAATTAAGTGGGCTCCACTGTAGTACTACTACTAGGAGGTAGTGAGAGGGATAGTGTCAGTGCTGAAGAAGGCCATTGGCTGAAAGCTTTGCTAATGGATGCCTTTGTTGTTACTTTAAGGGTAATGTCCCTCATTTGGACAATGATTTCTTATGAAAAAAAAGGTTTTGACGACTAACAATCAAGATCTCCTGTCCGTTATATCTGATTAATAAGAAAAGATAAGAGAATCGCTATAGCCCATCAAACGTTTGTAAACTCACGAGTTGGACTTCGGCCTTTGGCATAATTTCGTGTAAGGCGTTTAGCGGAAAAAGAATACCTGGAATGATTGGCCCGATTATTTCTATGGCAATCTCTATATTTCTGTACTTTTTTAATAAACGGAAATAACCCCACACTCTCAGAGTAATTTCTGACGAAAAGAACTATTTTTTACCTCCAACTTGACATAATGGTGCTGTCCCAGAGTTTTATCCGTGAGACACGTCGGTGGCGAGACCCTTTTCTTCTTTGAAAAAAATTTCACCGGGTGTTTGATAATGGCAATGAGAGCTCCAATAACAACTGTTGTCGCGAAAAATAATCCAATAGCCAACGAAAGAATCCTCCGCGTCCAAATCCCGAGTGACATATTGCTGGTGTGCAAGGAAAAAAACTCCTAAGTCCATTCATTCACAAGCAGCTGAGAAAGATCGCCCACATTGAAGTGTCTATGTCAATATATACAATTATTATCTATGATGAATGTACCGCGTGGCTTCAATCTTTTAGTGGTATAATTCTAGTTTGCTTAACCCGTTCAAAGTGGTGCGCATAAAGTGACATAGTGTTGGACCGTAAGAAAAAACTCCTTCGTCCATTCATTCACCATCAACTGAGAAAGATCGCCCACATGGAAGTGACTTTGTCAAAACACATACAGTTATTGTCTACGAAGTATGTACTGCGTGGCTTCGACCTTTTCAGGGTATATTTCGAATTTGTTTAACCCTTTAGCCAACGTAAAGACCAAAACCAGCCAGCGCTATTCACAAAATTCACCATTCAATTTGTATTACTTTTTCATTTTTTGTCACAAAATGAGGGGTAATAAGCTATGTTTTTGACGTAAAAATAAAAAATGTTAGTGCTTCAAGAATTTTATTTGCTAGTGTCGTCTTCTTTTCGTGCTAGGTAAATGGTTAACCTGTTTAGAGCGGTACGCATAAATGTTTGCGTAAAAGAAAGTTGGGTGGTCGGTTTGGAAACAAAATAATGGCCACCAATAGTCACGGAAGCTCAGTACTAATTTAATCTAACAGCCCCAACTGAACCCCATTACAAATTTATTTATTTATTTTTCGGTGTTTAAAGTCACATATTAATTCACAATCATGACCACAACCTGGATTTAAAGTCCAGACAATCGTTTATACCCACAGTAAACAGGCACTAGTTCACTTCCCGGGGTCCTACGAGGAATCCTTACAAATACAACCCAGATTCGCCTCAGAGGCATCGGAATGGGAGCAATCGCCCTTGCTCTTGACCAAAGGGGGAAAGCATGGGAGCATCCGTACCCTTTCATGTGGTGATAAGGTGTGCTATGATTGAGATACAATCACTGTTAATTGTTGTTTTTTGAAACGTCCAACGGAGTGCTTGATCTTAATCCGACGCTCAGAGTAACAAGTTTATGATTATATAATACTTCATATTCTGGATACAAAATCGATCGAGAGAATTTTTGTGAGACATTGATTCAAGCACAGCAGACACGGCGTATGCTTCCACTAATTTTTTTTCTGATCTTCTTAGTTGTGCATACGCGTAGGTACAGTCGATCACTTCCTTTGTGTATTCTACAATATACTTCGGGGTTACATAATGATATTGACAATAGGTTTAACAAACAAATATTCAGCCCAACACCTTCCATTACCAGTTACCACGTGAAGGGACGACGTAACTGTGATGGGTATAAGGGTGTGGCTCCCCCTCACATAATTTTCCAGTCTGCATGGATATTTTCATCTGACACCCCTGGATTGGAGGCTTAGATATCGATCACTCTTGCCGGTAATTATGTACTTTCTTGTTCTCGACTTGCTTCTTGGAATTAGGTCACACGTAATCGGCCTGAAGCACATTTTGGTCTGTGGCTGATTGGGAATGTTTGGGTTTCAGCATGACCAGTTTTGAGTCAGGTACGTGCTACTTAAAAAGTTGGAAAGCCCATGCACCACGGTTACAACATGTATTTATCCACAAACTAATTTCCGATTTTTTTTAACTATAAGCTCCATTGACAAATATTCCAACTACAGCACCAAGGATTGCCCGTGAAGATGACGTAGTTGGAATATTTTTTCAGTCGGTATTTGAGTGATGACTTTTTAGTTTTACACACCGCTCGTGTGCAATTTAAGGACATTGCGTCAATGAACCAGATATACCCTTGTAGTAGAGTACTATGAAATAAGATGTATTGTCCCTAAATGATCCCGTATACCAGTAATAATGCGTCAATACTGTGGTGAACGATTCAACTTCATGTAAGGGCCACGCCAAGCCCTCCAGCCCCAGGGAACGTTAACAGCGCCCCCACCACCACACACCCATACAACGACGATCCAGGCTGGACTCCCACACCGCTTCTGATTCCTGGATTCGTCCCTGTTACAATTAACTATTTTACTACTCAGTTTCCACACAGTCTAATGATTATAATTCGAGCCTTGCTGTCTAACTGAGACAATAATTAAATCGAGAATAATAATGATCAAGGTGAGACGTGCAACCACTGATTATAATTTTGACGCGAAGACAGAGACATGGCGACACGGGGGTTAGAGGGGTGTCTCCACCCACCCCAAATCCCAGTCAAAATTTTCAATAGTTAGATATGTTAAGCTTCAAAGTACCGACAGTTGGGAAATTCATGCCTTGCGTTCGTAGATTTCCAACTCAAAATAGAACCAAATGCAGTGGCGGCGGAAGTTCGATGGAAGAGGAGGGACACAACTTTCCAAGACTACCGTGGATCAGCCCGGGGGGGGGGGGGGTGTTACACTCGTATAGTGGCAAATGTACGATTACCCGCGATTATACCAGTCTCTCGTTTAGGCGAGGATGTCGCGGTGTAGTCACTAGTCCGGTCTATTTCTTCTACTTCAAACATCTTCCAAACCGAAGGCTAGCCTTCGGGTTGGAAGATGGTTGAAGCAGAAGAGACGGGCTGAAGGGTGTGATTCTTTGGCTAAACACATCTAAATGTGTTTGGATTTGCATGTAATATATTACAGGAATGCCTATATATTGACACGTTTGCATGGGTCAGTTTTTAAACTCATTGTATAGCCCCGTAACATGTCTGTAGACAAAAGTGGAGGGGTACGTGTCCCATGTGAGCCCCCCCCTCTCCGCCCCACGCGGTTCCGCCGCCTCTGACCAAATGTTAATGGTTTCATTATAGAACCAAAATTGGCTCTAAACCTTGTCACGTTTTGGAACCAAAAATAGAACCTAACATGGACCCAAAACTAAACGTCTCCATTAAGAACTAAACTTTGTTCCGTGGCTTGTCACGTATACTGAGCTCAAATTTGAACTCAAAATAGAGCCACTTAAAATGATTCCATTGAAGAATCAATGTCGATTCCATTTTCAAATTAAGATTTGAATCAAAAAATAGAAGAACCCAAAACAAGGTACAATTGCAAAGCCACGATTAGTTCTATTTTGCTCTCCGAATAAAACCCCAAAAGCACTGAGCATGCCCAGTCATCAATCCATTCCTATTCCAAATCCACTGATTACTTCTTGACAAAATCGGTCTTGCCGGCTTGCTTACATAGGGTTAGTGCTATTTTAACCCTTTACCAAACGTAACGCCAAAACTGGCCAGCGCTATTCTCAAAAAATCGCCAATAAATTTTCCTTTTTTTTTTCATTTTTTGTCTCCAAAACATAGGTTACGACCCATCGTTGGAACGAACACGTCGAGCTCGTTCCAATGAGGGGTCATAACCTATGTTTTTGAGACAAAAAATGAAAAAAATTAGTCATTCAAGAATTTTTTTTGCAAATGTCGTCTGCTTTTCATCTTAGGTAAAGGGTTAAAAAAATCATATAAATTCAAATTCAGTGATAAGTACCCAACTATTATCCCATGAATTATATTTGAGCAATTTACAATTTATCCATGTTAAATAGAGAAAAATTATGTTAGAACTGGCCCAATGGTGATAAGTTGAGACCAAGTTACAAAACAATTATACGATTTCACAAGTATTTTATTGCAAACTATTTTGAACTAACAAATTAACAGAATAAAGCTCTTACAAATAGACAACAGCAACAACAAAAAGGCGCTCAGGTCATGCATGCATGTATTCAAGTAGCATATGATCGTTTCAACAATGTAATAGCTTGGTACCTTATTAAACACCAATAATTCTCACGAACACAGAGTATTTGCAATGCATGTTGTATCACGACGAAACATGGGGTCAGAGGCGGACAGGGCCAAAAAAGTAACAGGCAGTTGCACCAAGGGTTCCAACGATGGCCAGGGCCCGCAGAAAATTTAGATTTTTCGAACTGAAATAAATCTGCTACCTATCATCTGAGTGATCAATGGCTGTCCACATGGAGTGCATTTCGATCAGTGTTTCGATGGCATTTTTTAGAATCTTCATCCCTCAATTGATAAAAATGGATGCAACATGGTGGGGGGGGGGGGGGGCGGATCCATCGAGCCGACCATAGTTCGGACCAATGGGAGAAGGTTTTAATTTTTCGAACTGAAACAACGGTGTTTACTTGCATCTGCAAAAGCGATCAATGTCAGGCCACAGGTGTTCGACATGAGCCAAAGATCATGAAAAATGGTGTATTTGAAGGGTTTTTGACGAATTATGTAATTTCCCATGATATTGTATATCAGAGAGTAAAGGTACATAACTTCAATCCGGGCAAGATATCTACCTGCCTCATTCAAACTCACACAAAAATCAAACGCGTGATTTTTTGGTCGAGATGTTGATGTCACCCGACAGTTAAGACGTTAAGCTTTACGTTGGTATGCCACTTGACCAACCAAAACATTTTCAACGCTGAAACCTGGCGAATATATCTCGGGGAAGAATCACTTTTCTTCAGGTCGGACAACGCTAAAGCCGGAGAATTGACTGGGACGATCAAAACAATTGATCAAATCTAAGCAACGAAACGACCCATTTTCGAACTACGATTGTCATTCTATCTAAAATTTACCACACTAATCTTACGGGGTGGTATTGGGGCTTCATGACTTCTTAAATGTTATAAAATTGAAATTTGTATTCATAATTCTCTTCAGTAATAAAATAAATGTTATTCAGTCGCCATACTTCTACTGATAGCGCATCGAATTTGATCTCGCCATCCCATTGGTTGCTATATTTCAAATAAAATAAGCAACCAATGGGATGGCGAGATCAAATTCGATGCGCTATCAGTAGAAGTATGGCGACTGAATAACATTTCTTTTATTACTGAAGAGAATTATGAATACAAATTTCAATTTTATAACATTTAAGAAGTCATGAAGCCCCAATACCACCCCGTAAGATTAGTGTGGTAAATTTTAGATAGAATGACAATCGTAGTTCGAAAATGGGTCGTTTCGTTGCTTAGATTTGATCAATTGTTTTGATCGTCCCAGTCAATTCTCCGGCTTTAGCGTTGTCCGACCTGAAGAAAAGTGATTCTTCCCCGAGATATATTCGCCAGGTTTCAGCGTTGAAAATGTTTTGGTTGGTCAAGTGGCATACCAACGTAAAGTTTAACGTCTTAACTGTCGGGTGACATCAACATCTCGACCAAAAAATCACGCGTTTGATTTTTGTGTGAGTTTGAATGAGGCAGGTAGATATCTTGCCCGGATTGAAGTTATGTACCTTTACTCTCTGATATACAATATCAATATCATGGGAAATTACATAATTCGTCAAAAACCCTTCAAATACACCATTTTTCATGATCTTTGGCTCATGTCGAACACCTGTGTGTCAGGCGAGACTACTGGTATATCGAAATGCCCTCTTTGCGGGAACCTTTGTAATCAGATCCATTTCGACTTTGCGTCCTTTTCACGACATTTCAAGCATCAATGGGTGATGGACTGCATTAATCTTGGGGAGGCCCATCGGGAAATTATCCCGATCGACCATACAGTCAGTCCGCCTGTGCATGGGGCGCTTAGCAGTAAATAATTTGAAAAGTAAATGTATCAGTGATCAAGGGGAGGTTATTTCCTTGATTCTAGAAAGAAAGTGTCGCAAAAAGTTGTGAGAGGCTGCATAAAACTTGTAGGACGCCCAGTATATCCCTTGATGCATCGATCAAAGTGCTTAAATATAATATACCTTCGACCCAACTTGGTGTTACCGCCTTACCGCGAATGATGTAGTATCATTACCATTTTAGAAGTAGGGTTTAATATATTCCCTGGTTTTGTAGGGATCGTGGATGGGAAAGAAATTACCCTCAGAACCGGGAACCGCAAAATTTCCCAGGTAATATCAAGAAAATTTACGAGAGTAACAAGACTAATTTATTTTAATGAAAATGAGCATATTACATTGGCAATCTGTCATCTCCAAACGGAAAAAATCTTGCTGTTGAAAGGGGGTGGGGGGGGGGGGGGGGTCCTTCAGAACTAGTAGAGAGCTACAGTGATTTGTTGAAAAAGGTTCGTCAAGAATCAGGACTGTAAAAATTCCGGGCGTGGAAGGCTCGACGAAATCCTACAAAGTTACGTTGGGGCAGTTTTTCATTTTCGAAAACTTCAGTTCAGTACACGAACACAGTGCCACGATTGATTCCCGGTTCCGTGATATAGATTTCCCGGGTATCGGGGCCGGCTTTCGGAACCGGGAACCCGGGATTCCGGGAACTCCCATTCCCGGGATTAAACCCTATTTAGAAGGCGTTCTCTAGTATATTAACGGGGTTTAGCGGGCGGTAAAACTCAGTAATTCACGAGTCATGCAACTGGAAGCGGGCGGCGAGCGTTAATGAAAACAAAATCCATTAACAGCCTGTCGCCCGCTTCCGGCCATGGTAATAATAGTAATAACATGATTTTGTCGGGGGTCCCAGTTTATTAACGGCCCTTGAGGTCTGAATAATAGCTCTCTGGCTTATTAACGGCCCCCGACTTCGTCTCGGGCCGGTAATAAACCCTCGGGCTGTTATTCATTCCTCTCGGGTCGTTAATAAAACGTAACGCCCCCCCCCCCCCCCCCCCCAACTCATGTTATTGTTATATTAACATGAAGAGTTAAAAACGACTACTAAAAATAACATTTCTTAGAAGATCAGAGCCCCTGTACAAATCAACACAGCTGGGAGGCCACGCAGGCCCGAAGTCAATCTGTTCCCTATAGGATGGGAGGGGGGTGAAAATTTCCGAAAATATTGGGAAATTACACAGATTACCGGGGGTGGGTCGCCCCCCACCCCCGACCCCCTACTAGATTCGGTCCTGAAGCCACGTATCCAGAGGTGCGTCGTGAAGATGACCGACTAGTGAAAATTGGGGGGGGGGGGGGGGGGGGGGTAAATTAGTTCACTAACATTAAACTCCGACTTTGCCAAACTAATTTATATTTGTGTTTTATAGATGTTTGGCGTCTTCGGAGTTTAATATTATCTTTCAAATACTCATTAGCAAAAACAAAATTGTAACAGCCTTCGCGAGGGTAGGTTAGCTTTCCGCAAGCACTGTTTTTCAGTCCGTATATTATATATCTTCCACGTCCCAAAGTGAAATAGTTACAACGTCTCGAACTGAAGAAAGTGTGAAATTTTGAACTTGATAAACAAAATCTTTGAGAATGAAGCAGAAACATTAACCCTTTACCTAACATGAAAAGCAGACGACATTTTTTCATTTTGTCTCAAAAACATAGGTTATGACCCCTCATTGGAACGAGCTCGTTCCAAAGAGGGGTCATAACCTATGTTTTTGAGACAAAAAATGAAAAATATAATGAAAATTAATTGGCGACTTTTATGAATAGCGCTGGCCGGTTTTTGCCGTTACGTTTGGTAAAGGGTTAAACCTGTCAATCAAAACACGGAAAATGTTGGAACGTCAGGAAAATCAAAAGTTGTTGAACAAAATAATAGAATAATTAACACCTTCGTGTAGGCAGAATGCAACCCTGATAACACATTATGCAACATATACTGAGTTAAAAAAGAAAGTATAGTAAACTTCGAGGAGCATTTTTTTTAGTATTATCGACTTTAATCCCAAACAAATTATTGTAAATTCACATTTCGAGTCTAGCCTGTATGAATTTGCATAATTTCATGTTCTTACTGTTGCCAGCGTCACGCCAGGACGTCGCAATTCAGACATGGGGTGAAATGAAAAGTCCACACATGCAGTCAATAGCGTGTATGTCCACCGTTTGCCTCTTAGATGGCAAGACATCGAGGGCGCATGGACCTGATAAGTCTCTGGATGTCACCCTGTGGTATTGCGTTCTACTCCTGCCTTAGAACATTACGTAAATCGCCTAACGTCTGAATATCATGAAGTCGTACCCGACGGTCCAATTGATCCCAAAGATGCTCGATTGGCGACAAATCTGGCGAAAGTGGGGGCCAGGGAAGAAGTTCGATGCTCTGCTCCTCAAGAAAGTCACGACAGATACGCGCCACGTGACATCGGGCATTGTCTTGCTGGAATAACTGCATTCCGACGTTAGCGTTGAACAAAGAGACAACAACAGCGTTAAGAATTTCGTCCTTATATCACTGTCCATTCAGATTGCCATCGATGAAGATCAATTGCGTACGATGGCGCAAGGGAATTCCCGCCCAAAACATTACACTATCCCCGCCGAAACGGTCGCATTCCCGCACGCAAACATCAGAAAACCGTTCTCCTCGTCGGCGATACACTCTTGCTACCATCAGCGCGCCGTAGGCAAAATCGAGATTCATCACTGAAAAGAACTGTGCTCCAACGCTGCTGAGTCCAGTGAATACGCTGACGTACCCATTCCATTCTGACGGTACGATGGCGTTGGGTAAGGATTAGTCCGTGGTATGGACGCCTACTTCGGATGCCGTGTTCAGCGAGTCTGTTGCGGCCAGTTTGTGCACTGATTCTATTGTTAGTTCTACCAGGAGTAATTGCTGCTGTCCTCGTCGCCGGAAGGAAGCGATGCCGCAAGTGAGACGTCCTGATGTGTCGGTCTTGTGCAAGGGTCGTAACTCTTGGTCGACCCGAATGCGGTCGGTCGGCAGTAGATCCTGTGGTTCTATACCTTCCAATGAGACGGTACATAATGGCCACAGTGACTCCGAACTCAACAGCGAGCTCATCTGGAGGTATCCCAGCCCATGCATGCCAACGGCACGCAACCTCTGATTTTCGGTTAACCTTGGCATTTTTTAAAATGTCGGAAGACAAAAACTAGCTTGCTTTCTCAATAACCCGGGCTCTCTAGCACAACATAAAACAAAGAAAATCGTCGGTCACCCATTCAATTTGACATTCTCGGGTAGCACGTGCTATTTTGAAATCCGTAGCAAAATTGTATACGGTCGGGTGGACAACAACAACATGTCATTAAACTCTGTGCACGACTTCTTGTCCACAAACATGCAACATTAGAACTATTATATTTCATTCGTTTTGCTATTTTTCACATTTGTTTCTATTATACTTTCTTTTTTGACTCAGTATATATACGCTACTCAAAGTTTGCTAAGCACCAAATATTTGACACATCATTGTGAAATTTGCTTGTGACATATTTGCGATATTTTTGGTGGATGTGATTGAGGAATGTATTGAGATGGTCCCCAGTGTTTACATTAGCTCTCTTGACAGGCAGACTTTTCGTGACCGTCATGAAAAGCATGTACCCCTTGATTTTCATGATGTTTTCGTGTACTGTCTACATGTACATGACATGTGTAGGGTATTCAATCTTCGTTTCAACACAAACCCTTGTGATTTAATGATTGAATATGGCAAATGCAAATGTAAGAAGACATTTGTCTGAAGCAGAAATGTGGCAGGCTGTAGGGATGGTGGAGCAAGGGGCTACCCATTATCAGGTTGGTGAAGCCCTTGATGTGCACCATACGGTGATCACCAGAGCCTGGGCAAGATTTCTGCAGTATGGCACACCAGTAAGACGGCATGGTGGTGGCAGAGACAGGGCAACATCTGCAGCTGAAGACCGGTTTTTGATCACGCAGGCCCGTAGAAACCGCTTTGCCACAGCAACCCAGCTTCGCGGTGACCTTCAGAATGCATCCGGGGTAAATGTTTCGACTCAGACTATCCGGGCAAGGTTGCACGAAGGTGGTCTCCGATCGCGAAGACCGTGTATTCGCATCCCGCTGTCCCAGAACCACCGCCAGGCACGATATGAATAGGCCATGGACCACGTTGGATGGACCAGATAATATTGACGACCTGTCCTTTTTACAGCTGAGTCAAGGTACTGCCTAGACCACACAGTTAGGCGTTCGAGGGTATAGTGAAGACCAGGAAAGCGATTCCATGCAGCCAACATTGCTGAGCGTGACCGCTATGATGGACGGTCAATCATGGTATGGGGCGGCATCAGCAGGGATGGACGTACAGAGCTCTGTGTCCTTGAACGTGGTACTTTGACTGCACAGCGGTATATTAAGGAGATCCTGGATGTCCACGTCAGATTGTATGCAGGTGCAGTGGGTGATAGATTCAATCTGATGGACGATAAAGTCCGTCCTCATGTTGCCCATGCCGTCGGGGAGAACCGCCAGAGGGAGGGGATTGAGCGTATGGACTGGCCAGCAAGATCCCTTGACCTCAATCCAATCGAACATGTCTGGAATGAGTTGCTGCTTGCAATTTCAGCCCGACCAGTTCAGCCAAGAAGTGTCCAGGAGCTTGGTGCCATGCTGGTCCAAGAATGGAACAACATCCCACGGAGGACCACCAGGAACCTGACTGGGAGCATGAGAAGGCGTTGTCAAGCTGTAATTAACAGTAATGGGTCTCATACTCGATATTGACTCCATACCAGTTCGCTCCGTCAACTTTTTTGTAAACTGAAAAATTTCCTCTTTTACCAATAATATCCATTTTCCATCGTTATCATATTCAAATGCTAAAAGATAATGTCAAACACAAATAAATCTTAATTTCTGTACTTAAATCATTAAAGGTATAATTAAATAAAAAAATATATACACTTTTCATTACAATATTTCAACTAAAACGTAAAACAGGTATAGTTGGATATACTTGGTGCTTAGCAAACTTTGAGTAGTATAATATACACAATATAAAGTAACTGAAATGTAGTAACCGACATTATATTAATTATTATAAACAACTTTAAAAATTGTTGTTATAAGGCCTTGTTTTCTTTAAGTGAGAACTTCAGAAGTCCCTCTCGTAAAGGAAGAGCAGGACCATGTTACAAATAACTGGATTATTGTCAGTCGTTATGACTTTAAATTTGTCAGTTTTATCCATTAGAGGGAAGTCAATTAAAACATCAAAAATTGCGCAAAATAATTCCTCTCCCAGTGTTGCATATTGGACATTCCATTGCGAAATTTGTCTCCTTGTCCAACTAAATGTTTTTCGGCCTTTTCTGCGACTTCTCCCAGTTATCATGAACAACCCAAGAACACCCAACGGTCATGTAATACACCACTGTAAAGCTTATTCATTCCCCTTTCCATTGATACTGGGTATTGTTGGATACGTTCTGTGAATCAGATTTGAGGGGAGGGGGGAACGAAGATGAGTGCTATCGTTTTCGGAAAGCGAGTTGTTTTCCTTGTTAATATTTATATACCATTACAGGGGCACGTCAGCATGGATTCAAAAATGGTATCAAATATCATTTTTCTTTCGATTTCCCAGCTTGTGCCCATTTTGTCTTCCAAGTTGAAAGAAAATATACAAAAGAAAGAACTAGGAATTCAAATGTTCAGTAATATAATATTTTTTCAACTTATGCAGATATACATGTGAAGACAGTGACGGCGCCACGGGGGGAGGGGGGCTGTCTCCCCTCCCCCCCCCCCAATTAAACACTTCAAATTGCTATCTGACGTGGTTTTCCCACCCAATATTACACCCGCAAACGGAAAACAATTTATTTATTTATTTATTTATTGGTGTTTAAGGTCACATACTTATGCACAATGGGGCATGACCGTGACAGTTTTGCGGGTGGAGGAAGCCGGAGTACCCGGAGAGAACCACCGAGCAACGACGAGCAGCTGCCAGCTCCCCAACATCGTAATTCCGCACTGCAGCACAGACATTGGTTGAAGACATGCGCACTATCGACGTGCAGTACGCCTTTGTACACGGCGTCATTGTTCGCCCACGTCGACAATCGGGGTTAAGTGCCTTGCCCAAGGACACAACGCGGGAGTCCGAATCGATCGCTCAGACGGTCACCCATCCGAGGACTAACTGGACTCGACGTTGCTTAACTTCGGTGAGCTGACGAGAACCGGTTACCGCAACGCCACTGCGACTAATCGGGCTCGACGTTGCTTAACTTCGGTGATCTGACGAGAACCGGTTACCGCAACGCCACTGCCCCCCCCCCCCCCCCCCCCTTTAAAGGATTAGCCTGAATATTGCCAAAACATGATTGCCTGCAGTCAAGAAGGAAATATCCGTTTACAATGTGGTCAAATCTTGCTCCTTTGATCAGGAACTTAAATTACTTTAGAAGAACAGTTTTAGGTCGTTTCTGTGGAACTTGTGACTGCTATATAGCTATCCTCATATTTATATTACTTGTGGGAAATATATATTTTTTGCATATACAATGGGTTGTTATGTTAAATTTAACTCAGGGGGGGGGGGGGGGGGGGTAAATCTTTAGTTTTCAGAGGGACATGCATGTGCAATTTTTGGGGGGTTAAGATAGACGAAAAGCTGTGATTTTTTTCTGTTGGTAATCCCCTGACCATTGATACCCATGGTAAACCTAATATGCTAATTTAAAAATTTTGGGCGAATCGCTGTCAGGGCCGTCGAGTGGATCGGGGAAGCGGTATTGTAACCCCGTTTAAGATAGGGTGACCTCATTCTCGTGCTCGTCACTACCACGGCGCTTCGCTGCTCGGATCATAGAAATCGGAAAAATAATCGGATTTCTATGGCTCGGATGGTCCGTTCTGTGTCATATGGGTTCCTTCGTCCAAACTGTCCCGGTATTCCTCTCGACTCCCCGGAAAAGTTATTGCATTGTGAGTGAATTATAGGTCTGATGCTGATTAATGAAAAGAACGCCACATCTTTACAAGTATTACCAAGCAGTTACTTGTTGTTTTTAGAATTGTTTCTCCGGACACACTAAAAGGTGTATATATATAGTCCGTAGACGTGTCCGTATCCAAGAAAAGGTGTAGTCGGGAATAAAAAATTGATTTTCTCCTCTGTTTCTTTGTTATTTCACTCGAAATTTGAAATATATATTAAGTGGGCCACATTCAATATACATTGAGAAGTACAATTTCTTGAGGTTCATTTTAAAGATTTTATGGTGAAACTTCATTCTGAACCTCACTAAAATGTATAATCATCAGTGGGCTGTGAATGAATGAATGAATGAAAAGTTTTAACCCGCCAAAGAAGCACAGGGACGATGAGGGATTCGACATCCTGGCCTGCGATCCGAATAACTTTTATTTGCTTGTGGATCCACGAGAGTTGGAAGCAAGGACCAGTCATGTCATTTGGTTTGGATGTGCGCCGTGGCACTGGCAGTAGGGTACTGGGGTCAGACCCCCGAGAACCTCGAACTGGAAGTTGACAAGGAATTGTGCATAGCTACACGAATTCTGCTATGTTTTATTTAGAAACGTGGGCATATTTATGGTAAAACTTGAACGACACAACTTTAGCAACATCAACAAATTGTCAGCACGGCGATATCGAATCACACATGAAAGCCAATTAATTAGTGGTCACTGCTCACTGACCACTACACTTTTTCAGTGAGGTTCAGAATGAAGTTTCGTCATAAAATCTTTGAAATGAACCCCAGGACATTCTACTTCTCAGTGTATATTGAACGTGGAAGGTTGAATATATATTCCAAATTTCGAGAGAAACAACTAAGAAACAGAGGAGAAAATCGATTGTTAATTCACCACTACACCTTTTCTCGGACATGGACACGGCCCGTTGATTGGATTGGCCAATTCATTGCAGATATGGCACTTTTGTAATGACGTAAATTTTTATTTTGTTCTGGACGATTGTCGGAAATGAATAAAAGTGAGTTTCACAATGCCCCCATCAAATTATGGTAATCATCAAGTTCCCATAAACATTATATGTATAACCTCGAGAAAACAAGAAAGGTTTGACACAGTGGGCCCCACTAAACACCGATGGATACCGAGGTGAGGAAAATAAGTAAGTAAGGTTCGTTTAAGGGCCTATATAAGTAATGGAATTTTGTTTATTTTGAAATTCTCACCTCTCATATTCCTTAAATTCAGATTAAATATACACAAACTATACATCAAAATGAAGGCCGGGATGTATAGAACACGAAACACATATGCAATCAACTCATAGAGTTGACTGTTGGCACCACTGGTTCCTGGAAGTCTGCTACCGCATTCGCACCAGAACTGATAATAAAATAATAATTCATCAGAACAACCTGTGGCCAAATGTGCTTCATATATCCAAGAACAAAGCTAGGCATTCAAAACACTTTCGAATACAGCGATAGGACTGCATTTGGGAAAAGGACAACACTGTCTGCATTTTTTATTGAAGATGGTTTCCATGCTCGATAGACATGCGCAAATCACTCGTTACCACGAATTTCCATCGAAAAACAAAATCGTAATTCTAGGAAATTTCAACAGGTATCATGATACCTTGCATTGAATATGGCAACTGTGCAATCTCTATCTAATAACAGTATACTGTATGAAGGCGATCTTTTTCGTTATTTGATTTTAGACGGCATTGTTTTTACATGCTTTTTCTGTCCTATGACGTCGACCGGAAATCGAAAGTATACTCATACGTAAACAAAAGCAAAGGCTTTGGAATTTTCCACAATGCAGCTCTGTCGCCGTGTTTAGAAGAATTTTTATCCCCTAGCTTTGTTCTTGGATATGTAAAGCGCATTTGGCCACAAGTTGTTTTCGTGAAATATTATTAAATTATCAGTTCTGGTGCGAATACGGCAGCAGACTTCCAGAAACCAGTGGTGCCTACAGTCGACTCTATGTGTTGATTACACATGTGCTTCGTGTTCTATACATCCCAACCTTCATTTTGATGAATAATTTGTGTATATTTAATTTGAATTGAAGGAATATCAGAGGTGAGAATTTTCAAAATAAACAAAATGTCATTACTCATATAGGCCCTTAAAAGGTTTAAATATCTGTGCAAGATCGACCTATAATTTAGTCCTTCGAAGCAATATATGTGATATAACCGTTGATTTCTTCGAGTAAATGCAAGATATTTTGACAGAGCCGTCACCGAAAACTGCCCTCGGTATTTAGTAGGTAGCTTGGTAATTAATAGGCTACCTCGATGTGGTATGAAGCGAGTAAGTTCTAAATGGGAAACACAACACAGATCACTGCAATACTTGATAAAAAATAAAACTCCCATCAGCTTTTATCCGGGCTTTGGGCCAGCAGAATTTTTCAGTTCTGACAGCTCTAAAGTTTGTTAAAAAAATTTTTTTTGGTTTATTGTTTTGCCATTATTGGCTTTATGCCGTTATTGTGCTTTTGTGGCCTACTGTGATAATTAAGTATCGCTCGGCTGTGCCCGATACCCCAAAGCTACAACATGTATTTTGGAGGTGTGTGTGTGGGGGGGGGGGGGGGGGGGGTCTTGTTGACACTTTTTGTTTTCGAGGTTTTCACCTTCTTTACCTGGCCACGGAAACGTTAGTCAGTAACTTTTACTTTTAATTCGTAGGTCCCGTTGGTCAGCCGAAAGTGCTGACCACGTCTCTTGCCTTAAGGCAAGTTTTTTTTCGTCGTTGGCGAGGGAAAAATCACCACTTCCGAAAATACTATTCCTGATGTCACAATATTGGTTCATAACAATTTTACTGTCATAACAAAGAAGAAAATTGCCGACTGTCACAAAGAGAACCAATTCATAAGTTACGAAGTGATTCAGAATTCACACTGTCGCTTACTGAGGTGAAGCCACTGTAAATACTAATTACCAAGCTACTTACTGGATACCGAGGGCCGCTTTTTCAGTGCTGGAACGCTATTACTTTAGCGCCCATAATTCCCAAATATGGCATTAAAACCATGCACATACTGCTTAAATCTATTTATATATTCATAAAACACCACCCGTACCATTTTCACCCCTTTCCACCCCTATTTTCCTTCACTTCGGAAAACACGACACCCCTCGGTATTTAGTATGACTCCTTCCCTAACTCTGGAGACACCTCTACTTGTCCCCAACGCTAACTTGTACTACGGAATTCCTGGACCGACATTCGACATACAACATACCAGATATGAAATTTAATTCCGTCAACACTGACCAATCAAATACAACGTACGACATACGAGATACGACGTACAACATACGAGATACGACATACAACATACCAGATAGTGTGCCATATGAAACGCGACCAGAAAGTACGGTCCATTTCGTAGATCGCAATGTACTTTATCATTCTTGCCGTCTTATGCAAACGATTAACTCTTGAATGCTGCTGGCACATATTCACCCCAAGACAGAAATTATCTTGCCACTGCAATATGTATAAATTTGGGCATATTTGATCAAGTTTTCTCCCTGTAAATTAAATGGGTTTTTTCACCAATGATTTCTTGAGTTGAATTTGTATGAATTTTTTGGAAGACTCAGTAGAAAAGAGATGCAAGCTGCAAACCGAGAGGTCCTCGGCTCGAATCTCACCTGCGGGAACTGAGTTTTGTCCTTCGTCAAGACACTTAATCCCAGTTGTCCACGCAGGGGGCACCGTGGCACTGTGTACTAAGGCATACTGCACGTCGATGGTGCACCTGTCTTCAACCAATGCTAACCCTGCTTCTGTGGAGTTAGTACGTAGGGAGTCTGACAGTTGCTCGGTGGTTCTCTCGATCCGGGTATTCCGGATTCCTCCACCCGTAAAACTGCCGACACGAGGTGACTCTGGCTGTTGAAAGTATCGTTAAACCCCAATAAATAAATAAATATATAAACGAGGTTACCCTGGCTGTCAAAAGTATCGTTAAACCCCAATAAAAAAATAAATAAATACATTTTTCATAAAATCTAGTCATGGCTGTTTTACTGCAGCCATGAGCAGATGTAATGGAAAATACCTGGAAGATACTCAGCAGGTTGAGTTAATTGCAGATATTTCCACTGAGGATACAGCACAGCAGAATTAACTGCAGTGCTTATGTGCAATGATGGGATATATTCAGATCGTAAATGAATTTTGAATTGACTCTCTGTGTCTTAAGTAATATAGCATGTACCTGAACTTCCCTCGTTATTTATTTATTTATTTATTTATTTATTTATTTATTGGTGTTTAAGGTCACATATTTCTGCACAATGGCTAACCATGATCATGACAGTTTTACGGGTGGAGGAAGCCAGAGTACCCGGAGAGAACCACCGAGCAACGGCGAGCAACTGTCAGCTCCCCAACATACCAACTCCACACAAGCAGGGTTAGCATTGATTGAAGGCAGGTGCACCATCGACGCCCCCACGAGGGCAATGGGGGTGAAGTGTCTTGCCCAGGGACACAACGCGGTTGCCGCCGGTGAGATTCGAACAAACCTCACACCCTATTATTATTTATTTATTAAGGTTTAATGACACTTTAACAGCCAAGGTCATATCGTGTCGGTGACAGTTTTGCGGATGGAAGAAGCCGGAGGAGAACCACCGAGCAACGACGGGCAGCTGCCAGCTCCCCAACATCGTAACTCCGCACTGCAGCACAGGCAGGGTTAGATTGGTTGAAGACATGCGCACCATCGACGTGCCCCCATGTGGACAAACGGGGTTAAGTGCCATGCCCAAGGACACGACGCAGGAGTCCGAATCGATCGCTCAGACGGTCACCCTTCCAAGGACTAACCGGGCTCGACGTTGATTAACTTCGGTGATCTGACGAGAATCGGTTACCCCAATGCCACCGGACCCTCGCACACCTTATACTACCACACCAGACAACCATGCATTACTCTCACTCCACGTCATAATTCTAGCCGCACAAGCATTACGTACTACCAAACAGTCATGGGATAATATGAAGCATATGGTTGATTAGGAGTACCAAGAGCTAACGGGACCTACAGGGTATATAATGCCTGTACTATACTACGATATCGCTCCCGTACGAGAAGCCTGACCACCCTTACATCATATTAGACTGTATAGTGGACAACAACAGCGATCAACGTTTCAATGACTTCGAGTGCGCATCATGACGACTTCAATAGCAGCGTCAACCGTTTCGTGAGGACAAAATTCAACAAAAAGCTCTCCCTTCCCATCTCCTTTCCACAACATACCCCTACTATATATGCAGTTTGGAGTGGTGACGAAATTTTGCTCAGAAAACATTTGCTCCCCCCCCCCCAAAGTCCGGTTCCTATGGGAATTTACCACCGCCTGCTCCCCAAAAAGCCCGGGTAATGATGAACGTTCGGGTACTACTGTCTTATTTCCAGTTGCATAGCCATGTGGGAGGGTGGCACCCCCCCCCCCCCCTCCAAAGCAAAAAAAAAAAAAACCAAAGAAAAACTGAGTGATCCCCCAGGTGATGTGGCCTAATTATTGATGTCTTCACAACTTATAAATTATGGACACATACAGACTCAGAGTCAAGGAAATTGCGTTTGTCTCGAATTTCAATTTTTTTCAGGGGGAGGCCCCCGCCCCCGGTGAGAGGGGTGTCCCCTTCTTGTGTTCGCCTTCCATCTCGCCGCTACGTGGCTCGGATGATGCTGCATGCGCATCCCATTCTGTATACCCCTATTACTTCAGCGATCTGAACGTAGCGGGTATAGGGAAGGGGGGGGGGGTGTAGCCGCTACGTTCAGATTGCTGAACTAGTCCCGCTAGATATTACTCTTGCCCCCCCCCCCCCCCTCCCTAACTTTGATATCCTGGCTACGCGTCTTCTTATTTCGCGCCATCGCACGTCCGAAACCTTATTTCTTTATTTTGATATATTTATTCGTTTGGCCTATTCGTCTTTTGGGAGGGGACAGTAGTCATCATAAGTCCCCTTGGTGATGGACCGAACAACTTTTTTTTGGTTGATGGTGGGATCGTGGGAAGGACATCAATTTTTACATCAACGTTCGTTGTATCTAGGCTCTATGTCTAAAAACTCGAAACAATTCCATGATGGCCAACAACCATAAGGACAAGTCCATGGGAGGTTTGTGTTCGGAATACAAAACACCATCACTGGATCAACTAGTACTTTCCGACCTTGTGTTTTAAAGAGTAATTAGGCCTAGACGACTTCAAAATTTAACCTAGAGAGTACATGTAGGCCTATTTTAGCCCTCTTGCACAATTGCATAAAGATGTAGGCAAAACCCGAGAAAGGTTGCCAACATAGGCCAAATGGTAATAGATATGAAAAAGCGGTGTAGCTGTCTTATAAACTGCACAAGTGGGGATTAAGTAAATAGCCAATCAAAAGAACGCAAGTCATAAGGGAAATCTTCAATCAGGCCCATAAAGTAATTGTTAAAATTGGAATGGTTGGCCTCTGTTCATAAATTATGAAATCCGAACACCGCCCCCATCTCTAAAAAAACCCAAACATGAACTTGTCCTTATGGTTGTTGGCCACCATGGCATCGTTTCGTATGTTAAGACATGGGGCCTCATAGGTGCCGCCGGCTGGGATGGGAGATTGGGGGGGGGGGGGGGGGGGGGGGGTCAGGCTGAGAACGAATCCCCTTTTACGTTGTTTTTTTTTTTTTTTTAAAAAAAAACGAAGAATGCTAATAAATCACCAAAAGTCCACCAGAGAGATCCATTTAAAACTCAATTTAAAAATTTCCCCGGGGGACTTGTCTCGCCCCCCCCCCCCCTCCAGTATGCTTGTGCCTTCGGCTAGCAGGACAAATATTCCTTCGCCGAGGGGGCGAAAAAGTCAAGGTCCGAATGACCCGGGGGGGGGGGGGGGCGAAAAAGCCAGAGTCCGAACAAACCAAGGCTCGAGAGAAGCAAGGTCCGAATAAGCCGGATACCCTTGGGCACCTGCCGTACCCTCGGTGTACCTTTATTTTTTATCAAAGTCGAACCCGTTTTGAAATATCCTGGCGACGCCCATGGGCCTTGATACAACGGACGTTTGTGAAAAAATTGAGTCTACTCCAACGCCACGGGTGTCCTTCCCACCACGGCACAGGAGCTCGTTTCAAACAATGATTCAGGAATAAAATAATATTTTTAAATCCAGTTATACTTATTTTATAATATTATTTTATTCCTGAATCATTGTTTGAAACGAACCTCTGTGCTCCCACGGTCCCGATCATGAACAAGTCAGAATAAAAGAATCATTTGGATTGGCCAAACAAAACACGAATTACTCGATTGGGCGTAAAGATCACGGGTATTTTGCGGCTTATTATGTCGTATCTCGCATGTCGAATGTCGATCCAGGATTTCCGTACACCCGGAAACGTTTTCAAATTTTCAAGATATGAGATTCTGATGGCTACTGTAATCGTATTTTGGAATGCTGGACGACCCATGGACGAAACGGCCCAGAATGATTTTGGTCAGGACGGCCCAGATTTTGAGACGGAACGGCCCACATTTCGAGACAGAACGGCCCACATTTTTGGACAGAACGGCCCTTATTAAAAAAAAACTCATTTATTATAAAAAATATTTCGTATGCCCCCATTATTTTTTTTTACAAAAGTAGGCCTACTTAGGGCGGTATTGAAGTTGATTATTTTATTATTATTATTATATTGAAGTTGATTGGAGGTCACTTATGACATTAACATTTTCTTGTAGTCATCCCACAACTTATTTTGACTGGTACTGTAATCTAATGTTTTGTGGGTAATGTCAGCGGCATAAGAAATGAGGGGTTATAAAAAGGTATTTTAACTGCTCTGTTATCCAAATTTTGTGTAAGCCAGGGAGGTTGAGGATTGTGTTTTGGTTTCCTTGCTTCTGATCTAGCGTTGCCCTTCCCGGGCCTTGGGCTGGATATGGAAGCCAAAACAGTAACATTGAATAAAGTGTCGGAATGTGATGACTTGCCCAATCCCTTCGTCGTCACGGTGCATTATCATTCCAAAACCTCAACTCGAAGCTGTCTTTATAATTGATTCGATCCGACATGACTTTAACTTTAAATTTGTCCGACTTGTCTTTGAAATTGGCCCGAGTTATCTTCAAGTTCAAAAATGTCCAATTTGACGTTGTCCTTAAAGGTGGTCCGACTTGTCTTGGAGCGAGTTGTCTTTGGGATATTTGTAATTCGGGAAAGGGGCGAAAAGTTGTTTTGAATTCGAGACGAACGAACATGATATGTGACGTTTGTCCCGTAACCATTTGGGGTTATCAGTCTGACCACTCTCGAGGCCACCTCGAAAAAGCAGTTACCAATTCGCGCCGAATATTCTTTGCCCAACGAATGAAAAATGTCATCACTTGTCGTTTTGATACAGAGGCTTATCGCGTTAGCAATTGGATCATTTTACGCGTCGATAGTTATTGTTATATGTGCCGCTCGTAACTTCAAACACCCCATAAAATTTTGGTCGAAGAAAAAGCGAGACTACCCACCGGCATGTCTAAACGATACAAAATTGGGACAGCACAATTTTATTCACTTGGAGGTACATATAACTGTATGATAAAGTAAATACAATGATTCCTTTGTTGTCCAAAATACCACTCACAAATCCCCCTCACTCTTAAAACCCAATAAAACAAGCAAAAAAGTTCAGTGAAAGTGGACCTTGGACTTGGTCGATGTGGAGCTCTGGTGTCTAACGGTCATCTGGTGACTACCTCTTTTCGAACCGCATTTATTTGTGTATGTAAATGAAGATTAAACAGCCACTCGATTTTAGACTGTTCACGTGGCAGATAAAACTGACAATATCCACTCCTTTTAATATCTAATTTTTAATACAGTTTTCAAACTTCAAGTTCTGGGGAAAGTGGAAAAAATACAATCAAAGTTTTGACCATTGGACCTGAAACTTGAGTCTGGAAGTCAGTGTTTAGGTGTGAAAATAACAGTACAGTGGAACCCTGTTAATTGAATAGCCACTTTGCCAATGGAAATTATTCAATTAACAGGAGTATTCAGTTAACAGGGATTGTGTCACTTTCCTGTATTCTAGAGCTAAACTTAGCATTTATTCTCTCTTAGCTCTGTCAAACAAGATATAATAGATTAAATGCCTATTTTGGATGGACTGAGGCCAAAAGGTCTATGAACAAAGGAAAACTGGGGAGAGTCAGGGTAATTTCTTGACAGGTTACAAGGTTTTTTTATTCAGCTAACAAGAGTTTACTCTTTCACCTACATTCAATTAACAGGTCAAATTTGTACTGGAGGTATGGTAAATGGTTTTGTGTTGGGAAATTATATTCAATTATTAGGGTTTTTCAGTTAAGGGATATCCAATTAAGTGGGTTCCACTGTGACAGTAACAGAAAGAAATCTGAGAATCAACAACAATAACTTGAACTTAACTATACTATATTAAAATTTTATAACAAAAAATATATTGAGAATAAAATGATGTCAAATGTTTTGCACTATTTGGTGGTGGTGGGGTGGCTCAGTAGGTAGAGGTGCATGCTGCAAGCCGAGAGGTCCTTGGTTCGAATCCCACCTGCGGCAACTGTGTTGTGTCCTTGGACAAGACACTTCACCCCCATTGCCCACATGGGGGCATGGTGGCACTGTGTAGTAAGGCATACTGCATGTTGATGGTGCACCTGTCTTCAACCAATGCTAACCCTGCTTGTGTGGAGTTAGTATGTTGGGGAGCTGACAGTTGCTCGTTGTTGCACGGTGGTTCTCTGGATACTCTGGCTTCCTGCATCCGTAAAACTTGCGGTCATGATTAGCCATTGTGCTAAAATATGTGAACTTAAACACCAATAAATAAATAAATATTACACTATTTGGTTTACAGAAAGATAAAAACAGAAGTACGTACTTATCAATTAGTCCAAAATAAAGTTCAATAGAATCCAGTTATCCAGTGATGAAGAAACTATCTAGTTGGTATAACAATGTCCAAGAATGTGTCTGCAAAAACAGTATCTAAAAAACTAATGAAATGTGTGCTGCAAATTTCAGCAGTCTCTGATAAATTCCAATAAAGCACTCAGCAAAATTCAAATGGAAGTAACACCCAGTAAGTACTGGCACCACATGTAGTTTTAAACAAATCCAGTAGACTCCTGGCTTTTCACAAAAGTAAATTCTTGCTCACAAAAAGAATAAATTCTCTTCAAAATTCACTTTTGGAAATACTTTTCCAACACACCTGATGCACAGATCTAAAAATATTAAGCAGAATATATAATAAATTCTCAGCTGCCTCTATAATAAATGCACCTGTCATGTTATAATAATCTCCAATGTTCAACTAATGCTGAATGATTTCTCAATGCCCTGTTTATTAATAGAATGCCTGAATTCTGTTGACAGAAGTTATTTGTATAGCCTTCAGATAAAGTTCTAGAATAAGAAATTTCTCCAATGTTCTATTTTCCATTAATTATGATTGTCTAATTAAAGTCACATCATTAAGTTTTTAGATGATTTTGTCTAATTTCAAATAAACAAATGTGACCCAATTAACCAATCAGTGAGCTAAAATAGATTCTGTGTAACAGTACCTGTAAACATGTTGAAAGATACATTCAAAGGTCACTCAGTGTAAATAAGTGATCACACAAGCCAAAGTCTGCTTATTCTAATTAAAGAAAAAAATAACCTTAGAAAATATTAATTGCTTTATAATTATTAACCAAGACATTTCACTTCTGATATTATAATAGGGGGCCATAACATTCATTTGGATGAAATTTTGCAAATGCTGCCTGTACTTTGTTTGTCTCATAGAAATTATTGCCACATTGAAAATGGATCTGTGGCATATATACTCTCCACCTCACATTTTTTATGTGAAATGTTTTTTGACATCTTTTTTAAAAATTGGTGTTGTCCAGGCATTTGTCTGTTCATTCATCTGTTAACTTTGGGCTATACTTTTTAATAGGAAGAGATATCACAATAAAACTTAACTGGTAGAGTGCTGGAAGCCCATATTTGGGCTTTACTCCGAGGTAAAGGTAGTGCAACTTGAAGGCTTCAAACTTAGTGGATGTGCTTTGTATTATCTCTGAAGTAATATTATTTAGTCTGTAAGGACGTGTCTTGTTACAATTTATGGGAGAGTGCCTGTAGGCACTCTCCCATAAATTGTAACAAGGCAAAGCTATGTGAACAAATTTTGATGGCCAAAAATAATTTAGCACTCAACCAGTTAAACAACTTACCACCACTAAACAGTGAATCAAAATTCATGACCCACCTACCAAGGTCAAAGTCAGAGATGGAGATAAACTCATGAAATCAGCATGCACATCAACTTTTTGGTGTGCATGCAGCATGACATAATTTTATATAGTGGATGGAGATATGACTATAAAACCTGCACTACATATGGCCCCCCCAACGGATCGTGCATCATGATTAAAATTCATGTCTGACCATTATGGTGACCAACTAAGGTCAAGATCACAGAAGGAGGTCAACACATGGAATCAGCATGCACATTAACTTTCATGTCCAGAACAATGTAGTTTGCATACAAAATTCACGAGTGACCGATAGAGGTCAACACATGGAATCAGGGTCACAGATCAGGGTCACAGATAGAGGTCAACACGTGGAATCAGCATGCTCATTAACTCTTTCATGTCCAGACCATTCCTTTTATACTGCCTCTCTCTGGAACAGGTCTTATTATTATGGTATGGCTGTGTCCATCTATCCATCCATCTGTCTGTCCATTGGCTTTTTAGCTCGCCTGACTTTCAGTCTTGGGAGCTATAGTGATCACTCGCCGTCCAACGTCTGTGAACATGGTGTTTGTGTCTTCTCTTCCCAAACTGCTGACCCCGATTTAATTCAAATTTGAGATAATAGTTTGTTATGACATCGCATTGTGATTTTGTTCAAATCAAGTTGCCTTGCCCCTCTGTAGGGCCACGCCCCAAAAATGTGCTTAAATCTTAAAACATCTTCTCATGAACCAGCAGTAGCAGAGACTTGATATTTGGTGTGCAGCTTCCTATTGAGGTGTAAACTTGGGTTGGTTCAAGAGAAGTTTGAGGATCTATATTTGCCTTCGTTATGGGAGGGGCAAGAATTTTTGCCCCACCCAAAATTTCTATTTTCCAAACCAAGAGGCTGATTTGAACAAAATTTTCTTTAAAAATCATCTTCAGATCCAACAGTCGGAATGTTTTGATGTTTGGTATGCAGCATCCTTAGTGGGGTGAGATTCAAATTTGTTCAAGCCAAGTCCATGGGTTCATATTTGGGCTCACTGTGGGAACACGAATTATAACTTAGTTCAATATGAGGAATATTTTTCAAAAATCTTCCTCTTCACATCCACCAGTTTAGAATCTCTTGATATTTGGTATACAGTATCCTTAGGGAGGTGAGATATAAGTTTGTTAAAGCCAAGTCCCTGGGTTCATATTTAGGCTTCCTGTGGGAGCCCGAATTGTGCCAAAATTTATATTTTCTGAACTCAGAGGCAGATTTTACCAAATTTGATATGAGGACCTATTGGGCCATAAGTACCTAATTTATGCCCCTCCCCCCCCCCCCCCCCCCAAATTTTCCTGTCACTCCATGGGAACCTCAGGACCTACAAATAGAAAAAAATTAAAATGCCCATATGTTCAAAACTACACAGTACTGAGATTTTTATTTTGTGTGAAGCTTCCTGAGGAACAGCAAAAAGGAATGGTCCAAAAAAAATTGCATTGGTTTTGTTTTATCATAGGGTACTTTTCCAGGACTTTGAAAAAGTGCGGATTCAGCATTTTTTAACACTGGGTAATCGGGAAAAACATTTACGACTCTTCTTCTCTCAAACCACTGCTCTAAAAGCTTTCAAATTTCACAAAAAACATCTTTGGAAGATTGTTTCACATCAGATCCCTTGGTCCATATTTGGGCTCTCTATGGGAGCCTAAATGTTTAAATTAGTGCAGTATGAGGAATATTCTTTAAAAATCTTCTTCTTCAGATACAACATTTGGAATGTTTTGATATTTTATATGCAGCATCCTTAGGGGGATGAGATTCAAGTTTGTTCAAGCCAAGTCCCTGGGTCTATATTTGGGCACCCTGTGGGAGCCCGAATTATAACTTAGTTCAATATAAGGAATATTCTTCAAAAATCTTCTTCACATCCACCAGTCAGAATCTTTTGATATTTGGAAAAATGGCATCCCACTGGAGGTGAGATTCAAGTTTGTTCAAGCCAAGTCCCTGGGGTCATATTTGGGCTCTTTGTGGGAGCCCAAATTATTACTTAGTTCAATATGAGGAATATTCTTTAAAAATCTTTTTTTTTAGATCCACTGGTCAGAATCTTGGGATATTTGGTATAAGCTTTTCTTAGGAGGGGCAGATGCAACTTGTTCTAATCAATTCTCTGGGTTGATATTTAGGCTACCATATCAGTTGAGTGCCCTCAGGCCCCTAGGGCCTCTTGTTTGCTTGTCCACTCAATAACCTCAAAATCAAATGCACTATGGATCCTATTTTTTTATGGGGGATTAGTGTTGACTGGAGGAACGTTCCTTTTGATAATCAGTTTTCTGTCATATCCAACATGGCTGCTATGGTTGGCATCTTTGATTTTTTGTAATTTTTGCTTGTCCGCACAATAACTTGAAAATGAAATGCACCGTGGGTCCTATTTTTGTGGTTGATTAGCATTGACTAGGGGAAGATTTCTTTTGGTAATCAGTTTTCTGCCATGTCCAGTATGTATGGTATATAGATTTTTGGTAATTTTTGTTTGTCTCTGCAACAACTTGAAAACAAAATGTCCCTTGGATCCTATTTCTTTGTGGTGGAGTAGTGGTGACTGGAGGACAGTTCCATTAAATAATCAGAATTCTGGTATAACCCATTGTGATGGACTGACGGTTTTTGCTTATCTTTGCAATAACTTGAAAAGAAAATGATTCTTGTTTGTCCTTCTTTAACAGTGGATTGGACATGGCTATAAGAAGGTTCTTTTTGATAATCCGCATTATGGGCTCTCCAACATGGCCGCCACAACAGCCATTTGGATTTTTTTGTGAATTTTGTTTTTCTGGGCAATCTAATATACTAAACGATAGACCTTTTTTTTTGTTGACTACTTTTTCTCCTTTTCTGACAGCATATATGCCAGAAATTGCTGCACTGAACCTTAGTATTCATTTGAAGCAATGTTCTCAACATCCTTGGGGCTTCATAGATTTCAATTTTTTGAGAAATTAACGAAAAAACAAAGGAATTCCCACATAAAGTATTTTTAGATAAGTAGTGACATCATGTGGACATCCCCTGTCAGGCATTTCATTGACCAGGCGAGAATCCAGTCAATTTTTGCTTCAAGCTTGTATTCAACATATAGATATCGTGTAGCGACCGAGAATGCCAAACAAATGGAAAAGAGAAAATTCTACTCTTTTCACACAAGTTATTCAGTTATTATGAATTTTTCACTTCATTCTAACGACCTCTTGAAAAATTGTTTCAAAGGTATGTTGTAGTTACCAGTTCGCATTTCAGAACTGAAATGGTTAACTACACTCTACACTAAAACATTTAGGTCACTGGTAGCTGGAGTTCACTACAACTGGAGACAGACCAAAACACATGGCGACTTGGGCTAATTCAAATCGCAGTTAGTCCACAATACTGTCGAAAAAAACAACGAAAATACAAAGCGAACTTTATCCGACAGTCTTCAATACTCTTCATTTGGAACGAGGACGACAGTTGTTAACACAACTTCATTCAAATCGCTATTCGTTCACAAAGTTGTAAATCGATGTGAGAACCACGCGTTATATATCGGGTCATCCTGAACACCGACAACCCCCATAATATTTATTTATTTATTGGGGTTTAACAATACCTTCGACAACCAGGGTCACCTTCTGGTGGACATTTTAGAGGAAGTCAGAGAACCACCAAGCAATGGCAGGCAACTCTGACTCCCAAACATACTAACAGCAAGCAGGGTTAGCGTTGATTGAAGGCAACTGTACCATTGACATGTTGTATGCCTTAGTACACAGCGCCACCAATGCCACCGCCCCTCTTTAATAGACAAAAAAATCGAACACCCCCTAATAGTTTAGGGTCATTTCAGCCCACGACTGGGTGAAAATAAAACACTTCAATGAACTTTTGTTTAAAATGCCTGATCCCCTCTCTCTGAAAGTATATAAAAAAATCTTAGTCAATTTTGTAACATTGCCTAATTTCCAACAAAACTGCGGAAAGGGGTGCACCCTTCTTTTCTGTATCTCTGCAACTGGATAAATAAATTATACATTACAAAAATCTACGTCGAAACTTTTGGCGGGGAATGCGTTTCTCCTTCTATATCGACACAACTGAATTAATACTGTGCATTATATGTGTTTTGACAAGGGAGTTTTTTTCTGAGTGTTTTCTTTCAATAGAAATATCAGAATATCAATTACGTTTCTCCATTAATGTTTCCTCTTATTCCCGTACATGCACAGGTTTTTTTCTAGTAACTTAAAAAGGAATAACCTATGGATCTAATTGTTTTCAGGTGTATTGTTGGTAACAATAGGAAGGTTCTTTCAATAATCAGAATTCTATCAATTCAACATGGCCACAATGCAGCCATTGAATATTTTGTAATTTCTGCATGTCCAAGCAATTACTTTTAAAAGGAGTGACTGATGATTCCAATTATTTTCTGGTGCATTACTTTTGGCTAGAAGAAGTTCCTGTTCATATCAGAATTCTGGCATAATGATATCCAACATGCCCAGCCCATAGGGAGGTGGTCGGGGAAAATACTCCCAAAATCTTTAAAAATCTTCATCTCATCATGAACCAGTGGGAACTGTAACTTGATATGTGACATGGAGCTTCCTTTTTGTGATGTAAAATCAAGTTTGTTCTAGTTTGTGGATTAATATTTGCCTTTGTAATGGGAGGAGCAAGATTTTTGGCTCCACCTTAAATTTCTGTTTTCTGAACTGATGGTCCAATTTGATATGTGGTATTATTGAGTCATAAGTACTTGATTCATGCAAAAAAATAAATTTCCTGTGTCCCCATGGGAACCCCAGGAGCTAAAAATAGAAATATTTTCAAATGCCGGTATTTCCCAAACCACATGGAACAGTTTACTGTTATTTGGTATGAAGCATCCTCAGGACCAGTAGAATTGATTGGTACAAAAAATAGCCATCGGTTGTGTCAGGGTGTTCTATAGGGGTGGGGTGGGGAATAAAAAAGTGCTGAGTCAGCATATTTGCAAAAGATTTCAAAAACACTTTTCTCCAGAACTGCTATTAAATCAGCAATCTTTTAATTTTTGGTATACAACATCCATATGGGGGAGGGGGGGGGGGGGGGGGTCCAGTTACAAGTGTGTTAAAATGAAGTCCCTTGGTTCATATTTGGGCTCAATACAGGAGCCCAAATTTTTATTTTAGGGCAATATTGGGAATGAATCTTTTGGTCATTATTTTTTTGCTTGTCCATGCAATAATTTAAAAAAATGAATGACCAATGGATCCAGTTTTGCATTACTAGTGACTAGGAACGTTCTTATTGATAACCAGCATTCTGGCAAATCTAACATGACTTCCCTGTCCAAGCAATAACTTGAAAAACAAATGACTAATGGATCCCATTTTTCTAGATCTGGCAGTAAATTAAGATGCAATTGAAATTATAAGGTACATTTTACCATGCAAAATGACTGGCTTTATATGAAGCGGCCATGCAGTGCTCTTGTTAGTAAAAGGAGTTAACACAATAAAACATATACAAAATATGTACCACTAAGTGGTATGTCGTGTACAAAATTCACAACCAACCTATCAAAACTGCTCTTTTAACCACCACTAAACCTCCCCAATGCCACATTTAGCCCACATCTAGCATCGCAGAAGAGCTTTTGGTTTGCTGTTGCCCAGCACTCAGAAATTTCTGGGGAGAATCCAGATATTTCACAACCTAACACTGACCATTCAGATTTTATTTGAAGCTGGTCCATCCCCTGACTTTACATAGTAATTGATTCACCAACAAACATTATTTACATGCATGCAGACAAGGAAAACTAGATGCAAAGTTATGGGGACCATTTGCAATTTGAACAGAATACAGTATTGTAAAACCTTTCTTGAGAGACCACCTGTATTGAGAGACCAGTGAAACAGTGTACCAAATACCTGTTTTGGGTTTCAGAGTCCAGGGTATTTATATCATTATTATATTATTTAAAAGCGATATTTATAATGAAAAGACGTGTTTTCGAAAGGGGGGGGGGGGTAACCCTATTTTTGTGCACAGTAATTCAGATAGCTTCTCCACTAACATTCCTGTTACAAGTACATCAAATCTGGGACATACCACCGTTCATTCATCTGCGAACTTTTTTCCTTCGGCTGGATCACAAGTGTCTCCTGATTCCGAGATATTAACAGTACATTTACTGCGTCACATTGTGCAACAGTTACAGGTTGATCATGGACAGGGTATACAGACTGTTTCTGATGCAGTTACTGCAGCATTACAGGCTACAGGGTCTTCCACCATTCCTACTTCCAGTGCCAGTCTGATGCCAGTTGGTCCTCCCCGTTTCGACCCGGTACAGGATTCCATCGTTCCGGGGGCCGATCCGTTGTCCAATGGGAATGTGATGCCATTCAATCCATTTCATCAGTCCATGATTACTCAGCCGCCTAGCGGGCACGGTAATGATCATATATTTTCTTCAGTTCCATTAGCACACCATGTCAGTCCAAAATTGAAATCTCAAATAGATGTATGGGCTAATGAATATGTTAATTTGGCAACCCTTCTTCCGCAGCAAGAGCGTGAAGCTACTTATTCCATGGCCATGCAGGTTGGTGACGAAGGTCCTTCTTTGGTTTTTGTTCCCAAACCTCTGAAATCTATCACACACTTGGCTCAATGGTTTCGTGCTTTTGAAATTTTTTGTTCAGTTTATGTAGAGAAATTTCCACATCAGATTCAAGCTCTTCTTAAATATCAGTCCAATATTCATCATATGTCATCAATTGGCTATGATGGATTTCTTATGATCGGGAATTTCGAACACTTTGGAAACTAATCTTTCTCTTCAATGGGATAGTCTCCATTGGGGGTTATATCTCAAAGCCATGCCCTCTACCAGGACTTCAGTCGGTGCTCAAAGTCAAAACCTGATTCATCCCAGGGTCAACTCTTTCAAAGGTAGGCAGCCACAGCAAGGCCGTTCAGGTGCTCCTAATGGATTTTGTTATAGGTTTCATTCTGGTCGACCCTGCCAGGGCAAATGTGGTTTTTCGCACCTCTGTTACCGTTGTCAACAGGATCATTGTGCTGCAAAGTGTTTAGAAGGGCCCGGACAATTCGAGGCAGAATTTTCGTGTGGGCAGAAATACCAATCACCCCACTGAACAGTTCTTTCCAGGAGGGGTTTCACCAGGGAATTTGCAATACCATAGTTGAGCCAGTGCAAGTAAAAGTTCTAAGTAAACTGTTACAGGGTTTTGATACATCTGCTGGTGCCACTCTTATTGACGGGTTCCAGCATGGCTTTCGAATTGGTGTGGGTACACCTGTTGTTCATGGGGAATCTGACAATCTCCACTGCGCTCATACCTTCCCGGCCATTGTTCAGAAGAAAATTGATAAGGAAATTAAAATGGGCAGACTCGAGGGGCCCCTTTTCCGAACTGCCTTCTTGTCCTGTTATTATATCACCGATCGGTGTTGTTCCCAAAAAAGCTCCAGGAGAATACCGTATGATTCATCACCTGTCTTTTCCATATGGCGCATCGGTTAATGATAGTATCGCCAAAGAAGAATCAGTAGTTCATTATCAATCTATTGATGACGCAGTTTGGGTTGTTTGCCAACTAGGGAAGGGTTGCTATATGGTGAAGACAGATGTTGAGTTGTCATTTCGTTTAATACCCATTCATCCTGCTGATCAACCGCTCCTCGGTTTCAAATGGAATAATATGTATTACTTTGATCTGTGCCTTCTTATGGGTTCCTTCTTCTTGTAAAATTTTTGAGAGTTTTAACTCTGCTTTGCAATGGGTGGCCGAACGGAAGTACTCTGTGCATCAGGTACTGCATGTATTGGATGACTTTTTTTTTGTCGCAAAAAGTTTTACAAACTGCCAATTAAATCTCCATCAGTTTTTGAAGATATGCAGTGTGAGCTAGGAGTCCCTATCGCACGTGAGAAGACCTTTGAACCTATATCCTGTTTAACATTTTTGGGTGTTGAGTTAGATTCTGTTGCAATGGTTGCCCATTTGCCGTCTGGTAAGTTGCTTAAATGTCAATCATTAATTACAGCTATGATCGGTCGGAAAAGGCTTCATTGCAAGAACTGCAGTCTAAAATTGGCCTGATTAATTTTGCTTTTTATGTGGTTGTGCCAGGTCGGGTGTTCTTACGACGTATGATTAATCTTACTATTGGTTTATCCCAGCCTCATCATCGAGTTCGTGTTTCTGAGCAGGTACGGCAAGATCTTCGCTTGTGGTTGTTGTTTCTTGATAGTTTCAATGGTAAATCTGCCTTTTTGCCGCCACAGTGGACTGATAATGACCAACTTACCTTTCACACAGATGCTGCCGGTAGCTTCGGTTTTGGTGGTATTTTTGGGACTGAATAGTTTTATGGTGCTTGGCCTGAGGTTGATAAACATTACAACATTGCTGTTCTTGAGCTGTATTCCAAAGTTTTGTCATTACATTTGTTTGGGTCTCGGTTCTGTGATCGACGCATTATTTTTTATTGTGACAATTCGGTGGTGGTTCAGTGCATTAACACTCAAACCTCCCGTGATTCAGTTCTCTTGCAACTTTTACAATGAGTTGTTTTAATCTGTCTGAAATATAACATTCTTTTTAAAGCTCAGCACGTTCCTGGCAAATCTAACAAATTAGCAGATGCTCTTTCTCGGTTACAGGTTCAGGAGTTCAAAATACTTGCACCTTCTTATCAGCAGCATCCTGTTCCCATTCCACACCACTCCAGCTTAACAGCTTTGTTGAGACCTTTGGGACATTAATGAACAATGCACTAGCACCATCAACCAGCCAGTTTTACCATCTCTCTTTCCATCGATTTGCACGTTTTTGTGAAGAATTCTGCTTGAGCAATTTGCTGCCCATTACTGTTGATAGGTTATGTTTATTTATTGCCCATATTTATAATGTTGGATATTCCTCAAAATATGTCGTCTCCTTGCTTTCTGGCCTCTCATTCATTCATAAAGTTGGTTGATAAACATTACAACATTGCTGTTCTTGAGCTGTATTCCAAAGTTTTGTCATTACATTTGTTTGGGTCCCGGTTCTGTGATCGACGCATTATTTTTTATTGTGACAATTCGGTGGTGGTTCAGTGCATTAACACTCAAACCTCCCGTGATTCAGTTCTCTTGCAACTTTTACAATGAGTTGTTTTAATCTGTCTGAAATATAACATTCTTTTTAAAGCTCAGCACGTTCCTGGCAAATCTAACAAATTAGCAGATGCTCTTTCTCGGTTACAGGTTCAGGAGTTCAAAATACTTGCACCTTCTTATCAGCAGCATCCTGTTCCCATTCCACACCACTCCAGCTTAACAGCTTTGTTGAGACCATTGAGACATTAATGAACAATGCACTAGCACCATCAACCAGCCAGTTTTACCATCTCTCTTTCCATCGATTTGCACGTTTTTGTGAAGAATTCTGCTTGAGCAATTTGCTGCCCATTACTGTTGATAGGTTATGTTTATTTATTGCCCATATTTATAATGTTGGATATTCCTCAAAATATGTCGTCTCCTTGCTTTCTGGCCTCTCGTTCATTCATAAAGTTCATCATTTGTGTGATCCATCAGATAATTTTGTGGTCAAGAAATTGCTTGTGGGTATCAAATGTCTGCAACCCTCTGTGGATGTTAGGCTTCCCATAACATTGCCTGTTTTAGGCAAGCTCATTACTACTCTCTCCATCTGTTCTGTGAGTGATTACCAATGCAAATTATTCCAGTCACTTTTTTCCTTAGCCTTTTTCGCCTTTGCGAGGTTTGGTATTTCTGTCCACTCCGGACACAAGATAAAGGTAAGGTTCTGCAATTATCTGATGTCAATTTTCATTCTGAGGGTCAGTCGGCGGGCTTCTTACTCATCTTTCGACATTTTAAACACAATTTGGGATGTAAACCCCACTATGTCAGGGTCACACCGCAGTCTGATCCTTCTGTCTGCCCTGTTGCATTCTTGAAGATTTTTCTTGCGCTGAGGGGCCTAACGTTTGGCCCCCTTTTCGCTTTTCCTGATGGATCACCTATTTTACGTCATACATTCAATGCTGTCTTGCAACGAGGCTTAAATGTATGTCAATTGGTCTCATCCGCCTTCAAAGGTCACAGCTTCCGTATTGGCGCTGCCACCTGGGCAGCCAATAGGGGTTTTACTGATTCTCAAATCAGGATGACAGGCAGATGGAAGTCAAATGCTTTTCGCAATTACATCTGCAGCTCTCCTTTGACGTGATCTCTTTCTTCAAGCTGTTCGAGAGTATTGGCACTTCCTTCAGTTTTTGCGGGGGCAGCAATTGGGGTTCCACATGATACAGGCATCCGTTGGTATTTATACCAGTCTGCATTAACTTAGTGTCCGTTGTGTCAACACTGCTGGGGCAGGGTTGCTATACTGTCTGCGGTAGGTCTGGGGTTGATGGTAGTTAGCATATCTATGTCCATGGTGCTATATCCCTTCTGCAGATATTGGCTCTCATGGATTGTTCAACCCTTTGGTTGTTATGGGACAATAATACTATTATATACATTGTTCTTGTTGCGTTCAGGGATGCGGGGGCATTCCTGGCTGCTTGTTTAGGGGTCAGCGCGGTGGCATTGTCCAGTTATATTGTACATAGCAAATTATTATGCACTCCTCATGTCGCGGGATCGAAGTCATTATACTATTTCATGTTCTGTTTATATTATTTTTGCTCATCATGGCTGTTATTCATTGCTAGCGTGGTGCTGTGCTACGATGGCGAATTATTGTTGCCTGCCAGTGGCTTTTCATGGGATTTGGCAACACTTACTGTGTAAGACTTGTCATTCATAAAGGTGATCAGAGTCGGCTGATATTTCAGTTGATACTCTTCTTGCAGTGTGAGGACACTGTTCTTTCCATTTTGAGCTTTGCTTGTTTCATTCAGGTACTTGTCACCTTATTTCGTTGCGGGTTTTTGTCAGGGGAGTTTCTCATCTTTTTGTTTCCCATTTTCCTTCCTTCCCTGCTGTTTTGTGGGCGGAATGCATCCCTCAACACATGCCACAGGTGGGTCCGGCAAAGGGATGCATTTTGGGCATTTTTTCATACCGCCCACAACAGAGGCAATATTTTCCAAAATGAAACTCCCCATAGAACAGTCATTATAATTATTCTACTACTCCTTTATTGACTACACTGTACTTATGATACATATATCAAACAATAAAATCTACATTAGTAAGTTACAGTGTAGTCCTAAAACACATACATTAGTTCTTATTCATTGCTGATAGCAAGTTGGGTTTTCCAGTCCATGGTGGCAGCATAAAATCTTCTTCTTCAGATCCACCTGTCAGAATCCTTTAACATTTGGTATACATCATCTCTTGGGGTGGTCAAATTCAAGTTAGTTCAAATTGGGTCCCTGGGTTGAAAATTTTGGGTCTGGTTCCGACTTTTTTGGACCAAAATTTGAAGAAAATTTTTTTTTTCTCGATTTTTTTTATGCGGTTTGTTCAATTTTGAGATGGGGGGGGGGGGGGGGGGGGGGGAATTTAGACTGAAAACTTTGGGTCTGGTTCCGACTGGACTTTTGGACCAAAATTTTGAAAAAATTATTTTTGTTTTTTATCCGTTTTGTTCAATTTTGAGACGGAAAATAAAAATTCAGCTTGAAAATTTTGGGTCCAGTTCGGACTTCGATATTTTGGACCAAAATTTGAATTTTTTTTATGCATTTTGTTCAATTTTGAGACGAAAAAAAAAAAAATTGTGTAGCCTGAAAATTTGGGGTCCAGTTCCAACTTGGAAATTTGGAAAAACAAATTAAGTTTTTTATGCGATTTGTTGAATTTTGAGACACAAAATTTTTTTTGGGTCCAGTTCTTTTCAAAATCGAGTTCCTTATCGGGGGGGGGGGGGGGGGGGGGGGGGGGGGGGGGGGGGACAGTTAGATGTAACTAAATGTTTGGCTGCAAAATATATTTTGAGAGATTGAGAGTGATTTTATGCAACCCCCCCCCCCCCCAAAAAAAAAATACCCCTATGACCACCAACCCCACTCCCCTCCCCCAGGGGTCAATTAAGCAGAGGAAAAAAAATTGCTACAAAATACGTTTTGAAGGAATTAGAATGAATTTATGTAAAAAAAAAAATGACTTCATTCCTCTGAAGTGTTGATGAGCCATGATTAGCTGAATGTGATCCAAAATACTACTTTAAAGAACTTGTTTAAGAAGACTTCAGATCCACCAGTCAAAATCCTTTCATATTTGGTATACAACATCCCTAGGTGGGTCAGATTCAAGTTTGTTCAAATCGGGTCCCTTGGTTAATATTTTGGCTCACTATTGGGGTCCAAAGTTTAACTCACTGCAATGTGAGGACATTTCTTTAATAACCTTCTTCAGATCCACCAGTCAGGATCAGATTCAAGTTCGTTCAGTTTGAGTCCCTGTCTTAATATTTGGGCTCTCTGTGGGTGTGTGGGGGGGGGGGGGAGCAGGGGGTGGCAGGGGAGCATGTTAGGCTCAGATTTGTTCAAATCCATTCCTTAGTGTTTTTTCACTAAAAATTTCATGACTTTATTCTTTTGTAGTGTTGATGAACCATGTCTAACTGAATGTGACCCCCAAATACTTCTTTGAACCACTTTGGCAGGTGAATGATTAAGGCCCCATGGGGCTTCTTCTTTTACTAATGGTGATGCCATATACAATTTTCAAAGTTTACCCCCACTGAACTGTCTTGGGGTCTGAATGTGTTATTACCACGGGCCCAACCACCATCCAGCCACCAGTGTTGGAAATTTGATGTATTTAAATGTAATTTTGTAAACTGAAGAAGGTTTTGAGCTTTTTGGGGGGAGCTCTCCTTCAAATAAATTGAATTGAGAATGAGATGCTCATGAGTCACCACTCTTTTCCCATGGAAAGATGTGATTAATTAAACCAAAACTCAAGAGAGTAAATGTCATTGGCAGGTATTTTCAGTGATGAAAAATAAATGGAATTTGTTTTGTGCAGTTGTACTATAGCTTATTACAACTTTTTCTGACAATTTCACATTATTGAAGGTACATTGTAACATACTTTCAGGAAGTGAAGTTACATTATGTTGCTAATGGTCAAGAAGGAAAACCTTTGATGTTGTTTATTCATGGTTTCCCTGAGTTCTGGTATTCTTGGAGATATCAGCTAAAAGAATTTAGCAAAGATTACAGGTACTGTAACAATATTCATTTTTTTTTATTTTATAAGCCCCCCCCCCCCCCCCTCCCACACACCCTATGCAATCTGCCTGTAGGAGGGTATACTACAGTGCCAAAAACCAAACAATTCTCAAGAATTCACATTTCATTCTGGTGGTGGTATTTTAACACCAAACTTTTGTGACGATCGACTGCGTAACAAAACTTTTTTTTCAAACTTCCAGCTAACGCATTGACCAAAATTGTTTGTGCCACATGGTCTTGGATTTAACATAACATCGACTCTCATCTGAATGGCATCTAAACACAGCCAGGTCATGTCGAAAGTATCTTACATTAAGCTGATATGTTATTTTGTGACACCCTGTTGGAAAGGGCCCTGAAAGATCTTTTCCATAGTACAGTCGCCGTGGACTTGTCAGAATCCACATGACTTGAAATTTAAGAGAGAAACAGAAATGATTCTCTCAAAGAAAACAATGAGAATCAGCTCTGATTCTCTCAAACTGTTCATATAGTACAATCGCTGAGAACTGGTCTTAACCCAGGGGTGAGCAGTGATGTCCATGCATGCATTTACCAGGTAATAAAAATCATCATCAGCAAAATTTTAATTAATGAAGCACCGGGTTATACCCGGTGCTTCATTAATTAAAATTTTAATGATTATTCCTATAGTTGTGTTTGGAATCTAATATTATTGCATCCGTGGAAATATTGCCCATCCGTAGAAAGTGACCAGTCCACAGCGGCTGTACTGTACTGTACTGTACTGTACTGTACTGTACTGTACTGTACTGTACTGTGTGTCACATAAAAACACTTGTCAAGAAATAGTAAAGGTGCACAATTATATTGATCTCTCACCAGAATAGATCATGTCATTCAAATACCTTGGCCAGTGTTAGTTATGCTTGTTATTAGCTGAGTTTCAGAAAACCTAGATTGTGCCCTATCTTTTAGTTTAGGGCCACACAAAATAAACTGGTTCTCCAGCAATTGCTTTTTTTCAAATCAGTAATGGAAGGAGGGTTTTATTTTTAATTTTTCTCGCATGTAAGAAGCATGAATTGAGAGGCTTTCCACTGTCTTCTTACACAGAAAATAAAGAAAGTGCATAATTATAGAAATATACTCATTTAGTTTTAAAAATAAAACTATTTTGTATCTTTAGTTATGCTCTTCAGATTTCAGTGTCCCTTCTTTGTGTATATTAATGCCCAGTCTCAGAATCACCTAATTTTGTAGTGATATTGGAAGGAAGACACTGCAAGACAATAAAAACCTCCAATGAGGGGGTTCAATTTCAATGAGGGATTCCCTGAGAATCAAAACAATATTTTTTGCCTAATCAATCCCTTCTGTTGTGAATTCATATATTGCCACTTGTAAACATGTTTATTTGTTCGTATCGTGTTGAGCAATTTTCCAGGTGGAGGAAGCCGGAGCACTTGGAGAGGCCCACTGAGCATTGGTGAACAACTATCAGACTCTCCAACTTACTAACAGAGTTAACAGTGATTAAATTGGTAGAGTGCTGGAACTTGGAAGCCCATATCTGGTGTTTATTCTGAAGTGCAGGTGCCACAACTTTAAGGCTTCATATTCTATGGACGTTCTTCATTTATTTATTTATTTTTATTTATTTATTGGAGTTTAAAGACACTTTCAACAGCCAGAATCACCTCGTGTCGGACAGTTTTACAGGTGGAGGAAACTGGAGAGAACCACCGAGCAACGACTAGCAACTGTCAGACTCCCAGTGTTTACAGTCCGTTCACTACTAGATAAATCGAGACTCGAACGAACTACATTAAATTGAACATATTTCACAGTGTTAAACTCTGTTGACTCAGGTCCAGTAAAATTACCAGTCGCGCACACTTGGGCTTTGGATTCTCACAAAAATGGTTGTGATAATCCATACCTGCTATGAGTGTCCCAGGATCTCATGAGGCAACCCTGGTTGAACCCCTTTTGTATACTGAAAATGCATGTTAAGCCACTACCAAACACAGCTTTTTAATTTTTAAAACATGAACTGAATTTAAGAATTTGAAAAAAAAGAAACACTACCACTTAAACCTGACAAATATGGATTTCATTGGAACCGGCTCATTGAGCCTGTTCCAGTGACAGCCTTATTTGTACAATTTTACTGACAAAGTGTCAGGACATTTCAGGTCATGTTAGCCTTGTATTGGTTAATTTGCTGCCATTATGTTAGGTAAAGAGTTAAACTGACTCAATTCTTTTCATGCAAATCCTGGCAGAGGTGCAGCAAAAATCTACATGGATTCTTACTGGTTTTGTTGCATGAATCTTTGACTGAATTGATTCTCGGATTATTGTCGAAAAATATAAGCCCTGTAATTACCAGAAAATAAATATTTATGTTGTACCTTTACTGAAAGAAAATATACATAATTATTGTTGAAGTGTTGCTTACTTTTTTTTATCATATGACTCGTCTGTTTTGTTCACTTTAAAACATTTGATATTTTGTTTTCATATTAATCAGTGATAAATAAAGCCTTCCGTCAATTTCATTGGTCAATTTCAAAACTAGACAATTTGATTGGCTGAACAAAATACGACTGGGCCACATTTTCATAATTTGCATAATTAGAGTTGGGAGATTTCATTGGTCAATTTCAAAACTGGACAATTTGATTGGCTAAACAAAATACAACTGGGTCACATTTGCATAATTTCATTAGGGAGAATTTACTCTATCTGTCCTATTTAGGGTGGGTTATATTGTATTAATCTTTTACCTGCAAGAAAAACTCCATTCATTTTTTTTTATATTTTCACTTTTTGCTTCCAAAACATAGGTTATGACCCCTCATTGGAACGAGCTCGACGAGCTCGTTCCAATGAGGGGTTATAACCTATGTTTTGGAAGCAAAAAATGAAAATTTTTAGTTATACGAGGATGTTTATTCCAAGTGCCGTCTGCAACTCAAGTTAGGTGATGGGTTAAAAAGTCATACTAAGTGGCTAATTTGTGTGTGTGTGTCATATGATAAATAGAATATGAAATGAGTGTTTTTCTCATATAATATTTATGAAACTCGTCCGAATATTCCATTTGGGCTCGCCAGAGGCTCGCCAAAACGGAAAATTCTTAGACTCGTTTCATAAATATTATATGAGAAAAATACTCATTCCATATCCTCTATTTATTTTCTGCAACACAAACAATCATGCTAAAAAGTACAGTACAGTCGCTGTGGACTGATTGTAATCCATGCATGGGCAATCCACACATGTGTTTCCCAGGAAATAAAAATCATCATCAGAAAAATTTTAATGAAGCACTGGGTTGTATTTCATTAATTAAATTTTTGATGATTATTCCTGTTATTAGTGTTTGGAATTTAATATTATTGCATTCGTGGAAATATTGCCCACCCATGGAAAGTGACCAATCCATGTCGGCTGTACTGTAGATGAACACTTTACCCTAATCCCTATTATTTGCTTATAAAAACACCCTGGTATGCTGAACAAAAGGAGGTGGCACAGAGAAATGATTCTGTTTGCCTATCACTTGCCTAAAAAGAAACAATGCAACTTATTTCTCATTTGCGTTCATTACTAAACCTCCAGATCAGACAAATTTATATGAATTGCCCTTGGTGTTCATTTATTGATTTCTGGAACCATGATATATTTTATAACAAGGATGCCTGTGAGAACCCTTGGAAGTGGAGAAGTGCTTGTTTACTGTGTTAAACTAAAGAAATTCTGCTATACTGGTAAAATAGGACTCAGAACCAATGCCTAAATGGAAGTCTTGAAAGTGAGCAGCATAGGTAAAAATCATTGGCTAAACTTGACTTCATACCTATGTTGCGGTCATGAGATAGTCAAAAAAGTAGCTAAAACACAAACAAATAAATAAATAAGTAAATAAATAAATTTATAAGGATGAGACTAACTGCTCATTGCAGTTCTGTGTGCCCTTCCCAACTGTGTATTCTAACACAGCATGTCAGCTTAATGTATGGAACTACAGTGGAACCATGTCAACAGCCACATTGCCAGAAAAATATATTCAATTTACAGGAGTATTCTTTTAACACGAATTTGTAATTTTTCTGTGTTCTTATGATAAGTTGGGCATTTTTTCTATTGTATCTTATTTGACAGAGCTTCTTGAGCTCTATCAAACAAAATATTAAAGATTATGTGCTTAGATTGGATGTATTGGGGTATAATTGGTCCATAAACATGGGGAATTCATTGACTGTGGGCGTAATTTGATATATCAGAAGACATTTTATTTAATTGACCCTTTGCCCAATTTATTATTTTAAATACCATTTTTTTTAATTTTTCAAAATATTTCAACAAAACCATATCATGTGACCCCTCGTTGGAACGACGAGCTCGTTCCAACGAGGGGTCACATGATATGGTTTTGTTGAAATTTTTTGAAAAATAATATTTTTTCAAATGCTGAATTTGCATATTACGCGGGTGGATGCGGACGATTTGTTGGGTAAAGGGTTAACTGGTCAAATATGTACTGTAGGTATGGTAATTTCGTATTGGAAATTATATGCAAATAACAAGATTATTCAATTATGAGATATCCAGTTGTGTGAATTCCACTGTATTGAAATAACCTGCCAGATTTTGCATTTCTAATCTCACCCTTCAAACTTCATGTATTTGTGTTCGAACTTGTAAATATTAGCTTGCCATTTTTCTTGCTAAATTTCTTTCTATTTTTTAAAAAAATGGTAAGTGATAAGGTTGCCACCCCCGTGGGAACCTAGGGAAGTGAACCAGAGCTTGTTTACTGTGGTAAACAAGCTCTGTTTTACCTGTAAAATAGGACTCAGTCACCAATGCTTGAGGTGGAAGTCCTCTAAAATTGGGCAATATGGATATAAATGATTGACTGAACTTGATTTTATCTCCATGTTGCGGTCGCAATTAGCCATTGTGCAGAAGATGTTCCCTCAAACACCAATAAATAAATAAAGGGTTGCCTAAGAAAGTAGGGTAATTTTCTTTCATGTCGCCTTGATTGCTTATTTGTGTAGGCCTATTAATAGCTATTCAGAACTGAAAGTAAAATATTTTTTTCAGAGTGGTTGCCATCGATCAGAGAGGATATTCAGACTCAGATAAGCCTTCAGGTGTAGAAAGTTATTCTGAAAAAAATCTAGTCAGTGACATCAAACAGTTGATTCCCGCTTTAGGTAAGTCAATTTTGAACTGACATTTCTATTGATTGTCAAAAACATTGTTAATTTAAAAGAACTAAAAACATTTTCACCCATGCTAACTGCTATGCACAAAAATTGTCTCTCATACTTTAATTCTGTCATCTAAATCTAGCCTATAACCTGAACAAGCTCATTCATTTCTCTTCCGTCCAGGCAGAAACACAATTAATAAACACCTGACTTAGTAAATTTTAACTTAAAATTTGGCATGTGTATTCTCAGGGCTCACGAAAAACCTTTTAAATCCAGTCCTTTCCAGTGTGATTTTTATCCGAGATGTTTTTGCAATATGAGTTATAGGCCTGTCATTTTGAGACAATCGATTGGTCGTGCCCTCTCCAGCTCACCTGATTTTTCTCAATTCCAGTTCAAAATTTCCCAATCTTAGTCCCCACTTAAACAAAAATTTAATTTGCAATTTGTTCCTGAAATGGGCTGTCATGAGGCTTTAGAAAAAAAATAATTACCAATAAGGCATAGAAAGAGTCTGAATTTAAGGGGAAACGGGTTCTTCTTTAACCTTTAAAGACCTGATTCCAGCTTTGATCACTTTTTACTACAATAAAACAGGTGCCCCAAATGGCAGTCTTATGTTAGATTCTAAGAACTTTGTCAGTTGTTTTGAAGCTAGTCTTGTCTGCATATGTAGGCATTGTCTAGAAACAACTGCAAAGCCACATAATATAGAATGTCAAAGTGTAGCAAAAATTCCTAAATACCTCCAGGCCCCAAAAGGTGTTAATAGTACAAGGACGGTTTGATGAAGATTACAGAGACTAGATTGATCATGATTTCATGTGACTGTTTGTTATAAAATGTACTACATATATAGTGGAGCCCACTTAATTGGATATCTCTTAACTGAATAACCCTGTTAATTGAATCTAATTTCCCCACACAAAACCATTTACCATACATTCAGTACAAATTTGACCTGTTAATTGAATACAGGTTATAGAGAAACTGCTGTTAATTGAATAAAAAATCTTGTAACCTATCGAGAAATTACCCTGACTCTCCCCAGTTTTCCTTTGTTTATAGACCTATTTGGCTTCAGTACATCCAATACAGGCATTTAATCTATTATATCTTGTTTGCCAGAGCTGATGGATATAATAGAATAAATGTTAAGTTTATCTCTAGAATACATGAAAGTGACAATCCCTGTTAATTGAATAATTTTCATTGGTAATGTGGCTATTAAATTAACAGAGTTCCACTGTAGTAGCTTCTGTATTTATGTTATCAGTTGAATTCAAAGGTGAAGTTTCTTATTCTTTGTGTGTTTCTTTTCCCCCAAAACAAAACTCCAATTGGAGTCTCCATGACACAAATTTTCCTAATGACATGGGCTGCGGACCCTTGCCCATAGAGGGTAGAAAAATACCTGCATTGTCCATAAGACCTCTTCTTGATTGTATCTTAGAGTAGTTTATCAAAGATATCTGATGCCTAACAGATCCCGCGATATTAACCCACTTACTGTGGCAAACCAATAGCATTGCTTTCCTAGTAGACCATGGAAGTCGATACTATCAGCTTCCAGGTAGTAATACAATGCATGTGTCAGAGCTGTTAATTTTGTGGGTTCCTCTTGAATGACCAATGAGATATGTGGTCTTATAAATGTACTAACTTCTTGTCAGCAAATAGCTGATAAATTACAGTGATAAAGCCTAAAAAAGTTAAAAATCTGTTTCTCAGGCCCTTCTGCATGGTCCTTTTGGCAGCCATATGTTCTCTTTTTATAACCAATTTAAACTTCAAAAAATGAAAAATAAATGGTTTATGTCTGATATTTTATCCAAGATATTAAAATTGCTGAATTTGCCCCTTGATTGCAAGAAGGTGTTGCAATGCTTTAGCATTGCAAGCCTTCTTGCACTCCAGGGATGCAAGCCTTCTTGCACTCCAGGGATGAAATGTACCACCACCCATGCCATTCTGTAGATTATAAGGCCTGAAACGTAAAAGAAACCAAGAACATGAAGTTTTGATGGCAAAGAAATACTTACAAAAGTCAAAAATAAAATAAAAAACCATCTGCCCACATGCAATTTTACAAAAAATGGGTTGAGAAACAGAAGATCTACTTTGTAGGGCCTAATGTTACTATATTGAGAGAATAAGTGATGTCATATGGTGACATCATACAGGTGAGCAGTTATTTATATCAAAGTATAGAGGATGAAGTTTAGGGCTGTCATGATTTTTAGCTCAACTTTGGCGAAGCCAAATTTGAGCTTATGCCATGGCCAGTCGTCTGTCTGTCCGTCTGTCCATCAACAATTCAATACGGCTCGGGCTAGAGGCCGTATATATGAACCGATCTTTACGAAACTTCTTGGGTACCTTTGTTATGACCGTGGGACGAGAACGAGTGTTTTGGGGTCCGAACCGAAATTCAAGTTGGCCGCTGGCGTCCATTTTGTACAGACTTTGGTGAAATCAGATTTTTGCGCAGAACTTCCGTACGAAAGCGCTGATTTGAATAATTTTGTGTATGAATGTTTAGTACCAGAGATACATCACATATAATACAGGTTTTTTTCTCGTGCAGAAATTATGCAAATTAGATGAACTTTGATTTTTTCAGTGCTACTTACACACAGTAAGTACACATGTCAAAACGGCTCGGGCTAGAGGCTGTATTTATCAACCGATCGTCACAAAACTTCTTGGGTACCTTTGTTATCACCTTGGGACGAGAACGAGTGTTTCTGAGTGCGGTCCAAAATTCAAGATGGCTGCCAGTAGCCATTTTGTACCGAAATTCGGTCTAATCAGTTTTTTGTACACAACTTCTATACGGTTCGGGCTAGAGGCCGTATTTATGAACCTATCTTTACGAAACTTCTTGGGTACCTTTGTTATCACCGTGGGATGAGAACGAGTGTTTTTGGGTGTGGTCCGAAATTCATGATGGCCACCACAGCCATTTTGTACCAAAATTAATGCAGTCAGTCTTTTGTACAGAACTTCTATATGAAAGTTCTGATTTGAATAAATTTTTGTATGAATGTTTAGTAAAATGGAATACATCACATACAGTACGGGTTTTTTTTTCTCGGGCAGAAATTATGCAAATTAGATGAATTTTGATTTATTTAGTGCTACTTATACAGTGTAAGTGCACATGTCAATACGGCTCGGGCTAGAGGCTGTATTTATCAACCGATCTTCACGAAACTTCTTGGGTACCTTTGTTATCACCTTGGGACGAGAATGAGTGTTTCTGAGTGCAGTCCAAAATTCAAGATGACTGCCAGTGGCCATTTTGTACCGAAATTAGGTCCAATCAGTTTTTTGTCACAACTTCTATACAGCTTGTATTTATGAACTGATCTTCATGAAACTTCTTGGGTACCTTTGTTTTCACCTTGGGACAGGAATGAGTGTGTTTTGGGGTGCTTTTGTTATCACTGTGCTATGAGAACAAATATTTTGGGGTTCAGTCAGACCCACTCTGGGACTCAAAGATTTCTTTTCTAGTTTAGCATCTGACTGTCACCCACCTTTACAATACTTTACCTATACATTTGTTACAGGCTACGGTCAGTATTTATGTACAGACCGTTACAATACTTTATATGTACCTTTGTTATCAGGTCATTACCTAGATCTTTGTCATTGCTGTGTCACATACTATACATGTACATGTCTTGACAAGTTGAGCTACAGTGTCATTGACACTTTCATTTAATTTAGGAATCGATTAATCATTGCAAATAATCAATAATAAACAATTAATTGTACCTAGATGACCCCCACTCACTGCCCTCTCCCTCTCTTTGAAGTCATCAAAAATGAAGTTGACCTACGTCAAGTAAACAATGAAGATGATCCTCTTTTAGGTACATTCAAAGCTTTGATGTTCTGAACTTCTGAAGCGTCAGTGTAATAATCAAGACCGGTCATCAGTTCCGAACTTCGCAAGTTCGCAACTGCCAAGTGGTCTTGATTATTAACTGACAGTTCAAAAGTTTAGAACATCAAAGCTTTGAATGGACCTAAAAGACAAATGCTTCTAAGGGCTTCTTGAGGTTTAACATCGATGTTCTTGACCTTTTACCTTTATTTATATTTATTTATTTATTGGTGTTTAAGGTCGCATATTTCAACACAATGGCTAATCATGACCTCGACAGTTTTACAGGTGGAGGAAGCCAGAGTACCCGGAGAGAACCACCAAGCAACGGCGAACAACTGTCAGCTCCCCAACATACTAACTCCACACAAGCAGGGTTAGCATTGGTTGAAGACAGATGCACCATCGACGTGCAGTATGCCTTAGTACACAGCGTCACCGTGCCCCCATGTGGGCAATGGGGGTGAAGTGTCTTGTCCAAGGACACAACGTGATTGCCGCAGGTGGGATTCGAACCGAGGACATCACGGCTTGCAGCCTGCACCTCTACCTACTGAGCCACCGTGCCTCCTACCTTTTACCTTTAGAAATGATAATGTTTTCATCCATTTTTTTTTTAATTATTGAACGTCTAAAACGGGGTAAAATTTACCGATTCTTTGACAAGGAAAAATGCTAATTGATTTCGGTGTGATCGATCGACAATTGATGAATCGATTAATCATAATGTTAATGACCTTGTAAACAAATGATAGCGGAAAATCTAAATTTTTTGAGTGATGATCTTGCTGAAAGTTCTGATAGTAATGCAGTTTATGAGTCAGCATTGAATTCATCTAAATAAAATGTGTGCCTGGTTTCAAATCCAGGTCTGTCGTTTTTGTTTTTTGTGCACCCACCAGGATTTGATTGACTCATATCTGTGTATATGTGTATGTGATAAGAATAAATTTTGTCACTACAGTGGAACCCACTTAAATGGATATCTCTTAACTGAATAACCCTGTTAACTGAATATAATTTCCCAACACAAAACCATTTATCATACCTCTAGTACAAATTTGACCTGTTAATGGAATATAAGTTATAGAGTAAACTTCTGTTAATTGAATAAAAAAATCTTGTAACCTGTCAAGAAATTACCCTAACTCTTCCGCTTTCCTTTGTTTTATAGACCTATTTGGCCTGAGTACATCCAATACAGGAATTTAATCTCTCATATCTTGTTTGACAGAGCTCATGGATAATAATAGAATAAAGGCTAAATTTATCACTAGAATACAGGAAAGTGACATAATCCCTGTTAATTGAATACTCCTGTTAATTGAATAATTTTTATTGGCAAAGTGGTTATTCAATTAACAGGGTTCCACTGAATTAAGTTTCGCATCGGGTAACACTTTTATGTCTTCTTGTATTTCTTAGACTTCAAAGACATTTTTCTACTGTATCTTTTAACTGTACTCAAGAATCCAGCCACCAAGGCTTTGATTTATGTCGTGAGCACCACTCAGTTTTGTTCTTGGCAAAAAGTTGTCTTGTCGATCCTATTAAATAACATAGTCGGTTTCAATGACATATTATCTTGCATGTTGTCTGAAACATTGTGCTTGCTGAAAAGACAAAAATAAGTTGCTAGGTCACAGTCGGTTCTGATGTAATGGTATTCTGGAGGTTAACCCCTATCACTACTAGTCTGCCATATTAAAATGAAATCTACATGGGCAAAATTGTGAGGCGCAAACCTTTATGGTGTGCAAATGCATTAACACAGTTGTGTTCCTCAAAATCGAAAGTTTATTTTCCATGGTAGGTCTCTGTGTACAGTGGAAAGGTGTTTTTGCAAGCCTAGTATTTCACATTTGTTAATTGCAATTTGTGTTCAACCGATTATCAAAAATGGCCACTGACCAATTACCGGTTATTTGAGCTCACACTTGGTCGATTCCACTGCCGGTTCCGATTGTAATACTCTGCACTACCAGACGAGTCGAGGCTTGAAAGAACTACATTAAACTGAACATATTTCACAGTGTTAGACGTAGTTGACTCAGGATCGCAGTAATATGACCAGATGTGCACACTTCGGTTGTACACGTGGCTCTCAGAACTACGTGTACCGCCCAAGTGCACGTGGCTGGTCATTTTACTGTGACCTGAATCAAGGGAGTACAACCTTCACTTTTTCCGGTATGAACTTGCGATTGCCGCAAGTACGCTCAATTGTAAGCTTTACATGTCGTTTAAATTGTATATCCCGTAAAGGGGCGTCTAGGGAAATTGAGAATACACATTGTGGTTGTTTCTCAACTTTATTGAATGGTATCATTGACATCATTTTACATTAACAATTGAACAAATGCAGAAGATAATAAAATGTGGTTAATGAATGATCACAAAAAAAAGTGTTTGGCAACAATGAGTTGAACCGATGTTCCAGGAGCTGTTGCTGTTGTCATCCGATTGCCCACAATCAGCCGATTGGGGTGGCCGATTCCGATCATCGGTTGAACACTAATTGCAATTTGTGAGTGCAGCCATAAGGTATGACTGTAATAAATATTTGAATTTGAGTTGCCTGCCTTGAAGAGTTGCACTCGGATATGATACAATCTCCCAAACTAATTAACCTTGGGAAAATATATTGTTTCAAGAAACGTTTGGAGCATTCTACTGACATCTTGCATTATTGTTGAATATTCCAGATTAATAAAGACGGTGATTTGATGACTTTTTGGACATAAAATTACAATTGACTATTGGTGTGTTTTTGTTGGGAATTCCCTGAAAAATATGTGCATGTGAACGGTACTTCCCTTCCTGTTAGTTTTTCTGTCTTTTTTGTTTCCTGACCCCCTGTTTTTATTCCTTTCCTGTTGTTTTTTCTCTCTTATTTGTTTCATGACCCCCTGTTTTAGGGTCAGAAAAAGTTGTCTGAAGGACTTTACATGACAAAGATATTTGAATGCCAAAACTTGTGGTGCAATCATATTTTTTTCGCCTAAACGTTATAACAGTCACCTATGGGACAATATTTTCTACAATTTCACTTTTTTGTCAGAATGGGTGTCTGTATGGATTGAAACCAAAGTTGTGAAAGTGTACTTATGGGTACTTTCAGCACAAGCACAGCACAACAGAATCAGTATTTGATGGTTTTCAGCATTTTGTCAGTGTTATGAGATATCACAGGAGCATTACTGGTCATACTATTGGAAAAAATCATTGTTTTATGTTTTGTCAGTGCCATACCATTGACTCAAGGTACCATAACTGAGAAAGCAGGCTTTTTTTTACAAAAATTGCAAAATGAATATTCATCAAACACAATGTGAAATGTCTTCAAAATGTGATTTAAAACTGGAAATGGGAAATTTAATATCACAAGAGGTTTGTTTTGTGTCAGCGCCAATTAATTTATGAATTAGATCATAGTTTTTGATGAAAAGGGACATGGAGAGCCACATTTGTGGGCTATATTTTACCACATCAGTAGGTGGAAGAAAATTTGACATCAGTTGTTAGGATGAAATGGCATTATCTATTGATATTGGTGAATTATTTAGTTGCAACCCCAATTTTTTAAACAAAATTAACATTCATATTGTTTTGTTGGGGGTGGAACATTTTTCTCATGACATATGGTTAAATGAGAAATATTTTTTCAAAAAGTATTGTGTGCTGATGCAGATTTAAATTTTATTTTGGGATTAGGGTAGTTTTCAAAGAAAACTGTGAAGCCTTATCCCTCTCAGCTTACACATTAGGCAGCAGACAAGAAAATTTTTTACAGAGAAAACCAATGGCCCAGACATAGCTGGTGCTAACTCTAAAATATCTAAGGCCAAACACAAATTTTGCCCCCCAATCCCCAAAATTTTCATGCAAAACCGAAAATTAGAAGTCCTAACTGGTCCTTCATACATTTACCCTCTGCGCATACGCAGACGTCAGGAAGTGACCGGAATTGGCGCCAACACCATTCTTTGTTTGGCCCTTGTCAGATAACAAAGTGACTTTTGTGCTCTTTAAATCTTAATTAATAATGATGCCAGATGCAAATCAATGGTTAATTTGGTGGATCCAAGGACACAAGTGGATGAAGGAAGGAAGAAACGGTGGCTTGAAACGTTCAGGGCTGTAATTTTATAATATAAAAATTAGTTCATGTTCCTCAATTTCGGGACATGGGCCTGACTAGTCCAGTCGATTGAGGGTTGAACCCGGAAAAAAATTGCAAAAGCCATATTTGGTATCATTCGATGCGGAATGTTGCCAGGAACAACATATCCAAAATCCTCCGAAATCCTTTGTGGGGAAAAACTTTTAGGGCATTTTTTTGTTTTCATGATGTTTCAGCAGCAAAATTTACAATTTTGTTAATAAAAACGCTAAGACACCACTATAACAAGGAAGTTTTGTGAGAATATACCATATTCTTCTCACCAACATAGAAAGTGGACACTTCATCAATAATTTTGTTGTCCAGTTGAATGTTCGTCTTTAATTTATGACGAAAATACCCCAAAAAAGTCCCCAATTTTTTTTTCTTCAAAAACTCAAAAAAAATGAGAATAACATTCTCAATACAAATAAGATGCAAGTTAAGAGCAAAAAATTGTTTCACATGTTTATTGAAATCAATTCCCTGGGTCCATATTTGGGCTCTCTATGGGAGCCCAAATGTTTAAATTAGTGCAGTATGAGGAATATTCTTTAAAAATCTTCTTCAGATCTATCAATCAGAATCTTTTGATATTTGGTATGCAGCATCCTTAGGGGGGTGGGATTCAAGTTTGTTCAAGCCAAGTCCCTGGGTTCATATTTAGGCTGAAAATTTGGGGTCCCGTTCCGGACTTAGAAATTTTGGACCAAAATCCGTAATTTTTTTTTTTGCTTTTTATGTGTTTTGGTCAATTGTAAGACAAAAAAAAATAATTTTTTTTACACTGAAAATTTTGGGTCCGGGTGGGACCCAAATCCAGAAATTAGTTTTTTGTTTTTTTATGCGTTTTGGTCAATTTTAAGAAAAAAAAAAAATTTTAGGCTGAAAATATTTTGTTTGGGAAAAAAATCTATTTTTTATGCGTTTATCTCAATTTTGGGACGTAAAAGTGCAGGAACTGAAAATTGAAGGAAAATCCTGTGTATTGTGTGGGCACAATCACTTCATCTAGTTGGTATATGCTTTTCTTAGGAGGGGCATATGCAGCTTATTCAAGTCAAGTCCCTGGTTTGATATTTAGACTACCATGTCAGCTGAGCGCCCTCAGGCCCCCTGAGGCCTCTTGTTTAGTTTCTATTTACAGAGGAACAAGAACATGGTGATGTTTATGTGATGCCAGTGAATGGTGAAAATGGTGGTGGCTATCTTTATTTTGATGATATATGATGGCTGTTGATGACTTTTGTGTGGAAAAGTGGGTGTGGTGGTTCCATTTCTTACACGGCAATGCTTCATGTTTGGGCACCTTTATGTACCATAAAAATATTTTCCCCCACACCACATTTGAATGTCGAAATGAACTTATCATTATTGAAGAGCATTACACACTTTTTCTATAAGCCGAAGGCAAAAATATTCCGTAATTCACCTATTTTCGCGATAATAGTTTAAATCCAAGAGTCTTGATTCCACTAGACATTGAAATTTTAATAAATGAATTCGTTCATTAGCTCAACTTTGGCGAAGCCAAATTTGAGCTTATGCCATGGCCCGTCTGTCCGTCAACAATTGGATACGGCTCGGGCTAGAGGCTGTATTTATGAACCGATCTTTACGAAACTTCTTGGGTACCTTTGTTATGACCGTGGGATGAGAACGAGTGTTTTTGGGTGCGGTCCAAAATTCAAGATGGCTGCCAGCCACCATTTTGTACCGACGATGCAGAAATCTGTTTTTTGTACAGAACTTCCATATGAAAGCTCTGATTTGAATAATTTTTGTATGAATGTTTATTACCATGGGATACATCACATTTAATACAGGTTTTTTTCTCGTGCGTAAATTATGCAAATTAGACTAACTTTGATGTTTTTTGGTGTTACTTTCAGCACTGTAAGTGCAAATGCCAATACGGCTCGGGCTAGAGGCCATATTTATTAACCGATCTTTACGAAACTCCTTGGGTACCTTTGTTATCACCATGGGACGAGAACGAGTGTTTTGGGGTCCGGTCCGAAATTCAAGATGGCTGATGGCAGCCATTTTGTACAAAATTTGGTGCAATCAGATTTTTGCACAGAACTTCCATATGAAAGTGCTGATTTGAATAATTTTTTGTGTGAATGTTTAGTACCATGGGATACATCACATATAATACGGGTTTTTTTCTCGTGCAGAAATTATGCAAATTAGATGAACTTTGAATTTTTCAGTGCTACTTACACACAGTAAGTACACATGTCAATACGGCTCGGTCTAGAGTCTGTATTTATGAACCGATCTTCATGAAACTTCTTGGGTACCTTTGTTATCACCTTGGGACGAGAACGAGTGTTTCTGGGTGCGGTCCAAAATTCAAGATGGCTGCCAGTGGCCATTTTGTACCGAAATTAGGTCTAATCAGTTTTTTGTACACAACTTCTATACGGCTCAGGCTGGAGGCCATATTTATGAACCGATCTTTACGAAACTTCTTGTGGTACCTTTGTTATCACCGTGGGATGAGAACAAGTGTTTTGGGGTGTGGTCCAAAATTCAAGATGGCCACCAGCAGCCATTTTGTACCAAAATTAGTGCAATCAGTCTTTTGTACAGAACTTCTGTATGAAAGTTCTGATTTGAATAAATTTTTGTTTGAATGTTTAGTAACATGGAATACATCACATATAGTACAGGTTTTTTTCTCGTGCAGAAATTATGCAAATTAGATGAACTTTGATTTATTCAGTGCTACTTATACACTGTAAGTGCACATGTCAATACGGCTCGGGCTAGAGGCTGTATTTATGAACCGATCTTCACAAAACTTTTTGGGTACCTTTGTTATCACCTTGGGACGAGAACGAGTGTTTCTGGGTGCGGTCCAAAATTCAAGATGGCTGCCAGTGGCCATTTTGTACCGAAATTAGGTCCAATCAGTTTTTTGTCACAACTTCTGCACAGCTCATATTTGTGAAGTGATCTTCACGAAACTTCTTAGGTACCTTTGTTTTCACCTTGGGACAGGAATGAGTGTGTTTTGGGGTGCCTTTGTTATCACTGTGCTATGAGAACAAATATTTAGGGGTTCAGTCAGATCCACTCTGGGACTCAAAGATTTTTTTCTAGTTTAGCATCTGACTGTCACCCACCTTTACACCTTTACAATACTTTACCTATACATTTGTTACAGGCAACGGTCAGTATTTATGTACAGACCATTACAATACTTTATATGTACCTTTGTTATCAGGTCATTACCTAGATGTTTATCATTGCTGTGTCACATACTATACATGTACATGTCTTTGTCTTGACAAGTTGAGCTACAGTGTCATTGACACTTTCATTTTGTGTTATTGAATGGTCAAATAATTGTCTCATTTTGAGGGTGATACCATAGTTTTGTTATATATACCACAACCCCAAGCAAATAGTGGCTGTATAAACCTGCAAATATTCGAGAGGGACGTGTGTTACGACGACACGGATGCAGTCACAATGGCTGATTGTTTGGGATAGGTAAGAATGTTTCCATGAATTCAAAATGCCCCAACACATGGTTCTGAAAAGGCTTTTTCTTAACTGACTCCGACCAAAAAGCGTGGTGCCAGGCAGCGAGGGATACGGGGGGAGGGGGAGTTGTTCTGAGAAGAGTGAATAATATTTAGCAGAAACTCTGACCTTGTGTCCGGAGGTCTCACCTGGTCAGCAACGATGAATTATAAAAATAAGAAACAATCTGTCCGCATAGAATGTTGGTAGTTCTATAAGTGATGTTGTTTTGACTCGTTTTCATTTATCCCAAGCAATTTGCATAGACAGAGCTTTATAGAGGTATCTCCTACCAAGATTACTAAAACAGAATGAACAGTGTTATTATTGTTCTACCGAATGAGAGTTAAAATTCGTCGGCATCGGAAGTATAGTCTTCATCACTGGCATCGTCAATTGCCGGACTGTTAGGACAGTTGTCACACGAACAGAGGTCTATACAAGCTAACCCAGCCTGTAGACAAGGACACTTTGTTGGGACTAGACATTGTGTATCTTTGCAGTACAGATGAGTAGTATTTCTGAGTTGAACTGGGGCCGACTCTTGATCGTTCAATGTTGGTTCGAACAAACTATCTTCACATTTGTTCCATCCAAAGTCGGTTGGATCTAAGTCAGGTGGGTTATTGATGTGACTATTTTGCCAGAGAACCGTCTGCAGATGAGCACGCAGGGCATGTAGTCTAAATGCTCCTTCGGTTGGTGGTAATGCGGCACAAGCAGAGTCTGCAGTTGATGCAACAACGTATCTGAGTTCATTCAGATTGCTGGCTTTCTGTTTCTTCTTTTTGTACAGTAGAAGAACAAAGCTTCTTGCTATTGAGATGATCTTGTTCATTGACTGTGTGAGTCCAAAGAAGCATAGATCATCGAAGATAACCTCAATGTTTTTGATTAATTTCCGAAGGGCAGTCTTCTTCCCTATTCGGAATAAGGCATTGGTGGTATCGTAGCCTGTTAGTGCATGCGTAGCAGGTAGACATCGACATACACTGGTTCCCAGTTCATTTACTATATCGTGGATTGGGATAAATCTTTCATGGGTCACTTGTTTGCCCGCATGCCCTGCATGCATGAATATTTCCGTGGAAAGTGATGCTTGACTGTAGTAATATAGCAGGAGGACCAAAACATCGGTATCATCTGAACGAACAATGACTCTTTTGTGACTTGGAGCCAGATTGATGCAATGTAATATCATTCTGGTATCCGCCTCTTCCTGGGTGGATGAGAGAGCCAGCCTACTCGCTGAATCATCAGTTTTAATCTCCATTACTTTGGTACCATCTTTAAACCCACCTGCCAGTATAACTCTGTTACCATTGGGAATCTGTCCAGGGAGCACAGAACAAAGCGAATCACAAACGAACGCTGCAAGAGCAGCTTTGTTGGCAGAGCTCTTCAAAAAAACTCTGTAGTTCGGAACATCACACCCACCAATGATTTGATGACTTTGTATCATATCACTTGATCCACAGAGTCTACTCGCTCCACGGCGTGACCGCTCAGAGAACTTCACAGAATTCACTTTGTCATATCTGTCAAATATTAAAACGACACACATAAAGTTATTGTCAAGATATTCCTTCCCAAATATCAGCTTCACTCTTCGGACCACTTGGTCGGTGATGTCATTGAAAGTTTTAAAACGAGCTTCGTTCACACTCTGAAATAGGGCCATATCATCGATGATGTACGCAGATTCGAAACGGTCTCCAAAATCACTACAAACGCTTGGCAAAACAGTTGGTATTTCACACAAGGACTCTAGTTTCTGAGCTAGATCAGATTTGTTTGTCTTGCGCATGGTCCCATCGTCGCTGAACAGGGCTGGTGGGACACCCGCCAGCTCATATTGCAAGACGTCCTTCAGATCGATCTCTCGAACATTCACATGGCCAGGAGACGGCGAAAAAGAACTTCACTACTACATGACACTTTCTTAGTTTTGCCAAGATTAATACATTTCCTCATGTCAGAGAAAGTTGGAGTTCGCAATTTTTGACTCTTATCCCAAAAGCACTTTGACTTTCCGATAATTAACCGCTCTTTGGCAGATTTCATCATGTGTGACCTGCCAGTTTCTACAATCTCCGAAAGGCCTTTTTCTACCTCTTTAGACGCAACCTGTCCCGTCACAATATTTACAAGAGAAGTTGGTACATGATCAAGGTCAAAGGGATTTTCAAACTGTTCCTCGACACAGTCCACTATTAAATTTACGTCCCGAGAATCTCTAGCCAATCTGCTTGTATGGGCTTCGGAATGCTCTGTCATCTCCTCATCTTTCGAAAATAAGGCACCTCTCAGAATATGCTGCTGTCACATGCCGCGTCATGAGCCATCTCTTCAAAGCTGCTTTTCGCATAGTGAAACCAGTCACTCCCCCAGAACTCTTCGCATCTCTATTCACTGTCTGTTCTAGAGCCTGGTCAGCTGGAACACAGTTGAAGCCATGCTTATTGCTCCTACGAACTACAAACCCCCCTTTTTTCAAATGTTCAGCTGCTACCAGATGCTCCTTCTGTAGATTCCTCATCTCGGCAACATAGATCGGGGCATATCGAGCATAGTGCTGTCTATCGGCCATCACAAAATAAGGAATAGGCTCACAGATAGAGCTTAGGTGAAGTTCAAAGTCTGCAGACCATTCAGCCCTTATAAGTCTCAACATGACACCAACTGCTTGGATAAAATCATCCCAGAATTTAAATGTTGCTGATGTTGATCTTCCCATAGCTCTAAACCTTTGCAATGAAGTTTCAAGAGTTGAAAGATCAATTGTCGAAATTTCAATTTTCTGTAAGGGCTCACCAGTAAACACCTGCTGAACGCTGTAAACAAGTTGCTCCGAGGTAACATCAACCCACGACTGGTTAGTTTCAGCACACCACGCTTGTGCGGAAGAGAGTAACAATCGAGAGAGAGCTTCACACAAGAGTTTCAGGCCCCTGACACCTCTGTTCAGGTGTTTTCCATCCAGCATTAAGCACGCTGTCGCGGGTGCATAATTGTTGGCAGATATCAATAGATCTGTGGCTCCCCCATCCCCAAATAACTTTCCAATACTCACAATGTATGCCATCAACAGATGCATGCCGCCAAGTCGCATCGTCACTTTACCACACAGGTCTCTTAGGTTGCACCAAACTACTTGCTGGGCTTTACTATAAATCCCCAAATCTGCCGTGACAACAACATGGGGTTGTCCCTTTTCTTTGGCCACAGAAACAAGTTTCAACAAGGTGGTGTATACAGTGGACAAGTCAGTTGGGGGTGCCCTAACAAATGGAAGATACCTAACTGTTGTGGTGGGAATGGCATCTTCCAAAAAAGTTGCATTGAATGCTGTCCATGCAGGGACCTTAACTCTGTCCGATACTCGCCATCTTGCCAATATCCACAAAAGATCCTGTCTGACTGCAACAGAGACACATTCGAAGTTTACATCCAAGAAATCTGGCACGGTGACCACAGGTGGCTCTGGCTTATTTTGGGCAAATGGAAATCGGATTATCTGCTCGTCGAATGTGTTCAATACAATGTACACAATACCTTTTCCTTTGAACGAAGGAGATGGTAATCGTCGGTACTATTTCCTGCTGATGTCTCCGAGCTTTGATACAGTACTGCTGCCATCGAATGTGTCGTGTGTTTACCATCTAGCGTTTCCTCGTTTGTGTCAAAATTATCATTGGCGGTACTTATAAGCATTTCACTACTATCCATTTCCACTTTTTGAATGCCCTGTGGTACATATGTTACACAGGAACGTGATATCTGGTCTACAGCTACCGATGAAAGAAATTGTCTCACTTCGTCATATGACAAACATTGTCCCAGATTGTACATGGCATCTATCAATTGCGTACTTCCTACATTATGATGTATGTAGAGTGCAGTTGCAAGGGTCAATGGAGTCCATTTGTTCTGAGATAATGCAATAAGACTGTGGCAGATGAAGACTGCCCTCATATCTATTTCTTCCTCTGTTGTCTTCACTTGATGGTATGCAGTCTCGTTAGATATCCATCGTACAAAGTCATACAGTTGATTTGGGACAAAGTCGCAACATATTCGGGAATTGATATCACAACTGGGGGGATAAGTCTTTGGGTCAATGCTTGTTTGAACTATGCTCTGTCTTAAAATACCAGCTGCCCTGTGAAGCACTACACTTTCTTCTTGGTCGGTGTCCCCAGAAATATCACCCCTAGACCAATCCATCTCATCCTCACCATGAGTTTCATTCAGTTCATCCTGGAGTGCTGATGCTTTTCTTAAGGTGTCACCAACTGTCACAGAACTAGAGCAAATCAAGTCAGAGAAACCTGGTCTCGCAATGAAGCTAATTCTTTCACAAAAATGTTTTTTAAGTTTTTGTTTTAGTTTCCAGGATCTATAAGCTCCGATGGTTTCTTCGGGAACATTTTGTGCACGTAGGAGAAGGCTAAACTTTGAATGTTGTTCAGCAAGAGTAAGGTCATTCGGTTCGTTCGAGCACATTATTGACTCTTCTATGTCCTTGATGAGGACAGAGAAGGCTTTGTCGTGGTCAGACGATTGCAATTCGTCAGACAGCTTTGATACTGCAGCCTTTATGTTTCTTTCTAATATATAGTGGGAATAACAAGTGCGATGATATTTTTCATCAAATGCGAACAAGTCTCGGTAAAGCAGCATGCGTGATTCAATATAACTGTCGCCTCTAGTTTTAGCGGCATCCATAACCTTATGCCACGTAGACTCACCAGTCCCAGTACATATTTCAGTCAATCGTTCCCTGCTTTTGTTGGGCAATCGTTTGGTAGAGGAACCGCATAGGAAACACTGACTTCTAATGTCGAACTCGCATCTTCTTGCTGTCGCACGGGCACCGTCTTCACAACCCTCTGCTTTGCGCTTCGTACTTGATGAACTCTCCATCTGCAATGCAAATATACTGCCTTAAGAAAATTGCATAGATTTTTGGTCGAGTAACTTATTATTAATCATCAAGTTATATAAGTGACTATAGTCGCCAAGATAATAAAAAATGGTAAGTCCCGCTAATATTAGCAAATGTCTTGTTAGCTCATGGGCGCAGATCTCTCTCTTAGAGTGTGCGTGTGTGTGTGTGGGGGGGGGGGAGGGGGAGACGTGAAGGGCCAACCACTGTTTGGCCCTGCGGCCGAAAATTTTGAAAAAGTAAACTGAAAACACGCGATTTACGTCTATTGCAGCGTTGCTCGGACACACAATGCGCAAGGCTAACCATGGTTTGGTCCTGTGGTCGGAAATTTAGAAAAAGTAAGGTGAAAATACGTGATTTCCGCCTATTGCAGCATTGCTCGAAACAATTTCAGCTGCTATCGGACCTATATATGTGGGAGGAGTGCGGGGTACATAACATATAATGCCACCCCCTGAAAAACTTTGTGGGGGATATGTCACCCTCACGATCTGCGCCCATGTGTTAACTTACAAACGTTATCGAAACGGGATAAATCATTTCTTCATTGTGGAAATTGAACAAGTTGCTGCGAACAGAACACACAGGCTGTTCGCAGCAACTTGTTCAATTTCCACAATGAAGAAATGATTTATCCCGTTTCGATAACGTTTGTAAGTTAACACATGGGCGCAGATCGTGAGGGTGACATATCCCCCACAAAGTTTTTCAGGGGGTGGCATTATATGTTATGTACCCCGCACTCCTCCCACATATATAGGTCCGATAGGTCCATATAATAACCGTCCTTGATGACAGGCTATGTGTGTTCTGTTCGCAGCAACTTGTTCAATTTCCACAATGAAGAAATGATTTATCCCGTTTCGATAACGTTTGTAAGTTAACACATGGGCGCAGATTATTAACAATTATGCGATGAGCATAGATCTCAAGGATGCATACTTTTACGTCATGGTACATCCGGCGTTTAGAAAGCATCTGCGCTTCGCTGTCCCAGGAGTTGTTTTCAGTTCCGAGCAATGATGCTCTGGTCTGAGCCTAGCGCTCTGGGCCTTCACTAGAATAATGATCTCGGTAATGACTTATTTCCGAGCTCATTTGTCTGTGCTAATGTCGGCCTACTTGGACGACATTCTTCAGGGTTACGGCAGCAAGTTAACGCTTCAAAACGATGTTCAGAGTCTGCTTCAATTGCTGTGACATATCGGTTTCATAGTAAATGAAAAGAAGTCGGATCTAGTGCCGTCCAAATCATTTACCCATGTGGGAATGAGCTTAGAGACGCATAACAATCTCGTTCGTCTGCCGTTAACCGGAGCGATATTAGTCAGTTGTTACGCTCGCTTTTGTCTTCACTCAGATGTATTAACAGCGAGAGAATTCGTGAGACTGACAGGTTTGTGCGGACCTGCTGTGGATCTTATTCCAATGTAGCTGCTACGCACTAGTCCACTCCACATATATTTTATCTCAGAATTGGAGTGTGAAGACTCATTCACTCGAATCGAACATCATCTTGTCGAATCAAGTGAAGAAGAGATTCAGACTGGGCCAGATATTCAGTGGTTAACTCAAGGAGTACCACTGCAACTGCCAGATCCGAGTTTTACGATAATGACGAAACAGGTTGGGACGCAACTCTGAGCCCAACGGATTCGAGGTGCCAGGGTCTTTGGGATCCTTGTTCCTAAACAAGCACATAAACATCAAGAGATGATGTCAATATGGCTTGCGCTACGTCAATGAATGAACATTCTTCAGAATTCGCATGTCCAAATTCTGTCTGACAATTCGACAGTAGTAGCGTGCATTCGGAACTAGGGAGGCACTCATTCCATTCCGTTATTCAATTTAACGGAAAGGATCCTTCTGTTTGTCCTAGAGCATCAAGTTCTTCTATCGGTCCATCATATACCGTGTCATCTGAACATTCTAGCAGACTTCCTTTCTCGGAAAGGTTGCATGTTGCTGTCAGAATGGACTCTCAACAAACGAGTATTCAATCAGATTTGCTACCAATGGGATCATCCAATGATAGACTTATTTGTGACGCATATCAACAATCAGTTGCAGACGTATGTGTCGCCATGCCCAGATCCTCGAGCGTTTGCAGTAGATGCTCTCTCAATCTCTTGGGATGGAATGATAGGATATGCATATCCTCCAGCTCCATTTATTCAGCAGATATTGCTAAAAATCAAGCAATCTCACTGCAAGATTCTATCGGTAGCATCTCTGTCACCCTAGAGACCATGGATAAATCTACTCAGGTGTCTGTTGTGGGACATTCCGCGGAAGCTTCCTCCACGGGAGGACCTTCTTTCGCAAGGGAAATCGTGCACACTGCATCACCACCCGCAAGGTCTCAACCTTTACGTATTTCCGTTGTGTGGTCCTTCTTGCATGGCAAGCTTTTTACAGGACGAGCAGTGGATGCAATTTCTAACTGTAGGAGGACCTCCTCTTTGCTAAATTATGCTGCTAAGTGGAAGGTTTTCTATAGGTGGTGTAGGGATCATTCTGTTGATATTTATGATTCTTCCATTCCAGATATTGCTAATTTTCTGGTCTACTTGTTTGACGAGATCAAACTGCAGCCAATAACCATTAAGGGTTATAGGTCCCTGCTATCGGATTCTTATGCTCATCATGATAGGTTACAGATTGGATCTAATGTCTCTTTATCTAAGTTAGTGTAAACTTTTCGATAAATAGACCTAGAACCCTTAGATTAATTCCTAAGTGGAATATAGCTTGGGTTCTTCTGAAACTAAAAGAAGCGCCGTTTGAGCCTCTTGATACAGTGGACTTCAAATTCTTATCTTATAAGACAGCTTTTCTCTTAGCCTTCTCTTCTGCCAGAAGAGTTAGTGAGCTTCATGCACTATCGGTCGATGATTCTCACTATCGTAGTGTTGGTAATACTATTACTTTAACTACTAATGTTGGATTTTTGGCTAAGAATCAGGCGCCTAATAAGTATCCTGAACCTATTGTTCTTCCGTCTTCAGACAGTCATAGGCCTTTGCTCTGCCCAGTTAGAGCCATGTGCATTTACAAACATAGATCTGAGTTTATCAGAAAGGGACGTAAGCGTTTACAGTCCATTCAATTGCAAGGTGGATTAAATTAACTATCCGTACTGCTTATGAAAAATTATCTTCAACTCAGCAGTCTGTGCTTAAGATTTTGGCTCATGAAGTAAGAGTGCTGTCTACATCTTGGGCTTATGCTAATAGTATTGCTATTACCGATCTGTTGAAGGCTGCATATTGGTCTCAGCCTTCCACGTTCACAAATTTTTATCTTAGAAATATTGAGTCCATTTCTGGCGACCTACGTTGTTTAGGTCTGTTATCTGTTGCTCAGAAGTCGTCCACTAAACAGTTGCAACTATAGTTATGCAGGCTTTCTGTTCTGGTAGTGACTCTGTCCTGCTGCCCTCTTCGTTATGGGGTATTTGACCCAGAGCAAGGGGAAGGGGGGGGGGGGATGGTGTTCCCTTATATCACTTGCTTTATAGTGAAAAGCAAGGGAATACCTCCTCTGGAGTCAGTAATTCCGAGTCGGTGACGGAATGGTTTTAAAGTGTAAAGCTAATGTCTATCTCATTTATGTCATATTTTTAAAGTGTAGCTCGGTGTGAAGCATTTGTATATGTCACGTGTCATACGAGCGCTAATATACAATCCTCGGACACTTTTAAATGAGTATAAAGAGTCTCATTCTCTCGACTATCTTTATTTATTGGCTTTCCTTTAAAAAGATTAGTATAATGGGTTATACCGGATGTTAATAGAGATCATTGATGTTATTGTGCTCAATTATGGAATGGTATTGTGTCTTTCTTTTTTGGTACAAAAAAGAAAGATACATGTAAAACCTGTTCTCCTCTTCTCCTTGAGGGGATAATTCTATTTACATGCAATTGAGCCTATTGGATTTTCCTTTATGTCCTAGGCCCTCCAGCCTTTTTTCTATTCAGTTAAGTCTGGGTCATTGGTACAGTATAAAAATGTTAAAAAATTTATAGTAATTTATATATTTTATATACTTGCCAATGACCAGGACAGGGATGGCCCTCCCATGAGTTGGGAACTCATACCTCCCCGCTGATGACATAACGCTTACCAGGCACTGGTGGTAAGAATGAGGATTTGGCTCCAATTTCACACTTCCTTGACACTGAGCATGCTCAGTGGATAAAAGTATGGAGGACCACATAGGACATCTAATTTTTGGATTTCGATGCAAATTTTGGGTTTTGGGGGGGCAAAATTTGTGTTTGGCACTAGAATTTAAGAGTTAGCACCAGCTAAGTCTGGGTCATTGGTAAGTATAAAAAATATATAAAATTTTGGGCTTAGTCCAGACTAGCCCTAAAAATTAGGAACTTGTCTTCATGCTTACAAAAAGGAATTACTTAAAATTGGCCTCCTTATTTAGAATGTCTCCTCTATTACTGTATAGAGAGACATACATGTAATTCCTAATTATTCTGAGTTCCTTCATCATGGATTGCAGGATTGGAATTATTTCAGAAGTCCTAGGCCCTCTTCCTATATACGATTCAGCCATGTCTGAGCCATTGGTATACTGTGTAAAAATATGATAAATTCAAAGTAATTTGTATATTTTTATATTAACCAATGGCCCAGATGGGAAGGGCCCTCCCATAAGTGGGCACTCATACCTCCCCGCGGAATTATTATGTAATACTCTCTTTTATAAAGAATGGTGTTGGCGCTAATTCCGGTCACTTCCTGACGTCTGCGAATGCGCAGAGGGTAAATGTATGGAGGACCAGTTAGGACTTCTAATTTTCTGTTTTGCATGCAAATTTTGGGGATGGGGGGGGGGGGGGGGGTGGCAAAATTTGTGTTTGGCCCTAGATATTTTAGAGTTAGCACCAGCCATGTCTGGGCCATTGGTAAGTATAAAAATATACAAATTACTATGAATTTATCAAATTTATTGGAGGCAATACCAGTTTATATGCCCATTTGACAAAGTTTGGACGCTTTTCTTGAAAAGAACAAATTCCCCATGTTTTTGTCTCAGCAGAAGCCAAAAGTTGAATTCTAATGCAGAATTGAATTCTAATGCAGAAATGACACTTTTATCACATGAAAGAGGTAAAATGTTGGTAGGGTTGGGGTTGATTATAGGTATGACTGTACTAAATATGACATGGTATATGGGCTATCTGATGGCAGCATGCAAGGAGTCAACACCAACACCAAAAAATCTGAAGCTGAGTTCATTCACCTGTGATGTTACACAGTGGCAAGCTCTTAGGTCACCAGTCTCATTCTGGGAATTCAATGCTATTGTGGCCAGGAACTGGTCTAGCCCTTAAATAGTCCATTGCCTTTGTTTAGATACACTTGTCTCAGTTGTCTGGAGTATTTCAGTTGCTCATAAAAGCGAACCTATGGTTTCTTTTTCCAACCAACTGATATATTCCAGCTGATTAAATCTAAAAAAATGTAATCATTTCTTTTCTTTAACCCTTTACCCAACGCAGACGATATCAAAATTTATTATTTTAAATATCATTTTTTAAATTTAAAAAAAAAATCAACAAAACCATATCATATGACCCCTCTTTGGAACCAGCTCGTCGAGCTCATTCCAAAGAGGGGTCACATGATATGGTTGTGTTGAAATTTTTCGAAAAATATTTTTTCAGCTGCTGAATTTGAATATCACGCTGACGGATGCAGGCGATTCATTGGGTAAAGGGTTAAATCAACGCAAGAAATGTTCCTCATTCGAGACATGATTTAACCAAACTTTTTTGGACATTACCATTTAGAATGAAGACTCAACACAGCGGTAGTTTTATGATTAAGCTCTGTAGTTCCATTAATTGTGTAAATATCTTGATGGTTTCAAGATGAAATATTTATTGATTGGAATATCTATAACTGAAGCAAGCAAGAAAGAATAGCTATATCCCTTTGAGTGAAGGAAAATCACATTACATCAATGGTCATCTGCATACAAACTCCACAAAAAGTGAGTGAACAAATGACCCATAAGGCCCCACAAAATTGATCTTCTGTTTCTCAGATCATTTTTTATTTTTTTTTGTAATTAGCTAAATATTTATTGATTGGAATATCTATAACTGAAGCAAGAAAGAATATCTATATCCCTTTGAGTGAAGAAAAATCACATTACATCAATGGTCATCTGCATACAAACTCCACAAAAAGTGAGTGAACAAATGACCCATAAGGCCCCACAAAGTAGATCTTCTCTTTCTCAGACCATTTTTTATTTGTTTATTTTTTTTTGTAATTAGCTTAACTTGACAAAGTGAAGATAAGCTATTGCCATCATGCATGCGGAAGTCTGTGAGTCTGTTCACATTTTCCTTTAGCACAGGCTACACCCTTATCCGTTCGTCACAAAATTTCATATACAGGTTGGAGATCTTGTCTAGATGAGAACGTCCCCTTTTGGTCGCGATTGGTCAACCGTGATGGCTGCCCAAGCCCAAAACCCGAAAATCATTAGCACAGTCTACAGGTTGTATTTATGAATGAATTTCATTGTAACTTGGTAGGATGCCTCTGTATAATATCTAGATAAGAACGACCCCTTTTGGTCATGATCTGTCAACTGTGACGGCTGCCCAAGCCCAAAACCAAAAAACTTTTAGTACAGTCTACAGGTCATATTTAATATGGAAGGGTTTCATTGTAACTTGGTAGGATGACTCTGTATGATGTCTAGATGAGAACTTCTCCATTTGGTCGCAAGAGGGCGCGGTGGCTCAGTAGGTAGAGGTACAGGCTGCAAGCCATGAGGTCCTAGGTTCGAATCCTTTCTGCGGCAACCGCGTTGTGTCCTTGGGCAAGACACTTCACCCCCATTGCCCACGTGGGGGCACAGTGGCACTGTGTACTAAGGCGTACTGCACATCGATGGAACACCTGTCTTCCACCAATGCTAACCCTACTTGTGTGGACTTGGTATGTTGGGGAGCTGACAGTTGCTCGCCGTTGCTCGGTGGTTCTCTCTGGGTACTCAGGCTTCCTCCACCCGTAAAACTGTCATGGTCATGATTAGCCATTGTGCAGAAATATGTGACCTTAAAACACCAATAAATAAATAAATAAATTTGGTCGCAATCTGTCAACCATGATGACTGCTCGAGCCCAAAACCTCAAACCTTTAGGACAGTCTACAGGTCGTATTTATGGAGGGATTTCATTGTAACTTGGGATGATGATTCCATATAATGTCTAGATCATAACATCCCCTTTTCGTCGTGATTGGTCACCTGTGATGGCTACAGGGGTCTGAAGCCCGAAAACCTTTAGCACAGTCTATAGGTCATATTTATGAAGGGATTTCATTGTAACTTGGTGGGATGACTCCAGATAATGTCTAAATGAGAACGTCCCCTTTTGGTCGCGATCATTCAGCCGCGACAGCTGCCCGAGCCCAAAACCCGAAAACCTTTAGAACAGTCTACAGGACGTATTTATGGAGGGATTTCATTGTAACTTGGGAGGATGATTCCATATAATGTCTAGATGATAACATCCCCTTTTCGTTGTGATTGGTCAACTTTGATGGCTACAGGGGCCCAAAAACCGAAAAACTTTCGCACAGACTACAGGTCATATTTATGAAGGGATTTTATTGTAACTTGGTAGGATGACTCAGTATAATGTCTAGATGAGGACATCCCCTTTTGGTTATGATCGGCAACCATGATGGCTACACAGGCCCGAAGCCCAAAAACCTCTAGCACAGTCTACAGGCCATATTTATGAAGGGATTTCATTGTAACTTGATAAGATGACTCATTTTAGAATAGTTTCACTGTAAATTGGTAACTTTTATTGATATACATTAACTGTGAGGGCCACATACAGAAATTAACATATTCCCAATGATCACAATTAGTTTTTAGCTCACCTGACTGAAAGTCAGGGTGAGCTTTTCTGATCACTTTTCGTCCGTCGTCCGTCGTCCGGCGTCCGTCGTCCGTCGTCCGTCGTCCAGCGTGAAGGTGGTGTTTGGGTATTTTTCTTCCAAACCACTGGCCGCATGTTAATGAAATTTCATGTGAGTAGGGGTTATATAGCGGCATTTTGATTTTTGGGCAAATTAGGTTTCGGCTCATATTGAGCAGAGGGGTGGGGCAAAAATGCTCCAATTCTTAAAAAATCTTCTTCTCAAGAACCAGCAATAGCAGAGACTTGATATTTGGTATGCAGCTTCCTTTTGAGGTGTAGACTCAAGTTTGTTCAAGAGAAGTTTGTAGGTCTATACTTGGCGATGTTATGGGAGGAGCAAAAATTTTGGCCCCACCCCAAATTTCTATTTTTTAAACCGAGAGGCCAATTTGAACCAAATTTTATGTGAGGGCTTATTGGGTCATAAGTACCTAATTTATGCAGAAATTTTTTTTCCTGTAGCCCCCGTGGGAACCACAGGAGCTAAAAATAGAAAAAAATTAAAACGCCTATATCTCAAAAACTGCACGGCAGTGAGAATTTTTATTTGGTGTGAAGCTTTCTTGGGACCAACAGAAAGGATTGGTAAAAAAAAATTGCTATCGGTTTTATCATAGGGTACTTTTTCGGGACTCTGAAAAAGTGCTGAGTCAGTATTTTTTAACACAGTAGGCAATGGGAAAAAAATAAAGAATTGTTTTCTTCCAAACCACTGCTCTAAAAGCTTTCATATTTTACATATAACATCTTTGGAACATTGATTCACATATTTGTAGAAATCAAATTCCTCGGTCCATATTTGGGTTCCCTATGGGAACCCAAATGTTCAAATTAGTGCAATATGAGGGATATATTTTAAAAATCTTCTTCTTCGGATCCACAAATCAGAATCTTTTGATATTTGCTATGCATCATCCTTAGGGGGGTGAGATTGATGTTTGTTCAAGCCAAGTCCCTGAGTTCATATTTGGACTCCCTTTGGGAACCCAAATTGTAACTTAGTGCAATACGAGGTATATTCTTTTAAAATCTTCTTCTTCGCATCCACCGGTCAGAATCTTTTGATATTTGGTATACAGTATGCTTAGGGAGGTGAGATTCAAGTTTGTTCAAGTCAAGTCCTTCGGCTCATATTTGGTCTCCCTGTGGGAGCCCAAATTATAACTTAGTTCAATATGAGGAATATTCTTTAAAAAAAATTTTTTTTTCAGATCCACCAGTCAAAATGTTTTGATATTTGATGTACAGCATTCTTAGGGGCTGAGAGTGAAGTTTGGTAAAGCCAAGTACCTGGGTTCATATTTGGGCTCACTGTGGGAGCCCAAATTATACCAAAATTTTTATTTTCCAAACCAAAAAGTCGATTTGAACCAAATTTGATATGAGGGCTTATTGGGTCATAAGTACCTAATTTATGCCGAAAATTGTTTACCCTGAGCAATATTCTTTAAAAAAATTTTTTTTTTCAGATCCACCAGTCAAAATCTTTTGATATTTGATGTACAGCATTCGTAGGGGGGGGGGGGGGGGGGGGGGGGGGGGGGGGGGGCTGAGAGTGAAGTTTGTTAAAGCCAAGTCCCTTGGTTCATATTTGGGCTCACTGTAGAAGCCCAAATTATACCAAAATTTTTATTTTCCAAACCAAGAGGTCGATTTGAACCAAATTTGATATGAGGGCTTATTGGGTCACAAATACCTAATTTATGCCATAAATTGTTTTCCTGTCCCCCACGGCAACTACAGGAGCTGAAAAAATTTTTTTTTTTTGAATGCCCATATTTCCAGAACTACATGGCACTGAGAATTTTTATACAATGTGAAGCTTCCTTAGGGCCGGGAGAAAGGAATGGTGAAAAAAATGCCATTGGTTTTATCATAAGTACTTTTCCAGGACTAAAAGTGCCGAGTCATCATTTTTTAACACTGTAGGTAATGGGAATAACGTTGAATAATCTTCTTCTCCCAAACCACTGCTTCAGAAGCTTTTGTTTTTGGGTTCCCTATGGGAGCCCAATGTATAACTTAATTCAGTATGAGAAATATTCTTAAAAAATCTTTTTTTTCTGATACTCCTCTCAGAATCTTTTGATATTTGATTTTTAGTTTTCTTAGAAGCGGCAAATTGAAATTTGTTCAAGTTCTGGTTTATTGATAAAATTGGGCCCAGTAACCAATTCCTGCGTTGAAAGCCCTGTAAAGTGGGCAGTAATAGGCATAAACGATTGACCAAACCTGATATTATAATTATGCCTCTGTAATGATGTAGCCTTAGAAAGTGACCTTAAATTCCAATAAATAAATAGATAAATTATTGAGTACCCAATATGGGGATCTAACATATGAACACTCTGGGTTACTAAGTAGAGAAAACACTTTTATGTTGAAAAACTGATAATAACCACAAGGCAGAATCCCTTGCTATTTTGGTGATATGACTCGGCCAGTATCAGGTGAGCGCCCTCAGGCCCCGTGGGGCCTCTTGTTTATTTCATAATCCTTTCATAAATATTGAACATTATCCTTTTCATCAAACATAACACACAGACAAGTTAAGCTACAATGTCATTGACACTTTCATTATGCTTGTCATCAAAAGTTCATGTTCTTGGTTTGTTTTATGTTTTAGTCCTCATAATCTACAGAATAACATAGGTGGTGGTGTATTTCATCCCTTGAGTTCAAGAAGGCTTTGCAATGCTAAAGCGTTGCAAAGCCTTGTTAAACTCAAGGGACAAATTTATCAATTTTATTCACTTGTGTAAAAAATCAGACATAAATCATTTAATTTTTATTTTTTAGCTCTTGACAAAGTCAAGCTGAGCTAATCTCTTCGCTCTCCATTCGTCGTCCGTCTGTCCATCCGTCATCCATCAACACCATGTTTTGGTCTTCTCTTCCAAAACCACTATGCCAATTCTAGTGAAAATTTGTGTGAGTGATGGTCCCGAAGGGACATTGCAGTTTTGTTCAACTCAACATGCCCAGCCCCATAGTGAGGGGGTGGGAGAAAATGCTCCAAAATATTTTAAAAGTCTTGTTCTCATGAACCATTGAGTGCAATGACTTGATATTTGTTATGGAGCTTCCTTTTGAAGTGTAGAATCAAGTTTGTTCAAATGAAGTTCGTGAAGCAATATTTGGCTTTGTAATGATAGGGGTAAGATTTTTCTATTTTCTGAACCGATGGTCCGATTTGAACCACATTTGATATGTGGGATTACTGGGTCATAAGTACTTGACTCATGCAAAAAAACCCAACAGAATCCTACATCCCCATGGGAACCCCAGGAGCTAAATAGAAATATTTTCAATCGCCCATATTTCCGAAACCACACGAAACAGAGAGCTGTTATTTGGTATGAAGCATCCTTAGGACCAGTAGGATTGAATGATAAAAAAAAATTGCCATCGGTTATGTTAGGGTGTTCTGCAGAGGGCATCGAAAAATTGCTGAGTCAGCATATTTGCAAAATTTTTTTTAAAAATCTTTTCTCCAGAACCAATCATCAGACTCGTTTGATATTCGGTATACAGCATTCATAGGGGGTGGTCAGATTCAAGTTTGTTAAAGTAAAGTACATTGGTTCATATTTGGGCTCAATACAGGTGCCCAAATTTTTAACTTGGGGTAATATGGGGAATATTATTTAAAAATCTTCTTCAGAACCACCAGTCATAATCTTTTGATGTTTCGTGTACATCATTGTTATGAGGGTCAGATTCAAGATTGTTCAAACCAAGCCCCTAGGTTAATATTTGGGCTTCATACGGAAGCCCAAATTTTAACTTAGTTCAATGTGGGGGATAATTTTTAAAAATCTTCTTCTTCAGATTCACCAGTCAGAATGCTTTCATATTTGGTATACATCATCTCTAGGGGGTCAGATTCAAGTTTGTTCAAATTGGATTCGTAGGTTAATATTTGGGCTCGCTGTGGTAGCCCAAATGTTAACTTAGTGCAATATGAAGAAATTTCTTTAAAATTTCTCTTCTTCAGATCCAACAGTGAGAATGCTTTCATATTTGGTACACAACATCTCTAGGGAAATCAGATTCAACTTTGTTCAAATCGAAAACCTGAGTTAATATTTGGGCTCCCAATTGAGGCCTGATTTGGCCATGTAGCTGAAGAATTAGAAATTTTGTATTCAGTACCCTCTAGAGGTTTATAACCAAGATTAATCCACATAGGTTGTATCAAGGGGCTTCATAATGGAGCTCTACATTTTACATTATGATCAACTGATAAAAAGGCATGATGCCCGGATTATTTTTGTCACTCCTGCGGGGCTCAGGGGTTGACAGTGTATCCTATGGACATGGATTTCTTAATGTAGACTCATTCTTGGATTCTGTGTATATTGTGTTCTGTTCAAGATGAGAACTTCAGGCCCCGTGGGGCCACTTGTTTAAGTTAGCAATGGTTATAAAAAGAGAGCATGCGACAGCCAAAAGGACCATGCAGGAGGACCTGAGAAACAAATTTTTTAACTTTTTTAGGCCTAACAGCGTCAGATTCCTTTTGTATTAGACTCTTGGCCTGAGAGCTTGACAGTTGGTGTTCTGGCAGTGACATATGGATAAAAGTAAGCAGAGCAAGTTGTAAAATCTTAGCCATTGTTGATAGTCAAGTCGTTCCCTATGTTCCAAGATGCTCTATGTGCCTACTGGCACATAGAACCAGGCTTGTCATTTTGAGGCATTCGATCGCCCTGGGCCGCATTCGCCCGCCTGAGTTCAAAATTCCGCGGACGGTAAACGTCCGCCTAACCCCGATTTCTGCGGACCATTAATTCAGTCATAGGCACCTCCAAATTGGCTGTCTCAAGCAGCGAATTGAAGGGGGGTAACAAGGCGCAATTTGTGAAGTTTGTAATGTGTCATTGACACAGTCACCCAGAGACAGTAAATAACTTTCCAAATATGAGCGAGAGGTCTGCCAATTCCAAAGTTGTAATTAGTCATTATATTGTACATTAGACTGTGACAACTCTCGTGTCATGCGCGATTACAGGACGTATCATCGCCAAGCCAATTCGACCCCTGACGATTCGCCTGGGACATTTCATCCCAAAATCAAAGCTGGGGCGATTCATTCTCCAAATCTGATTGAATTGCCCTAACATGGCTTGGTTATTTGGATGCAAGATAACTATAACACTCACTGTTAGTGAGTGTCGTGGGTAACCTGGTATCTTGCATCCAAATATTCAAGCCTGCATCTATACATTACGTGATGACATACATCATAATTACACAAACCATGTACCTTAAAATGATATTAGTTGTCTACTTAGCATGCTGAAACAAAATGGCCCCCACAAACCATAAATGGCCCTCTGGATTCATTTTTGGCAAACCTGAAATGACCCTCCTGGGGTGATTTGAGGCGAACCATAATGGCCCTCCTGCAATTTTCAAAATGACAAGCCTGATAGAACACACTGGAACTCAGGGGATGAAGTGTCATCTGCCAAACCTTGACCAGTCTTATTTGCTATTCTGTAATTCTGGAGCATACTGGATGTTCAGTATAAGTTCACTCTTTTTTTACAAGGCTTTGACGAAGACATGCCTTTTTGACTTCGTCCACCCATAAAACTGTCTGACATGAAGTGACCCTGGCTGTCAAAAGTGCTGTTAAACCTCAATAAATAAATAAATTAGTCATTGTGACCCAGTGTTTTGTATTTTTATCTACTTGTAGGCTTCCCCGTGGGAACTCCGTGAAGTGGAGCAGTGCTTGTTTACTGTTGTAAACAAGCTCTTTTTCACTGGTAAAATAGGACCCAGTCACTAATGCTTGGGGTTTGAGTCCTCTAAAATAGGCAACATGAGGTATAAACGATTGACTGACCTGACTTTATCTCCATATTGTGGTCATGATTAGCCATTGTGCAAAAGTATGTGACCTTAAACACCAATAAATAATAAATAATAATTTACTTGTAGGCTACAGGTCATGTGTGTTGGTTGGGCATGACTGGGGTGGTTTGGTTGCCTGGATGATGGCAGCCCATTATCCAGAACTAATTGATAAACTGATAGTTATGAACTGTCCCCATCTTGAAGCTGCCGACAAATATATGAAAAGGAGCTTTGATCAGTTTAAGAAATCATGGTAAGTAATCTATGCTGGAATGGTTAGAGAATTGGTTAACCATTTAGTTATATCCATTCCATTACTGATTAACCGTCTTTTACTTTTCGAACATTCTAGGATGTTGAACAACAATAATATTGTAAGAACCTGGATGGAACTCTTATGCATCTGTGGGTTAAGACAATGATTATATTACAGTAATGTGGCTTCATAATATATGCAACTTATCATACTAAGACAATGATCATATTACAGTAATGTGGCTTCATAATATATGCAACTTACCATACCAAGACAATGATTATATTACAGTAATGTGGCTTCATAATATATGCAACTTAATGTACTGTGATCTGACAAGAGGTTTTTTTTTATGCCCTCACTTTTTTTTTCCAAAAGTTCAGCATCTCGGATTGTGCCTGTCTGCATCCATGTGTGCTCCCATATGTCTGTCTGTCCACACTCAGTTGTCTGTTCGCATTATAACTTGAACTTTACTGCTTAGATTTTGATGAAATTTCATACAGATGTTCACTATTCTGAGATCTTTAAGTAGCGTCAGCCATTTGGCTGTTGGAATATTTTTTTTGTGAGTGATGGCCCTCTGAATATACAAAATTGTTATGGCTTTTTAACTATACAAAAATAGTATATTTTTTAACTGTTCGCCTTGTATCTCAGGTTTGGGTCATCGGATCTCAATAAAATCTGGAAAGACAAATGTTTATAGGAAGGGCTTTCAAATGAGTCTAATAATAATTCGTAATCTTCACTTTTTAGACGTATCCCCCTTTTTAACTTTGAAAATTCACAGTTTGCCTTGTAAAATAGTCAATTTTTTGTTTGTTCACCTCACATTTCAGGTTTGGATCATCAGATTTCAATGAAATTTGGACTGAAGATTGTTTATGAGATATGTTTTCAAATGAGTCATGTCCCTGTGGTAAAACAAAGAAAGTACATGCAAATCACACCCCCACATGTGGCATCTTTGTTCTCTATCTCTTATGTGGATGGTCCGATCGTCACCAGACTGCAGTAACAGGTGTTTCTGCTCTTCATGTTCACCTTGTATCTCTAATTTGGGTTGTCGGATCACAATGAAATTTGGAATGAAGATTGTTTATGGGAAAGGCATTCAAAGTATCATGATTTATTTCTTCTCTTGCTGTTGTTTGGCATTTGCATGTGGGTGGATGCCCCAGGGAATTGCCCCCCCCCCCCACCCCCCCCTCTCCTCTTGTTCTTCATCAGACTGTAATCCATTCGTGACACACTTATACATTAGTGGGTCAAGATTTAATTGATAAAGTACTGTGAAATCAAGGCTGAATCACATAAAAACATAGAAAATAGCATTTCAGATTTGATGATCTTGCATTTCTCACAGTTGAGATTCTACAGTGCAAGGAGCAGAAAGGCAGAAATATAATTTTGACTTTGTCGCAACCCAGTCATGATCTTTTCAAAATTCTCAGCCTACTTTTGTGATTACAGTACTGTACTAGTATGCATCTCACATAAATTACTCGCACCTGATGATCAGGTCTTTATAAAAAAATTTCCATTAGTTTCAATCTGCATATCTCATTATCTAAATCCTCTAATACAACAGATTTGCACACTTCTGTTATGTAAATCCTTTGATACAACATATTTTCATACTTTTGTTATGTAAATCCATTGATACAACATATTTTCACACCTTTGTTATGTAAATCCACTGATACAACAAATTTCCATACTTCTGTTAAGTAAATACACTGATACAACAGATTTTCACACTTCTGTTTCGTAAATCCATTGATACAACAGATTTTCACACTTCTGTTATGTAAATACACTGATACAGCAGATTTTCACACTTCTGTTTCGTAAATCCATTGATACAACAGATTTTCACACTTCTGTTATGTAAATGCACTGATACAACAGATTTCCACACTTCTGTTATGTAAATACACTGATACAACAGATTTCTACACTTCTGTTATGTAAATGCATCGATACAGCAGATTTCTACACTTCTGTTATGTAAATGCACTGATACAACAGATTTCTACACTTCTGTTATGTAAATGCACTGATACAACAGATTTCCACACTTCTGTTATGTAAATGCACTGATACAACAGATTTCTACACTTCTGTTATGTAAATCTACTGATACAACAAATTTCCACACTTCTGTTATGTAAATGCACTGATACAACAGATTTCTACACTTCTGTTATGTAAATACACTGATACAACAGATTTCTACACTTCTGTTATGTAAATCTACTGATACAACAAATTTCCACACTTCTGTTATGTAAATGCACTGATACAACACATTTCCACACTTCTGTTATGTAAATACACTGATACAACAGATTTCTACACTTCTGTTATGTAAATCTACTGATACAACAGATTTCCACACTTCTGTTATGTAAATGCACTGATACAACAGATTTCTACACTTCTGTTATGTAAATACACTGATACAACAGATTTCTACACTTCTGTTATGTAAATCTACTGATACAACAAATTTCCACACTTCTGTTATGTAAATACACTGATACAACAGATTTCTACACTTCTGTTATGAAAATGCACTGATACAACACATTTCCACACTTCTGTTATGTAAATACACTGATACAACAGATTTCTACACTTCTGTTATGTAAATCTACTGATACAACAGATTTCCACACTTCTGTTATGTAAATACACTGATACAACAGATTTCTACACTTCTGTTATGTAAATGCACTGATACAACAGATTTCCACACTTCTGTTATGTAAATGCACTGATACAACAGATTTCCACACTTCTGTTATGTAAATGCACTGATACAACAGATTTCCACACTTCTGTTATGTAAATGCATCGATACAGCAGATTTCCACACTTCTGTTTTGTAAATGCATCGATTTCCACACTTCTGTTATGAAAATGCACTGATACAACACATTTCCACACTTCTGTTATGAAAATACACTGATACAACAGATTTCCACACTTCTGTTATGTAAATACACTGATACAACAGATTTCCACACTTCTGTTATGTAAATGCACTGATACAACAGATTTCCACACTTCTGTTATGTAAATGCATCGATACAGCAGATTTCCACACTTCTGTTTTGTAAATGCATCGATTTCCACACTTCTGTTATGAAAATGCACTGATACAACACATTTCCACACTTCTGTTATGAAAATACACTGATACAACAGATTTCCACACTTCTGTTATGTAAATACACTGATACAACAGATTTCCACACTTCTGTTATGTAAATGCACTGATACAACAGATTTCCACACTTCTGTTATGTAAATGCATCGATACAGCAGATTTCCACACTTCTGTTTTGTAAATGCATCGATTTCCACACTTCTGTTATGAAAATGCACTGATACAACACATTTCCACACTTCTGTTATGAAAATACACTGATACAACAGATTTCCACACTTCTGTTATGTAAATACACTGATACAACAGATTTCCACACTTCTGTTATGTAAATGCGTCGATACAGCAGATTTCCACACTTCTGTTATGTAAATGCATCGATTTCCATGCTTCTGTTATGTAAATGCACTGATACAACAGATTTCTACACTTCTGTTATGTAAATGCACTGATACAACAGATTTCTACACTTCTGTTATGTAAATGCATCGATTTCCACACTTCTGTTATGTAAATGCATCGATACAGCAGATTTCCACACTTCTGTTATGTAAATGCATCGATTTCCATGCTTTTGTTATGTAAATGCACTGATACAACAGATTTCCACACTTCTGTTATGTAAATGCATCGATATAGCAGATTTCCACACTTCTGTTTTGTAAATGCATCGATTTCCACACTTCTGTTATGTAAATGCACTGATACAACAGATTTCTACACTTCTGTTATGTAAATGCACTGATACAACAGATTTCTACACTTCTGTTATGTAAATGCATCGATACAGCAGATTTCCACACTTCTGTTTTGTAAATGCATCGATTTCCACACTTCTGTTATGTAAATGCACTGATACAACAGATTTCCACACTTCTGATATGTAAATGCATCGATTTCCACACTTCTGTTATGTAAATGCATCGATACAGCAGATTTCCACACTTCTGTTTTGTAAATGCATCGATTTCCACACTTCTGTTATGTAAATGCACTGATACAACAGATTTCCACACTTCTGTTATGTAAATACACTGATACAACAGATTTCCACACTTCTGTTATGTAAATGCATCGATTTCCACACTTCTGTTATGTAAATGCACTGATACAACAGATTTCCACACTTCTGTTATGTAAATACACTGATACAACAGATTTCCACACTTCTGATATGTAAATGCATCGATTTCCACACTTCTGTTATGTAAATGCTCTGATACAACAGATTTCCACACTTCTGTTATGTAAATACACTGATACAACAGATTTCCACACTTCTGTTATGTAAATGCATCGATACAGCAGATTTCCACACTTCTGATATGTAAATGCATCGATTTCCACGCTTCTGTTATGTAAATACACTGATACAACAGATTTCCACACTTCCGTTATGTAAATCCACTGATACAACAGATTTTCACTCTTTTGTTATGTAAATCTACTGATACAACAGATTTCCACACTTTTGTCATGAGTGAATGCTTAACTGGTAGTGAAAATCATAACCGAAAAAAGCTTGTAACCATTCCGGTATAGGTTAATCAGCATGATAAATAATCTTTTAGAATCCTGTTCCAGAAAATACATGTGTTACTGGTTACAATTGCTATCAAAATCAAGGGTAACACTTCAGACTGAATTTTTGTACCCCTACCCTATCCCTTCCCCCCCCCCCCCCCACCCCAACACAAGCACACTTTCTTAGCTTATGTGACTGAAAGTCAGGGTGAAACATGTTGATCACTTTTCGTTCTCCACCATCTGACATCCATTGTAAAAGTGGTGTTTAAGTACATACAGAGCTTATACCATACGCAGCATTTACATTTCATCAAAACACAGAGTTATCCATTGAAACTCCGTATTAGACCAGAGATACCGGTAACTAACACTGTGTTTTTCGGTGATTTTGTGTGAAAGAGATTAGTGTTGTTGACTGGCAAAGAACACGGTCTCACAGAACTTGCTACTGTGTTCATTGTAGTGTTTTGTGTGAATGTATAGAGATCATGCTGGTGATGCAGTCGTGTGATATTCATTCATGGTTTAAATAACAACTTATCCAGTGATTGCACAGTCTGCAAACAAGTCGGTGTGCATTCAGTCAGTTATCACTGTGCACGCCATTTTTCGATTTTGACACTCAGAAACTGACAAGGAAATAATTTAAAAACTCAAAAAATGAATCCTGTATCCATCAAATGCCACAGGAGGGGCGAATTTTTAGGGACGCTGTACACAAATTCCCGAAAATTATAAACGATCTTAAATAATTTTCCCAAATTCCAGTCGAATTCCAGTACCACCATCAGGACTGAAACCATTACAGGATTTTCATAACCAGTTAACCACTTCTGATAACCATGGTTAACCGATTTACCACAGTTATCCAAAGAATTCCACTGGCGTATGTCTTCGGTAGGTCAACTGAGGGCGAGATCAAACTGAAAAATGTCAAAATCAGTCCTGGCAATGCACCCTCGGTGATCAGCAATGCCTAGGAAAATGGTGTGGTACAAATGCACATTGTCAGCAAAAAAATTGCAGAGGGTATAATGTTGTAAAATGTTAGCACTTCCCCCTTTAAAGAAAAACATTGCCGATAGCAATCACCTTCAAACTTAGTACATTTGTGCATTAACATCTTCCTTTAGCATGCCTCAGAGGGTGCATTCATTATCAGGTTGTTTTGAAACTTGGCACACTTATTCAGGGTGACCAAGATAGGAGCTAGTGATTTTCTTTTCATTACCATCTGAAATTATTGCTGTTAGCAACAACCTTTGAATTTATTGCATATGTGCACCAACATTCTTCTTTGACATGGCCTGCAGGGCGCATTTATCGAAGGGTTGTTTTTTAACTTGGTGTGCTCATTAGGCGAGACCTCTAGATAAGAGCTATCAATTAACATTTAATTCTGTAAAAAAGGTGGCGTTTACAATGACCTTTAAACTTACTGCATTTGTGTATCAACATTCTTCCTTTAGCCAGCCCTATAGCTTACATTTAAAAATGCATGGATTGTTTGTTCTGACCTTGTGCACACACAACGCTGTTATGTTGAAGTTTCACCAAATAACATTGAAACCAATGATCTTCAGTTTGGCCATTTCACTTATAACTCACCAAGTTCAAGTTTGTTAAGTTGAGCTACAGTGTCATTGCCACTTTTATTTAAGTTTGCATTGGTTATAAAAAGAGCAGCAGCCAAAATGACCTTGTGGGAGGGTCTGAGAAACAGATTTTTAACTTTCTTAGGTTTTATGGTTAAATGTAAAACTCAATTCTCTCCCAAACCCTTGCTCTGAAAGCTTCTCATTTTGATATACATGTATAACATCTTTTTCAGTAGGTTTTACAAGTTTGTTCAAATCAAGTCCTTGAGAGTGTATTTAGGAGTGTCTAGGATCCTCTTATATTAAGTTATAACACTGTAGGTTATTATAGAAATTATTCTCCTCAACCACTTCTCCATTAATCTCCAAGTGCTTTAATGTTTAATATATACAGTCTTTCGATTTTGAGGCGAGCTGTTGCTCTTGTACCACATTTTGTGTGCAATTATTATTTATGAGCTGACAACTGTGTGCTTTATCTTAACCTAGCAAGCAATTAAAGTCTGTTCATGTGGAAAAGTGTCAAATAATGTTTGATGTATCTTTGTAAGGGTGATTTTCAAGTTTGTTCACATCAAGCCACAGGTCTCATCTTTAGGTAATTCATAGGACTTCAGATTATAGCACTGTGAGAAATGAAGAAGGTGACCTTAAACACCAATAAATAATTAAATGACAGTATATTGTAAAGCAGGTATGTTACCTTAGAAACGGCCATGAGGACACTTCAGAGTGGAAGTCCATTGAGCATGATGTTTTGAACCAGGTTTCTTTGCATGGTCGCCAGGAAACTACCATGTCAAGACTATGATTTGAAATATTATGCTTTTCTAGGGGATATAATATAAGTTACACATGTTTAGTTGATGGATATAGTGTCACATCCGGTGAAGGGAGAACACTATTAGGCAAGGCTTTAGCAGAGACTAATATTGTTCTGCTGAGCCTCATGTGACACTGTATTTGGCAACTAAATGTCCTGAAACATATTTTTTCTTATGCCATCCTTTTTTTTTATCCCAGAAATTTCATCATCAGTTGTGTTTGCAAACCATTTCATGTATTTTTATACTGTACCAATGACCCAGACATAGCTGGTGCTAACTCTTAAAATATAGGGCCAAACACAAATTTTGCCCCCCAATCCCCAAAATTTGCATCTAAAACTAAAGAAAACATGTCCTGAAAGGCCCTCCACACCTCGCCCCCACTGCGCATGCGCAGTGTCAAGGACGTTCCGGAATTGGCGCCATTTATCATTCTAAGTTTGGCCCTTCATCAGTTAACATCTGACTGATCTTTGTGCTTTTAAATCTCAGTTTTAATGATGCCAGACACATAAATATTAGTGAAATGGTGATTCTAAGGAGGATAGAAAAGGAGGAGAGGAAAAGAATGTGTGACAGAATATTATCAGGGCTGTAACTTAAAATTTTTTAATGAAATTATGTTAAGTTACCTATTTTCAAGGCAGCAGCCATTTTGTTGTCATTCTGATTATTTAGTTACACTGTTTTTTCAAGTGTTTTTCCTCTCTCCCTGTCCTTAAGTTCCCCCTTGCTATTCTCCCATGCTTTTGGCATAGTTTCTGTAATTATTATTACTAAAATTTCTTGGGAGTTTTAGCTTAATAACAGAATGAATTCTGTTCTTTCCCCATGTTTACGTCTTCACCTACGGGTGGTTAGGCGTTGTGTTCTGCATCTACCATCTGATGTTCTGCAGTTTCTTCCCTGGAAGTCTCTGTTTTGCATCAGATGGTGTATTTTTGGTAACTGATTTCGGGCCTGGGTGCCTGGAGTCTTATTTTAGTGTTTTTACACTCATTGTTTACATTTACAACAGCCCTCTGTGTGAGGGGGGGATTTCTAAATAATAATATCTTTATGTTATTTTAATCATAACTAGATACATTATTATTGTTCGTAAGTGTTGAATAAATTGTTTAAAATATTTTTAAAATTTTTGTCCACACTTAGGCTTGGGATCCATTGGGGCTCAACGTTACTTTTCAGAAACTTGGGCTGTTCTGAAAAAATATTTTTTCAAAATATTTTGATTTCAATTATTTTTTCTATATTAATGGATCATATTATTATTATGTATTTTGATTGCCAGGGGTTAGTGCGAGTACCAGGACTTGTTTTCTTTTCACATTGAAAGGATATTGATCAATTGTTTTAAGAGGAAGTCTTCCTCTGACCTTATTATCATTCTATATGTGGTCAGTGTACTCGCATTAACTCCTGTTCTGTATCGTATGATTTCGATGACAATATGGGAGGCGTATGTCACGGTATGTTGTTGGGAATTTGGACACTCCGGTCCTTTCCCCGCAGGGTCACTCTACTTTATCAATTTCTATTTCAGACGATCAAGATTAGGGTGATGTATCTGTGATGTCTTCCAACAGTGTGCCTCCGTCGTCACAATTAATGAAGGGCTAGCGGAAAAGTGCTCATGTAATACGCCAATTGCCTAAGAGGACCCTAGTAGGTTCGACGGCCTTTGACGTCCGCTAGCTCGCCCGGTGTAGCGTCCATTCACCGAATGGTTCGGCAGCTGGGTTCGTCCGTTGCGGTCTAGAAGGAATTTTGGGGTGATGCGAGCACTATAAAATTAACTTAATGCACACCCAGTGACGGCGGATCGGAGGGAGAACGGAGGAAGCCTTTTAGTCCGGTTCATAGCTCGTTCCGGTCCATCCGGACGGCAAGCGAGAGAGGCCCCTCTCTCGTTCAACAACATCTGGCCCCAGATGTTGTGGTACAAATGTGTCGTTAGCGGAGCATACGTCCGTCGCTTGGGACGCTCCGTTGTATAGGCAGTCCGCTGAGACTGCTAAGGCTTCCTCTTCTCGTCAGCGCACACGACCGCACCTTGGCTGCGTGACCGCCGATATATTACCAGCTTCGCCGATCAAGGATTCTTCGGCGACCAGGTCACACCATCCGGCAGCCAGGGATTCGAGACCGATGGACTCCGGACGTTCGCATAGGAAGTATGCGGGAGCCATCTGATGCGGAGCTACCCTCGGCGAAGCACCGATAGACTGCGCCTCCGCAGGTCTCGACGCCGGACATTCTTGTGCACATAGCACAGCTTATCGCAGCATCCCAGCAGCCGACAGAAACGGTGTCGGATCGAGAATTATCCGACAGCGCTGGGTCGGTAGCCGGGGACTCGAGGCCTGCAGACTCCGGACGTTCGCATAGGAAGTGTGCGGGAGTCAACGTACACGGAGCTTCCAGCGGCAATGCATCGTAAGTCCGCTACTGCACAGGCCTCGGGAACGGACGTGCTTTCCTTAATAGCACAGTTTATCGCAGCATCCCAGCATCAACTGAATCTGTCGCATATATTTTATCCGACGATGCTGGGTCGGGACGCTCCGCGGAAGCGGGTACGGACGTCCGAAAGTTTCATCCGGTCCGACGGGATACCGAAAGGGATTCGGTGGATTTCAAGCTTTCCCTTTCGGAACAACATATGCTGCGATGCCGGATAAGAAACTGATAGCGTCGGTGGACTTAGAAATTTTTGGTTCGGTTCAGGGACATCGTCCCTCAGTTCCGACATAGTCCAATAATGTCACGCAAACTTTCGAATTATTGAACGACGCTATATATATTATTATTTTATGCTTGCTATCCAAGCATTTCTGGTTTCTTGTTCGAAGAGTTATGGAGATGTCTTTCAAAAGTGTGCCTCTGTCGTCATAGTTAATGAAGAGTTAGCGGCAATAAGTGCTCATGGAATATGTCTATCGCTTACGGAGTGACATTCGCTAGCTCACCCGGTGTAGCGTACATTCATCGAATGGTTCGGCTGCCGGGTTCGTCCGTTGCGGTCTAGGAAGGAGATTTGGGTGATGCGAGCACTTTAATTACTTTAGTACTCACCCGGTGACGGCAGATTGAGGACAGATCGGAGGAAGCCAACAACATAGGGGACCGCATGTTGTGGTTCAGATATTTTACATTCGGAGCATATGTCCGTTGCTCGGGACGCTCCGTTATATTGACAGTCCGAGAGACTGTCTTTAATGCTTCCTCATCCTCACAGCAGGGCACACGACCGCACATTGGCTACGTGATCTCGAGTATCCGATCAGTTTCGGCATTCAGTGATTCCACAGCGAATAGGTCGCGCCATCCGGTAGCCAAGGGACACGAGGCCTATTCACTCCGTTCGCTCGCATATTGGAAGTATGCACGGGGTAACGATCTCGGAGCTTCCTGCGGCAATGCATCGTAAGACCGCTGCTCCTCAGGCCTCAGTGACGGACGTGCTATCCGAGTTAGCACAGTTGTTTCGCAGCATCCCAGCAATTGACGGTTTCTCGGTCGATTCAGGAATTATCCGACGGCGCTGGGTCGGTGCGGTCCGCGGTTGCATCAAGCTACGGACGACCGAACGCTTTATAGGGTCCGACAGGATGGCGAAAGGGATTCGAAAGATTTCGAGTTTTCCCTTTAGTAGTATCGGAAGATGCCTTTCATATCTTCTGGCATTTCTTCCAGTGATTATTTTTCGGACTTCATTGCTGCGATCTTGGATAAGAGACTTATAGCGTCATTGGACTCGGATTTTTCGATCGGTACAGGGTCTTTGTCCCTGTCTTACCGACGTAGTCCAATATTGTCATTACAACATGTGTTTTATTTTTCGACGCTATATATTATATATATATATACAAGCCTGCTACTAAGCATGATAGTTTAGTTTCTTGTCCGCGTGGCTCATTTCTGCCATTTTATCTTTTTTACATATAGTTTATTTTGGCAGAGCAGGGCATACCGAGAGTTCATATGCGTCTAGACGGTGTGATTAAAGACTGCATATATTCTTTTTCGCCGTTTATGTCTTTTCCAATTTCAATGTTGGGAACGACAGTATGTATAGTAGACTTCACTTAGACGCTTTATTATACGTAATCCGCCTTACTGAGGCGTTATCATTACGTCTTCAAGAAAAGATTTACGGGATATTATTCTCAATGTAATTTCTTTTGAGGGCAGTAGTTTGTTCACGTATAACTCCGCCCTTCAGTGGCTGATTGGAGTTGGTTAGACGTGATGCAGCCCTAGCTACATCCACGCGTGGATAGTAGGTTAAGAACTCTCTCAGAGTCGCTTCGTTCTCGGAGGAGCTTCTCTTCGACGGCAACTTTCCGGCAATCCATGAATTGCTTGATTTATACATTCTCTTGTCTATCTAGTGTTACAAGAGATTCAGACTGGGGCAAACATTCGGTGGTTGACTCAGAGAGTGCCGCCGCAGTTGCCGGACCCTAGTGTGGCTGTTATGACGGTTGCCAGTCAAACAGATTGGGATATATACTGATCCCTACGGATTCGAAGTGCCAGGGTCTTTGGGTTCCGCAGTCTTTTAGCTATCAGTTTAACTTCCGCGGAATAATGTTTTTTAGGCTTGCTTTATGTCATTGCATGAACATTATTCAGAAACGCATGCCCAAATTCCTGTCCTTTAATTCGACAGTAGTGGCGTATCTCCGGAACCAGGGAGGCACTCTTTCGTTTCCGTTATTCAATTTAATGGAAAGAATCCGTCTGTTGGTTATAGTACACCAAGTTCAGTTTTGGTCCGTCATATTCTGGGTCGTCTGATTGTTTTATCGCACTCCCGTTCTCTTACGGGTCGCTTGTTGCTGTCAGAATGGACTCTCAACAAACAAGTATTTAATCAGATTTGCTATTTATGGGAGCGCCCAATGATGTTTTATTTATGACACAGCTTGCTTATCAATTGCAGACGTATGTGTTGGCTTGTCCAGATCTCTGAGCTAATACTGTTAACGCTCTATTGATCTATAGGACGGAATGATAGGATACGCGTATCCTCCGGCGCTGTTGTTTTAGCAGGTATTGCTAAGATAAACAACCACAATACATTTCTGTTGATAGCATCTCTATCTTCACAGAGATCATGAGTAATTTACTCTCTTGTCTACTGTGGATCTTAACGTGAAATCTTCCTCTATGTGAGGATCTTTTTTCACTGGGTAAATCGTGTCATCTTTATCACAACCAGCAAGGTCGCAACCTTCATGTATTCCGTTGTGTGGTCCGTATTGCATTGTAAGCACTGTACTGGACGAGCTTTGGACGCGATTTCTTACTATAGGAGATCCTCTTCTTCGCTATTCTATGCGACTAAAGTGGAGGCTCTTCCGTCATGGTGTAGGGATCATTATGTTCATATGGTTGATCCCTCCATACTACGCATTGCTAGTTTTTTAGTATACTTGTTTCACAAGATCTACTGCAGCCTGTTGTTATTTAGGTTATAGGTTTATGTTACCTCATACCTATGCACTCTACGATAGTTTACAATTGAGTCTTTTGTCTCTTTATCTAAGTCAGTTAGTAACTTTTTGATAAATAGACTTAGAATCTTTAGATTAAATTCCTATACGGATTTTAACTTCGGTTCTTATTTAGCTAAGTAATCATTTGAGCCTCTGGAAACAGTAGTTTTCAAATTCTGACCTTTTAAACAGTAATTCTGTTGGTTTCTCTTTTACTGTAGAGTCAGTGAGTTTCATGCACTATCGATGGATGATTTTCACTTTCATAGTTTCGGAATCAATACTTCCGTTACTATTTAGGTTGGATTGTTGCATAAGAGTTAGGCTCCTATTATCCGGAACCTATTATTTTAAGGTCCTTCCGTCTTCGTATGGGCATAGGCCTTTACTCTTTCCGGGTACAGTTTATGTATTTATAAACAGATATCTGTTTATTACAAGGGCGTAAGCTTCTTCTGTCTTTGATGTCTAGTAGAAGGACGTTACGCTCCATTTTATTGTTAATGGATTCTATTAACTAGCGTACTGCTTATGGTATATCATTGGCTTAGCAGTTGTGCTTAAGATTTCGGCTCATGAAGTAAGAGTTCTTCTACTTCTTGGGCTTACATTAATAGTGTTGCTATTATAGATTTTTGAAGGCTGCTCATTGCGCTCAGCCATCCATTCATGAATTTTATCTCAGAAATATCGAGTCCATTTCTGGAGGCCTCTATTGTTAGGTCTATTATCTACTGCTCAGAATGTCATTCACTTAACAGTTGCTACTATAGCTAGGTAGGCTGTCTGTTTCGGCAGTGTCTCCGTTCGGCTGCCCTCTTCGCTCTGGGCTATTTGACCCAGGGCAAGAAAAAGGGGGGGGGGGGGGGGGTGTTCCCTTGGGTCACCTGTTTTTACTATGAAAACAAGGGGATACCTCCTCCGGAGTTAGTAATTCTGAGCTGTTATTGGGATGGTTGTTTAGTGAGAAGTTTAGGTTTTTAAAATTCATTCAAGTCTTAGTTTTTAAAGTATAGCTTTTGAATATTGCATATGTCAACGGACATGATTATGCAATTCTCACACACTTTTAAGAGTATAAGAGTCTCTATTCTCTAGACTTACTTTATTATTGGCTTACTTTAAAAATTATTAGTATAAGGATTATTGGATATTAATAGAGTACATGGATGTATGAAGCTCAATTTTTGGAAGGTGTTGTATCTTTCTAATTTATCATAAATAAGAAAGATACATGTAAGGCCTATTACTTCTTTTCCCTACAGGGGATGACTCTATTTTATTTTATTGAGCGTATTCCATTTTGCCCTATGTCCTTGGTCCTCCAGCCTTTTTACTATTCAGCTATGTCTGGGTCATTGGTACAGTATAAAAATGTTAAAAAATTTATAGTAATTTATATATTTTTTATACTTACCAATGACCCAGACGGGGATGGCCCTCCCAGGAGTTGGGAACTCTTGCCTCCCCGCTGAGTACATAGCGCTTACCAGGCACTGGTTATTAGAATGATAAATGGCGCCAATTCCGGAACGTCCTTGACACTGCGCATGCGCAGTGGGGGCGAGGTGTGGAGGGCCTTTCAGGACATGTTTTCTTTAGTTTTAGATGCAAATTTTGGGGATTGGGGGGCAAAATTTGTGTTTGGCCCTATATTTTAAGAGTTAGCACCAGCTATGTCTGGGTCATTGGTAAGTATAAAAAATATATAAATTACTATAAATTTTTTAACTTTCATTGATTTTTTCTATTTGCATTCATTTGTTTACAAAAGCAGAGTAGTGATTCAATGTAAGGGGTGTAATTCAGCATCTTATTGATCGCCAAGAAAATTACTGATTTATTACCAACATCTTGGGCGAATTACAATTAGCCACATTCAGACAGTGATTTTGCGATAAAAACAAAATGTTGGACATTGACAATATACTGCCAGTATCAATATATTGAATTAAAATGTTGTCAATATTTGTTGTATTGAAATGCATTGCCACACCATTCTACCATATTTTATTTATGGCTTGATGGTGCCTTCTCAAGATGACGTTCAGACTACCTTTTCCTTTCATCACTAAATGACAGCAGAAAATTGAATAATTTGCATTTTGCCCATATCACATGTTTGTAGGGGAGTTTGATGGTGTTAATCTACATGTGTGTGTGTGACCTTGTCTCTTTGTTCAGTAGTTGGTACATTATCACCACTCATTTTCAGATGCTATTGTGACCTAGAGCCACATAACTTGTGGGACCATTTCTTATCAACCTACCTTACAATTGTTTACAACAGGCTTGCACTACAGTGGAAGTCCCTAACTCGGAAAAATACTCTCAATTTTCTTCTTTCCCAAGCGATTTGGGAAATAAAAGTGGTGCAAAAGCACCAAGAAAAAATAAGCCAAAACTGGGTCGAGTGCGACCGGCACACATCCAGTAGGGGACATTCTTCTTCTTGTACTAATCCACAGCTTCGGGAACCAGTGCGCAGACGTATAACCAACGTGTCATTGTATTTTTTTTCGCCATCTTAACAGGATGCGGATCGTTTCGCTCTTCTGCGATGTTTCCTGTTCTGAATTGTGGATTCATAGCTGTTTCTTGACTATCCAGACATACAGGGCTGTGTTTTTATATATTCTCTCGATTATTCACTGTATTTTTCTTGATAAATCTCTATACCGATTTCACGCGTGATTTTCGCATACCATGCCCTTTTGGTCTTTTGTTTATTAATGCTAACCCTTTGGGTTCTGCTTTTAACTGAGTTAGGTGTCAGCTGGGGGTGGTTGTGGCAGCTTTTCTCCCCTCAGTTGAGGGTAGAATTTCTGCAAGTTCCCTTTTGGCTGTTGGGGTACTTTTCTGTTCCCGTTGGGTCTTTGTTTCCTGCCACCTTACTCTGGTAGCTGGAGATGTCCTGATTTGTTTTTTCTTTGGGTTCACCTTCCCATCTACATTGCTCTCACCAGATATGCCTAGGATACCTTGCAGGACATTTTTATTGTCTTAGCATGTTGAAGTTTCCCATTCATGCTCCACTTTATTTGGGTGTTCTATTGAAAGACCCTGTGGGCTGGGTGGTCTTCAACCTTTAGGGCTTCCGTCTATTGTGTAGTTCAGGCATTTGACATTTTCCTCCCGTGCCCACGGGAAGGAGAATGCAGTCATTCGGGGCCTCCTGATTTGACTCTGTCTGGAGAGAGATATACCCCCTCATGGCGGTTTTGCAGTCTTTTTATGGCTTGGATACTGCGGTAGCTGCTGACTTTCTGGCAAAGAGATGCCTGGTTCTGGGACTACTGTCCCCCTCCAGTCGACATCTGGGGCTGTCACTAGGGTTATGACTCCTCTTTTGGAGGCGAGCTCAGTTGCTCTCTCCACTTTTCTGCTTTGTCAACAGCTACTGATGTATCCTCTCTTGCTGCTTGCTACTCCATCGGTGACGTCATCTGTCTCCATTTCAGCTGGTCTCACCTTATCCCTGCAGGGGTCTGCAGGGATTTCCGCTTCTTGGACGTGGGATATATAACCCTCCCTGGCTTCAACTCGGCAATGTCGGAAGTGGTTGCCGGCCGAACCCTCTGCTGTGCCCTGTAAGCCGTGGAGCCCAGAAAGTTTTGATTTGGATTCAGATGTCCATGGTGGGATCACCGTGGACTCTGTTGCACTTCCGCCCATGCACTCTAGTCCTTCGGCCAGTTTTGTGGGACCGGCACATTTTTGTGCAACCTGAACCTTGTGTCCCTCCGAGGTCCGCGATGACTCTCCTGAGTTTCCGAACTTTAGATCCTCAGGATATTTCATATCCCTATAAGCATCTGTATTCAGATATTTCGGCTGCCACCTGTCTCCCCATGTCAGGTGTTCTAGAGGATCATGACCCTTCGCTGGTTTAGAGGATCAGATGTGAAGCCACTTTGCCAGGCCGTTCCCACATTGTACTGTCAGATACGGGTTGTGAGTTTAGGGAGGCCCCTCCTTGCTCACGCAGGTTCTTTCCAAGAGCCATCCCCTTGCCTCCAACGAGGCTTCTAGTGGTTTCCAGGTGCCCTCCGTGGCACCGGCTCCCGGGATTGGAAGCAGCCCGCTGCTTTCTAACCCCCTGGTGTTCCTACACCATGGGAGGCATCGGCTTGTATGCCCGACATGGTCTACGTGTCTTCCGACTCAGACTATGGTCAGACACACCTACAAGGTACAAGTGGTCAAAGCTTTTGCAGCATTAGACACAAAGCTGAGTTCCAAGGCTATGAAGACTTCATTCTTCACTGGGTTGATACCTTTTTGCCCCCTGTGCATTATTGCTCCTACTATTCCGCCAATCCGTCAGTTTGCAAATGTTCTTGGATCAGGACTCCATGTTGAGCTTATCTAGAGAGATGATAGACATGCTTTCTCTCTCGGATCACCTCGTCTCTACCCTGGCTGCTTTTCTGCCTCCAGATAAGTTTGACGACATACAGGCTCCTTTGCGTGTGATCTCTAAGACGCTCATGCATCTTACTCACACGCATGCCTGTAACACGGCTATTTTGTAATTAGTTTGCCGGGACGCTGTGTTGGTCACAAGCCGTTCCCTTCCTGAAGGGCAGGGCGCTGCTCTTCGATCTGCTTGTGTGGTGGGTCCACGACTATTCCATGATTCCGTGACGACAGTCTGGGATGATGTCCTGCGTCATTCCAAAGATCAGCTGCTGCCTCGCCAGCTTGATCTGCCTTCTGTTGGAGACTGGGGCCATTTCAAGCCTAACAAATGCCCTTCTGCTTCCTCTGTGAAGCCAAGGGCTGGTCCTTCCGCTTCTACCTCTTACTCACGTGGTAAGGGTAAGCATCTGCAGTCCAGAGGGAGGTCTCAGGATCCTTCATCTAGCAGAGGAGGTGATTTCTCCTCTCACGGGCCTCGCCAGGGCTCGAAATGAAGGTTCTCGCGTCCATTTGTCCCAGGTTGGAGGAGGGATATGAGTTTGCAGACCGTTAGGCCACGATCACATCCGATCCTTGGGTGTTAGATGTTCAGTCCAGTCTGCAGATATCCATTCAGAGGTACCCCACTCTGTCAAGAGTGCCTCTTCCAACCCAAGTTCCTTTAGACAACTCACGTCGGGAACTTTTGATCATGGAGATAGACAATCTCCTGTCAAAGGGGTCAATCGAGGTTGTCAAGAACATGGATTCAGAGGGATTTTATTCTCTCCTGTTCTTGGTGCCGAAGAAGGATGGACGACTCCGACCAGTTATCGCTCTGACTATCTTGAACCAGTTTATCATTGCTCCCAAGTTCAGCATGGAGACTTTCAGGTCGGTTCACCCCTCCATTCACCTGGGAGGTTTTGCTTCCGGCATCGACCTGCGAAACGCTTACTTTCACATTCCGATTCATCGGACATTGCAAAAGTATCTCAGGTCCGCTTTTCTAGGGTGAATTTACCAGTTCAAGGCCATGCCTTTTGGCCTCAATCTGGCTCCTTGGGCCTTCGTCTGACTGATGTTGCATGTGATAGCCTTCCATCGCACTCTGTCCAGGGTGACTACTTCAGCGTATCTGGACGATATCCTCCAGAGGCACTCCAATGCTCCTCTTCTGGAGTCAGATGTTGACAAACTGTTGAGCCTGCTCACGTCGCTAGGGATCAGAATCAATGAAGAGAAGTCGGACCTGGTCCATTCTCAGTTGTTTTGTCATCTGTGGATGGACTTCTGTACTCAGCTGAATGCAGTGGTGATTTCCCAGACGAGAGCTGTGATTCTCTGGATTTTGCCCGGACTCTGACCCAGCCCACATCTGCAACAGCTCGGAGTATTCTCTGGCTGCTCAGTCTCTGTGGTTCCATGATGGATCTCATTCCTTTAGGTTGGCTGCATGCCAGACCTCTCCAACACTTTCTCAGTCGTTGGAGGCCAAATGTCGATCCTCTGGATCTGGTGCTTCAGCATCTCTTTATCGTCACCTTCTTCCCTGGACGGATGTTCAGTGAATTATGCAGGGAGTTCTGTTGGACTTGCCCATGTCCGATCCTGTTCTGACAGCTGATGCCAGCGATCTTGAATGGTGTGCGACGTTGGATCCTCTGGACTTTCCCTTCACAGTGTATGGGGCCAGGATCAAGCAGCTCTTCACATCAACCAGAAGAAGCTTCTTGCTATTCTTCTGAGTTTCCGGCAGTGGATCCCCCACCTTTCGTCAGGTCCTTCTGTTGTCCAACAATGTATGAATTGGCTCGGGATCCTCTACTGCTCGCTCAGGATGTCAACACCGGGGTGGTTGTTTGTCACATTCCTAGCCTACTCCCTGTCCCGATGAGGCAGGGTCATTTCCACCAAGTGGATGCTCCACAGGGTGGTGTTCCAGTCGCTTTGCGACCTCTGGGGTTGTCCCCACATCAGTCTTTTTGCGACCCATTGGAACCCTCAGATGTACACTTTCGTGTCCCTGTGTCTGGATCCTCTGGCTTACGCTGTGGATGCTCTGTCTCTCGATTGGAACGGTCTAGTCGGCTATGCCTTCCCGCTGGTTCTGATTCTGCCTCAGGTTCTAGCCAAGATACGAACCTGCAGTTATCGAATCATTCTGATCTCTCCCCTGTCGTCTCTGTGGGTGTGGATCAATCAGCTCCGCTCTATGTTGGCGGCAGTTCCGGCACGTCTCCCACTACATCACAACCTTCTTTGCAAGTGTCACCTGAGGAGTTTCACATTGCCAACACGCATATGTTTTGTCGGGTCCTATCTCCTCCGTTGAGGTTTTTCGAGATGAGCAGTGGAGTGCTTTTCTTCTTCAAGGCGGCACTTCACTGGTTTTGCCTATGCGGTTAAATGGAAGATCTTCTGTCGATGGTGTGCTAATCACTCTTTTGACTATGCCGATCCTTCGATAACACAGATTGCGGAGTTTCTGGTATATCTGTTTGATTCTCAGGGTCTCCAACCTGTTATCATCTAAAGGTATATGTCCAGGCTTTCGGAGATCTCTTTGTCTGTGGGAAGCATCGTATCGGCACTAATCTGTACCTCCCCAAGCTTATTCGGCACTTTTCTTTGAAAAGGCCTAGGATTTTGCAGCTTACCCCAAGATGGTATCTTTCTTGGGTTCTACTTTGCTTGGGGGGGGGGGGGGGGGGGGGGGGGGGGGGGTTGCCCTTCGAACCTTTATCCCATGTGGATATGCTTTTTGTCACATACATGACAGCTTTTTCTGATGACTTTTGCCTCAGCCAGAAGGGTTAGTGAGCTTCACGCCGTCTCTCTTGATCCGGCCTTTTTCAGGAGCTCCGTCAACAGTGTTACTTTACCACTGATTGCTCCTTTCTGGCCCAGAATCAGATGCCAGAAACCACTCAACCTCCACTCTGTATCAGGGCTCTTCCTTCTGCTGAGGGTAATCACCCTTTGCTCTGTTTGGTTCGTGCAATTTGCATTTACCTCAACCGGATGCAGTTCATTAGGAAAGACAGGAGCAGATATATTTCTTTCTCCTTTCCCTGGTCGACAGAAGATGTCTCCTCAGTCCATTTCTAGGTGGATTTGTCTTGCTATTCGCGCATCATACTTCGTTCTGGATGTCCTTGCCCTAGTATTTGGTCTAGTTTGACACATTTTATATCGATTTGATGTTAATTCTTTTGAGAAACAGAACAAGCAATAACAGCATTTAAGACTATTATTTTAGACTATATTATAGGCTAAAATATTATATTATTTTTGGTTTTTGCCTATTTTAGGGCTCCTAAGGAGTTTTTGTTGGGATTTTCCAAAATTGTCCCTCTTTTTCACCCAAGAGATAATAAGAGGAATAGGCATTTGTGTTACTTTCGTAAGTGTAATAAAAAATAAAATTTGGTATAAAATTTTAATTTCTACACTAAAAAAAGGTTGGTGGAGCCTATAATTTTTAAAGTGGGTTATGCTCATACAACAAGCATGGTATGACCTGAGACCAACATCAAATAAGTTGCAAAATTTGCAGAAGGTTAAATATATAGGTTAAGGTCACAGGGTCACCCAGGGGTCACTGAGTGTATTTTTCATAATTGCTGGAAATTTCAATTATAACCCCTTATTGCATTCCCAAAGTTCATAAAAGCATTTTATCCCTTAGAAAAGTAGGCATTAATAAAACATCAATAATTATGTCACAGTTTAATTGGAACACAACATTAGTGAGATAATTTACCCACATAAATCCCATAATTGCACCATGAAGTAAAGGTAAGCTACCGTGTCATTGATACTTCGATTGCATTTTTCCTCTATTTCCATTTCAGGTATGCTTTCTTCTTTCAAGTTCCATACCTTCCAGAAATTTTGATGCCAGGCAATGACTGGGAGGTCTTAGATAAAATGAGGACCAACAACATGACTGATGAAGATTTTGAAGCTTATAAGTATGCAATGACTCGTCCAGGTATGTTTATATTTAAAAAAAAATTATTTAGGCCTAAAAAGTTAAAAATCTGTTTCTCTTGCCATCCTACATGGTCCTTTTGGCTGCCACATGCTCTCTTTTTATGCAAACTTGAAAAAAAATAAAATTAAATGGTTTATGTCTGATATTTTACCCAAGTTGAAATTGAAAAATTTATCCCTCGAGTGCAAAAGAATTGCAAAGCCTTCTTGCACTCAAGGGACGAAATACACTACCACCCATGCTATTCTGTAGATTATGAGGTCTAAAACACAAAACCAAGAACATGAACTTTTGATGGCAAAGAAATAATTGCAAAAATGAAAAGTAAAATAAAAAACCACCCGCCCACATGCAATTTTACAAAAAATGGCCTGAGAAACAGAAGATCTACTTTGTGAGGGCTTACTTGGTTTTGTAGAGTTAATGAGCAATATTTGATTCTATGTGTTTCGCACTTCTCATTCCCAATAAATAATACAAGATCATATATTTAATGAGCATTTTACTATTTGCATGAGAAACTATATCCACTATCCAGGCTCGTAACAAAGAAAACTTATCAAGTGATAGTCTACTTGTAGGGTAGTTGCCCCAGAAACTCATCAAGAGTTTTTATTCAAATCACTTTTGTACTGATGACAAATTTAGGGATGACATCAGTGAGAACTAGATAAATGGAGACCAAAAAAGTATCTTCACTAGGGTGATTTGAATGTATAAAATTTGGAAGTACACTTCTTCAGTTAACTAATTTTGTTCAAGAAAAAACTGACTACAATCTTTAAGACCTTGAAAAACAAGGAAATATTAATTTCTCAGAAAGTAACTTTTGTGTCAAAAACATAGGTTATGACCCCTCATTGGAACGAGCTCGACGAGCTCGTTCCAAAGAGGGGTCATAACCTATGTTTTTGACACAAAAAACACCCACAAGTCCAAAATTCACCAGACAAAGATGCCAAATTTGAAATCATTCTCAAACCACACGTGGAAAAAAATTTGGGAGTATACTTCTTCAGTTGACCAATTTTGTTCAAGAAAAATATTAATTTCTCAGAAAGTAACACCCACAAGTCCAAAGTTCACCAGACAAAGATGCCAAATTTGAAATCATTCTCAAACCAGATGTGGAAAACACATAACACCTTATGGGTGTAAATCACTCTCTCAAAAAATGGCACATAGTGAATCAAGACTCCTCATATGATTAAATCATTAATAATACTTCTGTGAATGTTCTCCACACACTCTTGAAATTTCTCCACATTGACAAGAAAAGCCTTCTAGCACTCAAGGGTTGAAATACACCACCACTCATGCTATTCTATAGATTATGAGGCCTAAAACATAAAACAATCCAAGAGCATGAACTTTTGATATCAAAGAAATATTTTAAAAAAATAAAAAATAAAATAAAAAAATGCCAACCCACTTGCAATTTTACAAAATATGGCCCAAGAAACAGAATGTATCAAAATAATGCCCCTTTGTAGGACATTCATTTACATAGTGACCACGTTCCAACATAAAAACTAAAATGAAAGATGGAAACATTTATTACCCTAAAAACATGTACACTGCTGGTAATACTGTCTATTTTTCTATTTATTTATTTTTATCTTCTCGTCATGCTTATTACGTTTCTCTTGCTGACCCCAGATTGTACCCCCTTTCTAAAGATGTAAATGTGTGTGTGTGTGTGTGTGGGGGGGGGGGGCATGAGCTATAATCCTGGGGGGTGGGGCTGGGTATTGAGGGCTATAGAGATTTTTTTCCTTTTTTAAATATGCACACCTTACAGCACATATGCCACATAGCATGTTTTCAGCAATACGTGCCACTAGATTCTCGTTGATGAGTCATATGGAGTGGTTGGAATCTGTTAGCACATTCTGCAGAGTAGTTAACCACAGTTCACAAGCTCTGTGCACGTGTTTTATATTACAGCTCACGTTTTCGCCCTCATCTCAACTGTCACTACAATAACAAAAATCAAAGGAACGGGTTACTAGCTATTTTATTTTTGTTCCCTCTGCAAGCTCTTGTGCTACTGGAACATTGAGCTCGTCTCTAGTTGCAGTACCGCCGAATAATTTACGTAGAACTAATTTCGGCGTTGACAGACTTGATGTAATACTGTTGCGTCAATGTTTACCATTGAAACGTTACCCGCTGATCGAAGTTATTTTCCTGTAGATCGCTGGAGTAAGCTCAACGCGAAAGCATTGCTAACGCTGAGTTGGTGAACAGCACAATGTGTACATATTGTGTTGTTCACTAGCTCTAGTGTTGGCAATGCTTTTGATTAGTACTTCTATCCTCGAATGTTTGTCTTTCCGATCAAACGATATTACTATGACACAACGCGCAGTCCAAGCTCGTCGTTTAAGGTTAATGTGATGCTGCTCGGAAACCCTGACGAAATGGACCACTGTCCACACATTCCATGTTCTCTTGGACACTAATGAACTATTGGAGCTTCTACAACACCATCATGGTCTCGATAGATACAAATGAGTTGCAAATGAGTTGCAACCTTGCTGTGACCGGCTCGGTTGTATTATTGTTCTTGGGGACATATATCACACTAATTATCTTTGCAGGTCATTGTTACCTTGCTGTGGATTACTGGAAAATGCCTGGGTGCTCTTCGGTGATGCTCGCGTGGCTCGGAAGAGTGAATTCATATATACATATATGAATTCTTTCTCTTGAACTATGTGGGTGTGCGTGTTCTGTTGGATGTGTGGGTGGGCATGTGTTTTGCATCGTGGGAGCGATGTGCCTGATCCACCAGTGTGTCGTGACTGGGTAGCCCTCCTTCCTTGTGAGTCACTCTTGTCGCATAATGGCATCCAAAACTAGGGGAAGGCCCCACCTGCTGTGTGCCACTGAATGTCGAAACAGACGTCACTCCCTATCGACTTTCACTACCCTCGTGACAGCAAGGTCTTATTTCTGGTGGCCATCCCTTTCAGAATAACATGGCCTGCGTCCAAATTTCCTGAAGAATCCCACACTTCATTGTGCTCTTGTAACTTTTATTCTCTAAATACTGAGTGTTGGAAGCCACTATCAGGGTCTTCACAAACAGGTTGGTGCTGGAGCAAAGGCCTATGTTTTCCTCGCTTATGTTTCATATTCAATCAAACACAAGTAGTCACTTGCTTATATAAATTTGGTTTGTTGGGAATTATTGGAAAGTATAATAAATACTGAGTGTTGGAAGCCACTATCAGGGTTTCCACAAACAGGTTGGTGCTGGAGCAAAGGCCTATGTTTTCCTCGCTTATGTTTCATATTCAGTCATATACAAGTAGTCTTTTGCTTATATAAATTTGGTTTGTTGGAAATTATTGGAAAGTATCTTTGGGCACTGTCCAATGGTTTCCAATGGAACAAATTTTGTATGACAAATTCACACCACCCAAAATATCCCTCAACCAGTTAACATCTTTTTCAAATTCAATCATGCATCTATCGATTACACTATGACTCCGCTATTACCCCACCCCTCCCCATTATACTGGGCGCTCATGTAACCTAGATGCTTGCCCCCCACCCCCCCCACCCCACCCCCCAATATTCAGCTACACCATATTTAGTATGGAAATATGTGGAATGTCCAGATATACAGTATTCAGGTCATATTCCGACTCTGAAAAACTAGCTTGTAGCAATAGATATGTACGGACACTATACGGGTATGTATCATATATTACATCCCTCCCGAAAATTTCACTCCCAAAGTAATTACCAAATCGCTTCCAAGGCCAAAGCAGCCTTCCTCTTCTATATATATTCTGATTCTACTTATGTATCTTGTACATATCATTCACCTTTATCTTTTGTTAGTTTATGTTGTATCTTTTTCTTTCACATCTACTTTTTCTACATCCTACACAGTCCACCATGACTTCTGCTCTAGAGCCATCCTGAATACACCTTCCTTCCTACATACAGCCGCCTTTTTACTTGTAATCATGACTGGTACCTATATACGAGCACAAAGTTTTTATTATCATCCACAGATCACATAATGTGTTGCGTTGACCTATACCGTGCTCGAATTGGTACTTTTAACTTTTTAGTCTATATGCGCAGCTTAAAGCACAGACTTCCGAAAGACGAGTCTATCTGTATTTTAACCTATCTTTTCATGCGTCTCATTGGAATTGCTCTGCATGAAAGTGTTGCTGCTATGGTTGCTCTTTCCCTATGGCAATACACCGAGTACTCCTCCACAACCTGTGAGCGTTCCCATTGCACAAACCGGTTGATAAGCTACACTTACGTTAGTCCGTATCCTTATCAAGATGTGGATGTCTTGAAGTCAACACTGACTCATTCAGTTAGAATTGCAGTTTCCGTTACTGTTTTGGCTTTCTCGTACTTAGCCATACTTATATTATTGTCGGGCGATATCGAAACCAACCCTGGCCCGAACTCTGTCGACTCAGAGCATGATCACAATACCCTGAAAATTCTACACGTTAATATTCAAAGCCTGAAACCCAAACTGGATCTTATCCAATGTGAATCTTCATCATTTGACGCTCTGGCTCTCACTGAGACTTGGTTGCAGAACAGCGAACCAACAACTGATATCCTAATCCATGGATTCCAAGAACCATTGCGATTTAATCGGCCGACTAGAGGTGGAGGGGTTGCTATTTACATTAGAGATGGTATTTCCTTTCGACACAGACCCGACCTTGAGACCCCGAATACGGAGTGCTTATGGGCTGAGGTATTTACAAAACGACATAGGTCGCTTTTATTAGGGGTCTTCTATCGCCCACCCAACAGCCCTCAAGACACGTGGGATGCAATATCAACCTCAATCGAAAAAGCAAAAGATTCGCGAGTAGATGACTTAATTGTTACAGGTGATTTTAATGATAACCAGCTAAACCCCACAGGAAGCAGATTTTCTGAAATAATGAATTATTTTAATCTCAGACAGCTTGTGGGTGAGTCAGCGTGTTTTACCGAGTCGTCAGCATCATTGATACACCTTTTTGGGGTTAGCGACACAGTGAATGTGAAAACCTGCGAGGTCTTAGAACCGATTATCCCCGATATGATCCGCTATCATTGCCCAATTACCATTGAAGTCGAGTTTCCAAAGCCAAGACTCCACACTTTCAGAAGACGGATTTGGTTGTACTCCTTATGCAATTATGATGCATTAAATGCCGCCATCTCTCACGAAGACTGGAATTCTCTATTTGATAATCCATGTTTAGATACCATAGTCTCTAACTTCACTGACAAATTAATCGATACTGCTTTCAAACATATACCAAACAAATACATTACTTCGAGGTCCAATCAGCCGAATTGAATGCACAACGAAATACGATTACTAATAAGACAAAGAAAACGCTTTTACCGCATAGCCAAACGAAGTGAGCTTCCGAACCCTTGGGCAAACTATAAACATAAACGGAATGAAGTTGTTTCAGCTATTAGGCAAAATCCTTACACTTATCCAAAGTCCAGTCTACCTTGGGGAGTAACGAAATTCCAATTTCACAGTGGTGGAAAACACTAAAATCCTTCCTTGGTAGTAGATGCCCTGCTGAAATTCCTGTTATCAACCACATGAACAAAATATATTCCTCAAATATTGAGAAAGCGGAAGTACTCAATGAATACTTCTGTTCTGTCTCTTCCGTCGATGACTCCCGTGCCTCCCTGCCAGATCTTATACTCTGCCCCCCACAAACAATTGATAGTATAACCATTCACTGTAGTGAGGTGTACGAAGCACTGAAATCTTTAAAGGTGTCCAAGGCGTCGGGTCCTGATCTTATCAGTCCACGTCTTCTTAAAGAATGTAAAACTTCCTTAAGTGAACCACTCTCTGTTTTATTCAACATACTGCTGAATAACTCATATTTCCCTTCAATGTGGAAAAAGGCAAACGTCTCTCCAATCCTAAAAAAAAACCCTGCAAACATAGTTAGTAATTATCGCCCCATATCCCTGATTAGCTGCGTTGGTAAAGTCTTTGAAAAATGTATTTTTAAACAACTATGGCAATTCCTGAACAATACCAACGCTCTTAGTCAATTCCAGTCAGGTTTTAGACCAGGCGATTCGACTATTCTCCAACTAACTGACATATATGATGAATTCTGCAGAGCATTGGAAGAAGGGAAAGAGGTTAGGGTCGTTTTTTGCGAAGTCAGTAAGGCCTTCGACAAGGTATGGCATGCTGGTCTCATTCACAAGCTGGAGCGTATTGGTATTTTGGGTGATCTACTGTTATTTATAAAATCGTACCTTTCAAATAGAACTCCGTGTGTGGTGGTGGCATCAGAGGCATCTTCATGGCGACCTATAAGTGCTGGAGTACCACAAGGATCTGTTCTTGGGCCCTTATTGTTTCTGATCTATATAAACGATGTAACTGAAAATTTACTTAGTAGTATACGCCTTTTTGCTGATGATACTTCTTTATATCTAATTGTGGAAAATCCAAACCAAGCCTCGAACCTAATTAACCACGATCTAGCTGCAATTGAACACTGGGCTTAAACATCGTTAGTTGAGTTTAATCCTCAAAAAACCGAGAGTATGATTATAACACGCAAAACCAACCCCACTGTTCATCCACCCCTATTTCTAGGTGGCACTCAAATATGTGAAGTTAATACTCATAAGCACTTAGGAGTGGTATTAAATACCACATGTACTTGGAACAACCACATTGACCATATCTGTTCCAAAGCCTGGTCTCGTTTAGACTTGCTGAGGAAACACAAGTTTGATCTCGACCGTAATGTCTTGGAGAAGATATACTTTGCCTTTATTAGGCCGCTACTGGAATACGCCGATACTGTTTGGGATAACTGTTCGTTAACCCAAGTCGCCGATTTAGAAAAAATTCAGATCGCAGCGGCGAGAATAGTTACAGGTGCAACACTTAGTGCTAGCAAATCCTTGCTATACACCGAAACACGATGGGACCCTCTTGAAGAAAGACGTCGTAAACATAAACTGGTTCAATTCTTCAAAATGTATCAGGACTTGTCGCCTCCTTATATTGCTATTAAAATTCCACCTCTCATATCCTCAACAAATCCATCATTCAACCTTCGAACTAGACAAAACCACAGAGTTCCATTTTGTCGAACAAATCTATATCAGTCCTCGTTCATCCCCAATGTTACTGATCAGTGGAATAATTTGCCACTACCAGTTCGCGAGAATTCCTCATTAAGTGAATTTAAGACCTTCTTAAAAGCTGGCAACCTACGACCACCGTTATTTTATAGCGGGGCCAAATCTCGTGCGGCTCAAATTTACCACTGTAGATTGAGGTTACGTTGTAGTAGTCTTAACGTCCACTTATACGAAAATCACCTAGCACCTAGTCCACATTACCAGTGTGGCGAGCTCGAGACACCTGAGCACTTTCTCCTCCACTGTCCAATCTTTCTTAATGCACGTAATGAAACGATCAACTTACTTCCTTTTTCTATAGACATTTCCATACTTCTGTTCGGTTCTGAATTTTTGAACAACAAGGAAAACAGTATAATTTTTGATGTAGTGCATGACTTTATCTTATCGAGTGGCAGGTTTCGGTGACAACAACTCATATTCTCACAAACTTCATCTTCCCTGGACTTTGCACTTTAGGATTAACATCGTCAAGCTACAACTCTTCCTACATATGCAATTATTAAATCAGCTGCCCAAAGGCAAGGATTTGAATTCATATTGTTGACAACGCATCATTTGAATTCTTATTCTAATGGCATCACGTATTCAGGATGGCCTACTTCTACTTCTTCTTCATTTCTTCCCTCTTCTGTCTAACTTCTTATACTCTTGTCCTTCTATAGCTTAAACGATCTCGCAGATCACTGCCCGAGGGCTGGGGCCTGTAGGTCAAGTTCTACTGTTTACGAAATGACACTGACCTCCTCTTTAATCAGTTTTTGTGACGGGCCTTCGCCACTTTATTTGTAACTGCTTACGCAAGTTTCGGTGCTTCTCTGTGTAGATGTGGGCAAATGAATAGCAGTACCTTAAAGGACAATTTGGGTACCCTTTCAATCATGGTGTGGTTCATTGCCAGCGGGGATCATGCCCCTGGGCAGCGATATGCGAGGTCCACTCCACTGCTGATTCATGCCATCATCCTTTGAAAAGTGTTCTTGAATAAAGGAGACGACTCATATAAGCCTATGGCTTCCTGTCGAATCCTCATCTACTTACAATCCCGATTACTTCTGTTTCTGTTATACCGTGTACAACCATGAACAATGTTTGCCGTTCTGTGGTTTTATTATTATGTAATGTATACGCGTAACACTGCTTTATGAATAAATATTGTTTAAACTAATACTGTCTATCACAATAGTAATGACCTCACATCATGGTTGTTCATGCCAGGGCTGGGTGTTTTTCCGTTTCGGTTCAGATGGCAAACCAGAAAATCAAACAGTAATAGCCTGTAAAAACTGGCCAAACAGTTTTACTGTGTTTGTGCCTAAACTGATCAAAGTATCTCACTGGGAGAGAACTGGACTAGTGACCATTATGGACTCTTGTCACTTAGTCTATCTGGCAAAGGGGCCAATATGTTGTGTTCTCATTGTCACCTTTTCTCCTTTATTGACTCGTCTACGCGGCAACAAATTAATCAGCAGAAGGCTAACATGTCCTGAAATATCCTGACACTATGTCAATAAAATCTTACAAATATGGCGGTCATTGGAACCGGCTTATTGAGCCGTTTCCAATGACAGCTATATTTGTAAGATTTTATTGGTAAATATTGTTCATTTAATTATTTAATCATCTATTTATTATTTATTGTTTAAAAATTATCAAATTTAGTTTTAAAAATTAAAAAGGTGTGTTGGGTAAAAGGTTAACATGTGTTATCAGTATACAACAGTGGTTCAACCTTGATGACGTCATGGGATCCTGGGACACTCATAGTAGGTATGGATTCGCGCAACCATTTTCACGAGAATCCAAATGGATTCTCACAAATTTAGACGAAATATAAGCCCTGAACAATAAACTGAGATCTGTGCCTTAAAATCTCCTTTTTTGAGGATGCCAGACACAAATCAATGCAAGAATTGGTGGATCCAAGGCTGTTATTGGATGTTGAAAGTGTTTGCCATTTTCGGGTTATATGCCTGACGTCATCATTTTTGATAATGATTATTCCACTGTTTGTTAAGTATTCCTTTCCCATCCTTCCATGAACCCTTCCTGTTAAACTCTTAAGCTTTTTGGCTATTTTATATTGAAATGTTTTATTAAATTTCTTTAGAGTTTAACATGTATTACAGAATATTTATTCTGTCTTTCCCCAGGCTTACGTCCTCACCCTAGGGGTGTTAGGTCGTTTAGTCTTGCACCTTCTATTCGATGTATTGTTTTTTTGTCCTATGAAGATCTAGCTTTGCATCTGGTAGCATTTAAATGTGATTTCTGACTTTGGGCCCTTTTTTGTGTGCCTGATGTCTTGTTTCCGTTTTTTCACGGACGTTGTTTACTTTGACAACGTCCTCATATATAGGTAGTATTTTATATTCTATTACTGTAGAATTACTGTAGGATACATGGATTATTATTCCGGTAGTGTAGCTAAATAAACTTGGAATTTGTCCACACTAAGGCTCTATCGGGATGCCCTTGGGCTCTTATTGTTGCCTTTGGGAACTTAGGCGTTTTTTCAAAAAATATTTTAAATTTAATTTTGATTGCTATTATTCATTATCTTAATTATATATTTTGTTGTGGAGTTTGGAGGGCTGATATCGACTTTAGTCGATATTCTTCTGCGGACTCTTATCATTCTTGTGTTCTCTGGGATGACTAATGTTGGAGACAGGTGTCACGGTACGTTGTTGGAGGTGAGGTTCTGAGGCCATGCCGCTCACTGCGTTATAATTTATTTTTTCAGTTTCTATTTCAGAGGAACATGAACATGGTGATGATATTCTGACACCCATCCAAGTGTGCTACCGTTGTCACACTCCAGTGAGCTAATAGAGCTAGCTGCAGTACTCATGATATGCAAGGGATAAGGCCTCTAGTTAGTGTTCTTAATCTCTTGCAAGCAGTTAGCTCGACCGGTGAAGTGGTTACTCCATGACACCGGGTAAGTCTGTTGCAGTCAAACAAAGTGTAGATGTGGGTAGAGCGAGCACTTAAATATCAATAAGCTCACCCAGCGACAACGGAAATATGGAGGAAGTCGGCAAGTTTCTTGTACACAGCCAGGTCTAATAGACTATGAGTGGGAGAGGCCCCTCTCTAACCTAACAACATTTGGGGCCAATGTTGTTATGAGAAACTTGCCGAAGCATGCATCCACCCACCACTCGGGACGCTCAAGATTGTCTAGTCTGCAGCCGGGGTTGGCTCCAGTCACAGCTTCCTCCGCTACGTTTCACAAGCCGAAAGGAAGTTTTCTGGTTGGAAACTTGCACGAGACGGAACATATGTCCACCCACCGCTTGGTACGCTCCGTCTAGTCTGCAGCCAGGGTTGGCTTCAGTCACGGCTTCTTCCGTTATTAGCTCACCTGACTGAAAGTCAGGGTGAGCTTTTCTTATCACTCTTCGTCCGTCGTCTGTCGTCCGTCGTCTGTCTTCTGTCGTCCGTCGTCTGTCGTCCGTCGTCCTGCGTGAAGCTGGTGTTTGGGCCTCTTTCTCCTAAACCACTGGCCACATTTTAATTAAATTTCATGTAAGTAGTGGTTATATAGGGGCATTTTGATTTTTATCCAAAATAGGTTTCGGCTCATATTGAGCAGAGGTTTGGGGAAAAAATGGCCAAATTTTTTGAAAATCTTCTTCTAATGAACCACCAGTAGCAGAGACTTGATATGTGGTATACAGAGTCCTTTTGGGGTTTAGAATCAAGTTTGTACAAGAGAAGTTTGTCGGGCATTATTTGCCTTCGTTATGGGAGGGGCAAAAGTTTTTGGCCACGCCTAAAATTTCTATTTTCAGAACCATGAGGTCGATTTGAACCAAATTTGATATGAGATGATAATGGGTCATAAGTAGTTGATTGATGCAAAAAAAAAAATTTCTCATTGCCCCGTGGGAACCTCGGGAGCTAAAAATAGGAAAAACCTTAAAACTGCCATATCTCCAAAACTACACGGCACAGAGAATTCTTATTTTGTATAAAGCTTACTTTTATCTTGTAGAATAGAATGGTTAAAAAAATCCCTATCGGTTTGATCACAAGGTACTTTTTTTCAGGACTTTGAAAAAGTGTCGAGTCAGCACTTTTTAACACTGTAGGCAATGGGAAAAAGATTAAAAAACCTTCTTCTCCAGATCCAGCAGGCTGAATCTTTTGATATTTGGTATGCAACATAGTAGGGTGGATCTGATTCAAGTTTGTTCAAATCGGCCCCCTGGCTTCATATTTGGGCTCAATATAGAAGCCCGAATTCGAACTTAGTGCATTTCAGGCAAATTTCTTAAAAAATCTTCTTCTCCAGATCCAGCAGGCAGAATCTTTTGATATTTGGTATGCAACATTGTGGGGGTGGATCTGATTGAAGTTTGTTCAAATCGGCTCCCTGGATTCATATTTGGGCTCACTATAGAAGCCCAAATTCGAACTTAGTGCATTTCAGGCAAATTTCTTAAAAAATCTTCTTCTCCAGATCGAGCAGGTAGAATCTTTGATATTTGGCATGCAACATTGTGGGGTGGATCTGATTCAAGTTTGTTCAAAGCGGCCCCCTGGGTTCATATTTGGGCTCAGTATAGAAGCTCGAATTCGAACTTAGTCCATTTCAGGCAAATTTCTTCAAAAATCTTCTTCACCAGATCCAGCAGGCAGAATCTTTTGATATTTGGTATGCAGTATTGTGGGGTGGATCTGATTCAAGTTTGTTCAAATCGGCTCACTAGATTCATATTTGGGCTCACTATAGAAGCTCGAATTCGAACTTAGTGCATTTCAGGCAAATTTCTTTGAAAATCTTCTTCTCAAGATCCAGCAGGCAGAATCTTTTGATATTTGGTATGCAACATTGAGGGGTGGATCTGATTCAAGTTTGTTCAAATCGGCTCCCTGGATTCATATTTGGGCTCACTATAGAAGCCCGAATTCGAACTTAGTGCATTTCAGGCAAATTTCTTAAAAAATCTTCTTCTCCAGATCGAGCAGGTAGAATCTTTTGATATTTGGCATGCAACATTGTGGGGTGGATCTGATTCAAGTTTGTTCAAAGCGGCCCCCTGGGTTTATATTTGGGCTCAGTATAGAAGCTCGAATTCGAACTTAGTGCATTTCAGGCAAATTTCTTCAAAAATCTTCTTCACCAGATCCAGCAGGCAGAATCTTTTGATATTTGGTATGCAACTTTGTGGGGTGGATCTGATTCAAGTTTGTTCAAATCGGCTCACTAGATTCATATTTGGGCTCACTATAGAAGCTCGAATTCGAACTTAGTGCATTTCAGGCAAATTTCTTTGAAAATCTTCTTCTCAAGATCCAGCAGGCAGAATCTTTTGATATTTGGTATGCAACATTGTGGGGTGGATCTGATTCAAGTTTGTTCAAATCGGCACCCTGGGTTTATATTTGGGCTCAGTGTAGAAGCTCAAATTCGAACTTAGTGCATTTCAGGCAAATTTCTTCAAAAATCTTCTTCCCCAGATCCAGCTGGCAGAATCTTTTGATAATTGGTATGCAACATTGTGGGGTGGATCTGATTCACGTTTGTTCAAATCGGTCCCCTGGGTTTATATTTGGGCTCAGTATAGAAGCTCGAATTCGAACTTAGTGCATTTCAGGCAAATTTCTTAAAAAATCTTCTTCTCCAGATCCAGCAGGCAGAATCTTTTGCTATTTGGTATGCAACATTGAGGGGTGGATCTGATTCACGTTTGTTCAAATCGGCCCCCTGGATTCATATTTGGGCTCACTATAGAAGCTCGAATTCGATCTTAGTGCATTTCAGGCAAATTTCTTAAAAAATCTTCTTCTCCAGATCCAGCAGGCAGAATCTTTTGATATTTGGTATGCAACATTGTGGGGTGGATCTGATTCAAGTTTGTTCAAATTGGCCCCCTGGTTTCATATTTGGGCTCACTATAGAAGCCCAAATTCGAACTTCGTGCATTTCAGGCAAATTTCTTAAAAAATCTTCTTCTCCAGATCCAGCAAGCAGAATCTTTTGCTATTTGGTATGCAACATTGAGGGGTGGATCTGATTCAAGTTTGTTCAAATCGGCCCCCTGGATTCATATTTGGGCTCCCTATAGAAGCTCGAATTCGAACTTAGTGCATTTCAGGCAAATTTCTTAAAAAATCTTCTTCTCAAGATCCAGCAGGTAGAATCTTTTGATATTGGGTATGCACCATGCTTAGGGGGGTAAGATTCAAGTTTGTTCAAGCCAAGTCCCTGGGCTCACTGTGGTAGCCTGAATTATAACTTAGTTCAAATGAGGAATTTTCTTTAAAAATCTTCTTCATATCCAGCAGCTGGAATGTTTTGATATTTGATATGCAGCATCCTTAGGGGGGTGAGATTCAAGTTTGTTCAAGCCATGTCCCTAGGTCCATATTTGGACTCACTGTGGGAGCTTGAATTGTAACTTAGTTCAAAATGAGGAATTTTCTTTAAAAATCTTCTTCTTCAGATCCAGCAGTCAGAATGTTTTGATATTTGGTGTGCAGCATCCTTAGGGGGGAGGGGGGAGGGGGGGGGGGGTGTGAGATTCAAGTTTGTTAAAGCCAAGTCCCTGGGTTCATATATGGGCTCCCTGTGAGAGCCTGAATTATAACTTAGTTCAATATGAGGGATATTCTTTAAAAATCTTCTTTTTTTTAAGATCCACTGGTCAGAATCTTTGGATATTTGGTATAAGCTTTTCTTAGGAGGAGCACATGCAACTTGTTGAAATCAATTCTCTGGGCTGATATTTAGGCAACCATGTCAGGTGAGCGCCCTCAGGCCCCTTGGGGCTTCTTGTGTTATTAAAGCACACATGACCGCTGGCTAGCTACTCGACTTCAGATAACCAGCCAGCTGCACAAAGACAGAGCCTTTCTTCGCCCTTGAAGTTGGACCATCCGATAGCTAGTGATCCGAGGCATCGATCAACGGGACGCTCGGAGAAGAGATCTATCTCCGGATCTTCATCCCAGGAACAGCGAGCAGTGGAAAAAACAGAAGACCGCTGCTCCTCAAGCCTTGGGAATGGACTTGCTGTCGCAGTTGCACAGCTATTAGCAGCATCCCAGCTAATGCAAGAGCAGCCTCCTGCAGACTCCAATGTTGAGCTCTCGGACGGTGCTGGGTTCGGTCTGGTCAATTGTGCATGTTGTAGAAGTCAGAAGTTTCTCTACGGGATGCTCGGCTAGATCTGGGGTCAGATCTCCATTTGGAGAACCCTCTCTGTCCCGTTAACAGTTGGGGCCGACTGTGTTCATTGTGAGAAACCTTATTGAGTCAGAACACGCATCGAAACGTTCCTTCCACAATGCAGCTGGGGCCGGCGGCAGTTATGGCTTCTTCTACTTACATGGAAGCGCACGAAAGAGGATTAAGCTTAGAAGTTTCTAAGCGGGATACTCTCTGAGATCTTTTGACAGATCGAGAGTGCAGAGCGTTTTTCATCCCATTAACAGTTGGGGACGTCTGTTTTGTGTTGTAAGAAACTTCAATGAGGAGGAGCATCCGTTCTATGTGACAAGTCGGGATGCTTCTCCCGCACTTCAGCCGGGGTCGGCTGTGGCATTACGTGTACAGCACCCATATGAGACTGGTCAATTAAAACCCCAGTTATTGATGCTAAATTTAGATTAGTGCTGTCTATTTATAGAGGAACTATTTATGAGTGGGCGTGTACAATTAATTACTTATCTCTATTGACATCAGAGCAACATTAACAAGAACATTGGCTTTGATATATTTTATTTCATTCAAGTGTTTCAACTTTTAACAAGCGATAAACTAGAAACATAATACACTGCACATAGATATTAACATAAAAAAGTTTGTTTTTCGCACATAGGTATTTACATAAATGAGTTGTCTTTTTTTAATCTTTTAACTTCATTTGGTTTCTTACAACTAACATTACAGTACGTTCAACGTGTATTGAAACAAAACGCCGCTGCGGTGTGTTCTCCATCGTGGAGTTTCTGTGGACCGCAGTGTTTGATCAGTGGAAGACAGTTTTCAAAACACCGATTAGCTTAATTGCTTTTGCATGTCAGTTTCTCTGCTGATTAATAAATACCGTCTTGTGACGTCAACTGGCAAAACAACTGCGTTTGTTACTGGCAGTAGATAAATTTATTTTAAATTAAAATTGGAATTTGGAGGAGGCAGACGGTGACTATTGTTGTGGTTTGAAATTGTAAATTGGGAATAGAACAGTCAGTTCCATTTGGTTAAGTACAAAGTCCTCGTCACTTTCGAAACTAAACTGTTGTGTTTGCGCGATTGATTTGATCAAGGAAATAAATAAACCAGACTTGAGAAAAACAACTAATAATCGCGAAGTTCCCAATTTCACATTTTGTTTACAGCTGTAGGCCAACACGTGATGAACCGTGTTTTCCTTGGGTGGGATGTTTAGGCGAAAAAACCTCCTGCGACCAGCCCATCCTCTTTCCCGTCTTACTCTTGTCGGGCTACGCAATTAAAGATTCTTATAAAAAGGATATAGTAAAAAGAAAAAAATAGTGTTTTTGAATGGATACCAAAAAGTATCTCACTCGTGACTGAAACTAATGATTATTTCACATGGGGGGAGGAGGGGGTGGACGGGAGATATTTGCATACCGCGGAAACAATATCCTTCATCCAATTCTGTAGGTGTTTGTTAATACTTTTATACTCTTTGCATTTGCAGATTTTTCAACGTTCCTCGACATTGTTGTTATTTGTATTATCAATTGCTAAGCCGGGGGGGGGGGGGGGGGGGGGGGGGGGGGGGCGTAGTGTCGCAGTAACTGGTTCTCGTCAGATCACTGAAGTTAAGCGGTAGTGTCGTGGGTAAACCGGTTCTCGTCAGATCACCGAAGTTAAGCAACATCGAGCGCGGTTAGTAGTTGGATGGGTGACCATTTCAGCGACTGATTCGTGCTCCCATGTTGTGTCCTTGGGCAAGGTACTTAACCCCGATTGCCTACATGGGGGCACGATGACGCTCTGTACTAAGGCGTACTGTACGTCGATGGTGCGCATGTCTTCAACCAATCTAAACCCTGCCTGTGCCGCAGTGCAGAGTTCAGAGTTACGATGTTGGGGGAGCTGACAGCTGCTTGTCGCTGCGCGGTGGTTCTCTCCGGGTACTCCGGCTTCCTCCACCTGTAAAACTGTCACCGACATGATGTGGCTGTTAATGTGTCGTTAAACCCTAATAAATAATAAAAAATAATAGCTAAGTCTGCGTGTATGTAAAAATACGTGGGTGAATATAAGGGGGATACCGAATTAAAATATCTGCGAATGTGCCATTCTAAGAGAGAGTACACTTCAGTGGGAAAGAGATAGAGACAGATATACGTGATGGGTTGGGGGGGGGGGGGTGGATAAGAAAAAGTGAAAGAAAATTAGTACACGAAAGTATACCCAAGTGCACTTGGGCGTATGTCTGCATACTACTCTGTGTGTGTGGAGGGGGGGGGGGGGGCGCAAGGGTGTGTGTTGGTGTGCATGCATGTGTTTTGGTTTTTCGGGTTTTTGGATTTCATATAAATATTTTGTAAATACTCTGTATATTATGTATGTGTATTGAAATGTGACACTTAAATAAAATATTCTACTACTACATTAAATTAGTCGGGATTGATGTGATTAATTAAATATAGTAGATTAAACTACCACTTGCACAAGGTGTGAAATAACATTTGAATGGCGCAACAAAGCACAGAGCTGTCCTTCAAACCAACATCTGTTTTAACACCTCTGCACATGACAAGCTTGAGAAAAAATAAGAGACAAATCAACATTTTCAATAACTTTTTTAATTCAGCAATCATAATTATAACCATATGTAAATAAAATCAATAGAAAATAATATTTTTTTTATTTTTCAATAATGACATGCCGATCGACAAGCCAGACCACCACACGTCATAACCCTAGCACAAACATGCCCCGAAATTTCGTATTATAATTTTTTGGGTTTGTCCCCCCACACGTGTCTTGAAACCCCAAAAATTAAAATAGGTCTTTCATGCAGGAGATTTTAGTTCCTCTATCGGAGATTTTCTGGCGCTACCCCTGATTTTTACGTGCAGCCAGCACATAAAAAATTTCAGTGTCTTGGCAGTGTAAGATTCAGTCATCCATACCACTCCAAATATGGTGAAGTAAATAGTCCCCTCCCCCCCCCCCCCCCCCCCCACCCCCACCCCCCGCTCATTCCCCATCGAAACGAGGCAATTGGACTCCAGACTCCCATAAACCCACACGCACAAATAGGCCTATATCATCGATTGCTTGCCCATCTGCACCAATCCCCCACCCACCCCCCCCACCCCCCCACCCCACCCCCAATCTTGGCCAGTTTTCCTTGTTAGTGCATGCAGGTGCTTCAATATATGGATTCCGAAGCGTGTTGGGCTGAAACGTCCCAGGGCCACCACAAGCATTCCTTTTTCGTTAATGTAGTTTATTTATGTTAATTCCACTCTCAACATGTATATTTTAACATTCCACTCTGGACTTAATATTTAAAATCTTAAATCGGATTCCCTTCCTACCCAACCCACAATTTATTCAAAATTCAGTACCGGTAACATGATTCTTCTCCGTCAATAGCTACAGTTAGGTAAAAGACCGTCGGGGGAATGTCCAGATATTGTGCTGGTCAAGTTATAATTTTTTCAACTCACATCCATGATTTCAGTACGGTATAATATTTATTTTTTCGTAATACCTCGAGTTCTGAATCGATTTTGATGAACAACATTCGGAATCGCAATAGCTTATAATAACTTTTTCAAATATTGAACTATCTTTTTAATATTTCAAGTAAAAGTAAAGGTAATTTTTCACTGACTGTGAAAAAAATTGATCTAATTAAGAGCCGGCGACTGAGAGATCAAAAGATAAACCAACGTCAACCAAACATCCCATCACATAGTTTGACATATTCATGCGAGATTATAAACACGATTCCAAGTCCATATTTTGATCACTTTTTCTGCCATATTAATGCGTTTTATTATCAAAAAACATGTATGGAGCATACGTATTCAATTTATACTTAAGTGCAATACCTAACAATCACTAAACAACAATGAACTGAAACTATTTTGGGTGGAAGAATAAACCTGATTACCGCACTTGCAAAAAACACAATTTAATTATAGACAAATTGAAGTCACGTGGTGGGGTTTTGAGACCCCACCTCGTAGTGTAATTAGTGGGGTCTCAATTTCTGTGTTCATATGGGCAGCGTACACGACATGGTTACGGCTTCCTCTTCTTCCATGGTTATGCACGATAAGGGATAGATGCCTAAAAGTTTCTAACAGAATGCTCAGCGAGGTCTGGAGCAGACTGCGAGTGGGAGAAGCTTCTCCTTTCCATCAGCAGTCGGGGTCGACTATTTTTGGTGCGAGAAACTTTAGTGAGTTGGGACGCCCTTCAAGCTTGCGGTTCGGGATGCTTCTTCCACACTGCAGCCGTATTCGGTGGCAACTATGGCATCTTTCCTTGCTTCATTAATGAAGCGCGTTGACCACAGAGTAGCTATCTGACTTCGCAAGTTCGGGTTGATAGCTAGTCATTTGAGACTAGTACTGACGTTGAATAGACTCTGATGGTGAGCTATCAGTCAGTGCTGCGTTGGTCCAGTCATCCGTTTAGTTGGATGGAGTTGACCATATTTGTGGATGGAACATTTGGATGGTGAGAGGGATACGGAATGTTAGTCTCCATCTCCCGCAGAAGGGCACTTTAAGACCATGAAAATTCTTAAGCTCTTAAGAATATTGTTCCATCTGAATAGGTCTGCGTTTAGATGAGCAGGCCGGGGATGAAAGTATGTCCCTACCTGCATCATTTAATATATGCTCGGAGATAATGGAATGTGCTATTTCATTGAAAAGAGCAAATCTGGGCGCAATGTCCTAAGCAGATCACCTTACCAGAGCTATGGCGCAACATCTCAATGGAAAGAAATGTGAGGATGTGGTTCCTCGCTAGGAGTTCTTTCCAGGGCAGTTATGTATGCCATGTGCAACTCCGCACGGACAGTGAATTTGGAGTTGGTAAAATGTGATGCTGCCCTTGCGTTGTCATCACTTATAAATGACAAGGTGAAAAGCTCTCTCCGAGTCGCTCTGATTACTGGAAATATACTATTTGACGACAAGCATGCATTGATATATGTGCAGGCTACAAGAAGCTTCAGTGCTCTGCTAATGAAGTTGCTGTCTCATCAACACACTTCAGCAGACTGGGGTAAGCGAGGCCGTTCTGCTTCTAAGTAAGCATCCTGAGAATGTCTCGGGAGGGTACAATAACCCTCTTATATTTACTCAGGAAGTTGTCATTATAGCGTCTTGGGAAAGGGGTATGGGACTGATCAAGGCTATGGATCAGACACCCCTAGGCCGGCGATTAATGGAAGGTTATCATCTTCACGAGCAACTGGGCGTTAATCACGGAAGTTCCTTTCAAAGAGAGTCGCTTCTAGTGGAGGTAAAGGCTCTCTTATTGAAGGGAACAATTGAGGTCGACGAGACGAGCTTCTTCGAGGGGAGGATGTAGTTTCTCCTCCCGTAAGCATAGTAAGTCGTACAGGTGATGGACATGACCTCTATTGTTTGCCAGTTTACGGAGGATTATCAAGGGGTATAGGTCTGATCAAGGCTATGGATCAGACACCCCTAGGCCGGCGATTAATGGAAGGTTATCATCTTCACGAGAAACTGGACATTAATCACAGAAGTTCCTTTCAAAGAGAGTCCCTTCTATTGGAGGTAAAGGCTCTCTTATTGAAGGGAACAATTGAGGTCGACGAGATGAGCTTTGCGGGGAGGACGTAGTTTCTCCTTCCATAAACATCATAAGTCATACAGGTGATGGACATGACCTCTATTGCTTGCCAGTTGACAGAGGATTATCAACTTCACGAGAAACTGGACGTTAATCACAGAGGCTCCTTTCAAAGAGAGTCGCTCCTAGTGGAGGTTAAGGCTCTCTTATTGAAGGGATCAGTTGAGGTCGTTGAGAATAGATTTTGGTTGCTTGCCACTTGGCGGTAGGTTACAAACCTCGCAAAAGTGGATAAATTGCAGAAGATCAGTGGATGAGAATGTAGTCTCGGCAGGCCTGCTGCTATCAGCCCAAGCAAGCTCCACTTAAAAGAATACTTGTTAGACAAATCTTTCAAGAGAGGCTTTACTTCTGGAGGTATACGCTTTCCTCTTGAAGAAAAGCATTGGATGTCGTCGAAATTATTCTCCAGTTTTTTATTATCACCTGTTTCTCGTCCTGAGTGAGATTTTTTCAGTATTATACAGTGGCATAACTGAATTTATTATCTCATGGACTGCGGTCTCTTTGGGAATTCAGGGCTGTTTATATAGTGGCTCTTCATTCCCTACCTTGTGCGACGATAACTGTAAGTCTCCATTAAGTGAGCCTTCAGGGTCGCAACTTGCACCGATATATCTGTCTTCACGTAGATGAAGACTTATAAGCTATGGCTAGCGTTGTAAGTCTCCCTAGTGAGCTTCTAGGGATTCAGTTATCAGCTTTTAATGGTTTTCACGTACAGGAAGACTTTTAGCTGCTTCGTCTAGGCTGAGTTAGTTGTCCTATTGGACATGATACCGTTTGTTAGAGGAGGTTACTCTCTTCAAACCAGTATGATTTGGTGTGAGTTATTATGTAAATATGGTGTATATGTTCATCACGTCCTTCTCCGTCCTTAGTGGCATTATGGAGTTGGTCAGACGTGAGGGAGCCTTGCAATTCCTTACTAATTGATGACTAACTCAAGAACGATTCAAGTAATATGGGTGAGGGGGGGTCGGTATGAATTTGAATCCCCCTCCCCACCGCCAATGTGATAAGACGTAGTTTTCTTCCCGTAAGCCTCGAATGCATTTAAGTATATACATGCATTTCGTGACTTCTCGATTGGCAGCTGGGTCGTGTTCTATGGCAACCTCATGGGCTCATCCACTTTTTAGTTGGTTGATGTTCTGTGGTTGTTCGTCTATATGTCATATGCGAGCATATGATTCATCAATAAATTGCTAGCCTTTGGGTACCTGTAAGGCTGTCTAGTCAGTTAACTGGTATTCAGATGATTACATGCGGGATTCACTGCTCACGTGCATAATAAATAATTAGGCAGACACATTATTGTATGTTATGGACCTTAGAAACAATGAATTATTTCGGGGGCGGTCCGTGACGAGTCTGTTAATCATAGCTCGATCCATTTCTAAATCCAGGTTTCTATTAATTTCGCTACCCAATTGAATACAACTTGTCTTTACCCTCTCGAATATTCGCACGTTTCTGGGAGCATAGATATCGGATAGAACACGTCTGGGAGTGTTATTTATTGGAATTTATTGTACGCCTGTGGGTTACCTCGAAAGTGTGTTTACTCTCCAGAGATTGTCCATTGTGATTCTATTGGACATGTGTATGTTATATATTATGTCACCAGCTTTCGACCTATCTATGCATGCCGACTCTGGTATACGTTGCAAGCGGGCGATATTAATTACCGGGATCGCTGCGATAGCCTTAGCTTCTGAAGTTGCATTAAGCACCAATTTATTAATAATATTTAATACCTGGGTGCCTGTTCGACGAATATATATTGTTATTTGGTACCGCTTTTACTGATTCCAGAACGCTCCCCTCTTTGTTTTTGAAGAAGATTCCTTCAAAAAGGGGGGGGGGGGGAGGGGGGGGGATTTTTTACCTCTTCTCCGGCTTGATAAGTCTGTAACTCTGAGTGAAGCTGTTTTGTCTGTAGATTATATCCTGAATACAGCTTGTGTTTTATTGTATATGGTGTATGTTTGTGGGGCATAACCTCTCATTCTGAAATACACCATCCTAATTTTTGGGGCTTAGTCCGGACTAGCCTTAAAAATTGGGTACTCTATACATCCAATTAGCATAGTCTTCATGCTAAGAATACAGAATTACTTGAATTTGGCTCCTTATTTATGATAATGTCTTCTCTATTACTGTATGGAGAGACATATATGTAATTCCTTTTAAAATTTATTTCCTTTCACCTTGGATTACAGGCTTGGAACTATGTTGGTCTACTAATTCTGAGGTCCTTGGCCCTCCGCCTTTTTACGATTCAGCTAGTCTGTGCCATTGGTTTACAGTATAAAAATATGATAAATTTAAAGTAATTTGTACTTACCATTGGCCCCGACGGGTATGGCCCTCCCATGAGTGGGCACTCATACCACCCTGCTGAGTTATTATGTAGAACTCTTTTCTACAAAGAATCCCCCCCAATCCCCAAAATATGCTTGCAAAACCGAAAATTTTGGTTGCTTGCCACTTGGCGGTAGGTTACAAACCTCGCAAAAGTGGATAAATTGCAGAAGATCAGTGGATGAGAATGTAGTCTCGGCAGGCCTGCTGCTATCAGCCCAAGCAAGCTCCACTTAAAAGAATACTTGTTAGACAAATCTTTCAAGAGAGGCTTTACTTCTGGAGGTATACGCTTTCCTCTTGAAGAAAAGCATTGGATGTCGTCGAAATTATTCTCCAGTTTTTTATTATCACCTGTTTCTCGTCCTGAGTGAGATTTTTTCAGTATTATACAGTGGCATAACTGAATTTATTATCTCATGGACTGCGGTCTCTTTGGGAATTCAGGGCTGTTTATATAGTGGCTCTTCATTCCCTACCTTGTGCGACGATAACTGTAAGTCTCCATTAAGTGAGCCTTCAGGGTCGCAACTTGCACCGATATATCTGTCTTCACGTAGATGAAGACTTATAAGCTATGGCTAGCGTTGTAAGTCTCCCTAGTGAGCTTCTAGGGATTCAGTTATCAGCTTTTAATGGTTTTCACGTACAGGAAGACTTTTAGCTGCTTCGTCTAGGCTGAGTTAGTTGTCCTATTGGACATGATACCGTTTGTTAGAGGAGGTTACTCTCTTCAAACCAGTATGATTTGGTGTGAGTTATTATGTAAATATGGTGTATATGTTCATCACGTCCTTCTCCGTCCTTAGTGGCATTATGGAGTTGGTCAGACGTGAGGGAGCCTTGCAATTCCTTACTAATTGATGACTAACTCAAGAACGATTCAAGTAATATGGGTGAGGGGGGGTCGGTATGAATTTGAATCCCCCTCCCCACCGCCAATGTGATAAGACGTAGTTTTCTTCCCGTAAGCCTCGAATGCATTTAAGTATATACATGCATTTCGTGACTTCTCGATTGGCAGCTGGGTCGTGTTCTATGGCAACCTCATGGGCTCATCCACTTTTTAGTTGGTTGATGTTCTGTGGTTGTTCGTCTATATGTCATATGCGAGCATATGATTCATCAATAAATTGCTAGCCTTTGGGTACCTGTAAGGCTGTCTAGTCAGTTAACTGGTATTCAGATGATTACATGCGGGATTCACTGCTCACGTGCATAATAAATAATTAGGCAGACACATTATTGTATGTTATGGACCTTAGAAACAATGAATTATTTCGGGGGCGGTCCGTGACGAGTCTGTTAATCATAGCTCGATCCATTTCTAAATCCAGGTTTCTATTAATTTCGCTACCCAATTGAATACAACTTGTCTTTACCCTCTCGAATATTCGCACGTTTCTGGGAGCATAGATATCGGATAGAACACGTCTGGGAGTGTTATTTATTGGAATTTATTGTACGCCTGTGGGTTACCTCGAAAGTGTGTTTACTCTCCAGAGATTGTCCATTGTGATTCTATTGGACATGTGTATGTTATATATTATGTCACCAGCTTTCGACCTATCTATGCATGCCGACTCTGGTATACGTTGCAAGCGGGCGATATTAATTACCGGGATCGCTGCGATAGCCTTAGCTTCTGAAGTTGCATTAAGCACCAATTTATTAATAATATTTAATACCTGGGTGCCTGTTCGACGAATATATATTGTTATTTGGTACCGCTTTTACTGATTCCAGAACGCTCCCCTCTTTGTTTTTGAAGAAGATTCCTTCAAAAAGGGGGGGGGGGGGAGGGGGGGGGATTTTTTACCTCTTCTCCGGCTTGATAAGTCTGTAACTCTGAGTGAAGCTGTTTTGTCTGTAGATTATATCCTGAATACAGCTTGTGTTTTATTGTATATGGTGTATGTTTGTGGGGCATAACCTCTCATTCTGAAATACACCATCCTAATTTTTGGGGCTTAGTCCGGACTAGCCTTAAAAATTGGGTACTCTATACATCCAATTAGCATAGTCTTCATGCTAAGAATACAGAATTACTTGAATTTGGCTCCTTATTTATGATAATGTCTTCTCTATTACTGTATGGAGAGACATATATGTAATTCCTTTTAAAATTTATTTCCTTTCACCTTGGATTACAGGCTTGGAACTATGTTGGTCTACTAATTCTGAGGTCCTTGGCCCTCCGCCTTTTTACGATTCAGCTAGTCTGTGCCATTGGTTTACAGTATAAAAATATGATAAATTTAAAGTAATTTGTACTTACCATTGGCCCCGACGGGTATGGCCCTCCCATGAGTGGGCACTCATACCACCCTGCTGAGTTATTATGTAGAACTCTTTTCTACAAAGAATGATGTTGTTGCCAATTCCGGTCACTTCCTGATGGCTGCGCATGTGCAGAGAGTAAAAGTATGGAGGGCCAGATAGAACTTTTAATTTTCGGTTTTGCAAGCATATTTTGGGGATTGGGGGGGGTTCAAAATTTGTGTTTGGCCCTTGATAACTTTGAGTTTGCACCAGCTAGTATGGGCCATTGGTAAGTATAAAAAATATACAAATTACTTTAAATTTATCATTTTCAGGGGTCGTGTTATACATACCCACAGTATTCCAATAATCTGAGAGGCATTGTAGTATGTGACATAAAACTGTGCTCCCCTTTTCTTGTTGCAAAGTTTGATTGATAAAGTTGGGAACTGTTTTAAACAGAATTTTTCTATTTTGAAAGCAGCTTTTTTAATTTAGTCCAAAAAATAATTTTTGTAAAAGTTTTAAGAAAAAAGGCCCAAAATAAGATGAAATGTATTCCTCTTTAAGGTTTTTTTTTCCACCTATCCTCTGCCTGAACGTAATAGAACTGAAAAATGCATTCTGGTGAAAATTAACCCTTTTGTATGTTCACATGACGATTATTCCAAAATTCCATGAAATTTCATGATTTTTTTCACTAGGAATACATTTTTTTCAAATTTGTGTACAAAACCCAAAACTACAAAATCATTTATCTGATGGCATTGGTCACAAATACACTACATAGTTTCAGCTTGTTTTCTGTGAAACTGTGCATGTGGTGTATTTGTGACCAATGCCATCAATGCCATACCCTCTGGTAGGGGATCAAATTACTGTTTTGGGTTTGGTTGTTGCACTAATACACATGATAACACTTTGGAAGGGTCTACACACTGGATCAATATTCCGAACCGCCTAGCCATTCTAGTACTGGAAAAGTTCCCAGCCACTTATGGCATGGGACAAAGCATCCATTCTCTTACAAGCCTTTCTTTTTTAAATAATTTGAGAGGGCTACGGAAATTGATTCTCCTTCCCTCATAGAGCGGCACATTAAGACTATGAATTTTTATTCATAAGCTCTTCGAATCTTGTTCCAACTAAACAAAAGTCTGCATTTGCTAGGCAAAAAAACAGCTTAAGGTACTGGGCGAAGGAAAGATGAAGATCTTTCCTTTCCGGATCCTTTGGCTCAGGTGTTGAAGGCTCTTGGTCTGCTTAATGACACCTCCCTTGGCTTAGCAATAGTATAAGAAAGGCAATGATCTATTCCTTATGAATAGAATGTCGATAGCTCATAGATAGGCTGAGACAGCTGTCTTGTTGTGAATAGAGCCGTTAGAGGAAATAAGTACATCTTTTCCTTCTTGGTGTTGTATTCCTAGGTGTCAGAGGCATTTAGTGCCATTGTGGACTCCCATAGTAGCCTTATATACAGTTAGAGTGGTCTTTTCTTATACATTAGCGGCTAATGTCTTAAGTCTCTTAGTGAATGTCATAAGTCTCTTAGTGAACTGTCTAAGGCTGCAGGGTAACACACAGATATCTGTTTTCACCGATATATGACTTCTAGGCTGTGTTAGCTACGGTGAGACCGCTGGCTTTTTGGAATAAGGCGGTCAGAAGGAAAGATTACGTTTTCCTTCTCGGTGTAACATTCCTAGGCTTCTCAGGCAATTAGTCCTGTTGTTGTCACCTTAGTTTGGCTTTTGTGAATTAAGAGCAGTCTGTGTCTATATATCATTAGCGTCTAACGGCATACTGGCCTTATATATTTTTACAGCAGCTTTTTTCTTATACATTACGGCTAACGTTGTAAGTCTCTGTTTAGTGCGCTTTCCAAGGCCGAAGGCGAAACAGATATTTGTCTTCATCGAAATGAAGACTACTACTGTCTCTTTGGAATTTTGGTTGTTAGAGCGGTCCTTATTCCTTACCTTGAGCGACTAATGTTGTAAGTCTCCATTTAGTGAGCTTTCAAAGTCGCAGTTTCACCAAGATATCTGTCTTCACAGGATGAAGACTTATTAGCTACGCTATCTAATAGGAGACTGCTGTCTCTTTGGAATTATGGCCATTGAAAGAAAAGAGTAAGTTGTTTTCTTCTCAGTGTTGTATTCTTAGGCGTCTGGGGCTTTTAGTCCTTTTGTTGATGCCTTATAAGAATCAAGTGCAGCCCTTTTTCCCTTAACTTGAGTGACTAACGTTGTAAGTCTCCATCTAGTGAGCTGTCTAAAGTCACAAAAATTACACCGAGATATCTGTCTTCATGGAGATGAAGTCTTCTAAGCTTCATTAGCTAGGCTGAGACCACTGTCTTTTGGGAATAGAACCGCTAAAGGAAAATAGTGCTTTTTCCTTCTCGGTGTTGTTTTCTTAAGTGTCATAGACTTTAGTCTTATTGTTGACACCTTAGTAGCCTTTCTAAAAGTATGAGCAGTGTTTTTATCCCTGTCATTAGCGGCTAGCATTGTAAGTCTCCTTTAGTGAGCTTCTAGGGATGCAATTATCAGCCATTTAATTGTCTTCATGAATAGGAAGACCTTTAGCTGCTTCAGCCAGGCTGAGACCACTGTCCTATCGGACAAGGTACCATTACATGAGAAGAGTTTGCTCTCTCCTTAGCGGTGTTGTTTTTGTGTGAGTTGTCTGAGGCTTTTAGCCCTATTGATAATGCTATATTAACCTAGTGTGATTAATGAGCGTTCTTTCGAATGCCTATAGTTAACTCCTTTTCAGGATTATATTCCTGCTATATTGGTATGAGGTGCAAGGAGTTCATCTAGGTTTCTTATGATCGTGTGCCGGAACATAGTTTTCGTCTCCCACTTCATTTTTATCAAATCTATTGTTGTGGATTATATTTCCACTCAAGGGTTTGGATATTATGTCTATATGGTGTATTATTTGATGACATGGCATACTGTCTTGATTTCAAGGGATATGTCAACGCTGTTTCAGTGGTATATTTCTTGCAATAGTCCCATGTTCATCACGTCCCCCTCTGTCCTTAGTGGCATTATGGAGTCTGTCAGACGTGAGGGAGCCCTACGGTTTCTATACTATTCTAGATAACTAACACTAAAGCATTACGGGTTGTGCCAGGTTATTCTCATTATGCTTGCTTTGGCTAACTACAAGCTTTTAGCTGTATTACGCTTTATTGAGAATATCAGCAGCAGTACAGCTTGGGAATGTTGCTTGAAGATTCTTTTTCATATATTGAAAAAGCAATTTGTCACTGTTCCAAGCCTTAATATTACTGCGCTGGCCTTACTTATCTAGCGATTGAAGTATGATTCAAGGTGAGGGGGGGGGGGGGGGGGGGGGTTCAATATGATTTATTCATCGACCCCCCCCCCCCATCCCCCATCCCCCCTCCCCCACCCCTGCCAAAATGTTAAGAGGCGATTACAGGGCAGGACGTAGTGCTCTTCCAGCAAGCCTGCTATGCATTGAGTTATATGCATGTCTTTCATTGCTCTTTGATTGGCGGTAGATTGTGATCTAACGGCGACATCAGGGGCTTAGCCACTCTAGTTCGTTTGCTTCCTGTGATTGATCATTCATAAGTTATATATGAGCATATGATTCCTGAACAGTAACTGTTTTTGGATTCCAAATTCTTTCATGAATACATTCGGTTGATATTGCTAGCCTTCGTGTTCCTGTGTGGCAGGCATGTCGGTTATCTGACCGACATTCTCCAAACGTGGCAATTAGTCTACTCTGAGTAGTTACGCTCAGAGCTGTCTGCTTTTCTTACGACGTATGAGTCTATTCCTCAGGTTAATCGTCTTAACGTTGTTTTATTCCTTCATTTTCCTGGTTAGGTTTTGTATCGCTCGACCACGCCTTTGATACAGGCTGTATTCAGATGAGGGTACAGGCGGGATTCTGTTGATTGCATGCATAATATGTATATATTATTAGGCAGACGTATTACGGAATAGATTCTCTTAGTCTGGCTCTGCGTTAGAATAGAGCTTATAAAATTTTGGGGCTAGTTGGATCAGTTATGGAGTTTCCAACAGGCCGTCTATGCATACGCACTCTATTTTTTACTTCATTATTCAGAGTGGTAAATTCTTTCTCCGAACAGTCATTGGTTTCAACGGACCTTGGGAACAGTGAATATTTGGGGACGGTCCGTGACAGGTTTTTTAATCGTATCCCATTCCATGTTCTGAATCCAGTTTTCAACCGTAAGTGGTACATGAGGCATATTCCTACTCATATAATTGAACGGTTACAGTTTGGAGGTTCATTATTGGAATTAATTGTACACCTGAACGTGGTCGCCTGTGTGTTGGCTAAGAAACGTATAAATTCTATTAGATAACTTTCCATTGGGATTCAGTTGGACAAGTTTAAGGTTGTAACATATTGATATCACCGGTTTTAGACCTATCTACGTATTCCGGATGCAGCATACATTTTGAAGCTTGCAATTTTAATAACGTGATCGCCACAATATAGCCTAAGCTGCTGATGTGGCATTAAGCACCAATAAATTAATAATAATTAATAGCCAGGTACCTTTTAGACGAATATATATATCATTCGGTACCGCTTTTTCACTGTTTCCAGACAGCTCCCCTCTTTGTTTTGAAAATTATTCCTTCAAAGAAAGGGGATGTGGGGGAGGGGATGTTTTTCTTCTTTACCTCTTCTGGTCTTTTAATAAGAGTGTAACTATGAGTTAAGCTGTTATTGTCTGTAGATTATTCTGATCTTATGTACAGCTTGTTACATTATATATGGCATGTGTTTGTGGGCGTTAGTCTCTCACTCTCGGACACGCCTTTCCTAATTTCAAGTGTCTTATTCCGGACTAGCCTTAAAATTGGAGGCTCATTACACCCATTTAGCATAATCATTTATGCTAAGTAATAGAAAATTACTTGGATATTGCTCCTTATTTCGGTGGTATGTCTTCTCTATGGTTGTATTGAGAGACACATATGTAATTCCTTAAATTTTTAATATCCTTTTCACTTTGGGAGTTGTAATGCTGGCTAAGGAGCTGTATTTTGGTCTGCTGTTTCTTCAAGTCCTAGGCCCTCTGCCTTTTTATGATTCAGCTAAGTCTGGGCTATTGGTTTTAGTATAAAAATATGATAAATTTTAAGTAATTTGTATATTTTTTATACTTACCAATGGCCCAGACGGGGATGGCCCTCCCATAAGTGGGCACTCATACCTCCCCGCTGAGTTATCACTTCAGTAGGCACAACTAGGAAAAATGATGTTGGCACCAATTCTGGTCTCTTCCTGGGTACTGCGCATGCACAAGTACTAAAGTATGGAGGGCCAGATAGGACTTTTAATTTTCGGTACTGTGTGCAAATTTTGGGGATTGGGGGGTTCAAAATTTGTGTTTGGCCCTTAATAATATAAAGGTTGCGCTAAGTCTGGGCCATTGGTAAGTATAAAATATATAAAATATATACAAATTACTTAAAATCTATCATTTTCCATGATGAATGGTCCATTGTAAAAAGGCACAGCCTTTGAAAAGGTTGTCAGATGTTGGGATTGATTGAACAGAGAAGTAAGAAGTCGGTAACTAAAGATTGGAGAAGCTATCAGTTGACAAACAATGAAACCTGGTACATGATATAATAGTTACAGCCTGTACAAAACTCAGCAGAACGTTTCTAAAAATCTGAAGTATTGAAAACAAGAGTCAGCTGGTACTGTGGACTGGAAACCACCAAACAGTAACTACTAACCAATGCGATGATACACATAGAAATAACCATAATTAAATCTGATTTAAGAACTCATTGGTACCGAGACATTTTATATCACACAAATTTATGATGTAAAATAGGGAGTCTTACTATTTCAGAGGGAGACAACTCCCTATTTTACATCGTAAATTTTTGTTAAATTAGTTTGGAAATTGAAAAATTCAACACAATCTCTCTTTTAAAGATGACAAATTTCCATCTTTCAGCCATACAAAAATTGAAATCTAACAATTTATCCCCCAAAAGTTGCCTGCTTGGCACCTAGACTGAATTTAAAACAAAATTGTTTATATGCCAATGTGCACAGCACTTCACAGTCAACTTTGTTTGGTTCTTCGGAAATAGCACTCCTCAGTCTGTTAAAAGATTTTTCACACCTTTATAATGTTGAGAATATTAGGACTGCATTTCCCCATGGGAACCCTGTGAAGTGAAGATGTGCTTGTTTGCTGTGGTAAGCAAACTCAGATTTTTATACCACAACCAATGACCCAGACTAGCTGGTGCTAACTCAATTTAATTCAGGGCCAAACACAAGTTTTGCCACCAATCCCCAAAATTTGCATACAAAAACGAAAAAAAAAAAGTCCTATCTGGTCCTCCATACTTTTGTTATCTGCTCATGCACAGTATCCAGGAAGGTACCGAAATTGGCGCCAACCATCATTCTTTGTTTGGTCCAAAAGTCATTTACAATGATCTGACATCTGTGCTTTAAAATCTCCTTTTTTGAGGATGACAGACACAAATCAATGAAAGAATTGGTGGATCCAAGGCTGTAAATGGATGATGAAAGTGAACAACAGTGGTTTCAAACGTTCAGGGCTGTAACTTTATAATAATTATAAAAATTATTTCATGTTTCCCAATTTCGGGACATACGCCTGGCGTCACCATTCACTGTTTGTTAAGTGTTCCTTCCCTATCCTTCCTTCCTTAAAGCCCTCCTGTTAAACTCCTAAGCATTTTGGCTATTTTTTATTGAAATTTTGTATTAAATTTCTTGGGAGTTTAACGTGCATTACAGAATGTTTATTCTGTTTATCCCCATGGTTACATCTTCACCCTAGAGATGTTAGGTCGTTTTGGTCTTGCATCTTCTATCTGATGTATCGTTTTTCTTTGTATGAAGATCTAGCTTTGCATCTGGTAGCATTTAAATCGGTTACCGACTTTGGGCCTTTTTGTGTGCCTGATGTCTTGTTTCCGTTTTTTTCCTTTGACATTGTTTACATTGGCAACGTCCTCAAATATATGTAGTATTTAATATTATATTACTGTAGGATTACTGTAGGATACATTAATTATGGTTCCAGTAGTGTAGCTGAAAAAATTTGGATTTTGTCCACACTTAGGCTCTATCGGGATACCCTTGGGCTCATCATGTTCCCTTGGGGAACTTAGGCATTTTTTCGAAATTTTTTTTTTTTTTAATTTTTCGAATTTAATTTTGATTGCTATTATTCATGTATCTTTATCATATATTTTATTGTGGAGTTTGTAGGAGTGCTATCTACTTTGTATTTTGATTATAATTATGAAAGCTTACTGCTCTAAATGCAAGGCGAGGAAGTCGACCTCGGATTTACATGCTTGTTGCCTTGCCTGTAGTCGATGCATGCCTACGGATTCTTGTCCTACATGTATACATTGGGATACCAAACGTTGGAGACGGGTGTCACGATACGTCGTTGGCGGTGAGGTTCCTATGCCGGAGCTCTCACCGCAAGATAATTCAAGTTTTTCAGTTTCTTTTTCAGAGGAACAAGAACATGGTGATGGTATTGTGACACCCATCCAAAGTGTGCTACTGGCATTATGCTCTGATGAGCAAACAGATCTAGTTGCAAAGGTGCTCATGAATATTAAGCAAGGGATAAGGCCTCTAGTTAGTGTTCTTTAATCCTTTGTAAGCAGCTAGCTCGACTGGTGAAGCAGTTACTCCGTCTGTGGGAGCCGTGACACCGGGTAAGTCTATTGCGTTTGAAGGAAGTGTAGATTTGGGTAGAGCGAGCACCTCAAAATCAAAAGCTCACCCAGCGACGATGGAAATAGGAAGGAAGTCAGCAAGTTTTTTTTCGGGAGGCTCGGCAAGGTCTAATAGACCGCGAGTGGGAGATCCTTCTCTAACCCAACAACATTTGGGGCCAAATGTTGTTTTGAGAAGCTTGCATGAGCCCGAGCATACGTCCACACCCACTGCTTGGGACACTCTGTCTAGACTGCAGCCGGGGTCAGCTACAGTCACAGCTTCCTCCGCTATGTTACAAAGCACACACAACCACATGCTAGCTACCCTGACTTCGGATATCCAGCCAGCTGTACGAAGACAAAGCCAGTCTTCGCCTGTGAAGTCGGACCATCTGGTAGCTAGCAATCCGAGGCTTTGTTCATTGGGACGTGCGGAGAAAAGATGTATCTCCAATCTTCACCCCAGGAGCAGCAAACGGCGAAAAAACAGAAGACCGCTGCTCCTCAAGCCTCAGTTACTTAAAATTTATCATTTTTAGTCCCAAAAAAATCTTGTGGGTTTCTGGATGCTGTCCGACCTGAAATTTTTTCGTGCAACCTGGAAAAAAATCGCAAAGTCATAGGCGCAGGAACCGCCCCGACAACCCCGACCTTGGTCAGGGCAGTAATTTGAATTTTTTTTTTTTCTCTCTGTTGAGCGAAACTTATCTCCGTTAAGCAGGGGCGGCGGAGCCTGGGGGGCACATGCCCCCCCCACCCCCCACTTTTTCCCGCAACCAAATTTTTTGACAATCATATATATACACCACTATCACCATATCTACTATAATTTTTCACCTTATTTCGACGAGAAAAGCAAGGAAATCGCACCTTTTTATGGTGAACTTTAAATAATTTTCTAACTGGGCCTTCGTCCCAGGGATATTATTCCTTCAGTAGTCCATTATCTAAAATCCAACTTATACCCGAGGTAAAAATTCTAATGAATGATCCCACCGCACCACTCTAGTAGCTCAGGTCAAGGGAAATGAAAAGGTTTCGAACATCTATTTATTCACCCGATTTATTTGCCCCCTTCTGGGCTGTGTCCGACGTCTGTCACATCACCACATTTGACGCAATGTAGTGAAAAAACTGTATGACTTCAGACGTGTCATCACGATGAATGTGAATATTTAATTTAATTTAATGTGTACTTAATATGGATAATAGTTTCATGATTCAGTTGTAGTTTTATCCCAGTACATCCGGACTCACGAAATTTTGTTCCTCCTTGAAGTGATACCCACCCCCCCTCTCCCCCCCCCCCCCCCCCCCCCTCTCAATTTCGGTCCATTCAGCTGAAAAAGTTAGATAGAGAAATAATTGAGCAAAAACAAATTGAGAGGGAAAAAATGGAAAAAAAACAACAAAAAACAAACGTTCTATCAAGGTGCTCCAAGTATGGAATTATACCTTCCAGATGCGAGGAAATTGCGTCTTTTTGTTCGGTGTGGCCTGTTTCTCACAACATTCTTTCTCCTGGCAAGTGTTACTAACCTAAACCCGTCTCCTCCACCTATCAAGCCCCCTCCCTGTCCCTATGTTGCCCACTGTAGTCCAATGGACCATGAGAACAGCCGACAATGTGACCTAAAATTGTGTGACAGACTCCTGACTTTTGAGGAGATTCCGTCGTCCCTGCCGTTGATCGAAACTTATCTCCAACTTAAGATAACACGCAAAGATACAGCTGACGATTAGGAGAACATGACGTCAATTGACGTCATATTCAGGTCACTGGTGTCATTACAAAGGTGACATTTGTACTTTGCGTTGGCACTCAGGTTGAGTCAGCTCTTCATTTGATCAACAATTGACAAAGTGGTCATGTCAGAAAATAGCATTCTTGAATATTTCAATCATAAAGGTAGGCCAGGCACATTTAATAATGCTGCTGCAGAGCCAGAACTAGCCCCACATGGGCCCAGTGGAACGCGTGTGGAACATACAGGCAGCGAACCTTTTATTGAAGAGTCAGCTGAGGTAAAACTGAATCAGCCCCTTGTTGGGTATGATTTCCCGTATTGGGAGTACGGGAAGAAGACCGTTGTAAAACGTAAATTTCAGAGGGAGTGGTTTCGGCGCTTCCCGTAGCTAGATTATGTAGAAGGGTCTGACATTGTTTTTTGTGACATATGTAGGCTTGCAAAAACTGAGAAGAAATTATCCAATTCCAAAAGAGACTCTGCTTTCATCGATAAGGGCTTCCATAACTGGAAGGAGGCCACTGGCGTATTTAAGGAAAACGAGTCGACCAAATGCCACAAAGAAGCCGTTGAACACCTTATCACTCTCCCAAAGTCTACACAAGATATTGGAGAAACACTCAGCTCTGCCCACTCAGAAGAAAAACAGTGTAATCGGCAAATTCTTTATAAAATTTTCGAGAACGTTCGATTTTTAGCCAGGCAAGGCTTGCCACTTAGAGGCCATGATGACGAAAGTAGTCATTTCTTACTGTTATTAAAATTTCATGGATCTGACGACCCCTCTATTGAAAGGTGGTTGGAGAAAAAAACTAACAAATATGTGGGTCATGATATTCAAAATGAAATTCTCCACATCTTGGCTTTGAAGATTGTTCGAGGAATCGTCGAATGCATAAAAAAGTCACAGTTTTTCTGTATAATGATCGACGAAGCTACGGATATTTCAAATTGACAACAAGTAGTGATTGTAATTCGATGGGTAGATGATCAGTTCTCTGTCCATGAACACGTATTGGGCTTATATGCAGTTGCAAACATTTTGGCAGACACAGTGGCTGCTGTCATTGTTGATGTGCTAGCGCAGATGAATATATCGATAAAAAAATGTCGCGGCCAATGCTATGATGGAGTGAGCAACATGAGTGGCAGAAGAAGTGGTCTTGTCTCAAAAATACTAGCCCTCGAACCGTAAGCTGTCTATCGCCATTGTTACGGACACTTGCTGAATTTGGCGGTTAACGACGCCATCAAAGAGGTGAAAGCTGTCAAAGATATGCTTGAAATTGCTCATGAAATATGTAAATTAGTTAAATACTCAACTAGACGAGAAGCCATATTTGGAAAATTTAAAAAAGATATAGAACCTGACTCCCCTGGGCTTCGCATACTTTATCCTAAGAGGTGGATGGTGCACGCTGCATCACTCATGAGTATTTTGGATAACTATGATGTTCTCCAACAGCTATGGGATGCTACATTAGAATCTGTCAAGGAGACTGATATCAAGGCTCACGTGATCGGAGTTCAGACACGAATGAAAACATTTGGTTTTTTCTGGGGTGTTTCACTCTCAAGTTTTATTCTCAAACATGCCGACAATCTGAGTAAGACCCTTCAAAATCCAAATCTGACTGCTTCTGCTGGACAAGAACTGGCAGCTTTGACCAATATAGTTTTTCTGCATAAGATTCGAAATGATAGGGCCTTTGATCTGTTCTGTGACAAAGTATGTCTTCAGTCACGAAATCATGATATTGGAAAACCACAGTTGCCAAGAAAAAGGAAAATGCCATCTCGTTTTGAAACAGGTGCCGCTGCGGCGGAATTTGCCAACACACCCTTCAGTCTGTAGACGTCAATATTTTGACATACTCGGTCGGGCCACCACTGTAATTACCAGTAGATTTGACCAGGATGGGTTTCGTAAGTACTGGAGTCTGCAGGATTTGTTGATCAGCGCCTGTAACCAGGAATGCTACAAGAGCCACTTGAAAGGTGTTATTGAGTTTATTCTTCAGACATCGACGAATATTTGCTCAAAACACAGCTAGATACATTGGCAGTAAAGTTTGCTCCTAAAATTCCTATTTCCATGAAAGACATAATATCATATTTTGAAAAAATGCTTCCGGCTGAAGTTGCATATTTTTCAGAGATTAGAACCATTATCAATCTAGTTTTGGTATTGTCAGCTGTGAATGCTGCATCAGAGCGTTCATTTTCTGCACTGAGACGTCTGAAAAATTACTTGAGGTCAACAACGGGTTAAATGCGATTGAATGACCTCATGATGTTACATGTACACAAAGACAGAGTGGATTCCATCAATCTAAATGAAGCAGTGAATGACTTTCTTGAAGCTTCCGAACACAGACTGAGTGTTTTTCAAAAGGTTTCAAAATTGGAAAGCTTGCCACTGTATACTCACATGTCGTTCTAAAATTTTTTTTAAATTCAAACAATTGATTAATTAACAACATTGTTTCACTGTATCATTGAAAAAGATGAATCGTGTTTGTATTTACGCCCCTAAGATATCACCGTTAATTGTTGTAGACCCCCCCCCCCCCCCCCCCCCTCCACATTTTGCATACTGAGTATTCATGAGAAGTAGAGCCCCCCCCCTCCCTGATCGACAGAAAGCCTCCACCTTGGCCCGTTTATATTGAATGTCATAGAATTCACCAAAACTTTATAGTCTAAAGTTTAACGATGCAATTACTGGATTACAGCGATTAACTGGTAATTGGTCATCTTGAGGGAAAGGGAGGCCCAGATAAAACAAATCTTTATTCAGTATTTTATTATTACCACTTAATCTATAAGTTACTGGTCGATTAACGTCACTTGAAGGTCCGTTAAAATCCGCCACTGATTGTTGCCGGGCATTATGGTTCATTAGCGACTCTGCAGCAATGATGAACAGCCCTTGGGCTTATTAACAGCCCTTGACTTTGTCTAAGGCCTTTAGTAAACCCTTGGGCTGTTCATCATTGCTGCCAGGCTGCTAATGAACAATAATGTCCACCAAAATCATGTTATTGTTATATTATTTATTTTATTTAGGAAAATTATGTGTTATGAATTTAACTCGCTTGTGAAAGTAAATCAAAGGTGCTCTAGTAAGGAAATTTAGCTCTCAGATGGGACGAAATTGCTTCTTTTCAACTTCCAAACTCAACATTTTCTCATGCAGGGCCGAATCATGGTCGACCCTGCATTTCCTGCAGTGGTGGCGCTACAGGGGGTGAGTGGGGGGGGGGGGGGGGGGGGGGAGGGGGGCTCCCCCCAAACATGCAGTTGCCCCCCTCCCCCACTCACCAGTCAGAAGAAAAAAAACGAAATGACAGGGTCAGGGTCTAGTGAAAGAAGATAGGTCTACAAACATGAACTAAAATCAAATTGAGAAGCCAGCTGATAAAATCATAGCAAAAAGATTTAAACATACTGTGGGCATCTGAAAATTGTCAGATCCAAATTATATTTTGTCCCATTCTTCCTATTTCTTACCCATTAGTCGCAGTTTTCAATTAACTAGTGCGATTCACGTCATTTCTGGTACCTGAAATGATAGTTATCTATCCATTATTATTCATTGGCGTTTTCATTATCCATGCTATTATGGGTGCATTTGATTGAAAACAAACAAGTAAATTGGACTTGAAACAAGATAAATTCACTGACAATCACCGTCTCCTCCCCATCGGTAACATATCAGGGGTAGTCTTATGGTTTATTTGTCCGAATTGTAAGGTAAAAAACATGCATTTTCCTCATGAAATTAGGCAACATTTTATGTTCGAAATGCCACCAGAATCCATCTAAGAGCATCTAGAAATCAGTTTCAAGCATCTAGATATCAATTTCCCCTACATGCACATGTGCCTTCAGCATGTGCGGCAGACGCTTTGCATCTGATCATAGGTGGTCGGGGCAATCTATAGGACCTTCCGGCACACCTGAAAGTGTCGGTTTGAAAGGACACAGACATTTGCTACTACCACTACACTTTTCCAGAATATTACCACTGGCCTTTGGTAACCGATAAAGATTTAGTAAAATTCTATTCAGATATTTAGGTTTTTTTTATAACTGAGGATGTAAAATGGCTTTATTCGTGTATGTGGAAGGTTTGATGCATTTATATTCTTAATTCACTGAACAAATTTGTGTTTCTTCAGTGTGCTTTTTTTCGATTTTCGACTAAAAGCCAAATTTAAAAAAGTACTTGTAGGCTGACAGAACTCCCACATCACGTCAGTATCAGTGACATAAATTTAGTTTGGGGATTCTCAACACGTTTCATTGATTAAATGTTTTGATTGGTTTATGTTAGTCATGTGACATCATACAGGGGAAAACACGAATATCTCCAGCCTCTAGATCACTGTCAAATTGTCCAGTTCAGTAGGGTTTTACAAAGAGTAGTAAATAAACTATTGATGGATTGTAATATTTTTAGTCGAGTTGTGACGAAGTCAAACTCGACTTATAGTTTGGTGAATGGCGGGCGGGCGGGCGGGCAGGCGGGCGGGCGGGCGGGCGGGCGGGTGGGCGGGCAGATGGGCGGGCGGGCGGGCGGGCGTAAACAATTGGTTTCCGGATGATAACTTGATAGTGGTTCAACTCACATTCATTAAACTTCATACGTAGGTTGGTCTTGGTGGGAGGAAGAACCCTATTGATTTTGGACATGCTACGTCGAAGGTCAAGGTCACAGTGACCTTGAACGTAGTAAATCTTAAACAATTGGTTTCCGAATGATAACTTGATAATGGTTAACTCACATTCATGAAACTTCATAGGTAGATTGGCCTTGGTGAGGGGAAGAACCCTATTGATTTTGGACTCGCTACGTCAAAGGTCAAGGTCAACGTGACCTTGAACATAGTAAATCGCAACAATTCCTTTCCGGATGATAACTTGATAGTAGTTCAACCTACATTCATGAAACTTCATAGGTGGGTTGGCCTTGGTGCGAGGAAGAACTCTATTGATCTTGGACTCACCAGATCAAAGGTCAAGGTCACAGTGAACTTCAACATAGTATATCGCAACAATTGGTTTCCGGATGATAACTTGATAGTGGTTCAACCTAGAGTCATGAAACTTCATAGGTGTGTTGGCCTTGGTGCGAGGAAGAACCCTATTGATCTTGGACTCACCAGGTCAAAGGTCAAGGTCACAGTGACCTTGAACATAGTATATCGCAACAATTGGTTTCCGGATGATAACTTGATAGTGGTTTAACCTAGAGTCATGAAACTTTACAGGCGTGTTGGCCTTGGTGCGAGGAAGAACCCTATTGATGTTGGACTCACCAAGTCAAAGGTCAAGGTCACAGTGACCTTGAACATAGTATATCGCAACAATTGGTTTCCGGATGAGAACTTGATAGTGGTTCAACCTAGAGTCATGAAACTTCATAGGTGTGTTGGCCTTGGTGCGAGGAACTGTTGTCACAACTCGACATTGGATCGGTGATCCTGAGCGGCATTTTTCATTCTTACATGAACTGACTTTCAATTTGATGTTAGGTAACCCAGCACAAAATTGATTTAGTTCATATATCATATGACTTTAAAATGTACTTTTTTCACATTTGAACTATGGCAAATCGTTTTTTGTCATAAAAAAGTATTTAGAACAAGTTGAAAAAATATTGTGGCTGCAAATTAAAAATACGATGGTAAAGATATGCCATCATTTAGCATTTCATCGATGACATGCCAAATGGGGTATGGCCAATGCGTGACCTAACCAAAAAGTGCCAACTAAAACATCTCCAAACTCTGGAGAAAACCTCCGAGTGGCATGGGCTAAGACATTCCCACCAAAACATACTCTGACATTGGTAAAATGTCTCCCATATTTTGGTCAAAATATCCGCCGGCACTGGTCAAAATGTCCCCAGCAACTCCTAAAAAGACAAACCCTGGTCAGACTCAAACGACCCCAACAATGATCAAAATGTCACCAAAGGAAAGAACATTTATCATAAGAAATATTAATTTTCAACATCCCTCTCCCTGCCCCCTGCCCTCGACTTTTGTCTATTGCCAAACAAACGTTTAGCTGAGACCTGTTGTCCAATAGCAGACATGTTCAAAGCAGGACAGTTGGTGGCCAGTTTCGTGATATGTGAGTGAGTAGGGGCAAACCTGCAGGCAAAGTAAGAAAATTAAGTGTACATCATTTAACAATTTGCTTCCCAGTACTTGCACTGTATACTATATGATAACATGCCCATAACTGTATTTCTCATGATTGCATGGGTAATTTTAACCAGAAAGCTCTACTGCGATCCGATAAAAAGTACCTTTGCATGCTCAAGTTCTCATGTTAGACTGTTTCTTACAGTTTACAGCTTTCAGTGGAAAATAACCAATGAGAACCTTCAGCTATATTTATCTATTTATCTGTCAGAATTACCATTTCTCATTACAAGTTGTTTGATGCACAACAGTGCTAAAAACTATCGATAGTCATCACAGATACATGATCTCTACCAGAAAAATGAACAATGAAACACCACCTTTGCTGCTTTTTTTTTTTATTGAAAACTAGAGATGGGCAATATATCGAAAAACCACACCAATACCGATATGGGCATACCTAAAAACCGAACCAAAACAATCATTTAATACCGAAACTGTCTGAATTTTCAAATTTTCCTACATTTAAGGCCCTGTTTAGGCTTCATAGTAATTGAAGGGTTCAGTTTTGTTAACAGTCAGGGGATGGGTAATTGTCCTGAAATCTCACTAGACTACAACTTGTACCTGTTCAGCTGCTTAGCAATTTCTAGCCAAGTCTTGGCTGCTTAATAGGCAGCCAAGACTTGTCTAGAAATCACTGCCCAGGTGCTTTGTCTATTGCCGGCAGGACCTCTTGAAGACGGCCTGGTCAGGGCACATGCACTGTTAGAACTTTTGAATGTCTCTAAGGATATTAACCCTTTACCTAACGTGAAAAGCAGACGACACTTGCAAAAAAAATTCTTGAATAACTATTTTTTTTCATTTTTTGTCTCAAAAACATAGGTTATGACCCCTCGTTGGAACGAGCTCGACGAGCTCGTTCCAACGAGGGGTCATAACCTATGTTTTTGAGACAAAAAATGAAAAAAATAGTGAAAATTAAATGGCGATTTTTGAGAATAGCGCTGGCCGGTTTTGGCCGTTACGTTGGGTAAAGGGTTAACTGGTAGAGTGCTGAAGCCCATATTTGGGCTTTATTCTGAAGTGCAGGTACCACAACTTGAAGGCTCATATTCAGTGCATGTGCTTTGTATTATCTTTGAAGTGATATTATTTAATCTGTAAGGGTTTGCCTTGTTACAATTTATGGGGGAGTGCCTATGGGCACTCTCCCATAAATTGTAACAAGGCAAAGACGTGTGTAAAAGATTTGATACTAAAAAATAATTTAGCACTCTACCTGTTAATGGCACTGGTATTAATGGGGGAGGGGGAGGGGGATTCTTGGCCCCAAGTTGGGACAGGCCACATCCAGTTAATTTTGAGGAAAACTGTCCAGTTGGTTTCAATATTGCAATTGTGCCCAAATTAAACTAATCTAAAGATCTGTACTCCTCACCATCTGAATCTCTGATCATAATTCAAAAGCATTACAGGGCAGGCCTGATGTTGTTAATAATCTTACTAGACATTCTGTATATATTTAGCGATTAGGTTTAACACTTAAAGCCCTAATTCCAACTTTAATCACATTTTTCTGCAACAAAACTGGTGCTTCAACATGCAGTCTTTATTTATTTATTTATTTATTTATTTATTTATTTATTTATTTATTGGTGTTTAAGGTCACACATTTCTGCACAATGGCTAACCATGACCATGACAGTTTTACGGGTGGAGGAAGTCGGAGTACCCGGACAGAACCACTGAGCAACGGCGAGCAACTGTCAGCTCTCCAACATACCAACTCCACACAAGCAGGGTTAGCATTGGTTGAAGACAGGTGCACCTTCGACGTGCAGTACGCTTTAGTACACCATGCCCCCACATGGGCAATGGGGGTGAAGTGTTTTGCCCAAAGACACAACACGGTTGCCGCAGGTGAATCCTTGGGGAAACTTCCAAGTTACATTCAAAGTGCCTTGGCAGTTGTTTCTCAGCAAGTCTTGGCTACCTTTATAGGCAGCCAAAACTTGCTTAGAAACAACTGGAAAGCCAAAGTATATAGACTGTCAAAGTATAGAAAAAATGTATATAATGTCTAGATCTTTAACTCTTTACCTGCTGCTGGCAGATATTCCCACCCTGGGCAGCAAATCTCTTGCCACTAGAAGAAGTAAAATTTGGGCATTTTTAATTAAATTTACCCCTTGTGAATTAAATCAAGGTTTTGACCAATGATTTCTTGAGTTAAATTTCTAAAATATTTTCATTAATTCTAGTCATGGCCACTTTACAGTAGCCATGACTAGATTTGTTAAAAATATATTTACAAATACTCAGCGGGTTAAGAGTTAAGGGTTAAATCATTGTGACTTGCCATAAAATCTGACTTCCTGACATTTAAGTGTCAGAGAGAGACTTTCTTTCTATTAAAGTAGTCTGGACTTTGAAAAGTTCAACAGAATCTCACCTTGAGAGATGATTAATTTTTTTCTTTGAGTCAAACAGAAATTGAAATCTCACTATTTTCAGATGGAAATCTCACTATTTTGTATTTCAAAAATAGGCGGATGAAATCGTCAGATGTGTACCCATACGCGCAACTAGTAGAAAGCTGTATGACGGAGGGCCACCCCGGATGCCGACATTATGTACACCATACATGGTACATATAGAAATGGATTGGAGGAGTGTCTAATTTGATGGATAAAGGGTTAATATCTCTGGATCAAATTATGAGATTTACATAAAAAACTATACAGCACAGCACATCAGTAACCTGAATAAATATATAAAGTAACATGACAATCGGATCGATATTTTTTGAGTTATCTCATGCCAAAGGGATTGGAGGAATTTTCAATCTGAAGGATAAAGGGTTAATATCTCAGGATCAAATGATCAGATTTGCACCAAAAACTATACAGATTGGAACATCAGTAACCTGAACACAGATATAAAGAAACTTGACAATCCAAGCAATATTTTTCAAGTTATCGAATGCCAAAGGGATTTGAGGAATTTTCAATTTGAAGGATAAAGGGTTAATATCTCAGGATTAAATTATCAGATTTACACCAAAAACTATACAGCTCGGCACATCAGTAACCTGAATACAAATATAAAGTAACTTGACAATCCAAGCAATATTTTTCAAGTTATCGAATGCCAAAGGGATTGGAGGAATTTTCAATTTGAAGGATAATGGGTTAATATCTCAGGATCAAAATAACAGATTTACACCAAAAACTATACAGATCAGCACATCAGTAACCTGAACACAAATACAAAGAAACTTGACAATCCAAGTGATATTTTTCAAGTTATCGAATGCCAAAGGGATTGGAGGAATTTTCAATTTGAAGGATAATGGGTTAATATCTCAGGATCAAAATAACAGATTTACACCAAAAACTATACAGCTCGGCACATCAGTAACCTGGACACAAAAATAAAGTAACTTGACAATCCAAGCAATAGTTTTCAAGTTATCAAATGCCAAAGGGATTGGAGGAATTTTCAATTTGAAGGATAAAGGGTTAATATCTCGGGATCAAATCATCAGATTTACACCAAAAACTATACAGCACGGCAAATCAGTAACCTGAACACAAATATAAAGTAACTAGACAATCCAAGCAATATTTTTCAAGTTATTGAATGCCAAAGGGATTGGAGGAATTTTCAATTTGAAGGATAAAGGGTTAATATCTCAAGATCAAATTATCAGATTTACACCAAAAACTCTATAGCTCGGCACATCAGTAACCTGAACACAAATATAAAGTAACTTGACAATCCAAGCAATATTTTTCAAGTTATCGAATGCCAAAGAAATGGATACAGACACCAGATGGACAGACGGACGGACAAAGGATGGACGAACGACGGATGGCCACCCTGGATGCCAGCATTATGTGTACCATACATAGTATGGGTACACATAAAAACTAAACATATCCGCTGACTTCACACTTTTATTATATGTATTGCAGACAGTATTTCTGAAGTGGGCTATTTGATGGTGATCATGTGATTAAAAAAACTGTTATGTGATTAAAAACATGTTTTGTGAATATGAATGATATGAAATGTCTTGTGATAGATTTGGTAACAAAATTCATAAACAGTATTATTTAAATTATGTGTTGTGATTAAAAAAAATGTTTTGTGAATATGAATGATATGAAATGTCTTGTGATAGATTTGGTAACAAAATTCATAAACATAGTATTATTTAAATTAACCGTTTACCGAACGTAACAGCCAAAACCGGCCAGAGCTATTCTAAAAAATTGCCAATTAATTTTCATTATTTTTTGTCTCAAAAACATAGGTTATGACCCCTCATTGGAATGAGCTCGTCGAGCCTGTTCCAAGGAGGGGTCAAAACCTATGTTTTTGAGACAAAAAATTAGTTATTCAAGAATTTATTTTGCAAGTGTCGTCTGCTTTTCATGTTAGGTAAAAGGTTAATATAATTTCTTTTTTTATATTTATAGGAGCATTAACATCTGCCCTAAATTATTACAGATGCATCTTTCGTAATCCACTGGGTGAAAAATTACCTCAAATTCAGAAGCCTACCTTGCTTATTTGGGGTACAAATGATATGTTTCTGGACACAGAACTGGCTGCAATGTGTGGTGCATATGTAGAGAATTTTACACTAGAGTATGTTAAAGGTGGTTCACATTTTGTTCAGATGGATTGTCCAGATGACGTTAATAAACACATGCAGAATTTTCTCAAATCAAAGTAACAGGACTTGTGCTGATATTCCCTGCTTCAGTACCATTGGCGTATTTTTGGATGATGATTAGGGATGTTGAACCGATAATAAAAATGGATTGGATTTTTGTATACTTCTACTAAATTCCTTTGCAGAGATCTATTTATATATGTAGCTTGCATTTAACGCCGCTTATTGCTTTATCGCAGGCCTATAGAAATTGGGTGAACATTCATTTTGTTGGGTTACAATGAAGTAGGTGAACAAGAGAGATGGACAAATATATCGAAAAACTGAACTGATACCAATATCATGGGGATACCGAAAAACTATAACCGAAACCAATCACTTAATGAATTTTCAAATTTTCCTACATGTGCTACTTATAGGGCCTTGTTGAGGCTGGACAGCAGTTGAAGAGTTGATTTTCATGAAAGAATTGACTGATTTTTTTTTCAGTTTTGTAACCTTTAAGGGCAGGGCAGTTGTCACGAATATTCTCTGGACTGCAACCTGTGCATGTTCAGTTGCATAGCAGTGATTCCTAGTCAAGTCTTGGCTGCTTTAACAAGCAGCCAAGACTTGACTAGAATTCACTGTTCAGGTGATTTGTGTATTGTCAGCAGGACACCCTAATGATCGCATGTTAAAGACACGTGTTCTTAGGTCACAAAAGCTTGAAATAGGCATTTGAAGGGTTATGGTGTGTTTGGAACTAGTTACAAAATTACTGTAGATAATGATTTGTGCTGGCTAAAGAATGCAAATGTTGAGCTCATTGGTGGTGACATTTGTGACACTGTGGTAGAATGATGCAGGAACAACTCTGTATTTTCCCCGATATGAATTCCACTTTGGTATATCCATAAATCACACTCAAGTCAGATACTGAATACTGAACAGATACCGGTGTATACCCCTAAAAATACCAACACCAATTCCGAACTAAAAATTCCAATACTGCTTGTATCTAGCGAACGATTTCAGTGCTGCATGGTATATCGCAAAATCAATACATACCGCTATTCAAACCAGTATCCATTGAATAAAAGTGTAATCACAAAAATATCAGTTGATTTACCCATAATTTAATTTTCAAGATGTCTCAAGTTTTAACTGTAGTCCTGAATGAATAATATTATCCTTTTACCCAATGAATCGGCAACATCCAACCGCATAATGAACAAATTCAGCAATTGAACATTTTTTTTTCAAAAAACATTCAACAAAACCATATCATGTGACCCCTCATTGGAACGAGCTCATTGAGCTTGTTCCAGTGATGGTTCACATGATATTGTTTCATTGAAATTTGTGGAAACATTCGATAACCTAATATTTAAAATAATGAATTTTGATAACGCCTGAGTTAGGTAAAGGGTAATTTGAACTGCATCATCAAGGCATGCTAATTCATCCACTTTGATGGCTGAAGTCCCGATTGTGGTACATATGTACCGATATTCAGTTTAGAATATTATGCAACCGTAACCGATTTATCATTGGCTTGTATAACTATATCTTTTGACAAATATCCTTACTCAAAGCACTATTGTATTTTTTCTTCTAAAACTCTCATAACTAGTATTCTTTCAAAATTACGATAAATTGCAATGATGTAACACATTTTTGGAAAGAACTTTGAGCCCTTTCCAACAGTGTATTACATCACAGCACATCATTGGATTGCTGACAGAAACTCACAGAATCAAGTAGTCTTCAGAAAGTTCATATCAGCTGTGCTTTAGTACAGTGAGCCACTTAATTGGATCTCTCTTAATTGAATGACCCATTAATTAAATATAACTTTCAAACAGCAAACCATTTACCATACCTTCAGTACAAATTTGTCCTGTTAATTGCACATAGGCTGGAGGGTGGCCTCCTGTTAATTGAATAAAACGTCTTGCAATCTATTAAATAATTACCCTGACACCACTGAATAGCGCATATTTCTAGATCTATATATACCCCCTGCAACGAGTTGTGTCTGGGAAGGGTGGGCTATACTGAAATCACCTTGTCTGTCCATCCGTCCATAGACATAATTTTGTCCGAAGATTTTCTCAGATGTTTATGTAACTTGGTATGAATGTTCACCACCATGGGAACCTGTGCACCTGCAATTATAGTTCTGGTCAGATTATGTTTGCCAGAAGAATTATGCCCCTTTTCAACTTGAAATAGCAGGCCAAGAATTTTGTCCGGAGATTTTCTCCGATGTTTATGGATCGATTCCTTTCATACTTTGTAGGGATGTTTACTATCATGGGAACCTGTGCACCTGCGATTATAGTTTTGATCAGACTTTTTTGCCAGAGTTATGCCCCCTTTTGTGGTTGATTCCCTTGAAACTTGGTATGGATGTTCACTACCATGGGATCTGTGCACCTGCGATTATAGTTTTGATTGGACTTTTTTTCCAGAGTTATGCCCCTTTTCATCTTAGAATGCCTGAATTGCCTAGAATTTTGTCCGGAGATTTTCTCAGATGTTTATGGGTCTATTCCTTTGAAACTTGGTATGGATGTTCACTACCATGGGAACCTGTGCACCTGCGATTATAGCTTCAATCAGACTTTTTTGCCAGAGTTATGCCCCTCCTTGTCTTAGAACAATCATGGCGCCGGGGTGTACATCCAGTACAAGCATTTAATTTAGTACATTTTGTTTGACAGAGCTCTATGAGCAGAGGTGGCACTAGGATTTCCCCAATGCAGGGTTATGCTCCCTGACGGGGCTAGAGAGTCCCTGGCCACCATGAGCTGCCAATGGTTTGGCCCAGTGGGAGAAATTTTTGTTTTAATTGGGAAAACGTCGCAATGCCTGTGTCTGTGGAGGCTTTGAGAGAGTCAAAATAAAAGAATATCACGATATTTATATCTGAATGAAAAGTTATGTCAAGAAAGCTGGTAACTACGGGCAGTCAAGTTAACGTAAACTCATATATTTGAACAACTCTTCAGATATTGGCTTTATGTACATACAGGGATTATATGCCCATCGGGTTATTCCTATTGTGTCGGGCCTTCGGAAGTATTATCTCTATCTTTATGGTGTTTGCATAATTTTATTTTCCCAACGGATTTGGCTGATTTCCCTGATTGGGGGCATGGGGGTATTAGCCCCCACCCTCTCCTATTTCCTGGCACCTCCCTTGTCTATCTATGAGCTCTGTAGAACAAGATATAATAGAATTAATGCTCAATTTATCAGTAGAATACAGGAAAATTACCAAATTCCTGTCAGTTGAACATTTTTCACTGACATTGTGGCTGTACAATTAACATGGTTCTATGGATATACATATCGGTATCACTGTGCATTTGTCTTGATTACAAAATTTGAAAAGGATAACAAGTTCAAGTAACTTTTTTTAGGGTCTCCTTAATTTGTTAACACTTTGCCTAAAATAAAAAAGCTGACAACACTTAATCAATAAATCAGGTTTATTTACTAAACTGGTTATCAAGAACAGTTGCCTTGTTATTTCATAATGTGAGTTTTGGACTCCCCTACCCCCCCCCTCCCAAAATTTAAAATACATTCCCATTTGATGTGAATTATTTATACAATGTGTTATGAGCCTAACATTAATACTATACAAAGACACCTAATTAATTTTCAAAAAATTGCTTTTATGTTTGTACAGTATGCAATAAATGCCTATCAAACACCTGTGGGCGGATGTTCTTCTGTATCACTTTGGATTGGACTGTTCACTCATGTGATGTTTTATGTTGTCATTCAGTGAAATCATAATTTTCATCTTCAGATACCTGGCAATAGTGGTATAACAAAACTAGGTACTATCTTAAAAATCAAACAATAAGTTATGTTGATAATTCATTTCTTGTCAGTGTGGCAAAATTTCAAGATTCATTTGTTGTCACTGTGACAAAATTTCAAGAACTTGAAGAGAACATTCAGAGAATTATTAATGATTTGATCATATGAGATGTCCTGATTCACTATATGTCATTACAGAGTGCATTTTTGAGAGTTGATTTACACCGTGAAGATTTGAGGTGTTTTCGACGTGATGACAACATCTGGTTTTGAGAATGATTTAACATTTGGCATCTTTGACTGATGAACTTTGGAATTGTGGACGATACTTTCAGAGAAATTAATATTTCCTTGTTTTACAACGTTTTTTTAATTGATTAACCGAAAATGTATACCCACAAATTTGTTAAATTCAAAGCCCCTTTTGTCAAGACAATTATTTTGGGGGGTTTTCATTTATCTAGTTCATGCTGATGTCACCTTTAAAATTGTCAGCACAAAAGTGATATGAATAAAAACACTTGATAAGTTTCTATGGCAACTACCCTACAAGTAGACCATCACTTGGTAAGTTTTCTTTGTTATGAGCCTGGATAGTGGATATAGTTTCTCATGCAAATGGTAAAATGCTTATTAACACTTTGAGACTTTAATTATCCTGACGTTCAAACGTCACTGGGAATTCAGTCTCTTCAACGCTTTTTCGAAATGCGACGTCAAACTTCGGAAAGTACCAATAACAATTTCACATTGGTGATTATTTGATTGAGGGCTAGATTATTTTTGGTGGTCTGAATTTGTTGTTCAAAACTTGTTTTATTTAATATTATTTATTTATTGGTGTTTAAGGTCATATATGTTTGCACAATGGCTAATCATGGCCACAACATGAGTATCAACTCAAGACCAAGGGTGAGCGTTAATAAGCCACATTGCCCATTTTAGAGAGTGTTTGCACCTCCCAAGCATTGGTGACTGGGTCCTATTTTACCAGTAAAACAGAGCCTGCTTACCACAGTGAACAGGCACTGCTTCACAAAATTTGTTTTATTATAAATTATTGGAGAGTGCCCACATGCACTCTCCAATAATTTGTAATAAATCAAATTTATATAAACAAAATATTATTTATGTCTGACTGAATATGAAATATAAGCAAGAAGATTGTTGGCTTTTGCTCTGGTATCCTCATTTTTTTAAAGCCCTGATAGTGGCTTCTAGCACTCAACCAGTTAAGAAGTCTTGACAACAGGACTATATTAGTATTTTAAGCTGTGATAACATTTGGCTCAATGGTTATCACTGAGCACTATTCGGGAGAAAATAAGACTTTCAACTTTAAAAAATTGAAAAATAATAACAAAACAAATGAACCCAAAGTATCAATGTGCTGTTTGATTTCGTACGTAATAACACGTTCAAAAGTATCAAAGGGTTAAATATGTACATGATCTTGTGCTATTTATTGGGAATGAGAAGTGCGAAACACATAGAAACAATATTCAGTTTGCTCATCGACACTACAAAGCCAGTTAAAACCAAGGTTTTTTATACCTTTTTTTCACCAGTATCCTAAGCATGTAGATATTCTAATATTTTAGCCCCCACACAGTAGATCTTCTGTTTCTTAGGCCATTTTTAGCTCAACTTGATGAAGTCAAGCTGACCTATTGCTGACACTTCTAATCCATCGGCGTACATACGTACGTCCACAATTTCCTTTGGCACATTTATGATTAGATTACTTTGAATCTTAGATTGGAGCTATCGATTTTCTTCCATTTCCGTCAAAAAATGCTGTCGCTGGCAACAACCATTGAACTTATATTAGTCAGACCTCAATATTTCCCTTTGGCACACTCTACAGGACACATTTATAATCGGATTGCTTTGAAACCTGGTATGCTTGTTTGTGGTGACCCCTAGATGGGAGCTATCAATTTTCTTCCATTTGCGTTGAAAAATGATGCCGCCGGCAACGGCCTTTGAACTTAGTTTAGTCAAGCATCAATATATTCCTTTGGCATGCCCTTCAGGGAACATTTATAATTGGATCGCTTTGAAACTTGGTATGCTTGTTTGGAGTGACCTCTATATGGGAGATATCGATTTTCTATTTCCGTCAAAAATGTTGCTTCTGACAATGATCTCTGATGTACTTAGCACAGTTGTGCATCAATATTTCCTTTTGGCTCACCCGTAGGGCACATTTATGATCGGATCGCTTTGAAATTAGGTGTGCTTGTTAGTCCCCCATGGTTTCACCGTGAAGGGGACTATTAGATTGCACTCCGTCTGTCCATCCTTCTGTCCTGTTCCCACCTGTATCTCAGAGATGCTTTGGCGCTTTTGTTTCAAATTTTCAGATTTGATGGGGCATTAGGAAAAATTGATGCACGTCAATGTTTTTCCGAAAAAAATTCAAGATGGCCAACTGGCAGCCTTTTTTGTTGGAAATTGCATGTAATTCGTTATATGCTCAGAACTTCTGAACGACATTTCTGATTTCAATAATTGTTGGTATGAAGGTCTAGCAGCACAAGATAAATAACATATCATACAGGTTTTTTTCTTGTGTATAAATTATGCAAATTAGCCTTAACATTTTTTGGGGGTAATATTTTTGTGCATATTTTGTTGTGTACTGTTAACATCTGTATCTCAGAGATGCTTTGCCGCTTTTGTTTAAAATTTTCAGATTTGATGGGGCATTAGGAAAAATTGATGCTCTTCCATTTTTTTCTGAAAAACTATGTGTAATTTGTTATACGCTCAGAACTTCTGAACGACGTTTCCGATTTCAATAATTTTTGGTATGGAGGTCTAGCAGCATAAGATAAATAGCATATCATACAGGGTTTTTTCTTGTGCATAAATTATGCAAATTAGCCTTACTTAACCTTTTTCTCGGGTAATATTTTTGTGCATATTATGTTGTGTACTGTTACCACATGTATCTCATAGATGCTTTCATTTCACCTTTTCAGATTTGAAAGGAAGAGACATAAGATAACATATTATACAGGTTTTTTTTCTTGTGCATAAATTATGCAAGGTAGCCTTACTTAACTTTTTTACAGGTATTTGGATGTTTCCAGTAAAACCACAGAAATATGGGTAATATTGGAACTAGTTTGTTGAGTTGTTCCTTTGATATCCATATTTGTTTGGGTTTTATTGAGGAAATATCAGTTTATTTTACAGCAATCCACCTACCGTGGGGGACGATTGTCTGACGCTGGTGATTGGCATTGCACTTGTTTGGTTTCACAAAATGTGAGCTATCGATTTTCTTCCAGTTCAGAATAAAATGTTGCCACTTTCAACGACCTTTGAACTTAGTTTAGTCAGGCATTAATATTTCCCTTTGGCACATTCTACAGGGCACATTTATGATCAGATCGCTTTGAAACCTGGAATGCTTGTTTGGTGTGACCTCCAGATGGGAGCTAGCAATTTTCTTCCATTTTCATCAAAAAATGTTGCCGTTGACAATGATCTTTGAACTGGGTTTAGTCAGGGATCAATATTTCCCTTTGGCACACCCTACTGAGCACATTTATGATCGGATCGCTTTGAAACCTGGTATCCTTGTTTGGGGTGACTCTAGATGGGTGCTATTGGTTTTTTTCCATTCCCGTCAAAAACAGTTAATGAACTTAGTGCAGTTATGCATCAATATTTCTCTTTGGCACACCTTGCAGGGCATATTTATGATCGGATCGCTTTGAAACTTGGTATGCTTCAATGAACTTAGTGCAGTTGTGCATCAATATTTCTCTTTGGCACACCCTGCAGGGTATATTTATGATCAGATCGCTTTAAAACTTGGTATGCTTGTTTGGGGTGACCTCTAGATGGGAGCTATTGATTTTCTTCCAATTCCGTAAAAAAAATAATGCCACTGGCAACGACCTTTGAACTTAGTTTAGTTAGGCATCAATATTCCCTAATGGCCCAGGGCACATTTATGCTTGGATCTCTTTGAAACCTGGTATGCTTGTTTGGGGTGATCTCTGGATGGGAACTATCGATTTTCTTCCATTTCCGTCAAAAAACGCCATTGGCAAAAACCTTCAAACTTAATTTAGTCAGACATCAATATATTCCTCTGGCACGTCCTTCAGGACACATTTATGATTGGATCGCTTTGAAACTTTGTATGCATGTTCCGGGTGGCCTCTAGATGGAAGCTATTGATTTTCTTTCATTTCCATAAAAAAGTATTGTCGTTGGCGCCTGCCTTTGAACTTAGTGCATTTGTGCACTCTCTGCAGGGCATATTTCTGAATTTCCAGAAAAAATTTTTAAAAAATAAATATTGCCACTAGCAATGAACTTACACATTTGTGCATTAACATCTTCCTTTGGCATGCCTCAGAGGGCGCATCTATTATCAGGTTGTTTTGAAACTTGGTATGCTTATTCAGGGTGACCGAGACAGGAGCTATCGATTTGCTTTTCATTTCCATCAAAAACTGTTGCTGTTAGCAACATCCTTTGAATTTATTGCATTTGTGCATCAACATTTTTCTTTGACATGGTACGTTTATCATAGGATTGTTTTTTGCTCATTAGGCGAGACCTCTAAGTAAGAGCTATCGATTCGCATTCATTTCTGTGAAAAAAGTTGCCGTTTACAGTGGCCTTTAAACTTACTGTATTTGTGTATCAGCATTCTTCCTTTAGCCAGCCTTACAGTTTACATTTAAAAATGCATGGATTGCTCTGACATTGTGTACACAAAATGCTGTTACGTTGAAGTTTTACCAAATAACATTGAAACCAGTGATCTTCAATTTTGTCATATCACTTGTAACTTGCCAAGTTCATGTTTGTCAAGTTGAGCTACAGTGTCATTGACACCTTCGTTTGTAAAATTGCTTGTGGGCGGGTGGGTTTTTATTTTATTTTTTATTTTTGCAATTATTTCTTTGCCATCAAAAGTTCATGTTCTTGGTTTGTTTTATGTTTTAGGCCTCATAATCTCCAGAATAGCATAGGTGGTGGTGTATTTCGTCCCTTGAGTACAAGAAGGTACTCAAGGGACAAATTTATCAATTTTATTAACTTGGGTAAAACATCAGACATAAAATCATTTAATTCTAATTTTTTAGGCCCCCGAGAACCTTGGGGGGGGGGAGGGGGGATGGGGTCATTTATATTTTCACCATCGTCCATGCATTAACTATTGGTTTCCATCAAATAACTAAAGAACTGCTTATTTGATAAAATCATAATTTTAGGGGTTAATTGTGGATGACCAGACAATGCTTCCTTTTGATTTTGATCCAGCAAGCCAATTCAATATGACTGCCATGACAGCTATATTGCATTTGGTTTCCGTCCAATAACTAATGAATGCTGACTCAATCATTTTTATTGTTTAATTATGCATTGTTGGTGTCCAGAGGAAGCTTATTTTTGATTTTGGACCAGTCAGCTGAACCAAGATGGCTGCCAGTGGCCAATTCATTATGGTGGCTATCTTTAATTTGGTTTCTGCCCAATAACTAATGAATACTGACTCAAATTAATTTCATTTTTTGGTTATGCACTTTTGGTGTCTAGAGGAAGCTTTCTTTCGATTTTGGATCACCTAGCCAGGGACGTGGTGGCATTGCAGTAACCGGTTCTCGTCAGATCACCGAAGTTAAACAATGTCGAGCCCGGTTAATCCTTGGATGGGTGCCCGTCGGAACGATCGATTCAGACTCCCACATTGTGTCCTTGAGCAAGGCACTTCACCCCAATTGTCCACATGAGGGCACAATGGCATTGTGTGCTAAGGCGTACTGCACGTCGATGGTGCACGTCTTCAACCAATCTACCCCTGCCTGTGCTGCAGTGTGGAGTTACAATGTTGTGGAGCTGGCAGCTGCTCATTGTTGCTCGGTGGTTCTCTTCAGGTATTCCGGCTTCCTCCACCCATAAAACTGTCATCGACTTGATATTACCTTGGCTGTTAATGTGTTGTTAATCCTTAATAAAATAAATCACCTAGCCAATTCAACAAATTCAATATGGCCACCATGGCAGCCATATTGAATTTGCTTTCCGTCCAATAACTAATGAATGCTGACTCGAATCATTTTTATTTTTGAATTATGCATTGTTGGTGTCTAGCAGAAGCTTTCTTTCAATGTTGGACCAGTTTTTGGATGAGCTAGCCAATTCAATATGGCCACCATGGTGGTCATATTGAATTGTGTATCCAACCAATAACTAAAGAATGCTGACTCAAATCATTTTTAACTTAACTTGACAAAGTCAAGATAAGCTATTGCCATCAATCGGAAGTCTGTTAGTCTGTGAGTCTGTTCACATTTTCCTTTAGCACAGGCTACACCCCGTAGTTCTTGTCCGATCGCCAAAAAATTTCATATGTAGGTTTGGGGTCATGTCTAGATGAGAACGTCCCCTTTTGGTTGGGATCGGTCAACCGTGATGGATGCCCGAGCCCAAAAACCTTTAGCACAGTCTACAGATCGTATTTATGAAGGAATTCCATTGTAACTTGGTAGTATGTGTCTGTATAATATCTAGATGACAGCTACAGGGGTTCACTGAAAAACTTTAGCATAGTCTACAGGTCATATTTATGAAGGGATTTCATTGTAACTTGGTAGGATCACTCCAGATAATGCCCAGATGAGAACGTCCCCTTTTGGTCACGATTATTCAACCATGATGGCTGCCCGAGCCCAAAACCCCAAAAACTTTAGCACAGACTACAAGTCGTATTTATGAAGGGATTTTATTGTAACTTAGCAGGATGACTGAGTATAATGTCGAGAGGAGGACGTCCCCTTTTGGTTGCAGTTGGTCAACCATGATGGCTACACAGTCCTGAAGCCCGAAAACTTTTAGCACAGTCTATAGGCCGTATTTATGAAGGGATTTCATTGTAACTTGATAGGATGACTCATTTTGGAATAATTTCACTGTAACTTGGTAACTTTTGTTGACATACATTAACTGTGAGGGCCACATACATTGACTGTGAGGGTCACATTAACCCAACCTTAAATTCTTTAGTACAGTCTACACCTCATATTATTTTTATTGAAAACATAGCATGCAGGGAGGGGCGCGGTGGCTCAGTAGGTAGAGGTGCAGGCTGCAAGCCGAGAGGTCCTCAGTTCGAATCCCACCTGCGGCAACCGCGTTGTGTCCTTGGGCAAGACACTTTGCCCCGCTTGCCTACATGGGGACACAATGACGCTGTGTACTAAGGCGTACTGCACGTCGATGATGCACATGTCTTCAACCAATCTAACCCTGCCTGTGCCGCGGTGCAGAGTTCAGAGTTACGATGTTGGGGAGCTGACAGCTGCTCGTCGTTGCTCGGTGGTTCTCTCCGGGTACTCCGGCTTCCTCCACCCGTAAAACTGTCACCGACATGATATGACCCTGGCTGTTAATGTGTCGTTAAACCCAACTAAAAAAAAAAAAAAAAAAGCATACAGGGAGCAGAAATTAACGTATTCCCAATTACCACAATTCTTGTCTTATTTCATAATACTTTCATAAACATTGAACATTATCCTTTTCATCAAACACAACACACAGACAAGTTAAGCTACAGTGTCATTGACACTTTCATTATTTTTACCTGTGTCGCCAGCGGCAGAGCAGGTCTAGTAACCGCTCGACTCCGTCCGTCAGTCCGTCCGAAACACTTCTTCCGTCAAAGTTTTCTTGGCTTCTATGAAAGGGAATGATTTTATATTTGGTCTGCTGCTTCATAATGATGAGTTGTATCGTGCGTCTAATTTTCAGATCTCGACTCCGTCCATCAGTCCATCTGAAACACTTCTTCCGTCAAAGTTTTCTTGGCTTCTGTGAAAGGGAATGATTTTATATTTGGTCTGCTGCTTCATGATGATGAGTTGTATCGTGTATCTAATTTTCAGATCTGTTGCATGCAGTGACGCAGGTCCAGACCTGGTATTGGTCTTGGCTTGTTTAATTATGTATTGTTGGCGTTTAGAGGAAGCTTCCCTTTCAATATTGAGCCAGTCAGCTGAACCAAGATGGCCACCAGTGGCAAATTAAAGATGGCTTCCATGGTGGCCATCTTGAATTTGGTTTCCGTCTAACTAATGAATAATAATTCGAATCAGTTTCATTTTTTGGTTATGCATTATTGGTGACAAGGAAGCTTCCATTTGATTTTAGATCAGATAACCAATTCAATATGGTCACCATGGCAGCCATCTTGAATTTGGTTTCTGCCCAATAACTTATGAATGCTGATTCAAATCAGTTTTATTTTTTTGTGATACATTGTTGGTGTCTAGCGGAAGCTTCCTTTTGATTTTGGTTATACCCCCAAGAGACTTACCTACCCTTTTATGACACTGCTCAGGGGCCTATGCCACACTTCGTGTTGTTCTTGTTTAAGTTTGCACTGGTTGTAAAAAGAGAGCATGTGGCAGCCAAACAGACTATGTGGGAGGGCCAGAGAAACAGATTTTTTACTTTTTTTAGGCCTAAAAGAGTTATTGAAAATGGATAATATTTTGAACTTGAGTATATTAAAAAAACAGTATATCACGCTGCACTAAATTGTACTTATGACCATATAGCCTGAAGGTCAAATTCAACTTTTAGAATTTTTGTGCAGTAATTTTAGAGTTATAGCTCTTGATTGCAAAAAACATTGCAATTTGGGAGTGACCAATGATAATATTTTACCCCCCCCCCACTTTTGTGGAATGATTTCAAATTTGACAGTTCTTTGTTTAATTACAAAGCAACAGTCAAGTTCAGTTTTCCAGTGCATTCAGTTCCATAGTTAATAATTCCACATTGTAACTTTACTTTTCTTTGGCAAAAATATTCGAAATTTGACATTTTTTTGTGATCATAAAATATAAATGAAATATCACAATTTTCTTATGATTACAAACTAAATTCTATGTTCAATTTTCAGATTTCTAATATACATAAATCAGTAGTTATCAATATGTCCCTTGGTTGTGTGAAAACTTCATTTTTTTTTAATTTCCATACAAAAAATTTACTTTCCATGGTGAAACAATTCAAATTTTGACACCAATTAAAGGCCAAGTTTGATTTTTCACATTCCTAGTTCTTGTAATTCCAGTTACCCTACTTAATTGTACAAGAACTTTTGGATATCTTCATTTGATGATTTGAAATTTTATACAATTGTTAAGTACAGTGAGGTGTGTCTTGAACAATACTTACAATCAAAAGGACTGAATGTCAAGCCTGTTCAGACCATAAGGATGCATGGTTTTGAGGATAAATATCCAATGTCGTTCTTTATCGCTCCTGATCTGTGTGTTTACGTCACGGTCAGAGTCACTCTGAAGTACATCAGTAATTCAGAACTCCATATTTTTGGATGTGTGGTCCAGTTCATTAAAGTATTATCAAATGAGGTGAAGTAATACAACTATGTTATGCAGTAATCGCACCCTAGGCACTTTAACTGAAGTCCCTGATACATCAAAAATCAACCCTATCACATTAACTCTCAGTAGACCCAGCCTGACCTTGGTGGTCTGCATATAACAGCAGGGGAGATAATTATGGAACACACTTCTGGTTACCATAGGAAGAGGAATAATCTTTCCTACAACTTTTGGTTACAATAGGAAGGGAGACAACTCATCATACCACTCCTGAGGTAAACAATAGTAGCAAGGGAGACAGTCCCATCCGTTCTCATCACAAGTCCAGGTAATCCCCAGTAGGGGCACACCACTCAGTTGACCTTCGACACAAAGGTTAAAGGTAAAAAGTTCACAAGTCTTTCTCCCCCCCCCCACCCAATGGGGGGGGGGGGGGGGGGGGACTTGACCTTTTAACCCAGGTGATGCAGTTTCCCCAGTCAGCTGCATTGACCTTGTGACACCCAAATGACAGTCATGCTCCCAAATGACTGGGCCATGACACCCTCTCACCGAGGTATAAAAAGGGAGTGAGCAAGTCAACTCTGGCTTGCATGCCACTGACAGAGAATGCAACAGTACAAAACTAGTTTGGCTAAGTGAAGCTTGACGTAGTAACACAATAACCTTTGAACTTAGGCTAACCTCCGTCATATCTTATATTTTATTTAACGTGTGTTTATAATAGCTGCTTGTTTATCTTCAAGGACAAGTCACGTCTCAGCCATAACTCAGAAACTATTGAGGATACAATCACCAGATTTCACACATTTTTAAAGGAGAATTGAAGGGAGTGTCACACACCATAGCTCAGTCCATAAATTCAAAGTCAAGGTCAAATTTTAAGATTGATGCAAATCTTTTGATATTTGTGTCACGGTCATAACTCAGATATGCATCATACTACAATTGCCAAACTTCAAACAAATAATTAGGACAGTCAGAAAGTGTATCACATATAATAGTTGGTTGTGAATCTTCAAGATCATACGTGAATGTGATATGTTGAAGGTCACAAGTCATGTGTCAGCCACAACTCAGAAACTGTGGCTGCAATTATCAAACCTCACACCAGTATAAAGGTTGGTTGCATCTGGTGTTTTTCAGTGGTGGGATGAGGGAAGGCGTGGACATTACTCTGGTGACATTTCTTGTTTTATGATTCCAAAAGGAAGGCTGCAGTCAATTTTAGAATTTTCTTTCTAGTTAAATAGGTGTTTGTGCACTGGATTGTGCAAAAACCTTCTTATTTTAGGCTTTTCACACAATACCCGTTTTGTTTTTTTGACATAAAGATCTGAAAGTGTAGAGTTTCAATTGTCATTACAAAAGGAAGACAAGTTCTATATTTGTTGGGTTCCAGTGAATCATTGTCCCATTTTACCTTGGGATGGTGGAGTAGATCCCCTGACATTATTGATTTCACTTGCTTGAATTATTTTCAGTCATTTTCTCTTCTTTGACTTGGAGGGAGGGGCTTTTGAAAAATGTGTCCCTAATTTTTATGTCCATCCTTGTCACTTAATGCTCGAGCTTTGCCTCTTTTGTGCACATTCAAATGAATCTTTTGATGATTGTAACTAAGTTTGGGGAAAGGATAAAATGGTACAATTGATGCCCTCATTGCACATTTTCAGTTATTCCACTTGATGTGATTTAGGGATAATGTTCAAATTCAGATGACATTGAAAAATAGTTTTCATGTGTGAATTATTTTAAAAATGCTCACAAATGAGTTTGGAGGGTTGAGGTAAATGGGTTTGGTCTGTCTCTGTGTTCATTTGATTGTTTATTTGCTTATTTGTTTGTTTCAGATACAGTAGAACCCTGTCAATTGAATACCCACTTTGCCAATGGAAATTATTCAGTTAACAGGAGTATTCAATTAATGGATTGTGTCACTTTCCTGTATTCTAGAGATAAACTGAGCATTTATTCTATTATATCTTGTTTGACAGAGCTCTATGAGCTCTGTCAAACAAGATATAATAGATTAAATGCCTGTATTGAATGAACTGAGGCCAAATAGGTCTATAAACAAAGGAAACTGGGGAGATTCAGGGTAATTTCCCGGCAGGTTACAAGATTTTTTATTCAATTAATAGGAGTTTACTCTGTAACCTATATTCAATTAACAGGTCAAATTTGTACTTGAGGTCTGGTAAATGGTTTTGTGTTGGGAGATTATATTCAATTAACAGGGTTATTCAGTTAAGAGATATCCAATTAAGTGGGTCCACTGTACTATTTGACATTGAAACATCAAAATTAGATGGGTGTACACACCATTGGCCCAAAATCCAGTACTGTGATGACAAAAAATGGACAGACAATTTTGATGGGATTGCATCTGGGCTGTGATCAGGTCGAAATTATCTTTGTTCTTTTCTCCACACAGCCTGTGGAATACCACCTGTCAAAAGAGAAATATGAGTCAGTTTAATATGTGATGCCATTTTCATAAGCTTTTCATTATTTAATATGGATTTTACAATATTTTAATTAGAAAATCTTGACCCAGTGTGTTGCGACCTGATCACTGTCTGATTGAGAAAGTCTCACATTTGTGATCACGGTTCTGTGTGTTGAGACTTTCATCCAGTGAGTGGTGCTGGGACTGGACAACAGGCCTGTAAGGATATCAGATCCTTGTTAGAGCGAGTACTATAAGATAATGCAACTTTTCAGCAACTAAAATTCATGCCAGTAGGTTGTCTGGAAGAGATGTAAAAAAAGTAAAACAGCTGCTGTTTTTATAGTTTTTTTACCCTGTTAGAATTGGGCACTTTTTCTTGTCAAGTATTTGCTCTTAACATTTCAGTGTTATTCCTTTACCTAACATAATGGTGAAAACTGGCCGGTACTAAATTTTATTGCTTTTTTCAATTTTTGTTTCAAAAACCTAAATTATGACCCCCTCATCGGAATGAGCTAACTGTGCACATTCCAATGAGGGGCAAGACAAAAAATGAACTTGTTTAGTTATTCAAGATTTATTTTTTTGCATGTGACTTCTGCTGTTCGCATTTTGTAAAGGGTTAATAATACCCTTGTGTGTGGGGGGATCCAAGCTCGAGATGCCGAAGACATCTCCCGAAGGCCGCAGGCCTGAGCTGGATGAGGGTAGGGGAGATGGGTGCCCCCTCCTGTTTCTAATGGGGGAGGGTTGGGGGAGGGGGGCTGGGTGATCTCCCCAAGAAAACAATTTCATATTTGGACGCCCTGGGAGCGATATCTGAGCATTTCTACAACACCTGACATGATGTGTATTGTTGTGTGCCGTCTGCAGATGTGATATTGGGTGGGAAAACCATGGTCAGATAGCAATTTGAAGTTTGATTTTGGGGGGCTCTGAGGGAAAAGTGGGGGCCTGGGCCCACCTAGGCCTCCCCCTCCCCCTCTGTGGCACCCCCACTGGTGTGCAGAAGTTTATGACTCATTCCATTTTGTAATTGTACTACCTCATGAATCAAAATTAAAAGAATATTCAAACTTAAATTTTATATTTCTTGTAGAAAGTATTCAAATTTAGTACTTAATTTAGCACTTATTCATCTTTAATATGTTTTTTTTCTGTATTTCATTTGTACTGACTTTTGTTAATAAATACTTGGTGCATAATCTGAATGCCATTTCTCCTTACTCAGTGGCATGTTGAAAACACAGGGGCCTTGTCATTCCAAGAGACTTCATAAACTTCAATTTCATATTTTATGTCTTCAAGGTGTATCCATAATGATATTGCATAACTTTCTTTGTGTCAGCAACTTGATTTATGAGACATTCTTCACTAAATCGAGAGCCTTCCCATCACTTTGATGCTTTGGCTACCTGCTCCATTCTGTGACCACTCAATGATGAATATTCAGTTAAACTACCTTACTACTTAAATCCTTCTTACATTCTGTTCATATCCTACTTACATTCTATTCATATTCTGTCTACTTACATTCTGTTTACATTCTGTCTGCTTATATTCTGTCTGCTTCTTTTACATTCTGTTTATACTCTACTTACATTGTTTACACACTTACATTCCGTTTACATTCTCTCTACTTACATTCTGTTTACATTCTCTCTACTTACATTCTGTTTACATTCTCTCTACTTACATTCTGTTTACGTAGTTACATTCTGTTTATATTCTGTCTACTTACATTCTGTTTACGTACTTACATTCTGTTTACATACTTGCATTCTGTTTACATTCTCTCTACTTACATTCTGTTTACATTCTCTCTACTTACATTCTGTTTACATTCTCTCTACTTACATTCTGTTTACATACTTACATTCTGTTTACATTCTCTCTACTTACATTCTGTTTACATACTTACATTCTGTTTACATTCTCTCTACTTACATTCTGTTTACATACTTACATTTTGTTTACATTCTCTCTACTTACATTCTGTTTACATACTTACAATCTGTTTACATTCTCTCTACTTACATTCTGTTTACGTACTTACATTCTGTTTATATTCTACTTACATTCTGTTTACATTCTCTCTACTTACATTCTGTTTATGTACTTACATTCTATTTACATTATCTCTACTTACATTCTGTTTATGTACTTACATTCTGTTTACATTCTCTCTACTTACATTCTGTTTATGTACTTACATTCTGTTTACATTCTGTTTATATTCTACTTACGTTCTGTTTACATACTTACATTCTGTTTACATTCTCTCTACAAACATTCTGTTTACATTCTCTCTACTTACATTCTGTTTACGTAGTTACATTCTGTTTATATTCTACTTACATTCTGTTTACATACTTACATTCTGTTTACATTCTCTCTACTTACATTCTGTTTACATTCTCTCTACTTACATTCTGTTTACATTCTCTCTACTTACATTCTGTTTACGTACTTACATTCTGTTTACATTCTCTCTACTTACATTCTGTTTATGTACTTACATTCTGTTTACATTATCTCTACTTACATTCTGTTTATGTACTTACATTCTGTTTACATTCTCTCTACTTACATTCTGTTTATGTACTTACATTCTGTTTACATTCTCTCTACTTACATTCTGTTTACATTCTCTCTACTTACATTCTGTTTACGTAGTTACATTCTGTTTATATTCTACTTACGTTCTGTTTACATACTTACATTCTGTTTACATTCTCTCTACTTACATTCTGTTTACATTCTCTCTACTTACATTCTGTTTACGTACTTACATTCTGTTTACATTCTGTCTACTTACATTCTGTTTATGTACTTACATTCTGCTTATATTCTACTTACATTCTGTTTACATACTTGCATTCTCTTTATATTCTCTCTAGCTACATTCTGTTTATGCACTTACATTCTGTTTACATACTTACATTCTGTTTATGTACTTACATTCTGTTTACATTCTGTCTACTTACATTCTGTTTACATACTTGCATTCTGTTTATATTCTACATACATTCTGTTTACATTCTGTTTACATACTTGCATTCTGTTTATATTCTACTTACATTCTGTTTACATACTTACATTCTGTTTACATTCTCTCTACTTACATTCTCTGTACGTACTTACATTCTGTTTACGTACTTGCATTATGTTTATATTCTACTTACATTCTGTTTATATTCTACGTACATTATGTTTAATGTCTCTCTACTTACATTCTGTTTACATACTTCCATTCTGTTTATATTCTACTTACATTCTGTTTACATACTTACATTCTGTTTATATTCTACTTACATTCTGTTTACATACATTCTATTTACATTCTCTCTACTTACATTCTGTTTACTTACTTACATTCTGTTTACATTCTCTCTACTTACATTCTGTTTACGTACTTACATTCTGTTTATATTCTACTTACATTCTCTGTACATTCTCTCTAGTTACATTCTGTTTACGTACTTACATTCTGTTTACGTACTTACATTCTGTTTATATTCTACTTACGTTCTGTTTACATACTTACATTCTGTTTTCATTCTCTCTACTTACATTCTGTTTACATTCTCTCTACTTACATTCTGTTTACATTCTACTTACATTCTGTTTACATTCTCTCTACTTACATTCTGTTTATATTCTACTTACATTCTGTTTACATTCTCTCTACTTACATTCTGTTTATGTACTTACTTACATTATGTTTATATTCTACTTACATTCTGTTTACATTTTCTCTACTTACATTCTGTTTATATTCTACTTACATTATGTTTAATTTCTCTCTACTTACATTCTGTTTAATACTTACATTCTGTTTATATTCTACTTACATTCTGTTTACATACTTACATTCTATTTACATTCTCTCTACTTACATTCTGTTTACGTACTTACATTCAGTTTACATTCTCTCTACTTACATTCTGTTTACGTATGTACATTCTGTTTATATTCTACTTACATTCTGTTTACATACTTACATTCTGTTTACATTCTTTCTACTTACATTCTGTTTACATTCTCTCTACTTACATTCTGTCTACGTACTTACATTCTGTTTACATTCTGTCTACTTACATTCTGTTTACGTACTTACATTCTGTTTATATTCTACTTACGTTCTCTGTACATTCTCTCTAGTTGCATTCTGTTTAAGTACTTACATTCTGTTTACGTACTTACATTCTGTTTACGTACTTACATTCTGTTTATATTCTACTTACGTTCTGTTTACATACTTACATTCTGTTTACATTCTCTCTACTTACATTCTGTTTACATTCTCTCTACTTACATTCTGTTTACATTCTTTTTACTTACATTCTGTTTACATTCTGTCTGCTTATATTCTCTCTGCTTCTTTTACATTCTGTTTGTATTCTACTTACATTCTGTTTATATTCTACTTACGTTCTGTTTACATACTTACATTCTGTTTACATTCTCTCTACTTACATTCTGTTTACATTCTCTCTACTTACATTCTGTTTACATTCTTTTTACTTACATTCTGTTTACATTCTGTCTACTTACATTCTGTTTATGTACTTACATTCTGTTTATATTCTACTTACATTCTCTTTACATTCTCTCTAGTTACATTCTGTTTACGTACTTACATTCTGTTTACGTACTTACATTCTGTTTATATTCTACTTACATTCTGTTTACATACTTACATTCTGTTTACATTCTCTCTACTTACATTCTGTTTACATTCTCTCTACTTACATTCTGTTTACATTCTCTCTACTTACATTCTGTTTATATTCTACTTACATTCTGTTTACATTCTCTCTACTTACATTCTGTTTATGTACTTACTTACATTATGTTTATATTCTACTTACATTCTGTTTACATTTTCTCTGCTTACATTCTGCTTATATTCTACTTACATTATGTTTAATTTCTCTCTACTTACATTCTGTTTACATACTTACATTCCGTTTATATTCTACTTACATTCTGTTTACATACTTACATTCTGTTTACATTCTCTCTACTTACATTCTGTTTACGTACTTACATTCTGTTTACATTCTCTCTACTTACATTCTGTTTACGTACTTACATTCTGTTTATATTCTACTTACATTCTGTTTACATACTTACATTCTATTTACATTCTCTCTACTTACATTCTGTTTACATTCTCTCTACTTACATTCTGTTTACATTCTTTCTACTTACATTCTGTTTACATTCTCTCTACTTACATTCTGTTTACATTCTCTCTACTTACATTCTGTTTACATACTTACATTCTGTTTACATTCTCTCTACTTACATTTTGTTTACATTCTCTCTACTTACATTTTGTTTACATTCTCTCTACTTACATTCTGTTTACGTACTTACATTCTGTTTACATTCTGTCCACTTACATTCTGTTTACGTACTTACATTCTGTTTATATTCTACTTACATTCTCTTTACATTCTCTCTAGTTACATTCTCTTTACGTACTTACATTCTGTTTATGTACTTACATTCTGTTTATATTCTACTTACGTTCTGTTTACATACTTACATTCTGTTTACATTCTCTCTACTTACATTCTGTTTACATTCTCTCTACTTACATTCTGTTTACGTACTTACATTCTGTTTACATTCCCTCTACTTACATTCTGTTTACATACTTACATTCTGTTTATATTCTACTTACATTCTGCTTACATACTTACATTCTCTTTACATTCTCTCTAGTTACATTCTGTTTATGTACTTACATTCTGTTTACATTCTGTCTACTTACATTCTGTTTACATTCTTCCTACTTACATTCTGTTTACATACTTGCATTCTGTTTTTATTCTACTTACATTCTGTTTACATTCTGTTTACATACTTACATTCTGTTTATATTCTACTTACATTCTGTTTACATACTTACATTCTGTTTACATTCTGTTTATGTACTTACTTACATTATGTTTATATTCTACTTACATTCTGTTTATATTCTCTCTACTTACATTCTCTGTACGTACTTACATTCTGTTTACGTACTTACATTCTGTTTATATTCTACTTACATTATGTTTACATTCTCTCCACTTACATGCTGCTTATATTCTACTTACATTATGTTTACATTCTCTCTACTTACATTCTGTTTACATACTTACATTCTGTTTACATACTTACATTCTGTTTATATTCTACTTACACTCTGTTTACATACTTACATTCTATTTACATTCTCTCTACTTACATTCTATTTACATTCTCTCTACTTACATTCTGTTTACGTACTTACATTCTGTTCACATTCTGTTTACTTACATTCTGTTTACGTACTTATATTCTGTTTACATTCTCTCTACTTACTTTCTGTTTACGTACTTACATTCTCTCTACTTACATTCTGTTTATGTACTTACATTCTGTTTATTAGCTCCGCTGACAAAGTCAGCAGAGCTTTTCTTATACTGATTCGTCTGTCGTCCGTCGTCCGTCTGTCCATCCGTCCGTTGTCAACATTTTATTTGTCCGAGCCATAATTTCTAAACTGCTGAATATTTTTCCACCAAACTTCATAACAATATGTATTATCAATAGACGGTGTGTCATCAATTATTCTGCGGTCTGTAAATCCACAGGGTCAAGGTCACAGGTCACAGGATCAAGAAAATCTTAAGATATTTTTGATATTTTTTTCGGCTAAAGTTTGTAACAATATTAGTATTAGAAAACATGCCCATGCGATCAGTGGCCCTCAGCGGAGCTCTCTAGGCGTGACAGGCCTCTTGTATTCTACTTACATTCTGTTTACATACTTGCATTCTGTTTACATTCTCTCTACTTGCATTCTGTTTACATTCTCTCTACTTACATTCCATTTACATTCTCTCTACTTACATTCTGTTTACATTCTCTCTACTTACATTCTGTTTACGTACTTACATTCTGTTTACATTCTCTCTACTTACATTCTGGTTACGTACTTGCATCATGTTTATATTCTACTTACATTCTGTTTACATACTTACATTCTGTTTACATTCTCTCTACTTACATTCTGTTTACGTACTTACATTCTGTTTACATTCTGTCTACTTACATTCTGTTTACATTCTCTCTACTTACATTCTGTTTACGTACTTACATTCTGTTTACATTCTGTCTTCTTACATTCTGTTTACGTACTTACATTCTGTTTATATTCTACTTACATTCTATTTACATACTTACATTCTCTTTACATTCTCTCTAGTTACATTCTGTTTACGTACTTACATTCTGTTTACGTACTTACATTCTGTTTATGTACTTACATTCTGTCTACTTACATTCTGTTTACATTCTTCCCACTTATATTCTTTTTATGTACTTACATTCAGTTTATATTCTACTTATATTCTGTTTACATACTTACATTCTGTTTACATTCTCTCTACTTACATTCTGTTTACATTCTCTCTACTTACATTCTGTTTACATTCTCTCTACCTACATTCTGTTTACGTACTTACAAATATTCTGTTTACATTCTCTCTACTTACATTCTGTTTACGTACTTACATTCTGTTTATATTCTGTCTACTTACATTCTGTTTACATACTTACATTCTGTTTATATTCTACTTACATTCTGTTTACATACTTACGTTCTGTTTACATTCTCTCTACTTACATTCTGTTTACATTCTCTCTACTTACATTCTGTTTACATTCTCTCTACCTACATTCTGTTTACATTCTCTCTACTTACATTCTGTTTACATTCTCTCTACTTACATTCTGTTTACATTCTCTCTACTTACATTCTGTTTACATACTTACATTCTGTTTATATTCTACTTACATTCTGTTTACATACTTACATTCTGTTTACATTCTCTCTACTTACATTCTGTTTACATTCTCTCTACTTACATTCTGTTTATGTACTTACATTCTGTTTACATTCTGTCTACTTACATTCTGTTTACGTACTTACATTCTGTTTATATTCTACTTACATTCTGTTTACATACTTACATTCTCTTTACATTCTACTTACATACTTACATTCTCTTTACATTCTCTCTAGTTACATTCTGTTTACATACTTACATTCTGTTTACATACTTACATTCTGTTTATGTACTTACATTCTGTTTACATGCTGTCTACTTACATTCTGTTTACATTCATCCTACTTACATTCTGTTTACATACTTGCATTCTGTTTATATTCTACTTATATTCTGTTTACATACTTATATTCTGTTTACATTCTCTATACTTACATTCTGTTTACGTACTTACATTCTGTTTATATTCTACTTACATTCTGTTTACATTCTCTCTACTTACATTCTGTTTATGTACTTACATTCTGTTTACATTATCTCTACTTACATTCTGTTTATGTACTTACATTCTGTTTACATTCTCTCTACTTACATTCTGTTTATGTACTTACATTCTGTTTACATTCTCTCTACTTACCTTCTGTTTACATTCTCTCTACTTACATTCTGTTTACGTAGTTACATTCTGTTTACATACTTACATTCTGTTTATATTCTACTTACATTCTGTTTACATTCTCTCTGCTTACATTCTGTTTATGTACTTACATTCTGTTTATGTACTTACATTCTGTTTATATTCTACTTAAATTCCGGTTATACATTCTGTCTACATACATTCTGTTTACCTACTTAATTCTCTTTATATTCTACTTACATTCTGTTTACATTCTGTCTACATACATTATGTTTACATATTTTCATTCTGTTTACATTCTCTCTACTGTTTACATACTTACATTCTTTTTGGGAGCGCGGTGGCTCAGTAGGTAGAGGTGCAGGCTGCAAGCCGAGAGGTCCTCGGTTCGAATCCCACCTGCGGCAACCACGTTGTGTCCTTGGACAAGACACTTCATCTACATTGCCCGTGTGGGGGCACGCTGACGCCGTGTACTAAGGCGTACTGCACGTCAATGGTACGCATGTCTTCAACCAATCTAACCCTGTCTGTGCTGCAGTGCGGAGTTACGATGTTGGGGAGCTGGCAGCTGCTCGTCGTTGCTCGGTGGTTCTCTCTGGGTACTCCGGCTTCCTCCACCTGTAAAACTGTCACGGTCATGATTAGCCATTGTGCATAAATATGTGACCTTAAACATCAATAAATAAATAAATACATTCTTTTTATATTCTACTTACATTCTATCTATATATTCTGTTTATGTACTTACATTCTGTATATGTTCTACTTAAATTCTGGTTATACATTCTGTCTACTTACATTATGTTTACATACTTAATTCTCTTTATACAGTTGAGCCCACTTAATTGGATATCTCTTAATTGTATATCCCTGTTAATTGAATATCATTTTCAAACACAAAACCATTTACCATACCTTCAGTACAAATTTGATCTGTTAATTGCATATGGGTTGTAGAGTAAACTCCTGTTAATTGTATATAAATTTTTGTAATATGTCGAAAAAGTTACTGTGACATGCTCCAAATTCCCCTTATTCATCAAACTTTTTGGCCTCACTACATTCAATACAGGCATTTATTTTATTATATCTTGTTTGACAGAGCTCTATGAGCTCTGTCAAACAAGATATAATAGAATAAATGCTCAGTTTACCTCCAGAACACAGGAAACTGACCAAATCCCTGTTAATTGTATACTCCTGTTAATTGAATAATTTTCACTGGCAAAATGGATATTCAATTAAGAGGATTCTACTGTATTCTACTTACATTCTGTTTACATACTTAGATACTACTTATATTCTGTTTCTTCAAATTATCTTCTTTCAATATTTCTTTCTAATTACATATAATATATTACACCCCCCCCCCCCCCCCCTCCACACACACACACACACACCTGCAGGCAATAGATTATAGTGAAAAGAAGCTGTCCATCCAGGAACACATTCACAACCTCAATCAGTAGGAGGTGTGGCCCAGCACTAAAGATTTCCATTGTCCACATGTCGGGTATCGTTCCCTTAAGTGGTATTTTGTTTGTCTTTTGTGGTTAGGTTTTGTGTTTGCAACAAAAGAAAAAAAACACTTAAGTGCCTATCTGTAAGATGATTAGTGATCCATCCTTCTATCGGTCCATCAAGGTCCATCTGAAACACTTGTTTAGGTGACAACTTGCACAACAATTATCAGATTTCAATACATTTTGGTTTGCTATTTCATATTAACCTTCATACCTATGTTGCGGACATGATATAGCCAAAGATGCTGAAAGTGATCTTAAATACCAATAAATGAATAAATAAACTTCTTTTTAATGTCATGAACAAGTTCAATAAAAACCACCATAATTAGAGAGTTATTGCCCTTTGTTGGCTGAATTGTGCTTTTGATATTCAACTTGATGTTGATTTAGTTTTGGATAAATTTGAAAACTATGATGGTTTCTCAAAAATTGAGGGAGTTGTTGACCTTTGATTATTCTGTTTTGAATTTTACTTGTTTATGTGATAACATGAAAAGTCATTATCAGATTTCAACAAATTTTATTATATTTCTATATATCAACATTGTGTTGGACAAGTTTGAAAACCATGGTTATTTGTTGGTAATGGGGAGAGTTATTAGCCTGTAGCAGGGTTTGCATTTTGAAAAATGGTCAGGGCCTGAAATAGTCCTCGAGATTTGAGGGTCGGGGTCTACTCAGGGATTTTTAAACACACCTTAATAGTTTAGTTTTGTTTTAAATTTTGACAGGGCTGGAAAAACAGCCACGACAGAAGCACTCTCAGGGCTGATCTTGGGGCTTGGGCTGATCAGCCCTGATATGCAAACCTTGATTAGGCAGAAATACCGTACTGATCTGGGAATAAGTTCAGGGAGTGTGTGAAGTAAAAGAGGGCAAAAGTATATGGGTGAGCTTATATTTAAGAGGTCAGTCCTGCATGAGAATTTGGATGTAAAGTTGATATAAAGTTACCAGGAGGTAACTCAGGTAAAAACAAAAGAAAGTAAAACTTTTAACACAACCCTATCATATGACCCCTCATTGTTGAAATTTTTGTTGAAATTTAATGAAACATTTCAAAAAGAAATAATAAAAATAACAAATTTTGATATCGAGTGCATTGCATAGGGGTTCTCTTTCATTGTAATAGTATACATGTACCAGCATGGCTGTCATCGATGTTGTCATTACAAATTTGGGGAATGGGCTTATTTACAAGGAGGGGACTCTGTAATTGAAATGAAATTCCCCCACTCCTGAAAAAAAAAAAACATTGGCCCAATGCAACTTTCACACAACATAGAGCCCCATAATGGTGTACAATACAAGGACTGCTCATGCTACAAAGGCCTCAGATTTGCTCTTAGAATTTTGAATTTGGACTTCTGTGCTCGAGGTTCGAGTTTGATCCCCATCTGGGACGACCCACGTTCTATCCTTGGGCAAGGCACTCTATCCCGGTTGCCTACATGGGGGCACGATGACGCTGTGTACGAAGGTATACTGCACATTGGTGCACTTGTCTTCAACCGCTGTAACACTGCTTGAGTAGAGCTTGCACAGTGTTAGAATGTTGAGGAGCTGACAGTTGCTCGTTGATGCTTGGTGGTTCTCTCCAGGTACTCTGGCTTCCTCTACCCACAAAACTGTCACGGTCATTGTGCATAAGTATGTGACCTTAAACACCAATAAATAAATAAATGGAGCTTTGGATTTTGCCAAATTTTGGGGGGGGTGGGTGGCAGGTCCTAACTAGGACCCTCCGGTCATTGCCTCATCCGCCTGAAAAGAAGTGGGAGGAGGGGGCAACAACTGGAGAGTTCTAATTAGGGCTAGGGAAGCCCCCCCCCCAACCCCACACAACGGCCTTTCAATTATCATCTTTGGTCCCCCAAAACTGGATGGGGCACCCCCTGTTATAGAATCCTGGTTGAAATTGTTTTAAATTTTTTTCTTCAGCTGTTCAGCTTTTAAATTCTGTGGGCACATTCAGCCGATTCATTAGGTTAAGGGTTAGTGCATCTCTGTTCTGGGATTCACCGAGTCACTTAAATTTATGTCAACTTTGCATCTAAATTTTCCTGCAGGCTTAGCCTCTCGAAAATAAGCCCTTTTTAGCTCAACTTGACAAAGTCAAGCTGAGCTATTGCCATCACTTCGCGTCCATCGGTGTACGTACGTAACGAAACGTACATATGTACGTACACAATTTCCTTTGGCACACCTCACAGGTCACATTTATGATCAGATCGCTTTGAAACTTGGTATGCTTGTTTGGGGTGACCTGGAGCTATCGATTTTCTTCAATTTCTTATCAACCTACCTTACAATTGTTTACTACAGACTTGCACTACAGGGACACTGTCGTTTTTGGGGCCTCTCGACGTGACCACATCTGGTGAGAGTTATACCCCCTCCGTGTGGGGTGTGCAGTTCCTCCCCCTCCTGCATGGGGGGGAACGCTGTCGTTTCAGGGCCTCCCGACACGACCATGTCTGGTGAGAGTTATACCTCCTCCGTGGGGGATAAGCAGTTTTTTAACCGTGGTGGATTCTGCAGGAGCTGTTGAGTTGTCTGGTGAAGAGATGCCTGGTTCTGGGACTATGCGCACTCTCCAGTCGACATCTGAGGCTGTCACTAGGGTTGTGACTCCTCCTTTGGAGGCCGAGCTTGGTTGCTCTCTCCCCCTTTTCCACCAGTTTCAACAGCTCCCATCGTATCTGCTGCTACTGCGTCTGCAATGCCATCGGTCACCGTTTCAGCCGGCCTCGGTTTATCCGTGCAGGGGTCTGCAATGATGTCTGTAGTGTGGATGTAGTGTATTGGACTCGGCCTTCCCTGACTTCAACTCGGCAAAGTCGGAAGTGGCTGCCGACCGAACCCCTTGCTGTGGCCTCTCCTCCGTTGAGCACAGAAGTTTTATCCCCGCAGAGGTGTCTGGTAGTGTAGCTGTGGGGTTTCGGCCTCAGCCTTCCCTGACTTCAACTTGGCGAAGTCGGAAGAGGCTGCAGACCGAACCCCCTGCTGTTAGTCTTACATCGCACACAGTCCAGGGTGTCTTCTTCGGCATATCTAGTCGATATCCTCTAGAGGCATTCCGATGCTGCCTTTCTGGAGTCAGATGTCGCCACACTGTTGAGCCTGCTCATGTCACTAGGGTTCAGAGTCAACGAGGAGAAGTCGGACTTGGTCACTTCTCTGTCGTTTTGTCATCTGGGATGGGCTTCCGTACTCAACTGAATACGGCGGCGGTTTCCCGGGCAAGGGCCGTGATTTTCTCAGCCTTTTGCCCTGACTCTGTCCCAGTCCACGTCAGCAACAGCTTGGCGTCTTCCCCGGCTGCTCGGTCTCTACGGTTCGGTGATGGATCTCATTCCTCTAGGTCGGCTGCATGGTAGATCTCTCCAACACTTTCTGCTCAGTCGTTGGAGGCCGAATGTCGATCCTCTGGATCTGGAGCTTCAGTTACCGGAGTCTCTTCTCATCACTGTCTCCCGACAGATGTTCATTGAATTATGCAGGGAGTTCCGTTGGACTTCCCCACATCTGTTTGGGTTCTAACGGCAGTCGTCAGCGATCTCAGATGGGGTGTGACGGGTCATGGGACCAGGATCCAGCAGCTCTTCACGTCAACCAGCAGGATCTTCTTGCTCTTCTTCTGAGGTTCTGGCAGTGGATCCCCCACCTTTCGAACTATCAGGTCCTTCTGTTGTCCAACAATTCCACAGTGGTTGTTTACATTCGGAACCAGGGTGGCACACACTATGTTCCCCTGTACGAATTGGTTCGGGATCTTCTACTGCTCGCTGAGAATGTAAAAGCCGGATTGGTGGTTCGTCACATTCCCGGTCGTCTGAACATCCTAGCCGACTCCTTGTCCCGACGGGGCAGGTTCTTTTCCACCGAGTGGATGCTCCACATGGCGGTGTTCCAGTCTCTTTGCGATCTCTGGGGTCGTCCCCACATCGATCTCTTTGCGACTCATTGGAACCATCAGGTGTCCAGATGCTCTGGCTTTCGCGGTGGTCGCTCTGTCCCTCCTTTGGAACGGTCTTTCTGCCTTCTTGCCAGTTCCGATTCTGCCTCAGGTTCTAGCCCAGATAAGAACCTGCAGTTGTCGAATCATTTTGATCGCACCCGTCACCTTAGTGGGTGTGGATCAATCTGCTCCGCTCTCTGTTAGCGGTGGTTCCGGCACGTCTCCCTCTACGTCGCAACCTTCTTTGCCAAGGTCGCCTGAGGAGGTTTCACGTCGACCCGACTTCATTGTGCCTTCGTGCATGTCTTTTGTCAGGTCCTGTCTCCTCCGTAGCGGTTTTTTCGAGACGAGCAGTGGAGTTGCTTTTCTTCAAGGAGGCACTCCACTGGTTTAGCCAATGCGGCTAAGTAGAAGGTCTTCTGTCGATGGTGTGCGGATCACTCTGTTGCTTCTGTCGATCACACAGATTGCGGTGTTTCTGGTATATGTTTGATTTTGGGGTTCTCCAGCCTGTTTCCATCAATGGTTACAGGTCCATGCTTCAGAGACCTTTTCGTATGTGGGACAGCGTCGTATCGGCACTAAGCCATACCTCTCCAAGCTTGTTGGGCACTTTTCCTTCAAAAGGCCTAGGACTTTGCAGCTTACCCCAAGATGGAATCTTTCTTGGGTGCTGCTCTGTTTGGGGGGGGGGGGGGGGTGCCTTTATCCCAGGTGGATATGCATTTTCTCACATACAAGACGTTTTTTCTGATGGCTTTTGCCTCAGCCAGATGGGTTAGTGAGCTTCACGCCCTCTCGGCTGACCCGGCCTTTTTCTGGAGCTCTCCCGCCAGTGTTATGTTTACCAGTGATTGCTCCTTTCTGGCCAAGAATCAGATACCGGAAACTACTCCGCCTTCTATCTGTATCGGGACTCTTCCTTCTGTTGAGGGTAAAGATCCTTTGCTCTGTTCATTTGGAAGGGTAGGATCGATTTTCTGTCTCTTATTCCTGGTCGACAGAAGATCTCTCCTGAATCCATTTCTCGATGGATTTGTCTTGCTATTCGTGCAGCTTCCGCTTGTCTAGCAACTGGCGATTTTATTACCAATCGTTTTTCTGCCACGAGGTGCGTGCATTGCCTACCTCTTGGGGCTTATACTAACTCCGTCATGTTGTCGGTTGTTATGATGGCAGCCTACTGGAGAAATGCTACTTTCTCCACTTATCTGCGACAGTTGCCAGAGCAGGCAGAGGACCTTTGTTCTACGGACCCTCTTCTGCTCTGCCTGTTGTCTATCCTAGCCATTCGGCTTCTTACAAGGTCAGTTCCAGCTCTGTGCTGTTACTGCCCTTTCTGTCTGTGCAGTGCACATAACCATACGCCTAATCTCTCATTGTCTTTTACTAATGTTTGTGATGCTATGGTTTGATAGGCCTAGGGACCTCTTCCTCTGTCCACGGTTCCAGTGCAATTGAGTTATGTGTGGGTTGGTTATGTGACTCCCTCCATCCTATTATCTATTCAGCCTGTAGTAAACAATTGTAAGGTAGGTTGATAAGAAATTTAAATTTTGTAGTAAATTTCCTTTCTTATTATACCTACCAAGCCTGAAAATAATTTTCATTACATTTCCAGACAAAATATCACCAGATGAATCATGCCTGTCATTTAAGAATGACATCTGACATATTACAAAATGAAATTTGAGTATTAATCAAAATAATGTGTTTTAGGTGTACATGTACCTTCATCTTAAAACTGCTCAGAATTCATCCAGCCATACCTTGTTTGGCAGGGCTCAGTGAGCCCTGCCAAACAAGGTATGATTGGTTTCATTCTGAATTAGAACTGAATTACCCTTCAGACATAATTTAGATACATGTATGGCTATGTCAAATCATATTTCTTCACATGCTGTTAATACTGATGAGCTGTACAGTCACTTTCTTCAGGCACATTTATGATTGGATCGCTTGGAAACTTGGTGTGCTTGTGTGGGGGTGATATCTATATGGGAGTTATAAAGGGCACGTTTATGATCGGATTGCTTTGAAATCTGGCATGCTTGTTTGGAGTGACCTCTAGATGGGAGCTGTTGATTTTCTTCCATTTCCATTAAAAAATTGTGCCGCTGGCAACAACCTTTGAACTTAGTTTAGTCAGGCATCAGTATATTCCTTTGGCATGTCCTACACATTTATGATCAGATCGGTTTGAAACTTTGTATGCTTATTTGGTGTTACCTCTAGATGGGAGCTAGTAATTTTCTTCAATTTCCGCCAAAAAATGTTGCTGCTGGCAATGACCTTCGATGAACTTCGTGCAGTTATGCATCAATATTTCCATTTGGCGGGTGCACCCTGCAGTGCACATTTTTGACCAGATCGTTTTGAAACTTGATGTGCTTGTTTGGGGTGACCTCTAGATGGGAGCTATTGATTTTTTTCCATTTCCGTCAAAAAGAGTTGCCATTGGCAACGACCTCTGATGAACTTAGTAAACACTTAGTGCAGTTATGCAACAACATTTCCCTTTGACACGCCCTGCAGGGCACATTTATGATTGGATCGCTTGGAAACTTGGTGTGCTTGTGTGGGGGTGATATCTATATGGGAGTTATAAATTTTCTTCCATTTCTGTCAAAAAATGTTGCCGCTGGCAACGACCTTTGAACTTAGTTTAGTCAGACTTCAATATTTCCCTTTGGCACACCCTTCAGGACACATTCATGATCGGATCACTTTGAAACTTGGTATGTGTGTTTGGAGTGACCTCTAGATGTGAGCTATTGATTTTTTTTCATTTCCATAAAAAATTATTGTCATTATGACCAGCCTTTGAACTTTCTGCATTTGTGCAGCAACTTATTTATCCCTTTTGCACTCTCTGCAGGTTATATTTATGAATTTCCATAAAAAAAGAGACAAAAAAATGTTGCTACAGGCAGTGACCTTCAAACTTAGTGCATTTGTGCATTAATATTAACATCTTCCTTTGGCATGCCTCAGAGGGCACATTCATTATCAGGTTGTTTTGAAACTTTGTATGCTTATGCAGAGTGACAAAGATAGGAGCTATCAATTTTCTTTTCACTTCCATCAAAAACTGTTGCTGTTGGCAACAATATTTGAATTTATTGCATTTGTGCATCAACATTCTTCTTTGACATGGCCTACAGGCCACATTTATCAGGGGATTGTTTTTGAACTTCTTGTGCTCATTAGGCGAGACCTTTAAATAAGAGCTATTGATTAGCATTCATTTCTGTAAAAAAAAATTGCCATTTACGATAATCTCTGAGCGTACTGCATTTGTGCTTAAACATTCTTCGTTTAGCCAGTCTTACAGTTTACATTTAAAAATGCATGGATTACTCAGACACTATGCTGTTATGTTGAAATTTCACCAAATAACATTGGTACCAATGTTCTTCAATTTTGCCATTTCACTTATAACTTACCAAGTTCAAGTTTGTCAAGCTGAGCTACAGTGTCATTGACACTTTCATTTACTTATTGCGCACCTTAACTTCTATATGCATTCTAATTGATATTAAATTTGTTGGGCAAAATATTTGCAAATTTTAGAAATGTGATTGTGACCAAAGGTGAAGTTTGATTTTCAGAATTATTGTACAAGTAGTTATAGTGTAATGGCCTGTGATCATATAAAACTTTGCTATTTTTGGTTTTGTGCAATATCTTTAACTTCTTTTGGTGGACCAACTTGAAATTTGACAGTTTTTTTCTTATAATTACAAAATGAAGGTCAAAGTCAATTTTCAGATTTCTAGTGTATTTAATTCCATAGATATTAATAGGGCCAAAACAAAATTTCTCAATTTTATGGCTTCCATGTGTAATATTACTTTCTTTTGGCATATTGATTTGAAATCCAACAATTTTTTTAAGATCTCAAAATAAAGGCCAATCTAAATTTTCAGTTTCCTAATCCACATAATTCTAAAACTGTGCCCCTTTATTGTGCAAAAACATAGGTTTTTGGGGTTTTTTTGGGGTTCCACATCACTACTTCACTACTGTTTAGCATATTGATTTGAAATTTATATTTGACAAGTTTTTCTTATGACGCAAGTGAAAGCTGCATTCAAATTTCTGATGGACATAATTGTTTAGCTATTGCCCCTGATTGTGCCTAAACTTTTTAATTTTTTTTTGTTTCCACATAATTATTTCACTTTTTTTACCCATTGGGATGATTCAGATTTGGACAGTTTATCATAGGATTACCGAATGTACGCAAAGTTTTATTTTTATTTTCACTTTTCACACCGATATCGCCCTTAATTGTGCAAGAACGTTATTTGTTTTCCTTTCCATACAATAATTTTTGGGTCTTTTGGTATGATGATATGAAATGATTATTCATGAAGTCCATGAACAAGGTTGGGTGACTTTTTTTTTCACATAAATTAAAGCAAAAAAATGAAAGTGTCAAAGACACTGCAGCTCAACTTGTCCAAAAAAGAAACTGAATTAAATAGAAAGATTCAGTAATGCCAAATCCTTCACTCAAGTTTCTACAGAAAAAACATCACACCCAAAGCTACATATGAAATCTGAAAAAATCGGGTGAGGGATGCGGAATCATGCAGCCTGTTGGGTGTACTAATAGCATTGTTGACTATGTATATGTCAAATCCAAGATGGCCTGTGGCGGGCCATGTTTTTCAACCAAAATGCAGAAAAATTTGATAACTCCCATTCAAGACATCATACCAAAGTTACATATAAAAAATTTAAAAAGATCGGGTGAGAGGTGCGGCCTGCAGGGTGTGCTAATGGAATTGTTGACAATTTATATTCCAAATCCAAGATGGCCACTGCCAGCCATGTTTATCAACGAAATTCAGAAAAATTTGATAGCTCCCATCTCGACATTACACCAAAGCTACATATGGAATTAAAAAAAAATAGGGTGAGGGATACGGGGGTGTGCTAATGGGAGTGTTGACAGTTTATGTGCCAAATCCAAGAAGGCCACCGACAGCCATGTTTTTCAATGAAATTTGGAAAAATTTGATACCTCCAATCTACAGGTGTGGACATTTCCTGAAAGCCACATATGAAATATAGGACTGATCCGGTGAGAGTAGAGGCCGGTAGTGTGTGCTAAAGGAATTGTTGGACAATTTATATCCAAATCCAAGGTGGTGGCTAGCGGCCATGTTTTTCAATTTTTTTCGGAGAAATTTGATAGCTCCCATCTAGACATCATACCAAAGCTACATATGAAATTTGAAAGAGATGGGGAGAGATGCAGCCTGTAGGGTGTGCTAATGGAATTGTTGACAATTTATTTGACAAATCTATGATGGCCACTAGCGGCCATGTTTTTATACGCCCGTTTTGAAAAAAACGGTCGTATTATGGTATACTGCTGTGCGTCTATCCGTCCGGTCACACGTCATGCAATAACTCAAGAACACTTTGAGAGATTTTCGTGATTTTTGGGTAGGTGGTGTATATCGATGGAGGGAAGCTCCCTTTCGTTTAGTGTCACCATTCAATTAGTCATTCCAGAGTTATGGGACTTTATTACTTAGAAAATTGTTGATTTTTTACACGTTGTATGATAACTCGAGAACGTTTTGAGAGATTTTCGTGATTTTTGGGTAGGTGATGTATATCGATGGAGGGAAGCTCCTTTTCGTTTAGTGCCGCCGTTCGATTTGTCATTCCAGAGTTATGGGTCTTTATTACTTAGAAAATCTTTGATTTTTTACACATCGTACGATAACTCGAAAACGCTTTGAGAGATTTTTGTGATTTTTATACGCCTGTTTTGAAAAAACGGTCGTATTATGGCATACTTCTGTCCGTCTGTCCGTCCATTCACATGTCGTACAATAACTCGAAAATGCTTCGAGCTATTGTTGTGATTTTTTGGTGGAGAGTATATGTTGATGGAAGGAATCTCCCTTTCGATTTGTGTCACTGTCCGATTTGTCTTTCCAGAGTTATGGTACTTTATTCGACAAAATATAGGCAATTTTCCACATGTCGAACAATAACTTGAAAATGCTTATAGCAATTTTCATGATTTTTTGGTTGCAAGTATATGTTGATAGAAGAAATCTCCCTTTCGATTTGTGTCACTATCTGGTATGTCTTTCCTGAGTTATGGGACTTTATTCGTCAAAATATAAGCCATTTTCCACATATTGAACAATAACTTGAAAATGCTTAGAGCAATTTTCACGATTTTTTAGTTGCAAGTATACGTTGATAGAAGGAATCTCCCTTTCGATTTGTGTCACTGTCTGATTTGTCATCCCAGAGTTATGGGACAAGTACACATGTATACTCATATTGTATGCTTCCCTCTTGTAATTAATAACGGGCGTATCATGCGCTCGTGGCGCAGCTGTTTATTCAATGATATTCGCAAAAAATTGATAGCTCTCATCTAGACATTGCTCCAAATCCACATATGAAATATGGGACTTATTGGGTGAGATCTGCTTCCTGTAGGGTGTGTTAAAGGAATTGTTGGACAATTTATATCCAAATCCTAAATGGTGGGGGTCTGTCTTCCTGACTTTGTGAGAACCCAGACAATGGTGTGTGCATCCCCACAAGGATTCCCTTTGTTTTCCCCAGGTACTCACAAAGAAAACAATAGGTTAGGATTTGTCTTCCTTATTGTGTGAGGACTTGTTTATCATCAAGAACAAATGAAAAAAAAAAAAGTCCTCAACAGCGACTGCTAAACAAGACAGCAGGCGTGTGTTTCAAAGGACAAATCATGTTTTAGAGGAATTTAGAATGTTGGTTTCTGATCCTCAACCGGGAGTCGAACCCTCAGCAACCCCACCTGGCAATCAGGAGTCCAAATACAGGCAGACTTGGAAAGTGTGAAACGCACTGGCTACGGTTCCAACGAAAGTGCTGTGGTTGGCCTTAGATGAAGACTTGCATGGGCCTCTGTGTGTTTTTCAGTCACAGTCATGTTTTAGAGGCCTTTAGAATGTTGGTTTCCGATCCCCTGCCCATGATGAACCCTCGGCAATCCCACCTGGCAATCAGGAGTCCAACACCTAAACCACTAGACCCTTGCACACCGTCAAAAAACGATGGCTGCATGAAAGTGTGGAACACGCTGGCTACAGTATGACGAAAGTGCTGTGGTTGGCCTCAGGCGAAGACTGACATGGGCCTGTGTGTGTTTTTCAAAGGACAGAATTATGTTTTAGAGGAATTTAGAATGTTGGTTTATGTTCCCCTGCTGGGAGTCGAACCCTTGGCAACCCCCGCCTGGCAATCAGAACAAATACAGGCAGACTCGGACCTCAGAGAATTCAGACCCTGGAGAATTCGGACCCTGATATAAATGTTTTAAATTGTTTGGGTGATAAAAAAGACGATGACTCTCTTTTGTCCAAAATAATGATTTATTTAATATGCGATCGGAGGAACTTTCCAACAAACAGAAATTTTCAGGCACTATACGTACATATAAATGTGTCCTGGCTAAAACAGTAATAATAAATATAATAATATAATATATGTAACCAGAGGCTCAAGTGAGTCTAAAATGCTCACCTGGCTCAAGTTGTCAAAAGAGATGAGTGTATCAGTGACTGGCATACGGAGCCCAAATATTAACCCAGGGACTTGACTTGAACAAACTTGAATCTGACACCCCTAGAGAAATTTTCTCACATTACACTGAGTTAAAATATGGGCCCCAATAAAGAGCCCAAATATTAACCCAAGGGCCCAGTTTGAACAAACTTGAATCTGCCCCACCTCACCTCCTCCCCCACAAAGAGAATTGTATACCAAAAATGAAAATATTCTAACTGGTTGATGTGGAAAAAGAAAATTTTTAAAGAAATTCCCTCATATGGTACTATGTTACAATTTGGGTTCCCATAGGGAGCATAAATATTAACCCAAGGGCTTGATTTGAACAAACTTGAATCTGACCGCCCTAGAGATGTTGTATACCAAATATCAAAACAATATGACTGGTGGATCTGAAGAAGATTTTTTAAAGATTATTCCCCATATTGCACTAAGTTAAAATTCGGGCTTGGGAGAGCCCAAATATTGACCCAGGGACTCGATTTGAACAAACTTGAATCCCCCCCCAAGAGATGTTGTATACCAAATATGAAAGGATTCTGACTGGTGGATCCGAAGAAGATTTTAAAAGAAATTTTCTATTAATGCACTAAGTTAAACTTTGAGCTCCAACAAAGAGCCCAAATAATATCAACCCAGGGATCCAATTTAAACAAACTTGAATCTGCCCCCACCCACCCCCCCCCCCCCCCCCCTCTAAGATGTTGTATTCCAGATATCAAAAGTATCTGACTAGTGGATCTGAAGAAGAAGATTTTTAAAGATTATTCCCCATATTGCACTAAGTAAATATTAGGGCTCCCATAGGGAGCCCAAATATTAACCCAGGAACTCAATTTGAACAAACTTGGATCTGAAGAAGATTTTTAAAGATTATTCCCCATTTTGCCCTAAGTTAATTATGGTTTTCTTTGAAGAAATATTGGGCTAAAATAAAAAAAAAAAAGTTGACACAGTGGTGGGAGGGGGGGGGGGGGGGGGGGGGAGGGAGGGGTGGGTGGGGGTCATGGGAGTAGAAAATTTGTTACACATGTGCGCACTATAAATCCTTCAAATTGCATTTTGGACCAAATATAACAAAAATAGGTTTCTTTCACTCATCATACCTAACCCAGATATGAAGTTTGGTAAAGATCCGGCTGGTAGAACTTTAGTTAATTGACGGAATGCAGCTGAAACCTGTTTCAAATACATTCAATGTTGAAGGTCACAGTGACCTTGTCCCTTGGCACATCAACATCAAAATGAAAGTGTCATTGACACTGTAGCTCAACTTGAGTAGGACATGTATATGTATAGTATGTGACAAAGCAATGGCACACATCTACGTAATGACCTGATAACAAAGGTACATGTAAAGTATTGTAAAGGTCTGTACATAAATGACTGACCGTAGCCTGTAACAAATGTACAGGTAAAGTATTGTGGGTGACAGTTAGATGCTAAACTAGAAAAGAAATCTCCATGGGTTTAATTTTACAATGGGGATCTTTGTGTGGTGCACCATAAGCCAAATGTTAGAAACTGTTTTGGCCTGATTGATTCAAACCCTTCTAAGGTTGATTCATACTAATTAATAAATATTTGTCAAGTCCGAGAAAAAACCCTGTAATATATGTGATGTATTCCATGTTACTAAACATTCATACAAAAATTTATTCAAATCAGAACTTCCATACAGAAGTTCTGTACAAAAAACTGATTGCACTAATTTTGGTACAAAATGACCGCTGGTGGCCATCTTGAATTTCAGACCACACCCAAAAACACTTGTCCTCATCCCACAGTGACAACAAAGATATCCAAGAAGTTTTGTAAAGATCGGTTCATAAATACAGCTTCTAGCCACAGTCGTATAGAAGTTCTGTACAAAAAACTGATTGTACCTAATTTCGGTATAAAATGGGCACCGGCAGCCATCTTGAATTTTGGACTGCACCCGAAAATACTCGTTCTCGTCCCAAGGTGATAACAAAGGTACCCAAGAAGTTTTGTGAAGATCGGTTCATAAATACAGCCCCTAGCCCGAGCTGTATTGACATGTGTACTTACTGTGTATAAGTAGCACTGAATAAATCAAAGTTCATCTAATTTGCATAATTTCTGCACGAGAAAAAAACCTGTATTATATGTGATGTATTCCATGTTACTAAACATTCAGACAAACATTTATTCAAATCAACTTTCATACAGAAGTTCTGTATAAAAAACTTATTGCACTAATTTCGGTACAAAATGGCTGCTGATGGCCATCTTGAATTTCGGACCACATCCAAAAACACTTGTTCTCATCCCACGGTGATAACAAAGGTACTCAAGACGTTTCGTAAAGATCGGTTCATAATTACGGCCTCTAGCCCGAGCCGTATTGAATTGTTGACAGACGGACCATGGCATAACCTCAAATTTGACAATGTCAAAGTTGAGCTAATGAATAGGGTTCTACCTCACATCATATCTAACCTCCATACTGAGTAATATCAAGATCAGTCTTGCAGAACTTTAGTTATAAAGCAGAAACCAATTTCAAGTGTATTTAACATTGGAGGTCACTGTGACCTTGACCTTCAGCACATCATGGTCAAAATAAATAGGCTTCTTCCAATCATACCTAATCCACATATGAAGTTTGGTAAAGATCCGGCTGGTAGAACTTTAGTTAATTGACGGAATGCAGCAGAAATCTGTTTCAAGTACATTTAATGTTGAAGGTCACAGTGACCTTGTCCTTTGGCACATCAACATCAAAATGAATAGGCTTCTACCTCACACCATATCTAGCCTCCATACTGAGTTATATCAAGATCAGTCTTGCAGAACTTTAGTTATAGAGCAGAAACCAATTTCAAGTTTATTTAACATTGGAGGTCACTGTGACCTTGACCTTTGGCACATCAGGGTCAAAATAAATAGGCTTCTTCCACTCATCATACTTAACCCACATATGAAGTTTGGTAAATATCCGGTTGGTAGAACTTTAGTTAATTGAAAGGAAGGATTGTCTAGTCAGCCACAAGTAACCCCTAAAATTATGAAATTATGATTTTATCAAATAAGCAGTTCTTAAGTTATTCGATGGAAACCAAAAGTTAATGGATGGACGATGGATGGAACCCCCCCCCCCCCCCCCCACCCCAAGAGGTTCTCGGGGGCATAAAAGGGAGGCCATAACTATTCAATTATGTCCACTATAAATGAGAAATTTGAATATAGCTTTCACTTGCGTCATAAGAAAATCTGTCATATATGTACTTCAAATCAATCTGCCAAATAGTAGTAAAGTTGTGTTAATGTTTTTGCTCAATAAAGGGACACAATTTTAGAATTATGTGGATCAGAAAACTGAAAATCAAACTGGACATTTATTTTGAGATTTGAAAAAAAAAGGTCTGATTTCACATCAACCTGCCGAAAAAAGTAAAATTACACCTGGAAGCCATAAAAATTAGAAAGTTTTTGCACAATCAAAGGGAATTAAATGTGCTAAAAATCTGAAAATTGACTTTGACCTTTGTTTTGAAATTGTAAGAAAAGAAACTTAAATTTCAAATTTGTCCTAGAAAGGGAGGTAAAGATAATTGCACAAAAAAATAGCCAATTTTTGTACAATCAAGGGCCATAACACAGAAAGTACTTGCACAGATATTCTGAAAATTTAACTTGACCTTTGGACTATGATCACAAGCACAGTTGTAAAATTTGCAAACATTTTGTGCAACAAAATTGATATTATCATGTGAAATGCATATGGGAGTTAGGTATTGTATAGTACCACATTGCTGACCCGGAAATAAGTCCTGGTGTGCGAGAAGTAAAACAGGAAAACGTATATAGGTGAGCTTATTTTTGAGAGGTTAAGCCTGCAGGAAAACTTGGATGCAAAGTTGACATAAAGTTAGGTGACTCTGTAAGTTCCAGAACAAAGATGCACTCACCCTTCACCCATGAATCGGCTGAATGCGCCCACAGAATTTACAAATTGAACAGGTGAAGAAAAAAAGGTAAAATAATTTCAACAAAACCATATGTGACCAATCATAGGAACAATTTGAAAAAGAAATAATTAAAATAATAAATTTTGAGATCATGTGCGTTGGGTAAAGGTTTCTTTTTCATTGTAACAACTTACATGAACCAGCATGGCTGTCATCGATGTCATTACAAGGTCAGGGACTGGGATTATTTACAAGGAGGGAATCTGAAACGTTTGGATGTGGACTTATTTTCGATCATGAGCTTATTCCCGTATGGTAAGCAAAACTGATATGAACAAGTAACATTCTTTGAATTCTGATAATTATTGTTCATGTGATAACAAAAACATTACAAGAGGACCCATGAGGCCTGAAGTGCTCACCTGACCAGTGTTGTTTAACCCTTTACCCAACGCAGACGATTTCAAAATTTATTATTTGAAATATCATTTTTTTATTTTTTCAAAAAAGTTTCCACAAAACTATATCATGCGACCCCTCTTCGGAACGAGCTCATCGAGCTCGTTCCGAAGAGGGGTCACATGATATGGTTTTGTGGAAATTTTTCGAAAAATAATATTTTTTTCAGCTGCTGAATTTGCATATTACGCGGACGGATGCGGGCGATTCGTTGGGTAAAGGGTTAAAGAAGGATTTAATTAGCATCCATGGCTAGTAAACACTACAGAGGAATGAAGTTATTTAATTATATATAAATTAAAGATTAATCCCCATATTGCACTATGCTAAAATTTGCTCTCCCATAGAGAGCCCAATTATTAACTGATGGACTTGATTTGAATAAACTTGAATCTGACCCCCTGAAAGGATTTGATCTACCATATATCAAAAGATTCAGACTAGTGGTTCTGGAGAAGAAGTGTTTTAAAGATTAATCCCCCATATTGCACTATGTTAAAATTTGCACTTCCATAAAGAACCCAATTATTAACTGATGGACTTGATTTGAGGAAACTTGAACCCCACCCATGTAAGGTTCTGTATACTTGATATCAAAAGATGCTGACAAGTGGTTCTGGAGAAGAAGAGTTTTAAAGATTATTCTTTATATTGAACTAAGTTAAAATTCGGGATCCAAGAGGGAGCCCAAATATTAACCCAGAGACTTGATTTGAACAATCTTAACTCTTACCTCTCAGAAGATGCTGTATGCCAAATATCTATCACAAGCTTCTTACTTATAGAACTGAAGAAGATTTTTAAAGATTATTTTCCATATTGCATTAAGTTAAATTTCAGGCTTCCATAGAGAGAGCCCAATTATTAACCGATGGACTTGATTTGAACAAAATTAGAACAAGCAATCACCTCAAATTTAACTGAAATCGGTTCAGCGGTTTTGGAGGAGAAGGTGCAAATACCATGTTCCTGGACGACTGATGATCACAATAGCTCATCCTTTCAGTCAGGTGAGCTAAAAATCCCAATAACACTCCCCATATTTATTTATTTATTTATTGGTGTTTAAGGTTGCATATTTCTGCACAATGGCTAGCAACTCTTCCCATTCCCAACAAATCACTTTGGTTTTCAAACTCATCCAGGACAATGTCAATATGGAGAAATATAACAAAATTTGTCAGAATCTGATAATGAATTTTCACATTTCAAATAAACAAATTAACTTAAAAACTGAATAACCAAAGGGCATTAACTCACTCAATTTTGGAGACACCATCATGGTTTTCAAGTTTATCCAAAACTAGATCAATATAAAATTGAATATGAACATTTATTGAAACCTGATCACTATTGTTCAAGTTATTACATAAACAATGAAATTTCAAGCAAAATTCAACCAACAAAGGGCAATAACTCTCTAATTATGTTTTTTTTATTGAACTTGTTCATGACATTGTTAATGTGAAGTTTATTTATTTATTTATTGGTGTTTAAGGTCAATTTTCAGATTTTTGGCTATATCAAGACAGCAACATTAGTATGAAGGTTAATATGAAGTAGCAAACTAAAATGTATTGAAATCTGATAATTGTTAGGCATGTTTCTACCTAAACCAATGTTCTAGGTGGACTAGGAGGACGGCTGGAGAGATGACTGATCTTCTTGCAGATAGGCCCTTAAGTGTTTTTTCGTTTGTTGCAAATGCAACCCCTAACCACTTGAGGACAAAGGAATGACCACTTAAGGAAATGTTCCCGATGTGAAGAAAATGGAAATCTTTTGTGCTGGACCACCCCTCCTACCATTTGAGGTTGTGAATGTGTTCCCAGAAGAAGGACAGATGGATGGAGCTTCTTTTCACTATATATATCTCTTGCCTACAGGTATGTATGGGGAGGGGGATAAAGTGATAATATCTTACAAGTGCAATTAAGACAAAAATATTGAAAGACGATCATTTGAAGATACAGATTATAAACAGAATGTAAGTAGAATATAAACAGAATGTAAGTATGTAAACAGAATGTAAGTAGACAGAATGTAAGCAGAATATAAACAGAGTGTAAGTAAAATGTAAACAGAATGTTAGTAGACAGACTGTTAGTACAATATGAACAGAATGTAAGTATGTAAACAGAATGTTAGTAAACAGAATGTAAGTACAATATGAACAGTATGTAAGTAGAATACAAAAAGAATGTAAAAGAAGTAGAGAGAATATAAGCAGACAGAATGTAAACAGAATGTAAGTAGAGAGAATGTAAGTAGAATATAAACAGAGTGTAAGTAAAATGTAAACAGAATGTTTGTAGACAGACTGTTAGTACAATATGAACAGAATGTAAGTATGTAAACAGAATGTTAGTAAACAGAATGTAAGTACAATATGAACAGTATGTAAGTAGAAAATAAACAGAACGTAAGCAGAAAATAAACAGAACATATGTAAACAGAATATATGAAGACAGATTGTAAACCAAATGTAAGTAGACAGAATGTAAGTAGACTGAATATGAACAGAATGTAGGTAGAATTTAAGTAATAATGTAGTTTAATTGAATATTCGTCATTGAGTGGTTACAGAACAGAGATGGGAGTCAAAGCATCAAAGTGAGGTCCTCGATTAAGTGAAGAGTCTCTCATAAATCAAATTGCTGACACACAGAAAAATTTGCAATATCATTATGGGTGTAGCTTGAAGACATAAAATATGAAATTGAAGTTTATGAAGTCTCTCGGAATGATAAGACACCTGTTGATAAGACACCTGTGTTTTCAGTTGTCCAACAATCCACTGGGTAAGGAGAAATGACATTCAGATTATGAAGTATTTATTCAAAAATCTGACATCTTGGAATAAAGTCAGTACAAATGAAATACAAAAAAACCCATATTAGGCCACACAAAGTAGATCTTCTGTTTCTCAGGCCATTATTTGTAAAATTGCATGCGGGCGAGCGTTTTTTTATTTTATTTTTTATTTCAGTAATTACTTCTTTGCCATCAAAAGTTCATGTTCTTGGTTCAAGTTTTAGGCCTCATAATCTACAGAATAGCGTGGGTGGTGGTGTATTTCATCCCTTGAGTGCAAGAAGGCTTTGCAATGCTAAAGCGTTGCAAAGCCATCTTGCACTCAAGGGACAAATTCATCAAATTTTTTAACTTGGGTAAAATATCGGACATAAACCATTTAATTTTTGTTTTTTTTTAAGTTTAAATTGGTTATAAAAAGAGAGCATGCGGCAGCCAAAAGGACCATGTGGGAGGGCCAAAGAAACAGATTTTTAATTTTTTTAGGCTTTAATGATGAATACATGCAAAATTAAGTACTAAATTCTACAAGAAATTTTGAATTAAAAGTTTGAATATTATTTTAATTTTGTTTCATGAGGTAGAATAATTAAAAAATGGAATGAGTCATAAACTTCTGGACACACTAGGATATTATTAACACTTCACAAAATGCGAACAGCTGACATCACTTGCAAAAAAACATTCTTGAATAATTAAACAATTTTGTAAGCTATGTTTTTGAAGCAAAAATTGAAAAAGCGATACAATTTAGTGCTGACCAATTTTGCCATTATGTTAGGCAAAGGATTAATGCTGAAATGTTAAGAACAAATACTTGAAAAGAAAAATGACCACTTCTAACAGGATAAATAAACTTGATAAAAACAACAGCAGTTTTACATTATTTTTTTCTTCCAGACAGCCTACTGGCATGAAAGGTTGAAAGGTTGTTTTATCTGGTAGTTTCTTGTTTTGACAAGGATCTGTAACTGCTGAAAGGTTGCTTTATCTGGTAGTTTCTTGTTTTGACAAGGATCTGATATCCTATATACATATACCTACTGTCCAACCCCAGCACACTCATTAACCCTTTATCCAGTACAGACGATATCAAAATTTATTATTTTAAATATAATTTTTTTTTAATTTTTCAAAAAATTAAAAAAAAAAATATCATGTGACCCCTCATTGGAACGAGCTTCACGAGCTCGTTCCAAAGAGGGGTCACATGATATGGTTTTGATGAAATTTTTGGAAAAATAATATTTTTTCAGCTGCTGAATTTGCATATTATGCGGGCAGACATGGCCGATTCATTGGTTAAGGGGTTAAATGAAAGGCTCCACGCATACAGTACCGCGATCACAAATGAGGCACATTCTCAATCAGATTGTGGTTGGGCTGCAACACACTGGGTCAAGATTTTCTAAATAAAATATTACAAAATTCAGATCAAATAGTGAAAAACAAATGAAAATAACCTTTTGGATTCAATTGTCCCACATTTATTTTTCGATGCGTGAGATTCTACACGCTGTGTGGAGAAAAGCTGAAAGATAATTTCAACCTGATCGCAACCTATATGCAATCTGATAAAAATTGTCTGTCCACTTTTGTGATCACAGTACTGGATTTTGGGTCAATGGTGGATACACCCATATAATTTGGATGTTTCAGTGTCAAATAGCATTTGAAATAAGGCCTTAAAAAGGAAGTGGCTATAGATGCACACACTAACTTACAAACAAATAAGCAAATATATAAGAGGCCCCATGGGGCCTGAGGCACTCACTTAACCAAAGTTGTTTAAAGAAGGATTCAATTATCATCTATGGCCAGTTAACACTACAGGGAAATGAAGTTTTTTCATTGTTTAGAACTCTTATGTGCTAATGCCCAACAGGCGCATAACACATGCATCACATAGGCACATACGGTGAAAAGGGGATTCTACAGGCATATACAGACTAAAGAAGAGATTCCACAGAGCGTGAGACTGGTGGTTGATGGGATGTGCTGGTGTACTAGTGCACAATCGGTCACAATGTGTGCACATCACATGCTGTACATAGACACACTCCGGATGTGCCAATACACAATGTGTACACAACACATGCATCACAGAGGCACACACGACAAAAAAATTATTCTGTAACCACAGACCTTTCCAAAAAAGGGATTCTCTTAGTGGGATTCCATACAACTCCTGGTGGTTTCACCATTGGCTTCCACCATGTCTTCAACTATCTGTCCTGTGATTAGCCTTTATTTATTTATGATTAGCCTTTATTGTATTCACTATTACTGTAGTGTTCTACCAGTGGCAGCCTTGCACCATTACTACTGACTTGTAACATTACTACAGGCTTGCTAACTATCTCAGATCAATGATGAAAAAATTGAGTCTACACCAACAGGTTTCCTTCCCACAGTCCCAATCATTAATAAAAAAAATGCCACAATTTCCTGTGATATTTTCAGTTTCAAATAGTCAGAATAAAAGCACCATTTGGATTGGCCAAAAAACCCCATAAATTACTTGACTGGTCACAATGATCACGGGGATTATATGTCATATGTTGTATGTGGGTCCAGAATTTCCGTAGTTTAGTGCAGAGCCATATACTTGTTTTTTTATATACTCAGTTTCAAAATATAAACCAGTTTCATTATTATGTGGCAGAGTGCTGGAAGCCCATATTTGGGCTTTATTCTGAAGTGTAGGTGCCACAACTTAAAAGCTTTCTTTTCTGTGGACAGGCTTCCTAGACATTTTAAGTGAAATTATTTCATCTGTGGATTTGCTTTGATACAATTCATGGGAGAATGGCTTTTGTTGAGTGAATTGTAAAAATGCAGAGACATGTAAACAAATTTTGACAACACAAAAATAAGTCAGCACTCTACCAGTTAAGACTTGGATTATCTACACTTCTACAATATTGGTACAGTGGAGCACACTTAATTGGATATCTCTTAACTGAATAACCCTGTTAATTGAATATAATTTCACAACACAAAATCATTTACCATACCTCCTGTACAAATTTGAGCTGTTAATTGAATATAGGTCATAGAGTAAACTCCTGCCAATTGAATAAAATATCTTGTAACCTGTCGAGAAATTAGCCTGACTCTCCCAGTTTTTCTTTGTTTAAAGACCAATTTGGCCTCAGTACATCCAATACAGGCATTTAATCTATTATATCTTGTCTGACAGAGCTCATGGAGCTCTGTCAAACAAGGTATAATAGAATAAATGCTAAGTTTATCTCCAAAATACAGGAAAGTGACACAATCCCTGTTAATTGACTACTCCTGTTAACTGAATAATTTTCATTGGTAAAGTGGCTATTCAATTAACAGGGTTCCACTGAAAATAAAACTCTTGATTTTACCTGATAATGAGAAAACTAAATATTGTTTTTATCTGTTTCACACTTTCCCACTCCCAATAATATACCGTTATTGACTTTCCTTGAGGTTGATACACGGAATTATGAACCCTAGAAAAGTAATATTCGTCAAGGCTATAGGGTTGATAATTCCTTGTATCAATCCCATGGAAAGTCAATTATTGCTTATGATATTATGACAGAAAAAATCATTTGCAAATTCCTTGCTTTATTACAAATGTTTCTATGAAAAACAGCATATTCAAATGTAACAAAATAAATTTAATTTCAACTTACATATATACTCGCCCAAAAAAGAAAGTGTGCATTGCAGAAATTGATCAAACTCCAAAAAATTAATTTCGTAGGTGTAAAGAGTGTTAACCTGTTCATGAATAAGTTATATTGAACACAAAAACAGCTTTCCCCGTTAAAATTGCATTAACGTTAAATGACGTGCTGCACGTTTGTGAAAAGGCATGTTTTGCACGTGGAGATTCTGAAAATTCATGCAGCAGTGTGAATCCTTGAGTATTTAAACACTAAAGTAAGGCCTTCCTATCGTTCACATTCAGACTGGCGCTGCTGTTAAAACGACTCCACATTAGCATGCCAAGATTGACAATGAATCAACGTCTCTTTGCCCTGGGTATGATTAGAGCTGGCAGAACACACAGAGAGGTTGCCCAGCATTTGAACTGCCACCGTAACACTTTAGACAGGCTAGTCCATGGACATGCACAACATGATGACGTTCGAGACCGACCCCACTCCGGGAGACCCCGAGTTACCACCCCTGCACAAGATCGGTATATCCGTGTCGTCCATCTCCGGAACCGGCAACAAACTGCAACGACGACAGCCAGGAACATCCCTAACCTGAGACGGATAATCCTCAAACAGTAATCAACCGGCTGAGAGAATACGGCTTACGTCCTCGAAGACCTGCAATTCGTCCAATTTTGACGTTACGTCATCGTCGTGCTCGACTGCAGTGGTGTAGACAACATCTCAGGCATCCCTTACACTGGTGGCGAAGTGTTTTATTCACAGATGGATGTCGTTTCCATCTTTCATCATCAGATGGCCGCCAGAGAGTGTACAGACGTCGAAACGAACGCTACACAGATCCATGTGTCGTGGGGTGAAACCGTTATGGGCAGGGTCTCTCATGGTGTGGGGTGGCATCACTGTCCGTAACAGAACTGAGCTGGCCATTACTGATGGCAATCTCAATGCAGCCAGATATTGTGATGAAGTGCTTACATCTGTTGTTGTCCCATTTCTGCAACGTCACGGCCCCGGCGTCATTCTACAGCAGGACAATGCCCGACCCCACGCAGCTCGTGTTGTTCAACAGTATCTGCAACAACAACAAGTGGCTGTTCTTCCCTGGCACGCAAATTCTCCCGATATCTCACCCATTGAGCACGTATGGGACGAAATGAAACGTCAGCTACACCGGCTTCCCCATGCACCGTCAACGCTTGTGGAACTCCAAAGACAGCTTATCAGAATATGGAACAACATCCCACAACACTTCCATGCTAACTTGTTTGCTTCCATGAGGCATAGATGCACAGCAGTAGTCGATGCAGACGGAGGTCATACCAGATATTGAGTGTGTGACTTTTGTGTTTGACCCTTAGTGTCTTTGACTCTCCATGGCATCAAGAGTATTCGTCGTAGCGTAATGAAATTTCTCGTGTTGATCACAAATTGATTCATCTGTGATTTAATAAAATTTCCATGAATGAAAATGATATATATATTTTTTTAGTGTTATTTTTTAGCACGCACACTTTCTTTTTTGGGAGAGTATATAAGAAGCAATGTGCATTAACCTGTTTGTTCATGTTACAGTTGTTATATTTGAACAGTTCCTAAACTCTGGAACAGTGAAAATAAAGGAAGGATTAAGTTGTAAATACCATTTCTATTTTTATCACATTCAGGTGTCTGGAAACATAATATCAACCTATCTGTGCTATTTATAGACAACAATGATAGAGTGGGGAAATAATCAACTTGATTTTGATAAAATAGAATAGATCAGCAATACTGGAGTATATCAGCAATTCTGACAAGTGTTTTAGGCAATTAAATATCCAGTTTTTGTCTGTCATATAATAAACAGTGCAAGATTACATAATTAAAATTTATTACTTTTCCAAAATGTGATTTACTGGGATTTCCGGGTTTGATTAAAACGATAACTTCACAAGTGAATTATGCAATCAACAATTGTGTCATGTATCCATGCACACAAACGAGGACACTTTGCCGTGGGTGTAATGGGGTTTCATTGTTTTTTGTGTTTTTTAACCCTTTACTTAACATGAAAACCCAACGACACTTGCAAAAAAAATTCTTGAATAACTAATTTTTTCATTTTTTGTCTCAAAAACATTGGTTATGACCCCTCATTGGAACAAGCTCGATGAGCTCATTCCAATGAGGGGTCATAACCTAAGTTTTAGAGACAAAAAAATTGGCGATTTTTCAGAATAGCGCTGGCCGGTTTTGGCCATTACGTTAGGTAAAGGGTTAAATAATATAATTATCGTTAATAATGAAAAGTAATAAACAGAGTTATCACTTGACTGGACTGGTTACGTGAAATAATTCATTCGAAGTGAGGGACTACATTGTAAAACAATTGTGCGCATTCGCGCACTCGTGTTTGTACAACGTCCCTCACCTCTCATGAATTATTTCACGTAACAAGTCCAGTCAAGCGATTACTCTCTTTGCATTGTCCCGTGAAATTTTATCCACTATCGAGGCTCATAAGCGAGAGAACTTAAAGAGTCAAGAATCATGGCCTACTTTGAGGATAGTTAACACAGAATCTTATCAAGAGTTTTGATTTCATTTCACTTTTCTGCTGATATCAATTTCAGGGGTGGCTTCAGCGAGAACTATCTAAATGGAGACCAAAAAACTAACTGTCTTTACCAGAGGGGATTTGAATTTTTAAAATTTGTGGGTATAGTTCTAGAAAAAATTGTCCACAATCTTTAAAACACTTAAAAACACGGACATATTAATTGCTCAGAACATATCACCCACAATTCCAAAGTTCAACTATCAAAGATGTCAAATCTGAAATCACTCTCAGGCCAGATCTTGTCATCAGATGTGGAAAACACCTTTTTTTTGATATACTCAATTTCAAAATGGAAACAATAACAAGTGCTTTAAAAATGTTGGAATATCCACATATACTGGTATAAAAAAAACATGACTTTACCTGGCTTTCTACTGTTAATGAGCAAACTGATTATTGTTTCTGTGTGTTTCACACTTCCCATTCCCAATAGGTAATTCACGATCATATAAATAAGGCAAGATCCAATAAAGTAGGCGAATGATAAATCAGTCACTAGAGATGGGCAGTTTTGGAATTTTTACTTCGGGATTGGTTTTGAAATTTTTAGGAGGGTAAACCCACATATCTGACTTGACTAAGATTTCCTGATAACAGCAAAGGGGAATTCATATCAGGAAAATACAGAATAAGTTGTTCTTATGTCATTCTACCACAGCTCCACAAATGTCACTGCCAATGATCTCACTATTTGTATTATACTACTCAAAAGTTTGCTAAGCACCAAGTATATCCAACTACCTGTTTTAGGTTTTAGTTGAAATATTGTAATGAAAAGTGTATATATTTTTTTATTTAATTATATCTTTAATGATTTAAGTACAGAAAAAAGATTTTATTTGTGTTTGACATTATTTTTTAGCTTTTAAATACGATAACCATGGAAAATGGTAAAAGAGAAAATTTTTCAATATGCCAAAAAGTTGACGGAGTGAACTGGTATGGGTTCAATAGCGAGTATGAGACCCATTACTGTTAATTACAGCTTGACAAAGCCTTCTCATGCTCCCAATCAGGTTCCTGGTGGTCCTTTCTGGGATGTTGTTCCATTCTTGGACCAGCATGCAACTCATTCCAGACATGTTCGATTGGATTGAGGTCAGGGGATCTTGCTGGCCAGTCCATACGCTCAATCCCCTCCCTCTGTCGGTACTCCCTGACAGCATGGGCAACATGAGGACGTGCATTATCGTCCATCAGAATGAATCTATCAACCACTGAACCTGCATACAATCTGATGTGGATATCCAGGATCTCATCAATATACCGCTGTGCATTCAATGTACCACATTCAAGGACACAGAACTCTGTACGTCCATCCCTGCTGATGCCGCCCCAAACCATGATTGACCCTCCACCATAGCGGTCATGCTCAGCAATGTTGGCTGCATGGAATCACTCTCCTGGTCTTCTCCATACTCTAGAATGCCTATCTGTGTGGTCTAGGCAGTACCTTGACTCATCTGTAAAAAGGACAGGTCGCCAATCTTCTCTGGTCCATCCAACGTGGTCCATGGCCCATTCATATCGTGCCTGGCGGTGGTTCTGGGACACCGGAATGCGATTACATAGTCTTCTTGATCGGAGACCACATTCGTGCAACATTGCCCTGATAGTTTGCATCGAAACATTTACCCCGGATGCATTCTGAAGGTCACTGCAAAGCTGGGTTACTGTGGCAAAGCAGTTCCTATAGGCCTGAATGATCAAAAACCGGTCTTCAGCTGCAGATGTTGCCCTGTCTCTGCCACCACCCTGCCGTCTTACTGGTGTGCCATACTGCTGAAATCTTGCCCAGGCTCTGGTGATCACCGTATGGTGCACACCAAGGGCTTCACCAACCTGACGATGGGTAGCCCCTTGCTCCACCATCTCTACAGCCCGCCATATTTCTGCTTCAGACAAATGTCTTGTTACATTTGCATTTTTTTTGTTTTGCCATATTCAATCATTAAATCACAAGGGTTTGTGTTGAAATGAAGATTGAATACCCTACACATGTCATGTACATGTAGATAGTACACGAAAACATCATGAAAATCAAGGGGTACATGCTTTCCATGACTGTCACGAAAAGTCTGCCTGTCCAGAGAGCTAACGAAAACACTGGGGACCATGTCAATACATTCCTCAATCATATCCACCAAAAATATCGCAAATATGTCACAAGCAAATTTCACAATGATGTGTCAAATATTTGGTGCTTAGCAAACTTTGAGTAGTATATTTTGTCAACACAAATCATATCTACAGTAATTTTGTGACTTGTTCCAAACACACCATAACCTTCAAAGGCCTATTTCAGGCTTTTGTGATCTCAGAACATGTGTCCTTAAGATGCCATCATTAGAAAGTTCTGCTGAAAAAAAAATGTAAGTCACCTGAGCAGTGATTCCTAGTCAAGTCTTGGCTGTCTATTAACCCTTTGAACCCTGGTGGTATCTTCCATGTCAGTTCCATGGTAGCAATAGGAAGAGTCCATATTTATTATTTGGGGGTAGACCAATTAATATTTTCAACACTGAAAATATTGATTGGTCTACACCACACATTTACCTTGTAGTCATCCCCCTTAATGACATTATGACATAGCTTGAGACCTTGCCAGAAAAAAGGCCTCTGGAGTTCAAAGGGTTAAGGCAACCAAGACATGACTAGAAATCACTGCTAAGGAACTGAACATGCACAGGTTGTAGTCTAGTGGGAATTTAGGACAACTGCTGGGCCATTGAGAGTGACAAATCTGAAAAGAAAACCAGTCATTTCTTTTATGAAAAATGAACTCTTCAACTGCTTCCCACTCTCAATAAGGTCCTATAAATAGCAAATGTAGGCAAATTTGAAAATTCTGACAGTTTTGGGATTAAGTGATGGGTTCGGTTTGGTTTTTCGGTATCACCATGATATTGGATCGGATCTGTTTTTCAGTATATTACCCATCTCTATTGGTCACCCTATTTCATTGTAGCCCAACAAAATGAATGTTCACCCAATTTCTACACTGTCTGAGATAAAGCAATAAGCAGCATTAAATGCAAGCTATAAATAGATCCCTGCAAAGGAATTCAGTAGAATTATCATAAACTTCAATCCAGTTTAATATTATTAGTTCAACATCCTTAATAATCATCCAAATACACATCCATGGTACTGAATCAGGAAATATCAGCACAAGTCATGTTAATTTAACTTGAGAAAATTCTGCATGTGCTTATTAACCTCATCTGGATATTCCATTTGAACAAAATGTGAACCACCTTTAACATACTCCAGTGTAAAATTCTCTACATATGCACCACACATTGCAGCCAGTTCTGTGTCCACAAACATATCATTTGTAGCCCAGATAAGCAAGGTAGGTTTCTGAATTTGAGGCATTTTGTTACTCCATGGATACCGAAAGATGCATTTGTAATAATTCAGGGCAGATGTTATTGCTCCTATAAATATAAAGAAGAAATTATATTTATTTTATGTTCCAAAACTAACACAAGACATTTCATTCTTACTCATAAAATATAAATTTTTTTTAACACATCATCACCATCAAATAGCATCATTTCAGAAATATTGTCTGCAATACTTGTAATAAACGTGAAGTCAGCAGACATATGTTAACCCTTTACCCAATGCAGACGATATCAAATTTTATTATTTTAAATATGATTTTTTCAAATTTTTCAAAATATTTCAACAAAACCATATCATGTGACCCCTCGTTGGAACGAGCTCGACGAGCTCGTTCCAACGAGGGGTCACATGATAGGGTTTTATTTAAAAAAAATTTAAAATAATATTTTTTCAACTGCTGAATTTGCATATTACGCGGGCGGATGCGGACGATTCGTTGGGTAAAGGGTTAACTGTTTTTATGAAAAATGATGAGATTTCAATTTTGTATGGCTCAAAGAAGAAAATTAATCATCTCTCATAGTGATATTCTGTTAATTTTTTTAATTCCTTGCATCCTGTTGGCAGATATTCCTACCACTACACAAAGTCTTTTGCCACTGAAATAAGTATAATCTGGGCACATATAACCAAATTTCTCCCTGTAATTTAAATGGACTTTTTGACTAATAATTCTTTGTATTAAATTTAAATTTTTCATAAAATATAGTCATGGCTGCTTTAGAGCAGCCATTACTAGATTTGGTGAAAAATATGCTGAAAATACTCAGCGGGTTAAGTGTTAAAGTCCAGACTACTTTAATAGAAAGAGAGTCTCCCTCTGCATAACTGAGACTTGAATGTCGGGAGGTCAGATTTTGTGGCAAGTCACATTGATTTAAACCTCATCACTGAATATATACAGAATGTCGAGCAAGATTATAAACAACATCAGGCCTGCCCTGTAAAAATTGCAAATGTGTTAAAATGGTACAATTTGAACAGTTCACGGGCGTATGATGCAATGCCCAGCGGTGCTCTTGTTAAAATTTGTGAGTATACTTTTTCAGTCAACCAATTTTGTTCTAAAATGAAAGTGTCAATGATACTGTAGCTCAACTTGTCAAGACATGTACATGTATAGTATGTGACACAACAATGACAAAGATCTAGGTAATGACCTGATAACAAAGGTACATATAAAGTATTGTAACGGTCTGTACATAAATACTGACTGTAGCCTGTAACAAATGTATAGGTAAAATATTGTAAAGGTGGATGACAGTCAGATGCTAAACTAGAAAAGAAATCTTTGAGTCTCAGAGTGGGTCTGACTGAACCCCAAAATATTTGTTCTCATAGCACAGTGATAAGAAAGGCACCCCAAAACACACTCATTTCTGTCCCAAGGTGAAAACAAAGGTACCCAAGAAGTTTCATGAAGATCAGTTCATAAATACGAGCTGTATAGAAGTTGTGACAAAAAACTGATTGGACCTAATTTCGGTACAAAATGGCCACTGTCAGCCATCTTGAATTGACCGCACTCAGAAACACTCGTTCTCGTCCCAAGGTGATAACAAAGGTACCCAAGAGTTTCGTGAAGATCGGTTGATAAATACAGCCTCTAGCCCGAGCCGTATTGACATGTGCACTTACAGTGTATAAGTAGCACTAAATAAATCAAAATTCATCTAATTTGCATAATTTCTGCACGAGAAAAAAACCCGTACTGTATGTTATGTATTCCATTTTACTAAACATTCATACAAAAATTTATTCAAAACAGAACTTTCATACAGACGTTCTGTACAAAAGACTGACTGCACTAATTTTGGTACAAAATGGCTGTGGTGGCCATCTTGAATTTCGGACCACACCCAAAAACACTCGTTCTCATCCCACGGCGATAACAAAGGTACCCAAGAAGTTTCGTAAAGATCAGTTCATAAATAAGGCCTCTAGCCCAAGCCGTATTGAATTGTTGACAGACGGACCATGGCATAACCTCAAATTTGACTATGTCAAAGTTGAGCTAATGAATAGGGTGAGCCATATAGAAGTTGTGTACAAAAAACTGATTAGACCGAATTTCGGTACAAAATGGCTACTGGCAGCCATCTTGAATTTTGGACCGCACTCAGAAACACTTGTTCTCATCCCAAGGTGATAACAGAGGTACCCAAGAAGTTTCGTGAAGATCGGTTGATAAATACAGCCTCTAGCCCGAGCCGTATTGACATGTGTACTTACTGTGTGTAAGTACTAAGTAGCACTGAAAAAATCAAAGTTCATCTAATTTGCATAATTTCTGCACGAGAAAAAAACCCGTATTATATGTGATGTTTCCCATGGTACTAAACATTCACACAAAAATTTTTTCAAATCAGCGCTTTCATATGGAAGTTCTGTGCAAAAATCTGATTGCACCTAATTTTGAACAAAATGGCTGCCATTGGCCATCCTGACTTGCAGACCGCACCCAAAAACACTCATTCTCGTCCCATGGTGATACCAAAGGTACCCAAGAAGTTTCATAAAGATCGGTTTATAAATACGGCCTCCAGCCCGAGCCGTATTGGCATTTGCACTTACAGTGCTGAAAGTAACACTAAATACATCAAAGTTAGTCTAATTTGCATAATTTACGTACAAGAAAAAAACCCGTATTATATGTGATGTATCCCATGGTACTAAACATTCGTACAAAAAATTAATTCAAATCAGCGCTTTCATATGGAAGTTCTGCGCAAAAAACTGATTTCACCTAAGTCTGTACAAAATGGCCGCCAGTGGCCAACTTGAATTTCGGATTGGACCTCAAAACACTCGTTCTCATCCTACGGTCATAACAAAGGTACCCAAGAAGTATCGTAAAGATCGGTTCATAAATACGGCCTCTAGCCCGAGCCTTATTGAATTGTTGACGGACAGACGGATGACTGGCCATGGCATAAGCTCAAATTTGGCTTAGCCAAAGTTGAGCTAAAAATTGTCCACAATCTTTAAAATGCTGAAAAACAGGGAAATAGTGGTTTATGAGAAGTTAATAATGTAAAGTTCATGCCAGATGGACAATGGACGGATGATGGATGACAGACCATAGACAGAAAGAGATCACTTAGGCTCCCCTTGAGCTTAATTTGCTCAGTTGAGCTAAAATGGATAGCCCAACTTGGCCAAAACAGAGTTAGATGTTGAACAGCCATATGTATGTGTTGGAAGGAAATGGTGACTTAGACCAGGAAAGAATTGTGGTTACTTCTTTGGTACTGACCCCATATTTTTATCGTTAAAAATTATGCTGGCATCGACCATCAGTGAACAGAACATTCATCATGGTGGAGGGGGAACAGTCAGCAAATAGATCAAATGTAACCTGGGTGGCTTTGAAAATACATCACTCCATGAAAAGTTCTTCATATTTTTATATATATAATATGAAATATTTCACTGTTGATGTTTCGACAGCCACTGCTGGCCAATTCAGGGCTAGAAATGCAGCTGAACAAACTTTTGACATTAACTCTTAGAAGCCAGGGAATCAGAATGAATGTCTTGAACATGACATATCGCGAAAAACTTACAGTAAGCAGGAGCTTCTAGTCAGGTGTCGTCTGCCTATTCAGGCAGACGACAGACGACACTTAACCAGAAGCACCTGCTCAGTGTTTAATTCTCCCCCAGCCCAAAGATAGCCAAACCGTCACAGCCAGATTACCTGCCGTATTACATCACAGGCAAGAAAACTCAACTCCCGGCTTCCTAGAGTTAAGTACACAACTTACATAATAACCAATGTAATACGTTGACACACAGCAAACATGGACAGCAGCAACACCGGATGGATGAAAGCATATACGAGTGGGCTGAATGCTAGTGTTTGGACCAATCAAAGCTTCAGATTGCTAACCTACAAATCAAAAAGTAAAACAATGATATCCAACTTGACCAAACCCAATGGATTCTGTCAACCAAGATATCAGCAGCAGAATTTTTATTATAAAGAGTGTGTGTGGTATGTTGAACGGGGCATAAGATTATGAATGCTAGCGTTATCTCTCAGGTGAAGGAACAACTGAACAAGATGAAATAAACAGAAGGATACAATGGGGGGGGGGGGGGGGGGGGGTTGTAGAATCTGCGGTGAAACCCTGAGTTGAGCTACCTCTGGATAGGTGAAGGTTATGATTGTTGGACATAATCAAATGGGGCATCTAATGCATCAACATATTCAAAATTGAAGGGTCAATGCCAAAAAATTTAAGTAGCACTTTTAACTCTTCATCTCATGAATCAGCCACATCTGCTGGTATAATTTACAAACTAAGCAGTTGAAAAAATAAAATTTAAAATCATTTCAACAAAGCAATATCAAGTGACCTCTCATTGGAATAACCTCATCAAGTATGTTCCATTGAGGGATCACATGATATGGTTTTGATCAAATGTTTTGAAAAATTAAAAACATTAAAAGACAAACTAAAAAAAAATTAAAATAACAAATTGTAATATTGTTTGCATGGGGTCAAGAGTTAACCCTTTACCCAACGAATCGCCCACATCCGCCCGCGTAATATGCAAATACAGCAGCTGAAAAAATATATTTCAAAAAATTTCAACAAAACCATATCATGTGACCCTTCTTTGGAACGAGCTCGTTGAGCTCGTTCCAAAGAGGGGTCACATGATATGGTTTTTTTTTTAAATTTTTTTTAAAAATTTAAAAAATGATATTTAAAATAATAAATTTTGAAATCGTCTGCGTTGGGTAAAGGGTTAAACAATTTATATTACAGTCTGTTTCCTGAGTGAATGATATGGGACATTTCATGCCATATTCATTCAAGTTCAATGGGAACTTATATGGCTGTCAGGTGTAGAATTGTGCAAGAGCAGGCCTTACATTTTTTCAGGGATCAGGTGGATAGGCCCCATGATCAGTCCCATAAATTTATTTATGGGGCCTATTAGAAGGCCTCATGAGAATAACATTTACCATTAAGTTAACATATAAAAGACCCCAATATTGCTAAATTAGGCCCCATTAATTTTTTCTTCAAGGCTATTTAGTAGGTCCCAACATTATTTCAAAGTAAAAGGCCTGTAAGAGAATGGATGGTTTGTCCCATACCATTGTCCACAAAAGTGGGTGGGAATTTCTCCAGTATTACAATGGTTAGGCTATTTGCCATACATGTACATGTATTGATCCAGTGTAGACCTCCAAAAGTGTCTTCATGTGTATCAGTCCACAGCCAAACTCCAAATTATGATTTGATCTGTACCAGAGGTATAACAAGCTGAAACTATGCATGTAGTTTATTTGTCACCAATGCCAAAAATATGAAAATATGAAAAAAAAATGTGTGTTTAGTGAAAAAATCGTGAAATTTCATTGCTTTTTGCAATAATGGTCGTGTGTACATACAAAAGGGTTAACAGAATGCATTTTTCAGTTCTATTATAGGTGAAGGATGATGGGGGAAAACCTTAAAAAAAAATGCATTTCATCTTATTTTGGACCTTTTTCTCAAACTTTTACAAAAAATCACACTTTATTCAGCTGCTTTATTGACTAAATGTAAAAAGTTGATTTCAAAACAGTAAAATTCTGCTTGAAATAGAATAATGTTTGAATAACACTGCCCCTGAAAATGGCATTAGTAGTATGTCAGCGTTCAGACAATCAATATTTGGAGATCTCATCAGAAAATGTTATGTGGCATCATATCATGGTGCATTGTGGTTGTTATGTGTGTTGTAATGGTAGCCCACATGAACAACCATGATGTGAGGTCATTGCCATGGTACTAGCAGCAGTGTAGATGTGCAGCACATATTTTTAGGGTAATATGTGTTTCCGTTGTCCATTTCAGTTTCTGTGGTGGAAGGTGGTCACTATATAATTGAAAGTCCTACAACAAGACATTGTTTTGATAAAATTTTCATTGAAAATGAAATCAGTACATTCCATTTTTAGCTTAACTTGACAAAGTCGAGTTAAGCTATTGCCATCACACGTGCGGAAGTCTGTTCACATTTTCCTTTAACATGGGCTACACCCCGCAGTTCTTGTCTGATCGTCACGAATTTTCATATGCAGGTTTGGAGTCATGTCTAGATGAGAACGTCCCCTTTTGGTCACGATCGGTCAACCGATATGGCTGCCTGAGCCCAAAACCTGAAAACCATTGGCACAGTCTACAGGTCGTATTTATGAAGGGATTTCATTGTAACTTGGTAGGATGCCTCTGTATAATGCCTAGATGAGAACGTCCACTTGTGGGCATGATCTGTCAACCATGATGGCTGCCCAAGCCCGAAACCAAAAAACTTTTAGCACAGTCTGCAGGTCATGCATAATATGGAGGGATTTCATTGTAACTTGGTAGTATGACTCTTTATGATGTCTAGATGAGAATTTCCCCATTTGGGCGTGATCTGCCAACCGTGATGACTGCCCGAGCCCAAAACCCGAAAACCTTTAGCACAGTCTACAGGTCATATTTATTGAGGAATTTCATTATAACTTGGTGGGTTGACTGCATATAATGTCTAGATGAGAAAGTCCCCTTTTGGACGTGATTAGGCAACTGTGACGGCTACAGGGGCCCAAAGCCCGAAAACCTTTAGCACAGTTTATAGGTCATATTTATGAAGGGATTTCATTGTAACTTGGTAGGATGACTCCAAATAATGTCTAGATGAGAACGGCCCATTTTGATCGCAATCATTCAGCCTTGATGGGTGCCCCAGCCCAAAAACCTTTAGCATAGGCAAACGGTCACGTTTATGGAAGGATTTCATTGTAATCTGTTAGGTTGACTCCATATAATGCCTGAATGATGACATCCCCTTTTGGTCGTGCTTGGTCAACTGTGATGGCTACAGGTGCCTGAAGCCCAAAAACCTTGAGCACAGTCTACAGGTCATATTTATGAAGGGATTTCATTGTAACTTCATAGGATCACTCCAGATGATGTCCAGATGAGAATGTCCCCTTTTGGTTGTGATCATTCAACCATGATGGCTGCCTGAGCCTGAAGCCTGAATACCTTTAGCACAGTCTATAGGTCATATTTATGAAGGGATTTCATTGTAACTTGGTAGGTTTGACTTCATATAACGTCTAGATGAGAATGTCCCCTTTTGGACATGATTGGGCAACTGTGACAGCTACAGGGGCCCGAAGCCCGAAAACCTTTAGAACAGTCTACAGATCATAATTATGAAGGGATTTCATTGTAGCTTGGTAGGATGACTCCAAATAATGTCTAGATGAGAACGTCCCCTTTTGGTCGCGATCATTCAGCCTTGATGGCTGCCCAAGCCCAAAAACCTTTAGCATAGTCTGTAGGTCGTATTTATGGAAGGATTTCATTGTAACTTGTTAGGTTGACTCCATATAATGCCCAGATGATGACATCCCCTTTTGGTTGTGATTGGTCAACTGTGATGGCTACAGGTGCCCGAAGCCCGAAAATGTTGAGCACAGTCTACAGGTCATATTTATGAAGGGATTTCATTGTAACTTTGTAGGATCACTCCAGATGATGCCCAGATGAGAATGTCCCCTTTTGGTTGCGATCCTTCAGCCATGATGGCTGCCCGAGCCCAAAGCCCAAAAACCTTTAGCACAGTCTTCAGGTCATATTTATGAAGGGATTTCATTGTAACTTGGTAGGTTGACTTCATATAATGTCTAGATGAGAACAGCCCCTTTTGGACACCATTAGGCAACTATGACGGCTACAGGGGCCTGAAAACCTTTAGCACAGTCTACAGGTGATATTTATGAAGGGATTTCATTGTACCTTGGTAGGATGACTCCAAATAATGTCTAGATGAGAACATCCCCTTTTGGTCACAATCATTCAGCCTTGATGGCTGCCTGAGCCCAAAACCCCAAAACCTTTAGCATAGTCTATAGGTCATATTTATGGAAGGATTTCTTTGTAACCTGTTAGTTTGACTCCATATAATACCTAGATGAACTGTGACGGCTTCAGGGGCCCAAAGCCCAAAAACCTTGAGCACAGTCTACAGGTCCTATTTGTGAAGGGTTTCATTGTAACTTCGTAGGATCACTCCAGATGATGCCCAGATCAGAATGTCCCCTTTTGGTTGCGATCATTCATCCATGATGGCTACCCGAACCCAAAGCCCGAAAACCTTTAGCACAGTCTTCAGGTCATATTTATGAAGGTATTTCATTGTAACTTGGTAGGTTGACTTCATATAATGTCTAGATGAGAACAGCCCCTTTTGGACACCATTAGGCAACTGTGACGGCTACAGGGGCCTGAAGCCCGAAAACCTTTAGCACAGTCTACAGATGATATTTATGAAGGGATTTCATTGTACCTTGGTAGGATGACTCCAAATAATGTCTAGATGAGAACATCCCCTTTTGGTCACGATCATTCAGCCTTGATGGCTGCCTGAGCCCAAAACCCCAAAACCTTTAGCATAGTCTATAGGTCATATTTATGGAAGGATTTCTTTGTAACCTGTTCGTTTGACTCCATATAATGCCTAGATGAACTGTGACAGCTTCAGGGGCCCAAAGCCCAAAAACCTTGAGCACAGTCTACAGGTCCTATTTGTGAAGGGTTTCACTGTAACTTCGTAGGATCACTCCGGATGATGCCCAGATGAGAATGTCCCCTTTTGGTTGCAATCATTCAACAATGATGGCTGCCCGAGCCCAAAGCCCAAAAACCTTTAGCACAGTCTACAGGTCATATTTATGAAGGGATTTCATTGTAACTTGGTAGGTTGACTTCATATAATGTCTGGATGAGAACGTCCCCTTTGGACGCAATTGGGAAACTGACGGCTACAGGGGCCCGAAGCCCAAAAACCTTTAGCACAGTCTACAGGCCATATTTATTAAGGGATTTCAATGTAACTTGATAGGATGACTCGTTTTGGAATAATTTCACTGTAACTTGGTGACTTTCGTTGATATAAGTTAACTGTGAGGGTGGCCGCCACATACATTAACTGTGAGGTCATATTAACCCACCCCTCAGCTCTTTAGTACAGTGTACACCTCATATTATTTTTATCAAAAACATAGCATACAAGGAACAGAAATGAACATATTTCCAATTACCACAATTCTTGTCTTATTTCATAATCCTTTCATAAACATTGAACATTATCCTTTTCATCAAACACAACACACAAGTTAAGCTACAGTGTCATTGACACTTTCATTTTTCATCTTACTACCCAATAATTCATTCTACCTCTGCCGACACAGTTCAAGAATCCATGAACCAGGGATGTAAGTGACCCACTCTAAAAAATCCTGAAGTTTTTAATCACATCATTTCTAGCCAATGATCTAGGGCAAATAGAGGACTTTCCATGAAAGCTACAGCTTTCTTGAAGGTAACAGACCGACTATGAGGCAGTTTCCAGCCTCTAACATACAAAGGTTTGAATATTGTCCTTCCCACAAGATGCACATCCCCTTTGGTCCAACTTAGTAAAAATCCTGAAATCTCCTAGTAAAAATCCTGAATTCAGGAAAAATCCTGAAAACTTACAACCCTGATGAACATGGGACAGAATTTCAAGGGCTGAGCCATTCTGGATTGGACTTGGGCCGAAGTTGGTGTGCCAAATGGCTGCTGCCCATTACACCCTAGTACAGGTCTAAACCAAGACACTGCTCTATAGTCAAGTGTAAGTCAACATGTTTTATTTCTTAGGAATGAAGAATTTTTATACATGGAAGCTTTACTATGACTATCTCTGCTTTGGAAAATAGTAAGCCCCCATCCGCAAAACAAGCCTTTCTGTTGTAATGAATTAACGCACATGGAAATAGGACTCCTTGTGAAGTAATGATCAGTCATCTTTTAACTTGTAGGGTGCCAAATTATGTTTGGTCATCAAAATTTGTTCATATATCTTTCTCACTCTCCCATTAATTGTAACAAGGCAAATCCTTACAGACCAAATAAACATTATCCCGGTTGCCTACATGGGGGCACGATGATGCTGTGTACTAATCTGTACTGCACGTTGATGGTGCATATGTCTTCAACTGCTGTAACTATGCTTTATCAGAGCTTGAACATAGTTAGAATGTTGAGTAGGTGACAGTTGCTCGTCAATGCTCAGTGGTTCTCTCCGGGTCCTCTGGCTTCCTCCACCAATAAAACTGTCATGGTCATGATTAGCCATTGTACCTAAGTATAAATAAATAAATAAATAATTTTACATCAAATACAATACACCAGGGTTTCTGCTAGACCGGCTGCGAGTCCGTCGACCGGACCCATTCCCCCCGCCGATCATACTATGATCAGTCAGAAAAGCTGGTGGTTAAAATATTGAGTACAATGCTGTATCATAACGACACTCGGGATCCTTTGTTCCCACGTAATATAGGCATAATTATGTTGTATACTATGCCTACTATTACTGGCAACAACCTGATACTTTATAACCCCCAGACGAGAGGGGGAAACAAAGTTCAAATCCTAAACGTCGCCTATAAAATTTCAGACTCAAATTGTTGTGTTTGGTCCGAAATCAATGGCTTTTATTTTGAGTGATAAATGATGTAATTGCACGTGCACGACGTCACACGTTCGCATCATGGTTCTTTTCTAATATTACCGCGAGCGGTTGTAAACAGTCACTGTCAGGATTCATGGATGTTGTGTTGTTTTCGGTTTGTATTTTTATGAAACCTCCGACCAGATGTAGTATTGTGTGTCCCGTGGGAATTTAGAGAATTGTAGGAGGAAAAAATACATATTTTCCACTTCAGTTATTCAGCATTTTAGTGACCAGAATGCCACCAGAGAGCACCTAAAAATCAAAATTTTCCGGGGGAGAACCCCCCCCCCTCCCCCCTATACGCACTTTCAACACGTGTGGCAGATGCAAAAGGCATCTGAGTTTCACTTTCTTTAAACTACTGGACCAAAAAATTTTCCCCTCGCGGAAAAAAACCCTGAATGCACAGCACATCCACAGAAAATGGGTCCATTGAGTTGTGGTACTGGTACTTCAGATTAAAGCCCAAATATGTGCTTCCAGCACTCTACCAGTTAATTCTTTGATATAAACAAACATCAATTTGATTCGAAAATTTTATTAACTTTGCAAATATCTTTCTAGTTTGATTGGTATTCGATTGAAATACAAAATCTGAATCCATGGAACTCTAGCTTGTTTTTAATGATACATACAAGCTCCTTGGCAACTGTCAGCAGTAACATTACCCTACCTCTGACAAATTTGTTGATATATCATTAAATTTTATTGGCTAAGAATGTCACATGCATACTGGAGGTAAATCCCATATGCGGTGGGTGTAACTTGAATACATGGTGACCTAGAGTTATCTTTCTCAGTTGAGTAGCCACCATTACTATTTTGATGCATTTCCACTAGCTTCGAATTTTCAAAATTTGAATTAAATCAAAATAAGAGAATTTAAGTGCCAAAAATATTTTCAAGGTCCCGTATTTATTGATTTAAAACATTAAATATTTGAAAAATGGACAGAAAATATTATTTGTAGTCCCGAAAGTTCTTTGATGTTTTTATGATTCTATCGATTTTTTTATGCTGAAATGAACATTTTCTGTACAGTTTACTCAACAGATTAAAAAAAAGTGATTTTTTGAACATTTAAAAGTGCTTTGTTAACCCTTTTCAGGTGGTAAATGTATGTAAAATTGTTGGTTTTTGTTAAACTTTTCATTAACCTTATTCCTGAAGGTCATCGGTGGGGTAAATTTGTTACATAGTCAGCAAGTGACTGGGGACGGGATGGTACCTGGTCTGTAGGTTTTATACCAGGCTCGGCTTTGCCTCACCTGGTATAAAACCTACAGACCAGTACCATCCCGTACCCAGTCACTTGCTGACTATGTAACTAATATTACCTGAAAGTGCGGTGGCTCAGTAGGTAGAGGTACAGACTGCAAGCCGCAAGCTGAGAGGTCCTCGGTTCGAATCCCACCTGCGGCAACCGCAATGTGTCCTTGGGCAAAATACTTCACCTCCATTGCCCATGTGGGGGCACGGTGACACTGTGCACTAAGGCGTACTGCACGTCGATGGTGCACCTGTCTTCAACCAATGCTAACCCTGCTTGTGTGGAGTTTGTATGTTGGGGAGCTGACAGTTGCTCGCCATTGCTCGGTGGTTCTCTCTGGGTACTCCGGCTTCCCCCACCCATAAAACTGTCGTGGTCATGATTAGCCATTGTGCAGAAATATGCGACCTTAAACACCAATAAAGAAATAAATGACTAATATTACCTTGGCAATAATTATGTAAGAGTATATAAATCATTTTTTTAGCTCAACTTTGGCGAAGCCAAATATGAGCTTTTGTCATGGCCCATCGTCCGTCTGTCCATCTGTCCATACGTCAACAATTGGATACGGCTCGGGCTAGAGGCCGTATTTATGAACCGATCTTTACGAAACTTCTTGGGTACCTTTGTTATGACCGTGGGACGAGAACGAGTGTTTTTCGGTGCGGTTCGAAATTCAAGATGGCTGCCAGCCGCCATTTTGTACCGATGATGCAGAAATCTGTTTTTTGTACAGAACTTCCATATGAAAGCTCTGATTTGAATAATTTTTTGTATGAATGTTTAGTACCATGGGATACATCTCATATAATATGGGTTTTTTTCTCGTGCGTAAATTGTGCAAATTAGACTAATTTTGATGTTTTTTGTTGTTACTTTCTGCACTGTAAGTGCAAATGCCAATACGGCTTGGGCTAGAAGCCGTATTTATGAACCAATCTTTACGAAACTTCTTGGGTACCTTTGGTATCACCGTGGGACGAGAATGAGTGTTTTTGGGTCCGGTCCGAAATTCAAGATGGCCGATGGCAGCCATTTTGTACAAAATTAGGTGCAATCAGATTTTTGCACAGAACTTCCATATGAAAGCGCTGATTTGAATAATTTTTTGTGTGAATGTTTAGTACCATGGGATACATCACATATAATACAGGTTTTTTTCTCGTGCAAAAATTATGCAAATTAGATGAACTTTGATTTTTTCAGTGCGACTTACACACAGTAAGTACACATGTCAATACGGCTCAGACTAGAGTCTGTATTTATGAACTGATCTTCACGAAATGTCTTGGGTACCTTTGTTATCACCTTGGGACGAGAACGAGTGTTTCTGGGTGCGGTCTAAAATTCAAGATGGCTGCCAGTGGCCATTTTGTACCGAAATTAGGTCTAATCAGTTTTTTGTACACAACTTCTATACAGCTCAGACTAGAGGCCATATTTATGAACCAATCTTTACGAAACTTCTTGGGTACCTTTGTTATCACCGTGGGATGAGAGCGAGTGTTTTTGGGTGTGGTTCGAAATTCAAGATGGCCACCAGCAGCCATTTTGTACCAAAATTAGTGCAATCAGTCTTTTGTACAGAACTTCTGTATGAAAGTTCTGATTTGAATAAATTTTTGTCTGAATGTTTAGTAACATGGAATACATCACATATTGTAAGGGGTTTTTTTTGTGCAGAAATTATGCAAATTAGATGAACTTTGATTTATTCAGTGCTACTTTCACAATGTGAGCACACATGTCAATACGGCTCAGGGTAGAGGCTGTATTTATGAACTGATCTTCACAAAACTTCTTGGGTACCTTTGTTTTCACCTTGGGACAGGAACGAGTGTGTTTTGGGGTGCCTTTGTTATCACTGTGCTATGAGAACAAATATTTTGGGGTTCAATCAGACCCACTCTGGGACTCAAAGTTTTCTTTTCTAGTTTAGCATCTGACTGTCACCCACCTTTACAATACTTTACCTGTACATTTGTTACAGGCAACGGTCAGTATTTATGTACAGACCGTTACAATACTTTATATGTACCTTTGTTATCAGGTCATTACCTAGATGTTTGTCATTGCTGTGTCACATACTATACATATGCATGTCTTTGTCTTGACAAGTTGAGCTACAGTGTCAATGACACTTTCATTTTTAAATATAAACATACCAGGTCGAGTCATTGCATACTTATAAGCTTCGAAATCTTCATCAGTCATTTTGTTGGTCCTCATTTTAATTTTATCCAAGAAACCCCAGTCATTGGCAGGCAACAAAATTTCTGGAAGGTAAGGAATTTGAAAGAAGAATACATACCTGAAATGGAAATAAAGCAACAACCTAAAACAACCTGATGAAAGAGTCAATGACACTGTAGCTTACCTTGATTTTATGGTGCAATTCCAGGTTTTATGTTGTAATTATCTCACTAATGTTGCATTCAAGTAAACTGTGACATAATTATTGACATTCTGTTACCTATTAGAAATAATAAAAAACTTAAAAAATTTCTAAATTGTGATTATCAATATTCCTATGATATGCAATCAATAACCACAGTATAAATCAAAAAAGTATGGCACATACTCTGAACCTCCAATGAGTTTCAACTTGATTTTCATAGGTTCTAAGTTCATAATGTCATACTATGCTTAACCCTTTACCCAACGCAGACGATATCAAAATTTATTATTTTAAATATCATTTTTTTAAATTTTTCAACAAATTTCAACAAAACCATATCATGTGACCCCACATTGGAAAAGTGCTCAATGCGCTCGTTCCAAAGAGGGGGTCACATGATATGGTTTTGTTGAAATATTTTGAAAAAATTTATTTTTTCAACTGCTCAGTTTGCATATTATGCGGGCGGATGCGGGCGATTCGTTAGGTAAAGGGTTAAGATATCAGCATAATCATCCTTCAAAATTTATGGATCTATTTTTTTTGCCTGATATTATACCATGCTCTATAAGTGGACGGGGACAAAAAATTTAAAAGTGGGTTACTTTCAAAATTTTTGGCTCCACCCATTTTCTGAGTGATGAAATGCATTTATGAACATTGGGAATGCATTCGGGAGTTATAAATGCACTTCCAGCAATTATGAAAACTGCATGCAGTGACCCCTGGGTGACCCCACTGACTTTGACCCATATTTCTAACCTTCTGTGCATTATGACTCATTTGATGTTGGTCAAAGGCCCACAGGTCAAACCATGCTTGTTTTTTGAGTGTGAGCCACTTTAAATATTATAGACTCTGTCCACTTTTTTAGTGTAGAAATATACGTATGAAGTTTGGGAATGCATTAGAGTCATAATTGTGATTTCTGGCAATTATGAAAAATACACTCAATGACCTAGGGTGTCTTCAGAGACCTTAACCCATATTTTGAACCTCCATTGAGTTTCGACTCAGTTGGCTTTGATCCCAGGTCTATTGGTCATATCAAGCTTGAGATATGAGTGTGACCCACTTTCAAAATGTTTGGTCACACCCACTTTTCTGAGTGTAAAAAATACATGTAGGAACTTAGGGAATACATTAGGAGGTCATGCAATGCGCTTTTCCAGCAATTCTGAAAACTGCACATAATGACCCCTGGGTCACCTCAATGACCTTGATCCACATTTGAAACCTCCACTGAGTTTCAACTCATTTGATGTTGATTATACCATGCTGGGGTGTCTTGAAAGTCAAATTCGATAATTTAAAAAAAAATACCATCAATCATTCCACAGTGACAAGTTTCCACTTATTTGGTGTTGATCCCAAGATGATAGAGATTGTTGCTGTGATTATAAATCTCTTAAGTCAGTTGGGGCAAGGTCAAGCCATGAGCAGCACCAATCAGCCATGCTAGCATCTGTTCAGAACAGATGTTATGCTGGCATGACAGTATGTGTGTATGCTGCTGTGTTGAAGATCAATGTAGTGCTGGCAGGACAGTATGTGTGTATGCTGCTGTGTTGAAGATCAATGTAGTCAGAGTGTGCACAAGTGTTGTGTGATTTTGCAGTGTGGTTTTTATGATTCATTTGGGCAGGGTCATGTCACAAGTAGCATCCAAAGGCCATGCTAGCATCTGTTTGGGAGTGGGGTGGGAGCAGTGAACAGAGTGAACACATCTATCACCGCTTAGGTTCAACAGATGTCACAAGAGTGACAGTCATAAAACCCAGTCATTAACTGGTTGTAAACACCACCAGTAACAGCAGTAAGTTAAGGGTATTCTGACAGTCAAACACTGCTTGTTGGGAGTTAGCCCTTTACCTAACACGAAAAGCAGATGACACTTGCAAATAGCTTTTTTTAAAAATTTTTTGCATCAAAAACACAACTTATGACCCTTCTCAATGAGCTCCTTCCAATGAGGTGCCATAAGCTATGTCTTTGAGATAAAAAATGAAAAAATAAAATTGAATGGTGATTTTTGTGAATAGCGCTGGCTGGTTTTGACCGTTACATTGGGTAAAGGGTTAAATAAGTGGTGAACATTCCTGTCGCATGCAGTACAGGCAAGGTACATTGTAAAAACATTAAAGTGATCAAGTTACAATGTAGCCTGTCTCTTCAAAGAGATCTGAGATCAAAGGCTGCCTGTCCGTGATGTAAATTGATGGCACCATTTCATTGTATATGCTTTGCATACTTATCGACATAGTTAAATGTACCTAAATCATTGGGTGTGTTGAATGCACTGGTACCTAAATTGTTGGTGTTTTTGGCTTAATCATTTCATTTCATTCTGGCCTTGTCACCAATTTATTCAGTGGAGAAACAAAAACTACGCTGCCAATTTGAAACACCTGCCTCAGCTTACCACCTTTATCAGTGCAGTGTGTTGTACCTTGGCATTGAAATATGGAGAGAGAGACTCTTATATATCAACTTTGGAATAAAAATAGTTTCATTTATTAATTTTTCATTCCAATGGAAATGTTTTTACTTTCAAATCGACGGATAATTGGGAAGCTTCAGTTGTTTGTTTTGCATTTAAGAATATTTACCACTGGCTCACTCAAGTAACACATGTGACATGTAAAAACCAATGTCAAACTTTATGAAACCCAAACAAACATAGTTGAAGCTTTCTAGCATTCGTCTCTCCGTATTAATAAAAAAAACTCCATTGAAATGATAGTTGTTTATTCGAAAGCTGATAGAAAGAAATCTTTTTTGATATTTTAATGTCCAGGTATGACATGCTAATTTAGACTACTTTAAAATGGGCCAATGATAGTTGTTTTTTGCGAAAACTGATGTATAGAAACAAATCTTTTTTGATATTTTAATGCCCAGGTATGACAAGCTAGATTAGACTACTTGAAAATGGGCAAGAAACACACAGATACAAAAACTTTGCCCCTCCCACTCCCATTATATTGGCAAATAAATTCATTGCATCTGCCAGTTCATGAGATGACTTTTGAAAAACATGGAATGGGTTTTTCCCAACCCACTACTATGGGAGCAGGACAATGATTTTCACAAAATTACAATGCCCAAACCCTAGAATAACTCTTGTTTGAATGAAATCAGGCCTGTGCTTTTGGAGAAGCATACTCAAACACCACTTTCACTATGGATGTCAGACTGTGGAAGATGGAAAGTTACTAGTATGGTTCATCCTGACTTTGGTAAGCTAACCAAGTGTGTGTGTAGGGGGTGGAAGGTGGGAATTCTGGAGTATTTCCCCTGATTTTGATAGCAATTGCAACCATAAACATAAATATCCACTTTGGCTTTGGCCTGAACAGGGCTCGAATATATTATTTACCATGCTGATTAACCTGTACCGAAATCGTTACAAGCTTTTTTCAGTTACGATTTTCACTACCAGGATTGTTTTTTTTGTTGTTTTTTTTTTCCTTATTGAGGTACAATGGCAGGGTCACCTCGTGTCAGACAGTTTTATGGGTGGAGGGAGTGGGAATACTGGAGAGAACCACTGAGCAGTGGCAATCAACTGTCAGACTAACAAGATACTAACTCCTCACAAGCAGGATTAGCAATGGTTGAAGATAATTGCACCATCAATATTCAATCCACCTGAGTACAGTGGAGCCTATTTAATTGAATATCTCTTAACTGAATAACCATGTTAACTGAATATAATTTCCCAACACAAAACCATTTACCATACCTCCAGTACAAATTTGACCTTTTAATTGAATATAGGTTTTTGAGTAAACTTCTGTTAATTGAATAAAAAATCTTGTAACCTGTTGAGAAATTACCCTGACTCTCCCCAGTTCTCTTTTGTTTATAGACCTATTTGGCCTCAGTACATCCAATACAGGCATTTAATCTATTATATCTTGTTTGACGGAACGCTCTGCAAAGTGACACAATCCCTGTTATTTGAATACTCCTGGTAATTGAATAATTTCCATTGGCAAAGTGGCTATTCAATTAACAGGGTTCCACTGTACACAATGCCACCTTTCTCCACATGGGAAGTCAGGATTAAGTGCCTTGCCCAAGGACACATCGCAGTTACCCCTGGCAGGGATCGACCCATTATCCTTTCAATTTAAAGACCTATGGTGTAACCACTGAGCCACCACACTCCCTTCGTTAAGCACTCACTCATGACAGAAGTGTGGAAATCTGTTGTATCAATGGTGATTTACATAACAAAAGTGTGGAAATCTGTTGTATCAATGGATTTATATAACAGAAGTGTGGAAATTTGTTGTATCAGTAGATTTACATAACAAAAGTGTGGAAATCTGTTGTATCAATGGATTTATATAACAGAAGTGTGGAAATATGTTGTATCAGTAGATTTACATAACAGAAGTGTGGAAATTTGTTGTATCAGTAGATTTACATAACAGAAGTGTGGAAATTTGTTGTATCAGTAGATTTACATAACAGAAGTGTGGAAATTTGTTGTATCAGTAGATTTACATAACAGAAGTGTGGAAATCTGTTGTATCAGTAGATTTACATAACAGAAGTGTGGAAATATGTTGTATCAGTAGATTTACATAACAGAAGTGTGGAAATATGTTGTATCAGTAGATTTACATAACAGAAGTGTGGAAATATGTTGTATCAGTAGATTTACATAACAGAAGTGTGGAAATTTGTTGTATCAGTAGATTTACATAACAGAAGTGTGGAAATTTGTTGTATCAGTAGATTTACATAACAGAAGTGTGGAAATATGTTGTATCAGTAGATTTACATAACAGAAGTGTGGAAATATGTTGTATCAGTAGATTTACATAACAGAAGTGTGGAAATATGTTGTATCAGTAGATTTACATAACAGAAGTGTGGAAATTTGTTGTATCAGTAGATTTACATAACAGAAGTGTGGAAATATGTTGTATCAGTAGATTTACATAACAGAAGTGTGGAAATATGTTGTATCAGTAGATTTACATAACAGAAGTGTGGAAATTTGTTGTATCAGTAGATTTACACAACAGAAGTGTGGAAATTTGTTGTATCAGTGAATTTACATAACAGAAGTGTGGAAATCTGTTGTATCTGTGGATTTACATAACACAAGAGTGGAAATCTATTGTATCAGTGCATTTACATAACAGAAGTGTGGAAATCTGTTGTATCAATGGATTTATACAACAGAAGTGTGGAAATCTGTTGTATCAGAGGATTTACATAACAGAAGTGTGGAAATCTGTTGTATCAGTGGATTTAGATAATGACAAAATCAGGCTTGTCATTTTGAAAATTATGGTTCGCCTCAAATCACCCCAAGAGGGACATTTTGGGTTCGCCTAAAATGACCCCAGGAGGGCCATTGATGGTTTGCAGGGGCCATTTTGTTTCAGCCTGCTGGGTACACAACTAATATCATTTTAAGGTACATGGTTTGTGTAATTATGATGTACATCATCACGTAGTGTACAGATGCAGGCTTGAATATTTGGATGCAAGATACCAGGTTACCCATGACACTCACTACCAGTGAGTGTTATAGTTATCTTGCATCCAAATAACCAAGCCTGTATCTATACATTACATGTTGAATGTACAAACCAGTGCACTGTGCTCACTGCCAGATGCTGGTAACTTGGGGCGAATCAATCAGATTTGGGGGACGAATCGTCCCAGCTTTGATTTTGGGACAAAACATCCCAGGTGAATCGTCAGGGGTCAAACTGGCTTGAGGATGATACATCCCGTAATCGTGCTTGACACGAGAGTTGTCACAGTCTGATGTACAATGTTATAACTAATTACAACTTTTGAATTGGCAGACCTCTTGCTTGTATTTGGAAAGTTACTTACATGTACTGTACTGGGTGACTGCGTCGACGACACACTACAAACTTAAATTGAACTTTGTTACCTCCTTAAATCTGTGAAAATTGCTGTTTGAGACAGCCGATTTTGAGGTGACTTCGACTGAATTAATAGGCCGCAGAAATTGGGGTTAGGCGGACGTCTACTTTCCGCGGAATTTTGAACGCAGGCGGTCGACTGCGGCCCGGGGCAATCGCTCGCCTCAAAATGACAAGCCTGCAAAATGCAGAATGAAACTCATGAAAATCTAGTATAAAATACTCAGACCTCATCATCAGGCCAGAGTGTGTTATGTGAGATTTGCATACTAGTACTGTACTGTAATCACAAAAGCAGATGAAGAATTTCGATTAGATCGCCACTGGGTCATAACCCAATCGAAATTATCTTTCCAATTTTCTCCTCCTTGCACTGTAGAATCTAACCGGTCAGAAAGAAATGCAAGAGCATTAAATCTGAAATGCTAATTTCTCCATTTTTTCATGATTTCACAATAGTTTAGGCCATGGTTAATTAATTTTTGGTTTAGCATCATTCGCCTCATTTTGTGTTTTGCCCGAAATAATAATGCATTTTCTTTATTAGTGGCTCCTCAAATGGGTCATCTCATTCAGAGGGCCAGGAGAAAACACCATTTCATGATAATCTTCATTTAGCAAATTATAAAATAGATTTCTGTCTTGGTTCTTACAATATTATCTTTATACAACATCCTAGAATATGCATATTCTCTGTTCCAACGTAAAGGACATTTACAGGCCTGGAAATAATCCACGAATGACGCTTTGGGTTATGTGAGGGTTACATGAATTTTAAAATACACAAATAAACTAAAGTTACGATAAAGTAATACAACAGGGGTCAGCCGCATAGGTGACTAGGGCAAAGAAGTTGCCCTGTCATTCTTCAAGTCGCCTTGGCTTACGTTGGGGGCAAAATTCAAATCACCCTCCAAAACCTCCTTGGTAGACATGGCAGTTTTATGCAAATTATTATATTTTATTCCCCACCAAAAAATGCTTCCACATTCATAACAAAGTAAACAGGGCTGCTGTTAAAATCCTTCATGCAGCTCTGAAAATAGCCTAAACTAGCCCAATTTTATATTTCTGAAAAAAGTAATGGCATAGTCATTCGAACAATTCTCCCCAACTGATAGTAACCAGCACAAAGTGGCTATTTAAAAACAAAGTGCCTGTAAAACAACAAATCACACAAGACACGCATCATGTAAACTAGAATTTATTAAAATTAATCATCGTTTGAAAACAAAATAAAAATGTGTAGGAGACAGGTCATCCATAAAAAGTCAAAACTGCTTATGGTTAGACTCTTTTCCATTGAAAAATTGGTTCCACTTAAATTTGCATTGAAAGTTTTTTCTTTTAAAACTTGTGTTGGAAGGAGGTTAAATCTAATAAGGCTATGATGGAAATCACACATATTAGGATGGATAAGAATGGCAGGCCTTCATAGCACCAATGGCACGTGTCAATATAAGATGGTCGACAGAAATTGTCTTTTTTCTGCACAGTGTATTAGCGTAGAAGGGAAGGGAGACAACTGAAATATTTTGTCATTTACCCTAGAAATAAACTCAAATTGGTAACGCTTAATCAATGAAGGATATCGAAAACTTTTTTAACTACGCTTTTCAATTAAATTTGGGCATTAAGAAACCATGAATGACCCAGCTTCTTACGTGAACTTGGGGGGGGGGGGGGATTTTAACCTACATTCTTGTTATATACTGTCTGACTTATTTTTGTGCGTGTACTGTTTGTATAACTTTTACTTATTTTTTTCTCCACAATTCGTCATGTTAGCTATTGTTTTGTCCTCTATGCACATTTATTTTGTCATGATGTCATATACGTTTGGTCTTTTTTCTGACTTCTCCCTCATATCACTGACTTCTCCCTCCTGGCCCCTGACTTCTCCCTGGAGGGAGAAGTCACTTCTCCCTAAAATCAGCTGCCAGGCTGACCCCTGTAATACAATATAACTTTAGTAAATTACTAATCATGAATATGTTACCAGAAACACTTGACAATCTTTCAGAACTATCTCAACCCAAAGGTCCACATATGAATAGAATGGCATGCTGTTTTAATCTTAAAACAATTTCCCCCCAAAATAAATAGCAACAACTAACGTGCAATCTCGCTTCAGCAAGATTGCACGTTAGTTGTTACTATTGATATAGGCTTTAATTCCAATAGGTCTTAGAAAAGCATGACTGGTGTAGTAAAACTGAGAAGAGGAAGAAGTATCACAACACCCTTTTTCCTGTGGGTTACTGCCATACTATAAAGCATAACATGCCAACAGGTCACGATATAGCCCTATATTTTCAGGTCTGCATTTAAGCAGTAAAGGAAGGGATATAACTCAATGGTTAACTGATTCTTTAACCATTTCAGCACTAATTACTTACCATGATTTCTTAAATTGGCTAAAGCTTCTTTTCAAATATTTTTCAAGAGCATCACGATGGGGACAGTTCATAACTATCAGTTTATCAATAAGTTCTGGATAATGGGCTGCCACCATCCAGGCAATTGCACCACCCCAGTCATGCCCAACCAACACACATGACCTGTAGCCTACAAATAAGAGCAGATAAAAATACACTGGGTCACAACAACAATAACAAATTGGCTGATCTCTGATGCTAGATATGACCTATACACCAATTACATCATGAAGGCATGCCTTCTTCGAAACATTCATCAATGTCTTGGAAAAAAGGGTAAATTTATACTGAACATCAAACATGCTCCAGAATTACGGCATGGTAAGTGTTTCTGTCAAGGTTCGGAAGGGGACACTTGACTAGGAAAAACTGCTCAGATTTTACAACTTGCTCTGCTCACTATTATCCAGATGTCAGTGCCAGAACACTTGCTGTCAAACTCTCAGACCACCAGTCTAATACTGAAAGGAATCTGTAACTATTATGGGCTGTTTGTTCACCCACTTTTCGTGGAGTTTGCATGCTGATGATCAATGATGTAATGTGATTTTCCTTCACTCAAAGCGATATACAGATATTCTTTTGTGATTCATTAAGAGATATTCCAATCAATAAGTATTGAATTCATCTTTAGACCATCAAGATATTTACCTAATTAGTGGAACTACAGGGAATAATCGTAAAACTATGGTTGTAGTGAATCTTCTTTCCTATTGGTTTACAATGTCATAAAAAATTTGGTCAAATCAAGTCTTGATTCTTGTGTTACTTCAAAGAAAATGAATGTTTGTTGTATTTTTTAGATTCAACCATCTGGAAACTATCAGATGATTAGAAAAAGAAACCATAGGTTCACACTTTTTCAATCAATTGAAGTATTCCAGATGACTGAAGCGAGTGAATCTAAACATGTAATCCATTGCCTGTTAACTGGTAGAGTGCTGAAAGCCCATATTTGGGTTTTATTCTGAAGCACATGTGCAACAATTCAAAGGCTTCATACTCTATGGGTGTGCTTCATATTATCTTTGAAGTGAAATTATTTCAACAGTATGGATTTGCCTTGTTGCAGTTTATGGGAGCGTGCCCTTTGGCACTCACACATGAATTGCAACACAGCGAAGACTGGTGAATAAATTTTGATGACCAGAAATAATTTAGCACTCTACCAGTTAAAGGACTGGACTAGTTCCAGGCGATAAAAGCATAGAATTCCTTACAGAATTAGAGTGGCGGCTAAGCGTTTGCTGCTGTGTAACATCACAGGTGAGTGAACTCAGCTTCAGATTTCGTAGTGTTAATCCCCCATAGGGAGCCCATATATTAATTGATGGACCAGCTTTGAACAAATGTGAATCTGACCCCTATAACAATGTTGTATATCAAATATCAAAAAATTCTGACGGGTGGTTCTGGAGAAGATTCTTTAAAGAGTACTTCTCATATTGCACCAAGTTCAAATTTATGCTCTTGTATTGAGCCCAAATCTGAACCGAGGGGCTTAATTTTAACAAAAATGATTCTGCCCTCCACCCCACGGATGCTGTATAACAAATATCAAAAGATTCTGATTGTTGGTTCTTGAGAGGAATTTTTTTTTTTTTTTTGGCATGAATCAAATACTTACGACTCAAAGATACTACATACAGAAATTCTGGGCAGTGCCAAAAATCTTGCCTCTCCCATTACAAAGACAAATATTGCCTAGGAAATTTGTTTGAACAAATTTGATTCTACACCTCAAAAGGAAGCTCAGTACCAAATATCAAGTCACTGTACCCATTGGTTTATGAGAAGATTTTTGTAAAATTGGGACCATTTTCCCATACCCCCATGACAAGCACTTCTTCACTTCCAGGGGCGCCCACAGAGGATATAGGGACAGATCCTTCCTGCTCACTATATTTCTATATATCATTATATTATAGTATATTGCAAGAAACCAATACATCCTGTGCCTGCATTCCGTGTTTTCAGTGAAATGTCCCAGTTGTTGGCACTCTGTTAATTGTGCATATGATTATAACGTCATGCAATTGTTTCACACACCTTTGTTTGCACCTTAAATTGTCACCTGTTAGCCCTTCATTTCAGTCAGAACTGTACTCATCACGACTGGGAAGGTACCAGGCTATTCCCCAATTCAGATGAATTCATCCTGAATCCTAAATGGCATCACTATCGGAACTTTCAGTGAGGACAATAACATCATCCTCTATACTTTGATATAAATAACTACTCACCTGTATAATGTAACCATATGACATCACTTATTCTCCCAATGTAGTAACATTATCATTGTAATTTTTCTGCTATTCAAGATGAACTGACAATTCAACAGGCCTGGCACATATCACAACCTGGAAGCTGATAGTATTGGCCTGCCACGGTCTACTTAGAAGCTGATGTTATCGGTTTGTCATGGTTAGAGGGTTATTTATTTATTTATGTTTTGGGGTTTAACAACACTTTTGACAGCCAGGATCACCTCGTGTTGGGCAGTTTTATGGGTGGTGGAAGCATGAGTATCTGGAGAGAACCACCGAGCAGTGGTGAGCAACTACCAGACTCCCCAACGTACTAACTCAGCACAAGCAGGGTTAGTTAGCATTGGTTGAAGACAAGTGCTCCATCAACGTGCAGTATACCTTAGTACACACTGATGTGGGCAATCAGGATTAAGTTAATTATTTATTGGGTTTAATGACACTCTCAACAGCCAGGGTCACCTCATGTCAGACAGTTTTATGGGTGGAGGAAGCTGAAGTACCCAGAGGAAACCACTGAGCAATGGCGAGCAACTGTCAGGCTCCCCAACGTAAGCAGGGTTAGCACTGGTTGAAGACAAATGTACGATGAATGTGCAGTATGCCTTAATACACAGCACCACCATGCCCTCGCATGGGCAATCAGGATGAAGTGCCTTGCCCAGGGAAGCAACGCAGTTACCCCTGGTGGGGATCAACCAGAATTAAGTGACTTACCCAAGGACTCAATGCAGTTACCCCTGGTGGGGATCAAACCGTAAACCTTTCGGTTTGAAGTCCAATGTCCAAATGAGGTCTTGTGGACAATACAGAGATTCATCAACCCTCTTTGTGAAAGGGTCTGGAGTCCATGTCATTAGGAAAATTTGCATCATGGAGGCTCCAATTGGGGGTTTTGTTTTGGGGAAAAAGAAACTCACGAGGAATAAGAAATTTTACCTTTGAATTGAACTGATAACATAAACACTGTTTCATAACAAATCATGATCAATCTCTGTTAAAATTTCCTTACATTATTAACCTTTAAAAAGGCCTGGAGATAGTTATGAATTTTCTCTACACTTTGTCAGGCTACATTTTTTAGGTTTGGTAGGTGTTTCTAAACAAGTCTTGGCTGCCTATGTAGACAGTCAAGACTAGCCAGAAACAGCCGATAAGGTTCTTTGAATGAAACTAAAGACTGCCTGTTGGGGCACCTGTTTAGCTGAAGTAGATCTTATGACTGCCCATTTCAGGACACCAACTGTAAATTAATTTTTTGTTTAAGTGGGGACTGAGATTGAGAAATTTTGGCTTGGAATTGGGAAAAATCATGCCCAAATGCCATTGGGAAAGGTTCAGGATTTGCATTTTATCGGGGCTGATCACCAGGCCCCCGAGATCAGCCCTGAGAGTGCTTCTGTCGGGTCTGTTTTTCCAGCTCCGTCAAGAATTTAAAACAAAACTAAACTATTAAGGCATGTTTAAAAGTCAGTCCTGAGGAGGCCCCGACCCTCAAATCTCATGGACTCATTTCAGGCCCTGATCATTTTTCAAAATGCAAACCCTGGAAAGGTTCCTACATTCGGCTCCTGTAGACAACCCAAAGAATCCCTGCAATAATCAAATTACCTTGGCAGTGGCTTTTAGTCAAGTCTTAGGGGCCCCTAGAGGCAATCAAGATTTTGCTAGAAATTGCTGCTTTGCCACTTGAAACCAAGGGTTAAAAGAGACTAGCTATTTTTCCATTATATTTATTGTGCAAACTCCGATTTTAGAATCTGTTAGGTTTAGGCCAAGTAATTAATTTTTCAATTCAATGAGGGAGGGAGGCTTTTATTTTATATGCTTGATAACTGGTAGTTTGTTAACTTATTGTTGGCCTTGTTAAAATTTATTTGAGAATGCCACATGAACTTTCCAATAAATTTTAACAAGGTAAATCCACACAGGCTAAATAATTTTACTTCATAGATTCATGGAGCACAACCACAAAATATAAAGCCTTTAAGTTGCGGCACCTGCACATCCAAAAAAAGGCCCAAATTTGAACATCCAGCACTTTACCAGTCTATAAAGAAATGTGGAATACATTTGTTTTCAGTTATATTTATGTACCTTTTTCAAAAAATAAATACCATCCACGCAATATTTGAGATATTTTCTGTAGAACAGAACAAACTGCATGTTTACAAAACAAATATAATAAATAGACACTGTATTAAAGTGTATTTTAATCGTGCTTTGTTGAAAATGTGCAAATGAAAACTGATCAATTAAAAAGGGTAAAATCTTCAAGTCTCATAGTTTTATTAGAGCTGTAGGTTAACTGAAACCGAACTGAGGTTTTTAGTTTTTTTAAAAAACCGAAACCGTCGACATCCCGTAATCTAAGGTTTTTCGTTTTTTATTAAATACTCTCTTGCTGCAGAAATTCACAGAATGTAGCCATCCCAGAGTAGTGAGAGTACCCAGACACTGCCAATGGCAGTGCCTGGGTACTCTCACTACTCTGGGAAGGCTACATTCTGTGAATTTCCGACATTTCAGTTTAGTTGTGTTTGCAGCTTTCCTCAAGTGCAGGTGTCAGACCTCGAAAAATAGCCAAGCACAATAAAAGTTCTGTATATTTAGGTAATTATTATATTGGCCTTCCTGATTCTTCATGTATTATAGCTTATTTCGGGCATTCATTGAGTTTCACTCAATTTCACTACCATTCAGTTATGACTCCGGACATAAGAATGAGCTTTATTGAATTTTACTTGGCCTCATGAACAAACCGAAAACCGAACCGAACCGAGGTTTTTCTCCCCCTGAAAAACCAAAACCGAAACCGAACAAGAAATTTAAAAACCTACAGCTCTAAATTTTATAATAACTTTGGGAGACACTGTAAGCCAATAAAAATATTCAATGGCAATGATTGGGGTTCAATTTCAATTAGGAAGGTGCATGAGAACCAAATACATTTTCTTCGCCTTATATTACGATATTTTAGGTGGGCATTTGATGCACTCCTTTTTTCTCGTCAGGTGAGTTAGAGAGGGCGAGACTATTATTATCCCTGGTGGGTGAGATGGGGAAATCTCACCCTCGGGACAAGATATTTTGTCCAGACACTCGGCTTGCCGAGTGTCTGGACCAAATATCTTGTCCCGAGCGTGAGATTTCCCCATCTCACACCCGCCCCCATCCGAGATAATTTTTCTCCCACCACCAAAACAGTCTGATGTCATCAAAAGTAATTCAGGGGTACGTGCAGCAATATCAAACAATTTTGTTGTCCATTATGCACACACACACACAGGTATATACCACAAAATTAAATCCCAATGCCGGCATGACAGGGGTTAAAGATTTGTAGTGAAATGAACATTGACACATTCCAATGACATCATATTGTTAATTCTGCAATGTATTCGCATAACTTTTCGTGCAACTCGCTTCACTCATAATGGCATTCATCCAAAAAGCCATATAAAAGAGTCAAGTGTCCTTTGGTTTTGCAGTCTGTATTTTTATTTTTATTTTCTTCGACAAATGTCTGTCTGCTAATATTTCCGAAATATGACACCATGTTTGTTTACAGAAGAACATGCAATGATTGAATAGTCCTGCGCTCATTAAATATGCTAATAAGCCGGTCACATGGGTCAGGTGAGATAGATAGCTATCTTACATGGCCTTCTCACATGAGACATGCATATCTTGTATAGGAAGTGGGGTGGGGGTGTGAATCACTTCTACAGGCCTATACCCATATTGCAAAAACAACTTTTCACTCTCATAAAATCACTCTGGTGAAGGACTGGGTTTAAAATGTTTTTCATGAGCCCTGAAAATAATACAGGTGCACATTTTTTGGTTAAAATTTACAAAATCAGGTGTTTCATAATTGTGTTTCAGCATGGGTGGAATTGAAATGAATGGGGTCGTTCCCATAACAAGCCCAGGGTCGTCGCGACAGGGGGTGGGGGGGGGGGGGTGCCCCCCCCCCCCCTCCAATATTTGTCAAAACCTCAATAGCTGGAAATTCGGAGGGCAAAAATATCAACAGTTAGAAATTTAAAAACTACTGAATATACGGTATAATTCACTAACAAACCTATTTTCCGACTGGAGGACCATAATAAGGAAATATTCCGACTACCGAGACTTTCGGGTGAAAATCGGGTCAAAGAATTCCGACTCCACGCGGCCTGCAGACTGATGCCGTATCAACTGCACATACCCGCTTTCCGTTACACGTTTTGTTAGCAGCCGCTGATAGTCTATATGGGAGATAATTTATAAGTCAATGTGCCCCATTTTCGTCGAATGAAACCGTTGATGTTATGTATAACATGGTGCGATTGGTGCCACAATGCACCCAGCCGAGTCGCATGTAACGGCATGTTAAGCCTTTGAACCCTAATGGTTCCTTCCATGTCAGTTGAATGACATCAATTAGAAGAGTCCATAATTTGGGTTAGACCAATCCATATTCTCAAAGTGCAGCCTTTGAAAATATCGATTGGTCTACCCTACAAATTCACTGAGCAGCCATTCTACTTTTTAAATGTACGGTGTGTTATTATGAACCTGGAACGGAAAAGCGGTCTTACGGGTTCAAAGGGTTAGGCTAATAAAAAAGTACTTGTCATGTCAAGTGTCTGTGAAATGCTCTAGAAACACAAAACTCCCACTTTCCCAAAGGCGATGTTTCAAATTTGTCCGTCAGACAGGAGGCGTACGATCCACTGGGGACGATTCGGGCAAAGCAAGAAGATATTGAAAATTTGTATCCAACTCGAATTAAAAATGTTTCCCTACAAAAACATCACTGAATTTGGAACTGAAAATTAGCTTTATAACTATTACCAGAACCCATGAAAACGCATCTGAGCACATCAATTTTTCAAATTTTTCTAGGGGAGGACCCCAGACCCCCTGCCAAAGACTCGCGCCTTTGGCGCTCGCAGTTTCGCGCCTACCATCTTACGGCGCTCGTGTGTCGGGAATCGCAGTTAGAATCCCCCCCCCCCCCCCCCATTAAAAGGCCTCTAGCTCCGTCCCTGAACAAGCCATAGGCTATATTTGAATGAAACAATAAGTGACCACGTTTCAAAGACCGTCTTTGTGCACTGCACTTAGCAGATCTATGTAGCTGTTTTCAGGTGATTTTTTTTAGTTCTTTTAAATTAACAAAATTTTTGATGAAAAAAACAAATTTTAGTTCAAAATTGACTTACCTAAAGCGGGAATCAACTGTTTGATGTCATTGGCTAGAGTTTTTTTGGAATAACTGTCAACACCTGAAGGCTTGTCTGAGTCTGAATATCCTCTCTGATCGATGGCAACCACTCTGAAAAATTATTTTACTTTCAGTTCCTAATAGGTCTACACAAATAAGAAACTAATGTGACCAGAAATAAAATTACCCTACTTTATTTGGCAACCCTTTTACTTAGCTGGAATTCCAGAGGAGAATAGCTAATTTTATGATTTTGATATTTATGTGCTATTCTCTATTTGTTTGCAGCAATAAATATCCGATTTTAAATATCAACTGCAAACAAAACCCAAAAGTTGAGCTTCCCTTTAACTGAGCATTTCTAATGGCAAGAATATATTGAAAAGTTCACAAATATAATGCGAAGTATGAGATTTTAGAAGTCCACAAAATGGCAGCTTATTTCAATACAGTGGAACTCACTTCATTAGATATCTCATAATTGAATAAACTTGTTATTTGTATATAATTCCCAATACGAAACCATTTACCATACCTGCAGAACACTTTTAAGCTGTTAATTGCATATAGGTAAAAGAGTAAACTCCAGTTAATTGAAAAAAAATATCTTGTGATATTCGGAAGCCAATTAATTCCTCATGTTTATGAATCAATTTTGCCTCAGTGCATCTAGTCTATGCGCGTAATCTGTAGTATTTTGTTTGATAGAGCTCAAGGCATTCGGTCAAACAAGATACAATAGAAAAAATGCCCGATTTATCCCTAGAATACAGGAAAATTACACATTCCTGTTAAAACAATACTCCTGTCAACTGAATATTTTTGGCTGGCAGAGTGGTTATTCAATTAACAGGGTTCCAGTGTAGTTCGTTACATTAGGCTGACATAATGTGTTGGAATACATAATTGAGAATAGCGCATAGAACTGCATAGGATAGTTTCATCCTCTTTAATTTATTTATTGGTGTTTAAGGACACTTTTTTTACTATATCGTTACCGCAACATTGGTATGAAGTCAAGTTTAGTAGGGCACTGTGAATCAGACTTTTTCTGGTCAAACCGAATTGCATGTTTAAGGTTCAATTTTGAACCAAATTTGTATCAAATCGGACATTCAGTCGGTATATGCGGTCAGATATTTTCTTACGCAGCTGTAATGAAAGGGGGAAGATTGTCGGGGCAGCACAGTAGTATACCCACCAAGATGTAAATTTCATTGGGGGGGGGGGGGGGGGGGGAGGAATACAATAAAAAAAAATTATGTCGTTACAGTACCTGTAGTCTTTACTAAATTCTTTTAGCTGATATCTCCAAGAATACCAAAACTCAGGGAAGCCATGAATAAACAACATCAAGGGTTTTCCTTCTTGACCATTAGCAACATAATGTAACTTCACTTCCTGAAAATATATTACATTGTACATAATCACTCTGAGTTTTGGTTTCATTAATCAGGTCTTTCCACGAGAGTGACTCATGAGCATCTCATTCTCAACTTAATTTATTTGGAGGAGAACTCGGGTCTTTCCACGAGAGTGACTCATGAGCATCTCATTCTCAACTTAATTTATTTGGAGGAGAACTCCCGGACTCTTGCTTGAAAACTTCTTCATTTTACAAAATGGCATTGAAATGCATAAAATTTCCTATCGTAAACAGGGCTTATATTACCCCCCCCCCAGACCCCCACCACCATCCAGAGGGGAACCCTCTTGAACTCTCCTCCAACTCCCTCCTGCAGCCCTCAGTCGTGCTGGGACACTACCTCGTGGTGGTTTATATGTTGTGTAATGTGTAACATTATGATAACTCCTTCCACTAAAAAGTTATGTTCCGAACACAAGAGAGCTACAGTTAATGTGAATGAAAATTCCATGTATTTTAATGTAAATGAAAATTCCATGTATTGACCCCTTTCTTTGACCTAGACCTCAGTTGGTTGGTCGTGAATTGTGTATGTGTCACACCATACAGTGGTCGTCCACATAATTATATATCTGTTGTGTTTGTGCAAGTTTCATTGCGACATATACTTCTAGAAAGATATGGCCTGGCATGAAAAAGTTTATAAATATGCTGTTGACCTCTACGTGAAACCTTTACCTTGTTGGGTTATTTGTGAATTTTGTATGCGACACACTGTCTAGTGGTGGTCCACATGTGGTGTACGTATTATTATTATATCGCCTTTGACAAAAAAGTTATGACCTGAACATCACAAAGTTGACGTGCATGCTAATTCCATGTGTTTACCCCTTTCTGTGATCTGATATTGACCTTGGTAGGCCACACACCATCTGATGGTGGGCAATATGTTGTAAAATTTTCATTGTGATATCTCCTTCTATCAGAGAATTAAGTCCTGAAACAATAAAGTTGAAGTGCATACTCATTTCATGTGCTGACCTCCGTGATCTTGACCTTTGTGGTCCAGTCGTGAATTTTATCCATCTGTATGAAGAGGAGTTTCCAAAGCCTGTATGGACCTTGTACATGTATCTGTGTATTTTTCACACTTTTCCCCAAGACTTTGGAAGTTTGGAAATTGTACTATATATTGATGGGGTGGATATTGTCTGTTTTATCTGTCATGTGATACCATGAAGCGTGTTAAAATCAAGTGATTGTTTAATCTTCATTCACATGCACAAATAAATGCGGTCCGAAATAGATAGTCACTAAGTCACTACAGGAAGTTTCAACAGGGTTCCACATCGATCAAAGTCCAGTTTAACCAATAATCTTCTTTCATTGTTTTGACGGGTTTTAGGTGGGTTTTTTAATGTAAGTGGAATTTCAGACAACAAGTGGAGTTAATATTAGAATTGTAATATTATTATATATACTTCATCATACAGTTACGTTTACCTCCAAGTGAATAAAACCGTGCTGTCCCAGTTTTTCATCGTTTAGACATGCTGGTGGGGAGTCTCGCTTCTTCTTCGACCAAAATTTGATGGGATGTTTCAAGGTGCCAGCTGCACATACAACAATAACTATCAGTGCGTAAAATAATCCGATTGCTAACGTGACAAGCCTCTGTACCAAAACTACAAGCGATGACATTTTCATTCGTTGAGGAAAAGAAGATGCGATGGTTGGCCTAATAACTGAAAGAGGTGTGGACAAAACGTCCGATGAACAAAAAGTCCGATACAAATCGTCCGATTTTTTTTTGGACGAAACGTCCGAATTCTGTTTGGACGGAACGTCCGATATTTTTGGACAAAGCGTCCGATCTCGGGAGCCTTCGGAAGACCCAGAAAGTTCTGAGGTCCGTTGCACTCAATCGGAAATTGACGGGAAATAATATTCTACTTGGAGTGGTGGTTTATGAATGAAAAGGAGGCCTACCCTTAGCTGGCAGAAATGTCAAGGTTTGGGGTGGGGGGGGGGGGGGGGGGTATTATTCGTGTCCGGTCGGTAGGGCGAGAGTTTGTTAGAAATCAGAAGCCTGTGTATTCTCGTGCATTCTAATGCATTGGAAAATTATTTTATTCGGGAATAACATTGTGGGTGGGAGGGGAGGGGGGGGGGCTCACCTGTATTCAGTTCTGGGTAAGACAGGGATAGGGTAGGTATAGCCAGATAATTGAGATAATTGTTGGTTGTTTCAGTAGAGTTTCGGTCACTATGACTGACATAGCTGCATGCTGACCAGACCATCAGTTGTGTTGGTGGCACCAATATTCTTCCAGGTTTATTTACACTGGCGTCCAGCGTTTTAATGAAGCTAACGCTAGAATGGTTTGTCCCAGGCCTCAAGCTAAAAGGGTGTAGAGAGAGGGCGCATCCCATGACCCTGTCAGTGTCGGAATTTTTCAAGTTGTCCGTTGGAAAAATTGCTGGCCGCCCGCATGACAACGATACCACAATTTTCATTGTGCAAAATTACCTTCAGGTTTCATATATCCTTTATGTGTAAACGCATGGGGGCGCGGTGGCGTTGCGGTAACCGGTTCTCGTTAGATCACCGAAGTTCAGCAACGTCGAGCCCTGTTAGTCCTCCGACGGGTGACCGCCTGAGAGATCGATTTGGACTCCCGCGTTGTGTCCCGTCCTTGGGCAAGGCACTTAACCCCCATTGTCCACATGGGGGCACGATGACGCCGTGTACTAAGACGTGTTGCACGTCGATGGTGCGCATATCTTCAATCAATCTAACCCTGCCTGCGCTGCAGAGCAGAGTTACGATGTTGGGGATCTGTCAGCTGCTCGTCGTTGCTCTGTGGTTCTCTCCGGCTTCCTCCACCCGCAAAACTGTCACGGTCATGATTATAGCCATTGTGCATAAGTATGTGACCCTAAACACCAATAAATAAATAAATAAATAATGTGTAAACGCTTGTTCGTTTATTATTATTATTATTCTTAAGTATAACGTTTAGTTAATTAATGTTTTACGAAAAAAATATTGAGTTAGGATTCAAGTTCGTCCCGATGGTCAATGATCCGGGAACACTGTCGGAATATTTACCTCTCGACCCACCAGGTCGGGCAATTCTGAGATCATATCTTTGTGCCTGATTTTAGCGTGGGAATAACTGCAAGCATGAATTTTTTTATTGCGGTTTAACGTTATTTACGGTCAGCCAGGGTCACCTCGTGTCGGGCAGTTTTACGGGTGGTGGCAGCCTGAGAAAACCACCGAGCAGCGGCGAGCAACTATCAGACTCCTCAAGGAATTAACTCGGAATAGAGTCAGCATTGGTTGAAGGCAAGTGCGCCATGGACATGCAGTGCGCCATACTGCCTTAGTACACAACGACACCGCGCCAACACGTGGGCAATCGGGATTAAGTGCCTTACTCAAGGACACATTGCCGTTACCGCTTGTCATGATCAAACCGTGAACCTCTCGGTTTGAAGTTCAAAGCTCCAACCACTGGCGGGCTTGAATGGACTGCTCGGTTCATCCATAAGACGGCCATTCACGGGGCTATCGAAATGTTTAAAAAAACACGTGTACACTTAACACATTGCCATCAACATTAAACCCCTCCTCTCCCCAATGCTGCACATTAAACCCAGAAATAAAGTTATTTCCACTCGATACGAGTAAAATTCCATTTGCCGAGATTCATATAAGTGTATGCTAAAATTAGCTAAATTTCGAAGAGCAAAAAAATCCTTTATCCTAAACTCTTACAACATGTAATATAACAGACCATTCCGACGCCACTCCCTCCCTTGATGGAGAGAGCAGTGGTGAAGATGAGATAAGATTCATTAAGCAAATACACCAGAACAAAGGCAGATTGCGTTGTATATACAAAACATAAATAGATCCATAAAACAATACTAATTCCGAATGACAAACGTAAATATTAAGGCTTATAGTGGTTGTAATGTAATATTGTTAATGTCACTTCTTGGTGTCAGATTGACAAAACTTGTTCTCGTTGTTTTAAGAAGTGCTGGGTCATGTTACAGATGATACCGCACAGCTGTGGCACATTGTTTCTCATCAAGAATATGAATCTCTCGGATGTGTCCATCTCAACAAACTCTTGGTATTCACGTTCAAATTTGTTAAATGCACGTTCTCTGAGAGATGCATAATCACCGCACTCCATAACAAAGTGCCATTCTGTTTCCTCTGCATCAGAGCCGCACACCACGCATAAGCGTTCACTTACGGGGATGGGTGGTTGCATGTGCATCCCCTTTTCTATCATAAGTTTGTGGTTACTTATACGCAAACGAGTGAAAATGTTTCTCGCCTCCGGGGATGTTGTATAAAGCAAATAATGCTCCAGGTGATATTTGTTCTTAAACTCTCGATAAGTTCTCAGTTTATTTTTTCCATTTTTCCTGTTGTCGTGAAATACAGCATTATAAAAATTATTTAAATGGGTCTCTTGAATATTTTCTCTTATTGTTATGTATTTCACAGGATGAAACGGGATTTTCTGGTCAGATTTATTTTCAGGATTATAATTGTCTTTTAGCTGTTGATATTTAACCAATATTGAGTCCGGCCTTCTGTAATTCTCGCATTCAGTTCTAGCCTCTGATAGTAAGGAAGGGGTTTGAAGATCATATAATTTTGATACAAACTTAGCCAACTGGATTTTGGCATCTATGTGCAGTGGGTACTGTCCAAGTTCAGCTCTCACTGCATGGCTCGATGATTTATTGTTCACACCCAGGACTAACTTACAGAACTGAATATGAACGGTTTCACATGGCGATTTATCAATATTAGCATCGTTGATTTCCGTGGCCCATAATTCACTGCCGTATAAGAGGATGGGTTTTATCAGGATGTTAAATAGTTTTAGGTAAACCGAAACAGGCAGAAGGCACTTTCTTTTAAAGTTGTTGTTCAGGCTGAAGAGGGCTTTTAAATCTTTCAGTTTGAGATCTTGTAGCGCATTATGCAGTTTTACCGTTGGATGTAAACGAAAGTCTCAGATATGTTTTGTTTTGTCAACATTTACGCTAAGTTTGTTTTTAGTGCAGTAGGCATCCAAATTATCCAATGCTCTCTGTAGTCCCCAAGACGAGTTTGAGATGATCGCTAAATCGTTGGCAAATAGCAAGAGACTTAGATTCGTGGTATGTAAACGGACGGAATCACATTTTGCATCAAAGATTAAGCCAATGTCGTCGATAAAGATTTTGAAGAGCGTCGTTGAGATCACACAACCTTGTCTGACACCAACCGTTGACATTGAGGGTGGGCTTAATCCCTGCGAAGTTTTTATTTGATAGTAACTTGAGCTATATAGGGATTTTAACATTTTAAATACATTATCCTGTATCCCGAGGCGGTGTAGTTTATTAAAAAGAATGTTTCTATCAACTGTATCAAATGCTTTTCTAAAATCAACAAAAACAGAATATAACGGTTGTTTAAGTTTTTTATATTTGTTTATAGCTGTTTTAACAATAAAGACGCTGTCAATAGTACTACGGTGTTTTCTGAACCCGAATTGATTATCACTAATCAAGGAATTATCTTCAAGATAGGTATTAATCCTCTTGTTGATAACTCTGTTGAATAGCTTACCCAGAGCACCGCTTACGTCAACAGCTCTATAATGATTGGGATCGTTTCGATCACCCTTCTTACATAATGTGGTGAGAGCAGATTTACTCCATGAAGGGGAATAATGATGAGATTCAAATACCTGACTAAATAATTTAGTTACTTGACCAATCATATGCGGGACTATCATTTTTAAGAGTTCGTTTGAAATGTTATCACAGCCGGTCGATTTATTGTTTTTTAGACTTCTCAGAGAGTGCATTATTTCGGTAGCTGAGATTTGGTCATTATTCAGTGGGTGTTGTATATCCACTTCTGTGTTTATAACATCGGATGTATTTTCGTGGGGGTTTGTGGTCGACACAAAAGCGTTTTAAAGAAATCAACAGACCTGTCGTGGTCCAGATGATTGATCTCAACATTGTTTGTTCGAAGGGACTTAATTGTCTGCCAATAGGTTTTTGGATCTGAAGATGATAATTTTTCGAGGTTTTCCCATATGTTCTTGAAGTGCATTTTGGACTTTTTCTTCGTTGCTCTTTTATACATTTTCTTACAATGAAAAAACTTTTGCAACAGAGATCTATCCTGGGGGGTTTGCTGAAGAGTCTTAAGGGAATTTTGCATGGCGTATTTTAGATGTTTGCATTCATCATCAAACCATTTCCTTTTAGGTTTTTAGCTCAACTTGACAAACTGAAGCTGAGCTATTGCCATCACTTCTCGTCCGTCGGCGTACGTACGTACGTCCACAATTTCCTTTGGCACACCTCACAGGTCGCATTTATGATCAGATCGCTTTGAAACTTGTGCTTGTTTGGGGTGACCTCTAGATGGGAGCCATCGATTTTCTTCAATTTCCGTCAAAGAATGTTGCCGCGGTCACCGTTCTTAGAACTTAGTCAGACCTCAATATTTCCCTTTGGCACACCCTACAGGCTACAGGGCACATTTATGATCGGTTGCTTTGAAACCTGGCAAGCTTGTTTGGGGTGGTCTCTAGATGGGAGCTATCGGTTTCTTCCATTTCCGTCAAAAAATGTTGCAGCGGCCAACGTTCTTAGAACTTAGTTTAGTCAGACCTCAATATTTCCCTTTGGCACACCCTGAAGGGCACATTTATGATCGGATTGCTTTGAAACATGGCATGCTTGTTAGGGGTGACCTCTAGATGGGAGCTATCAATTTTTCTTCAATTTCCATCAAAAAACGTTGGCACGGCCAACGTTCTTAGAACTTAGATTAGCCAGACCTCAATATTTCCCTTTGGCACACGCTAGAGGGCACATTTATGATCGGATTGTTTTGAAACCTGGCATGCTTGTTTGGGGAGACCTCTAGATGGGAGCTATCAATTTTCTTCCATTTCCGTCTGTCAAAAAATGTTGCCGATGGCAACGATCTTTGAACTTAATTTAGTCAGGCATCAGTATATTCCTTTGGCATGCCCAACAGGGCACATTTATGATCAGATCGGTTTGAAACTTTGTATGCTTGTTTGGAGTTGCTTCCTGATGGAAGCTATCGATTTTCTTCGATTTCCGTCAAAAAATGTTGCCACTGGGAATGACCTTCGATGAACTTAGTAAAAACTTAGTGCAGTTAAGCATCAATCTTTCCCTTTGACACACCCTGCAGGACACATTTATGATTGGATCGCTTGCAAACTTGGTGTGTTTATATGGGGTGACAACTATATAGGAGCTGTCGATTTTCTTCCATTTCTGTCCAAAAATGTTGCCGCTGACCTTTGAACTTAGTTTAGTCAGACCTCAATATTTCCCCTTAACACACCCTTCAGGGCACATTTATGATCGGATCACCTTGAAACTTGGTATGTATTTGGGTAAGGGGATTTTGAAGTCTCTAAAAGATTCATCGGTTTGTGTTAGGTCTTCACTGGTGCGTCTTCCTATATTTGTGAAGAAGTTGTTAGATTCCCATGCTATTTCGTGCGGATCATTTATTACATGGTTATTGTCGTTGACAAAAGCAGAAGGCATACTGGCAGTATGTTTTTTTATTTTTTGTTTCATTTAATATCCTTCAAGTTCCTCTCAAGTTATTTTTATTTAATACTTTGTTAAAGTACATTACTTTTACTTTGCTTTTTAATTGTATTAAAAAAATTACAGTAGTTTTTATAGTTTCTTATATTTCGTGCCGTTGGGAATTTAATATTTTATTGTAAAATTTTGCCTTGGTGTTCAGTGATTTCATAAGGCCTTTTGATATCTACGGTTGCTGCTTAATATTTTTCTACTTCACTTGGACGTTTACCAAAGGAAATGCCTTTTCAAAAGCAGTAGAAAAGATATTCATAAAACTCTCATATGCTATATTTGGGAGTGGGGCAACTACTTCTGAGTGCAGTATGTTTACACACTTCAAAGTCTGGGAATTGCACCTGGTAAGTGCAGTTGTTACATACTTTGAAGTGTGAATACTATAAATGTTAGCTTAACATTTTTTCCGAAGACTTGAAAAGACTTCCATTAAGAGCAAGATATCGCCTACATTGAAGTATGTAAAATGCACTTGGACTCTACTTCACAAACAACTCTTGAAACAACAATCTTCAACAGAGACTGAAACCCTACATCCTTAAGGAACAATCACGGGTGTCTTCTATACACTTCAGGTGTGAAATTTTCGAAATTTCAAAACTGAAAATAAAACAACATTCTTCACGGTTGCACATAAATATCAATGCTGGAGTTCCCTTCCCTTTGCAGCCTGACTTATTTGTCATTTTTTTGAGTACCAGTACTTACTTCAATTCGAGATTGTTATCTATCAGGTCTGTAAATGGTTCAAACTCCAACTTCGAGCAGGCGCCGAAATAATGGTGCCAGCGCGTGGTGTTCACAAGGCACGATGGGAAAATGAGTGAGAACCAATCAAAATTATGTTGCTTCATAATTAATACCCCACAAAGAATATCAAAACCGTGAGTGTATGATGAAGTGAAGGAGACATAAACACCCGAGGTGCTGAATTAATACTTAAATGGGCAAAATCCCAAGCACACTTCATGACCCATCACCCATGTACCTCTGTGACACTTAAATTCTGAGAGTGTACTGTGTGTAGATTCATAAAGTCTTATCTTGTGCCATGCATTGAAGTCACGTGGTCATGTTAGATATTCTCCTTCATAATTGTGTAGAATGCAGTCTCTCAAAAAAGAAAGATGGTAAATAATGTTTCAATAAGGCTAGAATCCCCGCCATCTGACTGGATGAGAGCTCGCGTGCTTTTTTCTGTGTTTACGGCTCCAATGGCATAATGTTACTATTTGACAACACCACGCGAAACATTTGAAATCAGGCGGCCCGTTTCGTAATTAGTCCATCAACGGAGTAACTTGCAAACCGTTTAATTTTTAGCTTAACTTGACAAAGTCAAGATAAGCTATTGCCACCACGTGTGCGGAAGTCTGCGAGTCTGTTAATCTGTCAGTCTGTTCACATTTTCTTTGGCACAGGCTACACCGTGTAGTTCTTGTCCGATCATCGCGAAATTTTATATGCATGTTCGATGTCATGTCTAGATGAGAACGCTCCCTTTTTGTCGCGATTGGTCAACAGTAACGGCTGCAAGAGCCCGAAACCCGAAAAACCTTTAGCACAATATAAGGTCGTATTTATGAAGGGATTTCATTGTAACTTGGAAGGATGGCTCCGTATAATGTCTAGATGAGAACGTCCCTTACTGGTCGTGATCGTTCAACCGTGACGGCTGTGAGCGCCCGAAACCCGAAACCCTTTAGCAAAGCTCTACAGGTCGTATTTATGAAGGGATGTCATTGTAATGTGGTAGGATGACTCCGTATACTGTCTGGATGGAAACGTCCCAGTTTGGCCGCGATCGGTCAACCATGATAGTTAAGCGGGCCCGAAGCCTGAAAACCTTTAGCAAATACAGGTCGTATTTATGATGGGATGTTATTGTAACTTGGTAGGATGACTCTGTATGGGCATTTTTCAAGAAAATGGGATATTTAGGTCGACAGAAATATGAAAATAACTTCAGACGGGTGATTTCTGAGTCAAGGTATTGGGGTCGTACTCCAGAAGTATCAGAAACAAAATGCAACCTTGATCACTCTCTATTTTGGAGATATCAGGACCAGAAGCTTGGGATCCCTAGTTGGGGTCCACGCTGTTACCACTCACATTAATTAACCCTAAAATAGAATGGTTGAACATAATTGCTTGAACCGGGATTGTGCACAATGTACAAACTTCTTAAGTTAATGCTTAGTCAGTTTGACAGTCTTTTGCATACATGGTCGACAGGTTGTGGAAGTGTATTGGTTACAATGAAAAATGGGGCACACATTGCAACAAAAAATGTGTGGATTCAAGAGAAAAGTATTTTACATTCTGCAAGTTAGTATGATTATATCAAAACATGGGAACACTTTTGAAGAATGGAGAAAAGACGGCGAGCAAAATACTTATGTGTTCATGGAAAGACAAATTATCTGAGCTGTAACAGAATGGATATATCGGTAACAGAAGAGAAGCAAATGGTAACATTTGTGACATTTGTATTCGAAACAAATCATTAAACGCAAAATTTTGAACCTTTGAACAAAGTAACATGTCAATAAAAGAAATGGATAGTGTACTTTCACGAACCCAATATATACCAAGGAACACTATAAAATTCACGCGCGAAATACATTTTGATGTTTGTGGGGCAACAGGAGGGAAATGGCGATAACAGTAAAGACATTTTGTTCACCCACTCCGAGAAGTCCCCCTTGTTATCCAATTTCCAGCATGTATTAAAGATAAGCTAATTTCCCCACTCCACTTAGTCCGGGTACAGGACTATGCCAATAGTTAGGGAAGAGATATAGTTGGGATTTCTAGTAACAACAGTGAACGTCTAGTAACAGGAGAGATCAATAGCATAACTTAATAGAATTTCAAATGGTCTGGTGGGCTGAACGACGTTAACTCCCTCCACCTCCCGAGAGGCAATAAGGTGTATTCATTGTTTGATATTGTGGACTCTCATTTTGCACAGACCGATTTACGCTAGTTGTCTTCTACAAGACCTTCTGCTCAGCGAGCTAAATGGATTTTGCTCCATTTTCACCCACCAATCATAAATACATATGTATTAAAGAAAGGCTACTTTATTATTTGCGATTATCTCCCACGGTGATGTCAAGAAATCAAAATATATGTTTTAGATGACAGTGCTTTGTGTGCTCCGTGAACTCTGCTGCTGTTAGAGCAATGATCATCTGGAAATAGAAAGATGGGATAAATATTTACATATTTTTTGTTTATTGGTGAATTTATTAACAAATTTATTTATATTGAATATTTATGACATAGACCTATAGTAGTTGAGTTCCTCAAGTTCTAACCACCCGTAGGTTTTGCTTTTAACTAAGCTTTCTATTGGGAAGTCCCTCCTGTTACCATGCAGATGGCAGTTTCCATTGGACACATTTCCACTGTGTATTCTTGTAGGACTCTTAATCATAACTAACTAAATTTATTGAATTGTATATCATATATTCGGGTGAGTTCGAGTATGGATATGTCTTCTAATATCCGCTTAATGTGATGAAACACCTCGAAATACATGCAAACATGTAAAACATACATACTATCGATGGCATGTAATGCTACGAGCGAGTAATATGCTTCTCTATATAATTTCCAACATGTTTACAATAGCGGGTGAAATGTGTCTTTCTAAGCATAAAGTTCGTATTATCTAAATGTATGTACAATTTAAAGTTGTCCCCTCTGTTACCAATTTGTTCCATTCTGTTACTAACTTCCTAGAATTCTCTGAATTCGAAAATCAAAACAAGGCTGCATGCATGCTTAGGGCTAATGTAGATACTCATTTCATTGCCTTGGTTATGCGATCAAAACTATAAAATATGCAAACATAAGTGTGATCATAAACATATGGCCCCCATTGTCCCATCTGTTACCATTTTGTTACCTACTGTTACTATTTTGTCGGTAACAGAAGGTACGATAACAGATGGAACATTTTTGCTGACCTCTGGTATTTAAAGAAATGGAACTTTGTGATAAAGTACTTATTTAAATCATTACCTGCACCAGTCCCCTGGGGCTGCAATTTAACAAACCAATGTGGCCTATTAATTAACTACAGAGAGACTGTAGCAGTGGTAACACTGGGGAATGAAGAAAAATATACTCACCAGTTCAGCTATCCAAAAAGCTCCCTTTTCTATGTTTACTTGAAGCAGGCGCTCTTTTTCCCGCCACTGCCATTACTGTTTGAAATCAGCTGCTTATTTCAATTCCTTATTCTGTTAGGCCATTCAAAGTGTATTCCGTGTTTTTTCCTTATAGTAACAGAAGGGACATGACTTCTTGGGACAATAGATATTGGACCGTTGTTGCAACTTACATCAAATGCATGCTGTTCTTTCAGTGGTATCAGTTAGTACAGGCTCACATTCACTGTTAGCTAGCTTGATTTATTGCAGTGAACTGATAATTGTGAAGAACACGCATTACAAATGATGTAATATACATTTACGAAATTCCTTTTTTCAAGATTTTGTTGACACCATGAGCTTCATCATCACTGAAAGAACATAATGTTGCCAAATTTCTGCATGAGTTGACGTGGCGACATGATGGTGATAGTTTGTTAGTCGATAAAGTCAAGGATGCAGAGTAGTATTGCCTCAAAAAGCTCCCGGACATAATATATCCCACTTTTTTAAAAAAATGCCGTATAATGTCCAGATGAGAACGTCCTATTTTGGTCGTGATCGGTCAACCGTGACCTAGATTTGTTTAGCACAGTCTACAGTTCATATTTATGAAGCAATTTCATGGTAACTTGGAAGGATAACTTGGTGTGATGTCTAGAGGAGACTGTCGTATTTTGGTCACGACCGGTCAGCCGTTACCGTCGCCTGGTCACTTGACCTAGATTCCTTTAGCGCTGCTTACGGGTTGTTTAATGAATGGATTCCATTGTAACTTGGTAGGATAACTTTGTATGATATCTAGATGAGACTCTCCTATTTTGGTCATGATCGGTCAACCGTGACCGCCGAACATCACGTGAACTAGTTTCTTTTACTGAGCAAAGTCTACGAGTTATATTTATGAAGGGATTTCATTGTAACTTGGTAGGATGACTCGTTTTGAAATGATTTTACTGTAACTGGGTAACTTAGGCTGACATACGTTAACTGTTATTGAAAACAGCCTTCACTGCTAGTACAAGGAACAGACATTAACATATTTTCAATAATCACAATTCTTGTCTTATTTCGTAATCCTTTCAAAAACATTGGAACATTATCCTTTTCGTCACACACTACATACAGCCAAGTTAAGCTACAGTGTCACGGACACTTTCATTGTAGATTTTTCACACGTGTAGCAGACGATGTTCCAAATGAGTATTCTTTCATTAAATACAAATCAGTTTGTGATTTGAACGGAGAGGGGTGACTTCGACCTTTATATGATTCATTGATTATTTGTCCAGTGATGTCGTGCGGTACACGAGAGGTTTATTTACTAAACTTGTTCTTGGTAGCTGAATTGATACATGAATTATGGTGGTTATTAGTAAAACAGCTTGACTGATATGGATCTTTATTGATCATCGATAGGCGTGGTCATACTAAATGTCTTTAGTAGGATCCAATGCATAGGAATGGACATTACATTTGTTTTCGTTAAAAAGCTGTCTTGTTCAGTTAACAATGTGGATTTTGGGCAATGGGCAGGCCCAGGCCCTTATTGGAACATAATGATACGTTATTGTGATGAATTGGCGGTAACATGGTCAGAGATGTGCGGCTCTGAGCGTATGTTCAACCTCGACGCTTCTCGTCTCCGTTGAACATAAGCTTCAGGCCGCAAACCCCAGACTATGTTACCGCTAATCCACCACAATCTTCAAATATATAAATGCGAATGTCTGTATCTATATCTCTCTCTATCTCTCTATCTATCTTTGTTGCGGGTGAACTCCTCCGTTTCTCGACCGATCTATCTCAAATTCTGTACACGGGGGTAATTCGTCCCTGTGAGTAATATGGGATGGGTGCCGTGCCCGTGCGGGGTGACCATGACCTTGAAATTGATGACCTTGACCTTTTATTTCGAAAACGGCCGGGCCGATCGGGTTAAAATTTCATATGTGCTGGTATATTGACCCATCGATCATTTTGACTTTATCGGGGTGCCCGTGCGGGGTGACCTTGACCTTGAAATTGTGACCTTGACCTTTTATTTCGAAAACGGCTGGCCCTTCAGGCTAAAATTTCATATGTGCGGGTATATTGACCCATCGATCATTTTGACTTTATCATGGTGCCCGTGCGGGGTGATCTTGACCTTGAAATTGGTGATCCTGACCTTTTATTTTGAAAACGGCTGGGCCGATCGGGCTAAAATTTCATATGTGCGGGTACATTAACCCATCGATCATTTTGACTTTATCGGGGTACCCGTGTGGGGTGACCTTGACCTTGAAATTGGTGATCTTGGCCTTCTATTTCGAAAACGGCTTATATATCCATCTTCTCCCGTGCAACGCCGTGTATTACCCGCTAGTCTAATATATAAATGTGAATGTCTGTATCTATCTCTCCGCCTCTCTCTCTATCTTTGTTCCGGGTGAACTCCTCCGTTTCTCGCCCGATCGATCTTAAATTTTGTTCACGGGGTAATTCGTCCCTGCGAGTAACATGGGGTGGGTGCCCTGCGGGGTGACCTTGACCTCGAAATTAATGACCTTGACCTTTTATTTTGAAAACGGCTGGGCCGATCGGGCTAAAATTTCATATGTGCGGGTATATTGACCCATCGATCATGTTGCCTTTATCGGGGTGCCTGTGCGGGGTACCTTGGCCTTGAAATTGTGACCTTGACCTTTTATTTCGGAAACGGCTGGGCCAATCGGGCTAAAATTTCATATGTGCAGGTATACTGACCCATCTATCATTTTGACTTTATCGTGGTGCCTGTGCGGGGTGATCTTGACCTTGAAATTGGTGATCCTGACATTTTATTTCGAAAACGGCTGGGCCGATCGGGCTAAAATTTCATATGTGAGGGTACATTAACCCATCGATCATTTTGACTTTATCGGGACGCCCGCGTGGGGTGACCTTGACCTTGAAAGTGGTGACCTTGGCCTTCTATTTCGAAAACGGCTGATATAACCATCTTCTCCCGTGCAACGCCGAGTATCACCCGCTAGTCTAATATATAAATGCGAATGTCTGTATCTATCTCTCTATCTCTCTCTCTATCTTTGTTCCGGGTGAACTCCTCCGTTTCTCGACCAATCGATCTCAAATTTTGTACACGGGGGTAATTCGTCCCTGCGAGTAACATGGGGTCGGTTCCGTGCCCTTGCGGGGTGACCTTGACCTTGAAATTGATGACCTTGACCTTTTCTTTCGAAAATGGCTGGGTCGATCGGGCTACCAATCAGAATCTTTTGATACTTGGTAGGCCTGTACAAGATCCTTAGAGGGGTCACAGTCATGTTTCTTTGAAACCAGTCCGTTGGATTATATGTGGGATCCCTGTGGAAACCCGAATTTTAACAATATGCGGAAATGTTTTTAAAAATCTTCTTCAGATCTACCAGTCAAAATCTCTTGATATTTGATATAGTGCATCCTTGGAGGTGTGGGGGGGGGGGGGGGGGGGCTGATTCAAGATTCAAATACCTTAAAACAACTTGGCCGTTGTTGGCGTAGAATGAAAACGCGTATGTCACCTTTTTTGTTGGGTGGTAAAACATGTCACCGCAGAGTGTTGAGCAATGCAGAACACTCTGGGCTCACAGTGGGAGTGCGCCCGAGAGTTTGGAATAAGAATTATGGGCGGGGTTGGGGGTTAATTAAATATCCCCAGCAGGGATGTGGCGACGGGGGGGGGGGGGGGTTCTCACCTCCCCAGCTAGGAGTATTTTTTTTCATTGTTGGAAATTTCGAGGTCAAAAATCAAATAGTTGGAAATTCCATAAATTAACATTGTTCGTGAAATATATTAAAATTCCAACTAATGATGAGAAATTTTGATCTTTTATTTCCAACTGGAAACTTGAGTTTCAAATTTCCTACTCTAAAGTTGACATGCCGGCCTCAAAATTTCGACTCTGACATCAATCCGTTAAATTTTCTGACCCAGACACATCATAGATGATGCTTTTTTCGTTTCAGGACTAGTGAAAGAAGGGTTCATAAGCATGAATATATATTATTGTGGAATAGAAGGAAAATGTTTATCGATCTATGATCGTAAAGTTTGATTTCCACGTTGTGAAGACTGGAAATTCTGCGAGGATCCACCAGCCCGTAGCGTTTGTGATTCCTTACCAGACGATATCAGACACAGGCTCCAGATTCTGGTTCAGTAACTTCACGAACTTGTCGTGTACATCAGAACGAAGACCAGTTTCAAACTATCTATTATTTTATTTAAAACTCAGCATTAAAATAAAAGCGCGACTAACTGGCGTTGTCACTGGTGTAAAATGTGCAATTTACAAGCAGCAAAGTTCATACCTTAAACTCAGTGGCGGCATCCAGGTTTCTTCTTGTGGAGCTGATCTGCATATATCAGGAGCCCAGAGACAACTTGTCTAAGCAGTCAGAAATTGGTGCTTATATACACCCAATTTCTGATGCAGTACTTGGGGTACGTGACGCCTGTCAGCAGTTTCTCCCTGACCACAAGGAAACTTAGGGAAGTCCCCTGGCGTGGCGGTCGCCATTTTGTAGACTCTTATACTGCCATGCAGACTGTCGGTCAGTCTGCGTGCAGTCCATGGAATCTCGGCTCTCAAATAGTATTCCGCCGGGCGCCAGTTAACCAGTAGAATGTCCCGGTGACTGATGCTAAATTGCAACTCAGCATCCCCAGTTCAATGGGGAGTTTCACCAGGTACAAGTTATGATTTGTTAGACAGTTCGAACACGAACATCCCAGTAATACTGCCGAATGTTATTGTCCCATCTGTCAACAAATCCACAAATGTTACTGCTTGTTGACAATATTAGCTCGCAAAGGTATGCCTGTTGTTGTCAACAGAACATCTGGCGTGTATCCACAGAGTACGCATGTACTCTGGTCGCCAGTTTCATACAATTCCATGTAATTTATTGTCATGTTTCAATCTGTTCAAAAACTGTTAAACAAATTAAATAATCTCGAGTCTATTGAATGTCCCAAATAAAGCCCCAAGATCTCGAGCTCGTACCCGAGCTGACAAGCAACAACATGAAACAACGGGGAACAACATGAAACGGGGAACAAATTTTACCGCCCGAGGGAGATATGATACGGTGATTTTACAAGCAATACACTTGAATATGGAGAACAACGCGTTTGAACAATTCGGGTCAAGGAATGGTTGAATGTGTGAATACTGTATGCGAACTCGCTTCTGCCTCGGTTACCAGGGCGAGGTTGAGATAAATGCGTGAATGCTCCAAATTCTAAAGCTGAGAACAAATTTTGCGCGTAATAACGCAGAATATATCTTCAGTTTTACCACCTAAGGAAGATATGATACGGTATTGTTTGTCCATAATTTACAGTTAAATACAGTAAACAACGTGCAGTGCGGAACATATCTTTACTTCTTGCCACCCAAGGAAGATATGAAACGGCGATTTTATAGATGGGTTCGTGATTAGGAGCTAGGCTGCCACTTGCCAAATAATAAATCGATCTGTAAGACGTACGCGTATCTCGATCAATTTTATAATTCCCATTCAACAATTAGGATAAGCGTGACGCTAAATCTTACGTTCCCATGACGCGATACACATTGGTACGGCACTTAACGTAACGGAATAAGAATTAGTCAAAAATGAAAGCCACTTAGAAGAAAGTGCATATATATATATGAGGAAGTATATATATATAATCACTTTAAAAGATATCACCCAGCGCTGCAGTGCAACCACCTATCGAAACCACTCGCAGTTGGAATTTACACCGGTGGCACCCCCGCCCCCTCCCCCTTCCGGCTGAAACCCTCTAGCCACATCCCTGATCCCCAGTCTTTAGCCTAGTCACTGAATTTACCTATCTCGTAAAATTTAGCGCATTTCATCGGTCATACTAAACACCGATGTATACCACGAGGTATACCAAGGTGAAGGAAAATAAGGGTGGGGAAAGGATATGGGGTGGTGTGTTATGAGTATAAAAATAGGTTTAAGTAGTTGTGCATAGTTTTAAAGTCATTTTGGGGAATTACGTGCGCTAAAGTAATGTTGGCGTTCGCTGAAAAATCTTCGTCTCGGTATTTAGTTGGTAGCTTGGTAATAAGTATTTACAGCGACTGCGCCTCTCAATGAGGAACTGTGTGAAGTGTTAATAAATTGTGACTTGTTAATTAGTTCTCCTTGTGGATGTCGGCAATTGTCTTCTTTGTTATGACAGTTATATGATTGCAATGGGCCAATATCGTGACATCAGGAATCGTTGGCCTACTTGAGTGTGTGGTCACTTTTCACTCGCCAACGATGTAAAGATTGCTAGTCAAAATGTCCGATCGCCAAAATGTCCGATCGCCAAAATATCCGATTGTCAAAATGTCCGATGGGTCGACGGAATGTCCGATATTTTTAGATAAAATGTTCGATGATCATTGAACAAAATGATCATCATGTAAAATGATCATTGAACATAAATTAAAAGGTGACATGAAACAACTTAGTAAAACAATCATTACAAATGCACACACACAAGGTATAAACCTATTGTTCAAAAGAACACATTAGTACCTCAATGTCTGGAAATATACCATCCAAAACTATTAGATCAAATACCTCGTTACCTTGGTTCAATAAGCACCTCAAGAAAATGTCCAAAAGGAAAGCCCGATTATATAACATGGCCAAGAATTCTGGACAGTGGAACGATTTCAAAGTATTCCAAAAACAGTGTAAAAGGGAATATAAATTAGCAGAAATAACATACATAAACAAATGTATAAATGAAGGCCTCGAAAACCGAAATTCAAAACCCTTTTGGAAGTATATTAAGTCAAAGAAACAAGACCGCATAGGCGTCCCACCTCTGAAAAAACAGGGGAAGCTTGTAAATGATCCAACAGATAAGGCTGAAGTGCTACTTGACCAATTTAAATCCGTCTTTACTAAAGACCATAAAGCACAGCTACCAACCATGGTTGAACCAGAGGCGAGGAGAATTGATAAAATCACAATAACAACAACCGGTGTTGAAAAATTGCTAAGATCATTAAATACATCCAAAGCCACAGGGCCTGATAATATCCCAAACCAAACACTAAAAGAGTGCTCAGCAGAGCCAGCCCCAGGCCTAGCAAGCATCTTCCAAAAGTCAATTGACACAGGAACACTCCCCGAGGACTGGTTAAATGCCAACATATCACCTGTCTACAAAAAGGGAGACGTCCACCTAGCCGAAAACTATAGACCTGTATCTTTAACATCAGTTACATGTAAGCTTTTGGAACATATTATTTGTAAACATCTATTAACCCACTTGGAATCGACAGGCACCCTTACAAATCTAAACCATGGCTTCAGATCAGGGTTCTCATGTGAGACCCAGCTACTTACAACAATGCAGGATTTTTTTTTTACACACCACGAACATAACACACAAAATGATATAATCATACTCGACTTCTCAAAAGCCTTATGCATCAAAGGCTCCATCCATGATTGGCTCACCGCATTTCTCACGAAACGACACATGCGGGTAGTTATTGACGGTGAAGGCTCCACATCGGTCCCAGTTGAGTCAGGTGTACTACAGGGTACAGTCCTGGGCCCCATACTGTTCTTATGCCACATCAATGACCTGCCGCTTTCAGTAAATTCCCAGGTAAGATTATTTGCTGATGACTGCCTGTTATACCGCCCGATGAAATCACAGGCTGATCACAGTATTCTCCAAAATGACTTGATCCAACTGGAAAAATGGGCTTCAAACTGGGGAATGAAATTTAATGCAAAAAAATGCTACCTCGTGTCCACTAACGAAAGGTCACCCCATTTCTACACCCTGGAAAATCAAATTCCAAAACAAGTTTCCCAATCACCATACTTGGGGGTGATACTATCCCAGGACCTGAAATGGGACTCCCACATATCCAAAATTGTAAGTAAAGCCAATTCAACCACTGGCTTCTTGAGAAGAAATTTAGAATTCTGCCCCGAGAACTGCAAAAAAAACCAGCATATATTGCAATGGTCAGGTCAGTGATTGAATACGCATCAACAGTATGGGACCCTTACCTACAAAAGGACATTGATAAACTGGAACGGGTGCAAAGAAAGGCTGCCGGGTTCATCACAGGTGACTATCACTCAAGAGATGAGGGCACCTCCACAAAAATGCTTCTCAAACTGGAATTAGATGCCCTCCAGATTAGATGCAGACACAAAAGGCTCACCCAATTCTACAAGATTATTGAGGGGTCAGTGCCAGCCATCCCCCAGATAAATTCCTGCAAAAGCATAACAGAAGGCAAATTAAAAGCAAATCATATACTGATTGTGTCACTCAAAACATCGTTGATAGACACACATCTAAGAATACCAGAGCCTATAAAGTCGGAACTGCTAAAACCATAGAATACCGGAATTCATTTTTTATCCGCACCGCTGTTGATTGGAACCACTTAGGCAATAATATAGTGCATGCGCAGACAGTGGAGGGCTTTCAATCTGCCCTCTCGAAAAGCCACTAACGGCTCCCCACCCGGTGTTTTTACGCCAAACGGCCCTACACCGTACAGATACAGATACAGATACCAAAACAATATTCAGTTACTGACTTACCTTTATTGTAAAAGTATTTTCCTCTGTATCCAGAATATTTAAAGTTAATCCTCCATGTAATGTTTGAAAGAAAATACATTTAAGAAACTTGAATGAAAACACAAATTACTGAATTTAAATTTACTTGTTTATTTACGGCAATTTTGGTTGACTGTTTATTAAGTAATAATACAGGTACGACTTGTTGCAGTCAATTCAATGTAAATCCGACTACAACGAAGCATGGTCGAGTAGTCATTAAACTAACCCCAACAAGTTGCCGGTATGAGCACATTTTTAGGGACTTCATTTAAGTGTTTATTGTCGGTATGTATATTCTAGGGGACTGGCTGTTTAGTGAGTAACAATACAGGTACAACTCGAACAAAATATGGTCAGGTGGTCATTAAACTGTCCTCAACAAGTTGCCTGTATACATATTCTTAGGGGTTCCATTAAGATGACCTTTTGAAATGAATGATGGGGACTTTCTTTGAGTAATATAAAGCAGGTACAGCTTGTTGTCCGTCCATTGTTTTTACGATGTTTAACCCTTTACCTACATGAAAAGCAGACGACACTTGTAAACTAATTCTTGAATAACTAATTTTTTTTAATTTTTTGTCGCAAAAACACAGGTTGTGACCTCTCATTGGAACGAACTCGTTCCAGAGAGGAGTCATAACCTATGTTTTTGAGACAAGAAATGAAAAAATATTGAAAATTAATTGGCGATTTTTTGAATAGCGCCTTGCTGGTTTTTCCGTTACATTGGGTAAAGGGTTAAAGGTGCTCTGTGTTCTGAATAACCTCTTTATTTATCTACGTCATTGCTGTATATTTGCTTAGATCGCGTCTATTTTTTTTCAATGAAATTAAGTTAGTAAAGGTTTTAAGTATGTGACTTTAAACCCCAATAAATAATAAATAATAAAAATAGTAAGGGTTTTGTTGTTATTTAATGTTGCTACCTGTGTCACCAGACACCACTGCACGTCCACTTCACACGATACATTCCATCTTCCTGGTGAAGTATACACTGGTGACCCACACCAGTTTTTACGTCGACCCACGACGTTCAAAGGATACCTTCCCGAAAGCATTATCGCGCTAACATTTTTAGCTCTTGGCGCTCGGATTGGTACTAACAATCATCACAAATTCCACCTTCCTGGTGAAGTATACACTGGTGACCCATACCAGTTTTTACGTCGACCCACGGCGTTCAAAGGATACATTCCCGAAAGCATTATCGAGCTAACACTCTTAGCTCTTGGAGCTCGGCGTGGTACTAACAATCATCACAAATTCCACCTTCCTGGTGAAGTATATACTGGTGACCCGCACCAGCTTTTACGTCGACCCACGACGTTCAAAGGGTACCTTCCCGAAAGCGTTAGCATGCATGCACAGATAGGCTTTAGAGCGAAGGCTAGGGTGGATGGAGGAAACGGGTAGCTAAGCCATTCACCCTTGGTCTTCCACCAGTTCTATCGACTATTACGCATGCCTATAATTTATCGAGCTAACATTGTCAGTACTTGGCACTCGGATTGGTACCCAACAATCATCACAATTTGAGCTTCAACACTCTCAACCCAGCTGGCTACCGAAGCTTCAGCTCTCCATTGTGTTTTCATGGTTCTCAGTCAACCACAATATCAACACAATAAAGTCGTGACCATTCTCAACTTTCACACTCACAGCTGCCTTACCTAAGTCGCTATCCCTGTTAACCCTGATCAACAGGTTCATACTTCGGATAACCGAAGAGACTCCCACCCACCTTGGGTTGGTTTTGTAACAATACCACTGACATACAACAGATCTCTGTATTTGTTTGTTTGATAAGGTCGTACAGGCCGAAACCTTGGTTACACATTGCGGAAGTTAATTCCGGACAAATACCAACAGAGGTCCATCTCACCTCTTAATGAGTTACCTCGTCTCCTCAATGGAGTCGTTTAAACCTGAAACACACCGCAAGCTCCGACTGAAACTCAATAATACTCTGAGACGCAAGTTTCGGGGACCTGATGCGCACCATGAACACAGCATTTACCAACAATGCATCTCACAAAACGTCGTGCCCACAGATCTTCTCAGTACCATCAATACAGATCTACGCCGCACTGTCGATGGCGTGCTCAAATTTAAGAATGACATATCGTCGAACCTTGACGAGCTTGCTCTCCAAACCACTCAGCGTTTAACACAACTGCTACAGACAAAATACTGGAGGCGTATCTCTGGCCTAGAAGTCGAGATATCTGAGTACATCAACAACCCGCTTCCTCCAAATATCACCGAGCAGGACCAACCTGCCTGTCTTGAGCTCTTCCATGCTACTATCGAGCGCTGCTCCAGCGCTGACCTCACCAAATATCGGCTATCTTATGCTCAGCGTTTTAAGGAAATCATGGCCACGGCTGTACCGGCCCTCAACCAGGGCATTAGCACAACCGCTGCTACGGTACATCCCCATACGACACAGGGGGGGGGGGGGCATAATCCACTCATCTAGTGGACATTCCACTTACCGAGTTTGCCCACAATGCCCGAGAGAGGGTATTCTACGCAAGCTGGCCGGGATACTCGACAATGAACCAACCTGACGAGGCCGATTTACTTCGACCAGTGGAGCTCACTCCTCCAAACAAACGCATCCGGAGATCGGACACACGGCGACAAGTGAAACGACAGTCTCACCTCGCCGCACTGGCTGACACGGCTAGTAAACATATTACCAATCTATCAACTTACACCCTCAGTACACATGAGAAAATTGTACTTGGCAAGGGACTTATACCAACGCCGCAAAGGCCCACCAGATCTTTCCTCAGTGATACTTATATCACATTAGCCTCCATAGCACGAAGGCCCACACCTCTGCACAATGCAGGACGGCGTTAACCTCATTCTGAGCCCCGGGCCCTCGGCCCTCAGAGGCTGACCTTAAATTCACCTATGGTGGCCACATACTTATAAGCATAGGAATTCACCTATGGACCACACTCAAGCGTCCCCATCTCATTTCTACATAGAATTGGGGCGCGTACAAGCATGCGCGACAACGGACATACCTCTACGTGGCACAGCCACGAACGAACTTATATAACCCACTGACCGCGGGTCTCATTCATCACACTACTTAAGACGCCCCGGGGGCGCTTTGCTGCACAGCGAATTGGGCCACTGCCGCCTCCTTATATTACAGCAGCCAGATGTTATACTTGAAGCTTGCGGGCGAGCCTAGTGGTCTCTCTATCCCTTTCTTAACACTGAACAGATACAACTGACAACCAACCACTACAAAACAACAGAATGAAGATCCAACATAACCAAGATTGAAGTGAACATAACAAATTGAAAGAAGGTCAAACTAATCGGATTGATCGAACTAGTTGGACAGACTGAACAGATAGACGAGAACCGATCCAATGAAGTTATCGAAGGGAATTGACCACAACAAAGTTTTCAACTGAGTGAACTATAACCCCTAAATATAACTGGGTTATATTTAGGGGTTATAGTTCATTCAGTTGAAAACTTTGTTCAACTTTGTTAAATATAACTGGGTTATATTTAGGGGTTATAGTTTATTTATTTAGGGGTTATTATTATTCATTGGATCGGTTCTCGTCTATCTGTTCAGTCTGTCCATCTAGTTCGATCAATCCGATTAGTTTGACATTCTTTCAATTTGTTATGTTCACTTCAATCTTGGTTATGTTGGATCTTCGTTCTGTATCTTTGTTGTTTTGTAGTGGTTGGTTGTCAGTTGTATCTGTTCAGGTTCTTGTTGTAGTTGTTGAATTTGGCGGTATTAATCCCTTTCCATACCCTCGTGTGTCGATGTTAAAACACGGAATCCAAATATTACGGACTCGGCTAGGAATCTCAATTACGGAATGCCTTATATGTATACAGGGGAAATCTGATAGAACATTTTGAAAGCGTAAAGCTATGATGTAGTGATACAAGTCAATATTAATGGATGATAGTTTAGTCAATAGTACTGGTACAAGGCCGCAATGGAACAAGCCTGCTGTAGAAGCTAATGATAGGACAGATAGGTCATAGACCTGTAGTGGCCTTGGAGCTTTGGCGACAAGATGGAAGCCGTTGGTAACTTGGTAAGACTACATTGGCCCCCATTGAGGGATTACTCATGGTCCTCATGGCCTCATACGACAAAAAAGGGATTCTCCAAAAGGTATCCTCAATAGGTATCCTCGAATAATATACTCTCCCAAAAAAGAAAGCGTGCATGCTAAAAAATAACACTAAAAAAGATATATATCATTTTCATTCATGGAAATTTTATTCAATCACAGATGAATCTGTGATCAACACGAGAAATTTCATTACGCTACGACGAATATTCTTGGTGCCATGGAGAGTAAAAGACACTAAGGGTCAAACACAAAAGTCACACACTCAATATCTGGTATGACCTCCGTCTGCATCGACTACTGCTGTGCATCTACGCCTCGTGGAAGCGAACAAGTGAGCATGGAAGTGTTGTGGGATGTTGTTCCATATTCTGATAAGCTGTCTTTGGAGTTCCACAAGCGTTGACGGTGCATGGGGAAGCCGGCGTAGCTGACGTTTCATTTCGTCCCATACGTGCTCAATGGGTGAGATATCGGGCGAAATTGTGGGCCAGGGAAGAACACAGCCACTTGTTGTTGCTGCAGATACTGTTGAACAACACGAGCTGCGTGGGGTCGGGCATTGTCCTGCTGTAGAATGACGCCGGGGCCGAGACGTTGCAGAAATGGGACAACAGTAGATGTAAGCACTTCATCGCGATATCTTGCTGCATTCAGATTGCCATCAATAATGACCAGCTCAGTTCTGTTACGGGCCTAACGGTTTCGCTCCACGACACATGGATCTGCGTAGCGTTCGTTTCGACGTCTGTACACTCTCTGGCGGCCATCTGATGATGAAAGATGGAAACGACATTCATCTGTGAATAAAACACGTCGCCACCAGTGTAAGGGATGCCTGAGATGTTGTCTACCCCACTGCAGTCGAGCAATACAATACAATACAATACAATGTTTTATTTTGTAACAAATGTACCATCGAGATGTACAATAATTGTGAACACATGTGAGAAATACAGATTACATAGAAGATAAAAGATTATGTTTTGATTCTGTGATACATAAGTTACAAGGAGAGGGCATAGCCAGATTGGCTGTCTACCTGCCCTCTCCTTAATGTAAGATTGCACTCAACTCTTGACTCTTGGGGACCAGTAAACCACAAGACGCACCTGATCTCATTTAGGTGAATGTTACGAAAATTTAGAAATAGCTTTATTTGCAGAAAAAGGAGGGGATTTGGCCAAATAAGTCTATAGTATGCTGAGTTTCCATCGCTCTGTGTTTGGCGTCAAGCATCGAAAAAGGTATGACCGAAGGGCCTCAACAGACAGGAGGCGACTTAATAGTAACGCGTGGCGCGGCAGACCGACAACCAACGATTCATTAACACATGTCAATAGCAGAGCACAAGTATTAAGAATATAGATTGGCGTCGAGAAACAAGATAGAAATCCAAAGACACATATTCGCTCAGCAGTTTGTTGTTTCAAAGCATGGGGAACCGATTATTTATTTATTTTAATTTCTCTAAGTAACGTCACCAGCGTGTCAAAGCGTCCTGTGTCTCGGTTGTACACAGATCACTTTGGCACCCAGGCGACACCTGGCGGATGCCTCACAAATTAGTTTTTCGTTGGCTCAGTTCAGATATTCAACAGAGCGGAGCAAATAGGTTCCACGCCACACCCATGCGCTCGAGAGTGAAAGAAGAACGCCGATAGTCGCACAGCCACATCACGCGCACTACCCATTCCTCATGAGAGATGACAAATGACCTCCAAGCGATGGAGAAACAAGCTGTGACAGAATGTGATGAGGTTCAGAGACAAGCAATTGTATACTTAAGCGTTACAATCTTGACAATAGGGATTTGAGCAGGATACAGAAGTAGAATAGGAGTTAGTTAGTAAATTAATTAAGGCCATTTTAAAAGTATTTCTGTCGGGAATGTTCCGTATTGCATTGTCTAATTTGTTCCATATTGTCGGAAAATAATTTGATGGGAGCAATTCGATAAATTTGGTTCTGGACGTGTTTATTTTTAGTAAGCCTGATATCATGTCTCGTCACAACTCCATCTGGGTTAATGACAGTGGTGAAATAGTTATTAAACGTTGTGGGTAGTGAGTTATTGTGCCAGTCATGCACCATTAGTAACGTATAGAGTGTATAGAGATCTTGAATTTTTAGTATTTTGTCTTTTACAAACAGGGGATCCGTATGACAATTATAGGCTTTGTTGTTTATGATTCGGATTGCTCTTTTTTGTAAGAGAAAGAGTTTATTGATATGTTTGGAATGTCCCCATATCTGGATTCCAAACACGAAGTGGCTGTGTATTAACGCATAGTATAGGGTAGTCAACGCTCTATGGGGTAAGATTTTTTTAACTCTATTTAATGCCCAGGCCGATCTAGCTACTTTGGTGCATAACATTGATATATGGTTGGAGTAACTCAACTTGTCGTCTAGGTGTACTCCCTAAAATTTGACAGAGGATTCTGTTTCTGTTAAGCCCACCCGAGTTATGGGATTGTTATCGATGCTGATACTGTTCTTGCTATTTTTCTGTTTGATATGTGACGAGTTGAAAATTATATATTTGGATTTGTTAGCGTTCAGGAGTAGATTATTAGCTCTGCACCACATATTTAATTTTTCAAGTTCAGCATTGACAGTTTGACATAAAATTTCTGGATTATGGTGGGATGCAATGCCCGTTGTGTAATCAGCAAACGATAAGAGATCTAGATTAGTGCTAGCTGATATGTCATTGATGTAAATCAAAAACAGCACGGGGCCTAAGATTGACCCCTGTGGAACACCATGGGTAATTGTGAGATGGGAGGATTTTATGTTCTGGTACTCTACGTATTGTTTTCGTTCACTGAGATAGCTCTGAAACCATTCGTTTGCTACACCTCTAAAGCCATAAAACTCTAACTTTTTGAGGAGAATATCGTGATTTATTGTGTCAAAAGCTTTTGACAGGTCTAAGAATATCGAAATTGTGCTATCCTTGGTGGGCTTGTTATTTTCCTTCGCTATATGATCTAAAAGATGTAGTATCGGATGTACAGTTGAATGTCCTTTTCTAAATCCGTACTGGTGAGGGTAAAGGATGTTATTATGCTCCAAATAAGTGTCAAGACGAACCTGCATTACCTTTTCTAAAAGTTTGGAGAAAATAGGAAGTATGCTAATCGGTCTGTAATTGTTAAGAACACTCGGGTCACCTGATTTAAATATTGGAATAACTTTTGCAAGTTTCATCTTGTCGGGGACTTTGCCAGTTTCGAAAGATAAGTTTATTATATGTGATAAGGGGGTGGCTATTGAATCAATAATTTCCTTGATGAGTCGAGAGGTCAGTTCGTTATAATCTTTACTGGTTTTGGACTTCATTCTCCTAGCTATATTAATAATTTCCTCAGGTGTTGTGGGCTCAATAAAGAAACTATTTGGGTGACCACCTCGAAGATAACTGGAGAAGTGTTTATTTGAAGCTGCTATCTGTGCTGATGTTGATTCACCCACGATGACGTAACGTCAAAATCGGATGAATTGCAGGTCTTCGAGGACGTAAGCCGTATTCTCTCAGCCGGTTGATTACTGTTTGAGGATGTATCCGTCTCAGGTTAGGGATGTTCCTGGCTGTCGTCGTTGCTGTTTGTTGCCGGCTCCGGAGATGGACGACACGGATATACCGATCTTGTGCAGGGGTGGTAACTCAGGGTCTCCCGGAGCGGGGTCGGTCTCGAACGTCATCATGTTGTGCATGTCGATGGACTAGCCTGTGTCTACAGTGTTACGGTGGCAGTTCAAATGCTGGGCAACCTATCTGTGTGTTCTGCCAGCTCTAATCATACCCAGGGCAAGGAGACGTTGATTCATTGTCAATCTTGGCATGCTAATGTGGAGTCGTTTTAACAGCAGCGCAAGTCTGAATGTGAACGATAGGAAGGCCTTACTTTAGTGTTTAAATACCCAAGGATTCACACTGCTCCATGAATTTTCAGACTCTCCACGTGCAAAACATGCCTTTTCGCAAACGTGCAGCACGTCATTTAACGTTAATGCAATTTTAACGGGAAAAGCTGTTTTTGTGTTCAGTATAACTTATTCATGAACAGGTTAACACTCTTTACACCTACGAAATTATTTTTTGGAGTTTGATCAATTTCTGCAATGCACACTTTCTTTTTTGGGCGAGTATACAATACCAGGCCATATCCTCAAATACTGAAATGAGGCTAAGAGTCGTAGTAAATTATACCTCATTGGGGGATTTTTCGTAGTCCTCATAACCTCAAAATTCAATGAGGCTATGAGAGATAGTAAATGAGGCCTCATTGAGGGCTTTTACATAGCCCTCATGGCATCATACAACAAAAAGGGATTCCACAGTAACAGGCGTTTTCCAAAATGGGATTACATAGTATATACCTGTTGAATACCGAAATGAGGCTAAGAGTCGTAGTAAATTATACCTCATTGAGGGATTTTTCACGGCCCTCACGACCTCAAAATTCAATGAGGTTATGAGGGATATCAAATGAGGCCTCATTGAGGGCTTTTACATACCCTCATGGCCTCATATGACTAAAAGGGGATTCCATAGCCACGGGTGTTTCTCAAAATGGGATTCCATAGGATATACCTATTAAATACCGGAAGAGTCGTACTAAATTATACCACATTGAGGGATTTTTCATGGCCCTCATGACCTCAAAATTCAATAAGGCTATGAGGGATAATAAACGAGGCCTCATTGAGGGCTTTTACATAGCCCTCATGGCCTCATACAACAAAAAAGGGACTCCATAGCCACGGGTGTTTCCCAAAAATGGGATTCCATGTGACATGGCCGTTGGTTATAGAGGTGATGAGAATCGGATACCACTTCGTTGTTATAAGGGGAGATAACTCTGCATACAAATTACGGGAAATCAAGCAATCTGATTGGTTAGTTATAATCTATATAAAGGGTCTGGAAAAAGGAAACTACAAGAGTGCACGGAATAGGGTCAGAACTAATAAGAATAGATCAGAAAAGCTAAATATAGTAATAATAAGTAAAGCTGTTCCAGTTGATGGGCTCTTCTATGCTACTGGAGTATACTCCCGGACAAAGGAACACACCCCCGGTACCCTTTGGTACTATAACACCACGTGCTAAGCCGATAAATTGGGGAATCCATAGTAAATAAAGTCAATTTCGGTGATTTGGAGGGATTGTCGGGTTGTTTGTGGTAATTAGATTTACTCCGATTCAATCGAACATATTCTCCGAATATACCCCTGTCTTGTTGTAAGACTTTAGGTCACATAGCAACCACGTGCTACCATAGAAACCAAGATGGCGGCCTCCAGTATACAAAGTGGACGACTGAAACACATATCACCTTAACACGCGCTGCGCATGTTCACTCACACCACGTAACACTATGGAGATGACGTCACAAGATGGCCGCTCACGCGGGTTACCATGACAACCAAACATGGCGCCACCATGTCACGTGACATGACGTCACTCCCCCCCCCCCCGGCTCTCCCTCCGGCCAAACAGGCACGTTTCATTCATCTCCTACTACTAACGACCCGGGGGAAGAAAAGGAAAAGGAATGAAACGACCCGTCACCATTTTCTCTGGTTAGTAATTTTGAATACAGGTACAAGTACAACTTGTCGCAGTCAATTTTATGAAATGTAAACTTGACGAGAACGAAACATGGTCAAGTAGTCATTTAATTGACCACAACAAGTTGTCTGTATACATATTTTTAGGCTTTCCCAAACCCAGTTTGGGAAAGACTCTTGTTATTCTTCTTTTTCAAAATTTTTCTTCTCTATTTTTTTTCCCTCCCCGAATTTTGTCTGTTGAACTGCTCGGAAAACAAGCTGTACGATTTTAACCAAATTTGGCATACTTATGTAATTTCATAAAATCTAGTGAAATGCGGTTTCGTCATGTCTGTGAAAACGTGTATTTTCAAAAAAATTCTGCCAAAACCGTAAAAATTTCAGCATTTTTCAAATGTCTCAAAATTGTTTACAGTTATTTAGCTCAAATTTTCCACACATTTAGAGCATAATATAGTGCAACACGAACACCACTCAAATATTTCAACTTTAACCCCCATTGGCCAAAAATGACATGAATATAAATTTTTTTCGTCAAAATTGACCAACTTCAAGAGCAAATTCCTCTAATTACAAGGTTGTTGTATCAGTTATTTTGGTATGGATAGATGCAACAATGACTGCGGAAGAAAGTTACTGTTTACTTTTTAATCTCAGATTTAACCTTCAAGCACAATGAGGGCGGGAATAAGAGTACCGTTTGAAAATGCCAAAATAACTTTCTTTGCTTTTTCTATCATCTTGGAAAAGGTTAATTTCAGACACTTTTCATGTACGTATTCACAATTGACTACCAAGCATATTTACTGTGGTAAGTTTGGTTGTAAAGTTTAACCGTATCCCATCCTGGATGCATAAAAGTAGGTACCATAAAAAAAATCCAATTTTTGCAGAATTTGGTTAGTTTAGTGGACGATTTTCTCCATTTTTAATTGATTGAGCTCTGAATGTTTTCCATAGCTGCATGCAGTAGTCACAGTTTGACAAATTGTATTCTATGTGTTATTATTAAAAGTTTAACCCTTAGCAGATTTGAGACTTCCTATAAGGGTACTGTCGTAATAATTATTATTTTCGCCAAAATTTACATGCAATTTCTCAGCACTGGAGCCATATTTTCTCAAAACGTTTCCCGTGAGAAGATAGGACATTCATCCAAGAACAATTTTGCTATCACATGTTTCATTCCAAGTTTTAACCCTCACCCAGTAGTCGTGCCTTGACTTGGAGTACCCACAACTTGTATGTTCATTGAAATACCAAAGATTCAAGATTCCGCCACGTCTGCTATCAGACACTCAGTCTGTGGTTGATCTCACATTTAGAGCATAATATGATAGGCTAAAAGCACCACACAAATATTTTGAAATTAACCCCTATTGGCCTCAAATGATAGTAATATAGCATTTTATCTTCGAGATTGACTAACTCCAAGCGCTAATTTCTCTAATTGCAATGTTGTAACAATTATCTTTGTAGGCATAGATGCAACAATGCTTGCAGAAGAAAGTTACTGTTTAGTTTTTAATCTCATCTTTAACCATCAGGCACATTGAGGGTAAGATTTCCATTCGCAAAATGCTAAAATTAGCTAACTTCGGTGCATTTTACTGTCATTTTGGAAAGGGTTAATTTTAGATACTTTGTTTTGCTATAGGTAGAGATGCTTAATGAAGAAATCCGCTGCTGTAAGTTATGGTTTGGGGCTTAACCCAACATATGCTTTGGCCACGTAAAGAATAGTATTGCTTGATAAAAATTGATTTTCGGTGAATTTTGCAAACATCTGTACTCATTTCCTGTAATTGCAAGGTTGTTGTAGCAATTATTTTGGTATGGATAGATGTGACAATGATTGCAGAAGAAAGTTACTGTTTACATTTTCATCTCAAGATTTAACCCCGAGCAAAATGAGGGCGCGAATAAGAGAACCGTGAGAGAATGCCAACAATAGCCAACTTTGGATGCTTTTTGTCTATCATTTTGGAAATGGATAATTTCAAGCACTTTGCTTTGCTATATAGGCCTATAGTCTGCATTTTCACATTGGAAAGTTGGGAAAGCCCATAATTTGTCCAACAAATTACAATTCTCTAGTTAGGGGATGTATTTAGTCTATTTAGATGACTTCTTGAAACGAATCATGGGGCCCATTTTGGGGGACATTCTTTGAGTAATAATACATACAAATACAATGTACAAACTGTTGTTCGTCCATTGTTTTTTACGATGTTTAAAAGTGCTCTGTGTTCTGAATAATCTGCATCATACTGTTATTTGTTGTGCGTTTGCTTATCGCATTTATTTGGGTTTTTTTTATTTGTTTTGTTGTGTTTTTTTCTATCAATAAAATTCACTTTTTATTGTTATTTCATATTGCTACACCCATTTTCCCTGGGAGAAAACATTGAGAACAGCACGAGAAAATCGGACTTTCTGTCTGAAAAAATTGGTACACAATGTCTAAAAAAATCGGACATTATGTCAAAAAAAAAAAATCGGACAATTCGTCCCAATGATCGGACATTATGCTCCCAAACAGTTAGTGGTTGTATCACATATATTGCATCAAATGACTAAATTTGTCTGTACTGTAAAAAACATAAACCCTTTAACCCTTTACCTGACATGAAAAGCAGACGACACTTGCAAAAAAAATTCTTGAATAACTTAGCTACCTTGTTGCTATCTTCTTAGTACTTGGGCTAGAATTATAACAAATTACAGGTTGCTAAAAATTATAGCAACTTTGCTGACTCGGTTTAACATTTTAGTAAAAATTATTTCGTGGTGATAATTACGCGTTTTGTCAATTAAAAATTCAACTGTTAAGTTGAATAAAATGAAGACTCCCTGATAGTTAGTACGCCCCCAATATTTCAAGACCACGCCCCTTGACACAACCTGTAGCTTCCGGTTGTGCCATTCGTGTCTGTGAGGATTTTGAGAAAACAATCTTCAACAAAAAGAAGTGTGACAGGCGTCAACCTTGGCACAGGAAGATGTCGTTGGCACTTTGGATACAAAGGCTTATTGCCTTAGCTATAGGATCAGTGTTCGCGACAGTCGTAATTTTTGTGACTGTCGTAATGAATTTGAGACACCCGTTTAAGTTTTTCTCAAAAAAGAAACGGGACGTTCCGCCGGCATGTTTGACAGATAAGAGTTTCGGGGAGCATGGATTTATTCATTTGGAGGTAATAAGCACGTGTCTTGTGGGTTCAGGATCGTTTCGGCCTCGGGACGTTTCGGCCACGGTGTTTTTTGCGGGAGGTTTCGGACTCTACCGTAGGGGCTGGGCGGTTTTGAAATTTGCACTTCGGTTCGGTTTCGGGTTTGGTTCCGCTCCACAGTTTTCCAGGCATTTACAAATGTGACATGCCATACACTCTCTCAGTGGCGGCGCCAGAAATTTTTTGTGTGTGTGGGGGGGGGGGGGGGGGGGGGGGGGGGGGCAACTAGGGGGGCAGACTCCGTGAAGGGGGGCAAATACGTAAAGGATCATATCATTACTTTGTTATGAGGTAAGTCCAAACTTTGACCCAAAGTCCATAACATACTTTTTTGGTTTTGTACGTCCTGTGGACGTACCAAAACCAAAAAATTATATTACGGACTTTGGGTCCCAAGTTTCGACTAAATGTAATGGTAATTAGCGGTCCTCCTTTCAAAAAATCCTGGATCCGCGTCTGGTGGGTCTGTGCGTGAGAGAGAGAGACTTCAAATAATTGAACAGTGCAAGGGAGATAATGCCCGTCTGTCATAATGCGAAATCCATGAATTTTTTTAGACAAGGGATATGGATAGACATGCCCTTTGTTGGCTCATAACTTAATTATAACTTATAAGTATCTGCATCCGAGTCTTTAAATCTCTACTGCCTGGGTGTGTTCATCAGCTAGCCTGAGGCTTTGGGTTAAGTGTGTATGGGAAATTATTGGGAATAAAAAAAAGAGAGGGGTGTGTGTGTGTGTGAGAGAGTGACTGAATGTGTTTGTGGATGGAAATGCATGCGAGATGGTTGGGGGGGGCAAATGCCCATCCCCCCCCCCCCCCCCCCCCCCCCCCCCCCCCCCCCCCCGTAGCGCCACCCACTGCACTCTCTTCAAATGCAAATATCCTGTAAACTTAGTTATCAAACCCATTACATGTATTACATTTCTCAAATCCACAAAAAACATATAACACTATCTGACTAAGTAGAAATAAACAATCTGAATGTGGGTGGAATTATTTATTGTCAAAGGCAAGACTTCAACCTGAAAAATTGCCTGAAAAAATACCGAAACCAGTCATTTTCAGCCACCTAGCAGCCTCAAAAGCAGAATTTTCCCACCAACCCCCCGCCTACCCACCCCTGGAGCAGAGCATCCCTTGTTTCTAAAATGCCAAAAAAAATTTATATGTTTCCGTCTCATTTTTTAGTTACCTGTCTGGTAACAAACCCGTGTAAAAATTACATTTAAAAAAATAGCCAATTTTTCGAAGCCACTGTTTCCCATAATTCATCTGGTAATTTACCCCAATGTATCAGACTCCAACTTTGGGACCAAAAACTTCAAATTCTCTTGTCCAACAAAAAGCCTAATGTAATCATATATCTGATACTAAAAATATTTCTCTATTTTACATGGCCTTAGTTTCAACATACGCCCTTTGTTTAGAATTTCACCCCAGTGCAATAGTGCTAAACTGTGGAGCGGAACCTTTGTACAAAAACTCGGTATTCGGTTCGGTTTTCGGTTTTTCAAAATATATTGTAGAAATCCACATTTTAGAGGGTAATGTATACATAAAATGTGTCTGTATTTGTCATCCAAGTTATTAGTATCATACAGTGTGTTGAGGCACCAGGGTTACTCAGTGTTAACCACTCGATCCTTCTCAGCTAATGGACATATTGTGGTGACTACTGTAGTGAGTTACAGCGGTGGAGCCATGGGGCATCTAGCCTAGGGAGACCAGTCCCCCCCCCCACCCCACCAATTCCACTTGCTCCTCCCATTATTATTGAAGGAAGTCGTGATATACGAAATTGGTAACTCACTCACTCCAATGTCTTCACAATGGCTCTCCTAATTTCAACTATTTAGGTTTGTTTTTTACTTTGATTTTGCCCAAACATAGAAATTGGGCAAAGTGAGCAGTGCCAAGGTGAAGATAATGCCAACTTCACTTCGTCCTCTTGGCTGATCCCTGCATTGATTTCTTCTCAGTCGAAACAGGCAATTGATGTTTTTGACGGGAGATGGCTGCATAATGAGATTTGAAAGTCTGCAATATTGCATGTTGGGATTCGTTGTGTATACGAAATACACGTGGGAAAACACGTGTTGATAATAACACCTACGTACATGTATTAGGAATGCACTCAATGCAGCGTTAAATTGACACTTGACAGTTTATACAAGACAAACCTGCAGTACTGCGCGATTCCTTAAAGTAATTTCAAATAGTATACAAATAATTCGCAAAAAGTTTTGAAAAACTTTCAATAGTTACCTGCCATCCATTAAACAGGATATGTTCTATTTTAATTTAACCATTTTATTGTTGACAAAAAACAGAATTGCCAATGCGCAACATTATCTTTGAGCACATAACTTCAGAGAACGTGCCAGGAGGGAAGTCGGTTAATTAACATAATTTACCCGTCATTTTCCCATGTGAACTTTGAGGTTTTAAAACTCAATAAATTTTATGTTTACCTCCAATCTAATTTACTACGCGCCGTACTGTATGCTGATGATTTTGGGTCAAAGATAATTTATATTACTTTTACACCGTATATTGTCAGGTAGTCGAATATGCGTGAACCTGAGGCTGTGCCCGGTTCATTAAATTTACTTAACGATTGTTACGTAAAACTTTTCAATTTGTTATATTCCCTCTGGGGGTGGTTCTGTAGATATCATTTAAGAAAAAAAGAAATTTTGCTACCAATGTTTGGGGGGGATTTGTTGTCAATCATCTCGGATTAAGCATAAACAGCACAGTGTTTACCTTTGCCTGACATTTCAGCCTTTGACGTAAGGAATGCATGTGTTTTGAGATCATAAACTTTCCAATTTCTTGAAACCGAAAGTCTTGGTTTTTTGTTCAGGCAGCAGTTTGGTTTTGAAAAAAAAAAATGAACCGAACCGAAAAACCGATATATTGCCCAACCCTACTCTACCGGGGCCGTCCCACCTGTCAAGGCCAAAACGTCCAGATTTTTTATTTTATTTTTTTTGGATTTGAAACAAGAAAATACAGCAGGATGATGATAATATTCCAGTACAGTTTTACTGAAAAGACCATCTTTAAAATATACGACTGAGTATCACAAATGTAGTTTCATATAAAACATTACGTTGAGGAAAAATCTGGGTAATAAAGACGTGTCGTCAACATTGACCTGCCTGTTTTTATTTGCAATGCATTTTGGGTGCATATACCGAATTTTGTCAAAATCGGCCCAGTAGTTAGTCCGTTGCTAAGGGGGTGCTCTGGTTGCTAGGGAAGTCACGAGACGTAAACTTTGATCTGTCTGTTTTCATATTTCTGTATACCGAATTTGGTCAAAATCGCCCCATTAGTTAGCCCGTTGCTAAGGGGGTGCTCTGGTTGTTAGGGAAGTCACGTGACGTCAACATTGATCTGTCTGTTTTCATTTACAATGCATTTTGGGTCTGTATACCCAATATGGTCAAAATCGGCCCAGTAGTTAGCCTGTTGCTAAGGGGGCGCTCTGGTTGCTAGGGAAGTCACGAGACGTAAACTTTGATCTGTCTGTTTTCATTTGCAATGCATTTTGGGTCCGTATACCGAATTTGGACAAAATCGGCCCAGTAGTGAGCCCATTGCTAAGGGGGCACTCTGGTTGCTAGGGAAGTCACGTGACGTCATCATTTATCTGTCTGTTTCATTTGCAATGCATCTTGGGTCCGTATACCGAATTTGGTCCAAATCAGCCCAGTAGTTATCCCGTTGCTAAGGGGTGCGCTGGTTGCTAGGGAAGTCACATGACTTTGTCATTTATCTGTCTGTTTTCATTTGCAATACATTTTGGGTCTGTATACCAAATTTGGTCCAAATCGGCCCAGTAGTTAGCCAGTTGCTAAGTGGGTGCTCTGGTTGCTAGGGAAGTCACGAGACGAACCAGTGACCTGTCTGTTTTCGTTTGCAATGCATGTTGGGTCCATGTATCAAAATTGGCCCAGTAGTTTGCCCGTTGCTAGGGGCGTGCTTTACTTGCTATGGACGTCACATGACATAATCAGTGACCCATTAGCCCCCACCCAACCCTTCCCCAAACCCCACCCAATATATTAAGGGTCCTTTGATCTGTCTGTTTTCATATATTTCTGTATACCGAATTTGGTCCAAATCGGCCCAGTAGTTAGCCCGTTGCTAAGGGGTCGCTCTGGTTGCTAGAGAAGTCACGTGACGAACCAGTGACCTGTCTGTTTTCGTTTGCAATGCATGTTGGGTCCATGTATCAAAATTGGCCCAGTAGTTTGCCCGTTGCTAGGGGCGTGCTTTACTTGCTATGGACGTCGCATGACATAATAAGTGACCCATTACCCCCCCCCCCCCCCTCCCCCCCATCCAATATATTAAGGGTCCCTCCCTTGACCCAGTGAGGGTGAAAGCAATGGTTGAGAGCCATCACTTGTTCTCGCGTCCGAGTATCTATGCAAAAAAGGACGATTGCATACCCACCGGAACAGCCACGGAAATCCCATCCATAAATCCATTGAAAGGGACATCCATTGGAGTATTGAAAATGTGAAAACGTAGCGATTGAAAGCAGTATTTGGTATTTTTTTAATCATTACTGATGATCGGACACGATCTGACAGTTGTCTTTCCAAAATATATGATGATGTCTGATGATTTTCAAAAAATATGTCTCAAAACAGTCACTAACATGCCACCACATAAATTAGTTCGGCACAATATAATGCTCGTTACTAGGGAGGCACGTTGGTTGCTAAGGTAACCAACTAACATAATTGCCGACTCCTCGGTTTAGATCCCTAGTGTATTATAGGTACATATATCAAATTTAGGCAAAATTGTCCTAATAGATAGCCCATCGCTAGGGAGGCACGTTGGTTGCTATGGACACCAACTGACATCACTACAGACTCCTTTTAGATCCTAAGTGTATAGGCCCATATATCAGACTTGGCCAGAATTGGCCCAATAGACCACCCTTGCTAGGGAGGCATGTTGGTTGCCAAGGAAACCAACGGACGTCATTGCCAACTCATTGGTTTAGGTGTCTAGTGCATTATGGGTTCATATATCAATATATCAAATTTGGTCAAAATTCACCTCGTTTTCGACTACATGGTTTGGATCCCTAGTGCATTGTGGGTCCATAGAATGAATGTGGTCAAAATTTACCCAATAGGTCGCCCACTGCTAGGGAGGCACGTTGGTTGCTAGGGAAACAAACTGACATCATTACCGACTCCTTGGTTTGAATCCCGATGCATTATGGCTCCGCATATCAAATTTAGTCAAAACTGGCCCAGTAGGTCGCCCGTTGCTAGGGACGCATGTTGGTTGTTAGGGAAACCAACTGACACCATTTTCGATTCGTTGATTTGGATCACTAGTGCATTGTGGTTCCATGTATCAAATTTGGTAGAAATTGGCCCAAGAGGCCTCTTGTTGCTAGGGAGGCACGTTGGTTGCTAGGGAAACAAACTTGGATAATTTTCGACTCCTTGGTTTGGATTCTAGTGCATTATGGGTTCATATATCAAATTTGGTCAAAACTTGCCCAATAGGTCGCCCGTTGCTAGGGAGGCATGTTGGTTGCTTGGGAAACAAACTGACATCATTTCCGCCTCCTTGGTTTGAATCCTTGGTGCATTAAGGGTCCACATACCAAATTTAGTCAAAACTGGCCCAGTAGGTCGCCCGTTGCTAGGGACGCATGTTGGTTGTTAGGGAAACCAACTGACACCATTTTCGATTCGTTGATTTGGATCACTAGTGCATTGTGGAGGGGGCGCGGTGGCTCAGTTGGTAGAGGTGCAGGCTGCACGCCGAGAGGTCCTCGGTTCGAATCCCACCTGCGGCAACCGCGCTGTGTCGTTGGGCAAGACACTTCACCCTGATTGCCTACATGGGGGCATGATGACGCTGTGTACTGAGGCGTACTGCACGTCGATGGTGCGCATGTCTTCAACCATTCTAACCCTGCCTGTGCTGTGGTGCAGAGTTCAGAGTTACGATGTTGGAGAGCTGACAGCTGCTCGTCGTTGCTCGGTGGTTCTCTCCGGGTACTCCGGCTTCCTCCACCCGTAAAACTGTCACGGTCACGATTAGCCATTGTGCATAAGTATGTGACCTTAAAACACCAATAAATAAATAAATAGTGCATTGTGGTTCCATGTATCAAATTTGGTAGAAATTGGCCCAAGAGGCCTCTTGTTGCTAGGGAGGCACGTTGGTTGCTAGGGAAACAAACTTGGATAATTTTCGACTCCTTGGTTTGGATTCTAGTGCATTATGGGTTCATATATCAAATTTGGTCAAAACTTGCCAAATAGGTCGCCCGTTGCTAGGGAGGCATGTTGGTTGCTTGGGAAACAAACTGACATCATTTCCGCCTCCTTGGTTTGAATCCTTGGTGCATTAAGGGTCCACATACCAAATTTAGTCAAAACTGACCCAATAGGTCACCTGTAGCTAGGGACGCACGTTGGTTGTTAAGGAAACCAACTGACACCATTTTCAATTCTCTTGCTTGGATCCCTAGTGCATTGTGGATCCATATATCAAATTTGGTCGAAATTGATCCAAGAGGCCGCCCGTTGCAAGGGAGGCATGTTGGTTGCTAGGGAAACAAACTTGCATAATTTTCGACTTCTTGGTTTGAATTCCTATTATTATTATTTATTTATTAGTGTTTAAGGTCACATACTTATGCACAATGGCTAATCGTGACTGTACCGCAGCACAGGCAGGGTTAGATTGGTTGAAGACATGCGCACAATCGACGTGCAGTACGCCTCAGTACACAGCGTCATCGTGCCCCCATGTAGGCAATTGGGGTGAAGTGTCTTGCCCAAGGACACAACGCGGTTGCCGCAGGTGGTATTCGAACCGAGGACCTCTCGGCTTGCAGCCTGCACCTCTACCAACTGAGCCACCGCGCCCCCTTGAATTCCTAGTGCATTATGGGTTCATATATCAAATTTGGTCAGAACTTGCCCAATAGGTCACCCATTGCTAGGGAGGCATGTTGGTTGCTAGGGAAACGAACTGACATCATCACCGACTCCTTGGTTTGAATCCCTGGTGCATTGAGGGTCCACATATCAAATTTAGTCAAAATTGACCCAGTTGGTCGCCCGTTGCTTGGGAGGCACGTTGGTTGTTAGGGAAACCAACTGACACCATTTTCGATTCTTTTGCTTGAATCCCTAGTGCATTGTGGATCTATATATCAAATTTGGTCGAAATTGACCCAAGAGGCCGTCCTTTGCTAGGGTTGTTAGGGAAACCAACTGACATAATTTTCAATTCCTTGGTTTGGATTCCTAGTGCATTATGAGTTCATATACATGTATCAAATTTGGTCCAATTGGCCAAATAGGTCGTCCGTTGCTAGGGAAGCACATTGGTTGCTAGGGAAACAAACTGACATCATTACCGACTCCTTGGATTGAATCCCTGATGCATTATGGGTAAACAAGTGAAATTTAGTCAAAATTGGCCCAGTAGGTCGCCCGTTGTTAGGGAGGCACATTGGTTGTTAAGAAAAATAACTGACACCATTTTCGATTCTTTGGTTTGCATCCCTAGAGCATTGTGGATCCATATATCAAATTTGGTCGAAATTGGCCCAAGACGCCGCCCGTTGCTAGGGAAGCATGTTCGTTGCTAGGGAAACAAACTGACATCATTACCGACTCCTTGGTTTGGACCCCTAATGCATTATGGGGCATATATCAATTTTGGTCAAAATCGGTCTAGTAGATCGCCTGTTGCTAGGGGTGTTGGGTGTTGCTAAGAACGTCACGTGATGTAATAAATTGTAAATTAGTCTGACTCCCAGTGTATTATGGGGGAATATCTCAATAGCACCCCACACGCCCCCTCCCCTTTTACTTCCCTCAACTGATGGTTTACTCACTTTCAATTGGTATCGGAATGTTCCTTTGAAAACAATTATATTGTCCCTTTTTGTTCCTGGGAAGATTCCTCGAATAAGAGCCGTTCTCGTAAAGTCTTTCTCAGGCGTTCCTTCCGGTGAATCAAAAAAGTGTTTATAATATAAAGGACCCTCGAGTTCAGACGCCTCCGGTGTATGAACTCGTGCGTCCACGGCGCAATCGTCCTTTAAAAAAAAAATTTATAATTAAAATTTCTCAAAAGACTTTATGGTCACGAGTGGTATTTGTTTTATTAGCTCACCTGAGCGAAGCTCAAGGGGAGCTTTACTAATCACTTTCTGTCCGTCGTCCGTCGTCGTCCGTCCGGCGTTAACTTTACATTATCGACTTCTCCTCCTAAACCACTAGCCCAATTTTATTCAAATGTTGGCTAAATGTTTATTACCTAATGCCAATTCAGATTTGTTCAAATGAAGTTGCCTCTCCTCCTGGGTGGTGCCACGCCCCCAAGGGGCACCAAAATCTTTGTAAATCTTCTTCTCATGAACCAGCAGTAGCAGAGACTTGATATTTGGTGTGCAGCTTCCTTTTGAGGTGTAGACTCAGATTTGTTCAAGAGAAGTTTGTGGGGCTATACTTGGCGTCGTTATGGGAGGGGCAAAATTTTTTGCCCCGCCCAAAATTTCTATTTTCCAAACCGAGAGGCTGATTTGAACCAAATTTTATGTGAGGGCTTATTGGGTCATGAGTACTTGATTTATGCAAAAAAAAATTTTCCCGCAGCCCCGTGGGAACCGCAGGAGCTAAAAATAGAAAAAATTTAAAACGCCCATATCTCCAAAACTGCACGGCACTGAGAATTTTTATTTGGTGTGCAGCTTCCTTAGGACCAACAGAAAGGATTGATAAAAAAAAATTGCCATCGGTTTTATCATAGGGTACAGTTTCGGGACTTTGAAAAAGTGCTGAGTCAGCACTTTTTAACACTGTAGGCAATGGGAAAAACATTAAAAAATCTTCTTCTCCAGATCCAGCAGGCAGAATCTTTTGATATTTGGTATGCAACATTGTAGGGTGGATCTGATTCAAGTTTGTTCAAATCGGCCCCCTGGGTTCATATTTGGGCTCAGTATAGGAGCCCGATTTCGAACTTAGTGCATTTCAGGCAAATTTCTTAAAAAATCTTCTTCTCCAGATCCAGCAGGCAGAATCTTTTGATATTTGGTATGCAACATTGTGGGGTGGATCTGATTCAAGTTTGTTCAAATTGGCCCTCTGGGTTTATATTTGGGCTCAGTATAGGAGCCCAAATTTGAACTTACTGCATTTCAGGCAAATTTCTTTGAAAATCTTCTTCTCCAGATCCAGCAGGCAGAATCTTTTGAGATTTGGCATGCAACATTGTAGGGTGGATCTGATTCAAGTTTGTTCAAATCGGCTCCCTAGATTCATATTTGGGCTCACTATAGGAGCTTGAATTCGAACTTAGTGCATTTCAGGCACATTTCTTCAAAAATCTTCTTCTCCAGATCCAGCAGGCAGAATCTTTTGATATTTGGTATGCAACGTTGCGGGGTAGATCTGATTCAAGTTTGTTCAAATCGGCCCCCTGGATTCATATTTGGGCTTACTATAGAAGCCCGAATTCGAACTTAGTGCATTTCAGGCAAATTTCTTAAAAAATCTTCTTCTCCAGATCCAGCAGGCAGAATCTTTTCATATTTGGTAAGCAACATTGTGGGGTGGATCTGATTCAAGTTTGTTCAAATCGGATCCCTGGGTTAATATTTGGGCTCAGTATAGGAGCCCAATTTCGAACTTAGTGCATTTCAGCCAAATTTCTTAAAAAATCTTCTTCTCCATATCCAGCAGGCAGAATCTTTTGATATTTGGTATGCAACATTGTAGGGTGGATCTGATTCAAGTTTGTTCAAATCGGCCCCCTGGGTTCATATTTGGGCTCAGTATAGAAGCCCGATTTCGAACTTAGTGCATTTAGGCAAATTTCTTAAAAAATCTTCTTCTCCAGATCCAGCAGGCAGAATCTTTTGATATTTGGTATGCAACATTGTGGGGTGGATCTGATTCAAGTTTGTTCAAATCGGCTTCCTAGATTCATATTTGGGCTCACTATAGAAGCTCGAATTTGAACTTAGTGCATTTCATGCAAATTTCTTCAAAAATCTTCTTCTCCAGATCCAGCAGGCAGAATCTTTTGATATTTGGTATGCAACGTTGCGGGGTAGATCTGATTCAAGTTTGTTCAAATCGGCCCCCTGGATTCATATTTGGGCTTACTATAGAAGCCCGAATTCGAACTTAGTGCATTTCAGGCAAATTTCTTAAAAAATCTTCTTCTCCAGATCCAGCAGGCAGAATCTTTTCATATTTGGTAAGCAACATTGTGGGGTGGATCTGATTCAAGTTTGTTCAAATCGGATCCCTGGGTTAATATTTGGGCTCAGTATAGGAGCCCAATTTCGAACTTAGTGCATTTCAGGCAAATTTCTTAAAAAATCTTCTTCTCCAGATCCAGCAGGCAGAATCTTTTGATATTTGGTATGCAACATTGTAGGGTGGATCTGATTCAAGTTTGTTCAAATCGGCCCCCTGGGTTCATATTTGGGCACAGTATAGAAGCCCGATTTCGAACTTAGTGCATTTAGGCAAATTTCTTAAAAAATCTTCTTCTCCAGATTCAGCAGGCAGAATCTTTTGATATTTGGTATGCAACATTGTGGGGTGGATCTGATTCAAGTTTGTTCAAATCGGCTTCCTAGATTCATATTTGGGCTCACTATAGAAGCTCGAATTTGAACTTAGTGCATTTCATGCAAATTTCTTAAAAAATCTTCTTCTCCAGATCCACCAGGCAGAATCTTTTCATATTTGGTAAGCAACATTGTGGGGTGGATCTGATTCAAGTTTGTTCAAATCGGCCCCCTGGGTTTATATTTGGGCTCAGTATAGGAGCCCAAATTTGAACTTAGTGCATTTCAAGCAAATTTATTAAAAATCTTCTTCTCCAGATCCAGCAGGCAGAATCTTTTGATATTTGGTATGCAACATTGTGGGATGGATCTGATTCAAGTTTGTTCAAATCGGCTTCCTAGATTCATATTTGGGCTCTCTATAGAAGCTTGAATTCGAACTTAGTGCATTTCAGGCAAATTTCTTAAAAAATTTTCTTCTCCAGATCCAGCAGGCAGAATCTTTTGATATTTGGTATGCAACATTGTGGGATGGATCTGATGCAAATTTGTTCAAATCGGCTCCTTAGATTCATATTTGGGCTTACTATAGAAGCTTGAATTCGAACTTAGTGCATTTCAGGCAAATTTCTTAAAAAATCATCTTCTCCAGATCCAGCAGGCAGAATCTTTTGATATTTGGTATGCAACATTGCGGGGTGGATCTGATTCAAGTTTGTTCAAATCGGCCCCCTGGATTCATATTTGGGCTCACTATAGAAGCTCGAATTCAAACTTAGTGCATTTCGGGCAAATTTCTTCAAAAATCTTCTTCTCCAGATCCAGCAGGCAGAATCTTTTGATATTTGGTATGCAACATTGCGGGGTGGATCTGATTCAAGTTTGTTCAAATCGGCCCCCTGGATTCATATTTGGGCTTGATATAGAAGCCTGAATTCGCACTTAGTGCATTTCGGGCAAATTTATTAAAAAATCTTCTTCTCCAGATCCAGCATGCAGAATTTTTTGATATTTGGTATGCAACATTGTGGGGTGGATCTGATTCAAGTTTGTTCAAATCGGCTTCCTAGTTTCATATTTGGGCTCACTATAGAAGCTCGAATTCGAACTTAGTGCATTTCAGGCAAATTTCTTAAAAAATCTTCTTCTCCAGATCCAGCTTCAGAATCTTTTCATATTTGGTAAGCAACATTGTGGGGTGGATCTGATTCAAGTTTGTTCAAATCGGCCCCCTGGGTTTATATTTGGGCTCCGTATAGGAGCCCAAATTTTAACTTAGTGCATTTCAGGCATATTTCTTAAAAAATCTTCTTCTCCAGATCCAGCAGGCAGAATCTTTTGATATTTGGTATGCAACATTGTGGAGTGGATCTGATTGTGATTCATGAACGTATTTATTTGTAAAGTTGATAGAATCTTAGACAAAATTTGCAGAAAAGATCTACTATAGAAGGGGTGGTATCCAGGGTGAACCGTTTACCCAAATCTAGCAGTACTAATGCATTATTCACACAAATCTCCGTTCAAATTTTATGACCCCTCATTGGAACACACGCATTCAGCTCATTCCAACAAAGGTCATATGCCATGTTTTCGAGACAAAAGAATAAAAATTTTAGTTATTCATGAAATTTTTAGGCAACTGTTGTCTGTTATTCACATTGCTTCATGAAATTTCAGTACTTTTAGAAGTTACCTCAGTAATCAAGGGTTAATTCCCCTTAATTAAATGTCGCCTCTAAAAAACAACCACTTTGCATATCTTACCTTTTTACCAGCATAACTGCCAAAACTTGTCAGCATTCTTCGCAAAAATCGCTATTCAAATTTTAATTTTGTCTCTTAAACATACATGTACTTATCGCTTGTAAATACCCCATTGGAATGAGCTTTTTGAGCTCATTCCAATGAGAGGTCGCACACCATGCTTTTTGAGTCAAAAAAGCAATTTTTTAGTTATTCCAGAATTTCGTACGTAAAAACACAGCTTTATGACTTCACATTAAAATGAGCTCTCTAAGCTTGTTCCAATCAACATTCACGCACTATGTCTTTCACACAAAAAATAAAATTTTCCATTTATTCAGGAATTTTGTTTGCAAGAACACTCTTACCCCCCCCCCCCCCCCCCCCCCCACCCCCCACACACACACACACACAAACACAGACACACACATCTAAAAGTTCGGGCAGCAAATAAACAGTTACTTCAATTTTTAAATGCATTATAGGAACAACTTGCCTAATCAAATTTAAATACTTTTGCATCACTCTGTATCTAGAACAAACCATTTACCATATCTTTACGCAAAATTCTCCAGCATCATTCACAAAAAAACACCATTATTTATATATTCACATTTCTGTCTCAAAAATATACCTGATCTTCCCATACCCCTATTGGAATAAGCTATTTGAGCTTGTTCCAATGATGATAAAAAAACTAATATTTTGGAAAATTTGTGAAAATTTTTGATTTCTTGCATGCAAATATGTACATGTAGCACATGGAAGATATCCACAGTTGGGGAGAGATGTCCAAGGCTATCTCTTCACATTCCTTGTTTGTGCTTCAAGCTAAACCAGTTTGTCTGCAGAGATAAATTTGCTTTATTAAAAATCATTGGAGATTGGCCACACACCAATGATTTTAAATAAAACTAATTTTAGGTAACAAATGTTGAACTTCAAACAAAATCTATCACTCAACCAGTTAATGTTGATGAGGCATGACATGGTGAAGGTGACCTAAAATACTTCTTAGAGTCACTTTGTCAGGTGAGCGATTAAGGCCACGTGGGGCCTCTTGTTTAATATGTTTCAACATTCTGAGTCAAATAACTTTAGAGAAGACAATTTAACTTACTACAGTCAGAAAATAATTAATCCTCAAATTAAATCCATCCAAGAAATCAGAAGAATGAGAACAAAAATCCAAGAACATAATGATATAACAAAAATTATGTGTGACCAAACTGACGTTTCCATGTCAACTGACTCGAACACTTTTCCATGTACCCACCCAACGTGTACGCTGCCCATATGAACACAGAAATTGACACCCCTCTAATTACTCTACGAGGTGGGGTCTCAAAACCCTACCACATGACTTCAATTTGTCTATAATTAATTTGTGGTTTTTGCAAGTGCGGTAATCAGGTTTATTCTTCCACCAAAAATAGTTTCAGTTCATTGTTGTTTAGTGATTGTTAGGAATTGCACTTAAGTATAAACTGAATACGTATGCTCCATACATGTTTTTGATAATAAAAAAAATTAATATGGCAAAAAAACAATCAAAATATAGAGTTTGAATCGTGTTTTTAATCTCGCATGAATATGTCACACTTTGTGATGGGATGTTTGGCTGACGTCGATTTATCTTTTGATCTTTCAGTCATCGGCTCTTAATTAGATCAAATTTTTTTTCACAGTCACTGAAAAATTACTTTTACTTTTACTTGAAATATTAAAAACATAGTTCAGTATTTGAAAAAGTTATTAAAAGCTATTGCGATTCTGAATGTTGTTCATCAAAATTGATTCATGAATGTGAGTTGAAAAAATTATACCTTGACCAGCACAATATCTGGGCATTCCCCCAACGGTCTTTTACCTAACTGTAGCTATTGACGGAGAAGAATATCATGTTACCGGTACTGAATTTTGAATAAATTGTGGGTTGGGGAGGAAAGGTATCCGATTTTCGATTTTAAAAGTTAAGTTCAGAGTGGAAAGTTAAAATGTATATATTGAGAGTGGAATTAACACAAATAAACTACATTAACGAAAAAGGAATGCTTGTTGTGGCCCTGGGACGTTTCAGCCCAAGACGCTTCGGAATCCATATATAGAAGCACCTGCATGCAATAGCAAGGAAAACTGGCCATGAGGGGCAGATGGGCAAGCAATCAATGATTTGGGCCTATTTGTGCGTGTGAGTTTTTGGGAGTCTGGGGTCTAATTGCCTCGTTTTGGGGATGGGGAGGGAAGGGAACTATTTACTTCACCATTTAGGAGTGGTATGGATGACTGAATCTTACACTGCCAAGACACTGAAATTTTTGATGTGCTGGCTGCATGCAAAAATCAGGGGTGGCGCCAGAAAATCTCCGATAGAGGAATTAAAATCTCCTGTCTGAAAGACCTATTTTAATTTTGGGGGTTTCAAGACACCAGCAAATTATAATACAAAATTTCGGGGCATGTTTGAGCTAGGGTTATGATGTGTGGTGGTCTGGCTTGTCGATCGGCATGCCATTGTTGAAAGATAAAAAAAAATATTTTTTTCTATTTTATTTACATATGGATATAATTATGATTGCTGAATTAATAAAAATTAATAAAAAGTAATTGAAAATGTTGATTTGTCTCTTATTTTTTCTCAAGCTTGTCATGTGCAGAGGTGTTAAAACAGATGTTGGTTTGAAGGACAGCTCTGTGCTTTGTCACGCCACTCAAATGTTATTTCACACCTTGTGCAGGTGGTAGTTTAATCTACTGTATTTAATTAATCACTTCAATCCCGACTACTTTAATGTAGTAGGGTTTAGTCTCGTTATGCCGATGTGCTTAAATAAACATACCGAGATCGAGATTAGTGAGAGGTGCTAATTACTTTTACTGGTCACTTTTACCCAGAATTTTAGTCATTTTTTTTTTTTTACTGAATACGGGATGTGAATACATGTCAGGGTGAACAGGGGTCATGGAGGCGGTTTAAAAAAGAACATCTCAATATTGTTGAATACGGGACGTTAATACCCGTCAAGGTGAACAGGGATCATGGAAAAGGTTTAAAAAGGAACATCTCCATAGTCCCTCTCATACATAGTTCTCGCAGTCATGGCAAGTCAACAAGTTTCAGTTATGTTCATTCCTAATAACAGAGGAGGTAGAAATCTAGTTTACAATGACTTTAAGTTCCGAATAAAGTCACAGAAGCCACCAAATATCCACTGGGTGTGTAGTGAACGTGGTTGCGGAGCCACAATAAACACAAGAGATGACATTATTAGTTCGCCTATGGGCACACATAATCATCTTCCGGACTTACCAAAATTCTGTGCAGATGCCGTGTTAGCAGATCTGAAGAAAACAGTTCGTCGTGATTCTAAATCTGTATCATCTGTCTACCAGGACTTAGTTGGATCTTTAAGAGGAGATGAAACTGACCCAGTGATCATTGCTAAAATTCCAACTTTCTACAGTGTACGATCAGCTCTTTACCGATCCCGAGCAAAAACAAGGCCAGCTCTTCCAAAATCTCATTCTGATATACTTCTAACAGAAATGTTCCAGAAAACAACAGCAGGGGACAACTTTCTTCTTGCTTCTGATGGCGAATAAAAGAAAATAATGATCTTTGCGACCACAGCAAATCTTCAACTACTCAGTGAAGCGGCAGCATTATATTGTGATGGAACATTTGAGAAGTCGCCTAAACTCTTCTTCCAGTTATATTCAGTGCATGCTTTTGTTGACAATAAAATGTTCCCACTTGTGTATGGATTTCTACCAGACAAGCAGCAGTCAACTTACGTTAGATTCTTTGAACTTATCTCAAATAAATGTCAAGATGCAGGTGTGACCCTCCAGCCTTCTCAGATTTTTATGGATTTTGAAATTGCTGCTCAGAATGCTGCGCAGCTCATCTTTCCAACAACAACGGTAAAGGATGTTACTTCCACTACAGTCAAGCGGTTTATCACTTTGCATCAGACAAGTGCAGCCTTAGAAATGAATACAAAGACGACACAGCAGTCAGAACATTAGTTCGACGAGCCATAGCTCTTCCATTTGTGGCAGTGCCAGAAGTCAGCGATGCTTGGTTTGAAGTACTGAGTGCATGGGAAGAAGAATTAAATACTAGGGATGTTGACCAGCGAGTGGTAAAGTTCACAGACTATGTAACTTCATTCTGGGTTGAAGGAGTTAATCAAAATATATGGAATCATTCTGAGACAAATGGGCCAAGAACAACAAACCACGTGGAGGGATGGCATTCTAAATTGAAGAAAATAATCAACGGAAGTAATCCAAATTTGTACTCTGTTGTGAGTTTTATTCAACAGGAACAGGCTTACACAGAAGCAACAATACTTCAACTCCGTGCCGGTGGTTAAGTTTGCCCACGACGAAAAAAGTACTGAAAAATTGAACATTTCATCCGGCATTACCAAAGAGAATACAGAGAAAGTAGAATGAACATTTTACAATTTTTAGATGCCGTGGCCAAGGCCAGTCCTTTTAAGAGTTTTTAATTAATGCCCATGTTTCATGCAATGTTTAATGTTCGTTATTTGTAATTTTTTTGTAATTTTTTCTCATCTAAAATCCTGGGTAAAAGTGACCAGTAAAAGTAATTTTTTTGTAATTTTTTCTCATCTAAAATCCTGGGTAAAAGTGACCAGTAAAAGTAATTAGCACCTTTCACTAATCCCGATCTCGGTGTGTTTATTTAAGCACATCGGCATAACGAGACGACACCTGTAGTAGTAGTAGAATATTTTATTTAAGTGGCACATTTCAATAATCATATATAATATACATAGAGTATTTACAAAATATTTATGTGAAATCCAGCCTATGAAGGCTTATGAGACATAATTTTCATCAGAGGTAGGACTTTTTTTTTACAGGAGTTCATAAAAAAAAACGCCAAAACTAAAAGCCCAAACCAGAAAAACCAAAACACATGCACGCACACCAACACACACACACACCCTTGGTGCCCCCCCCCCCCCCCCACACACACACACAGAGACATTACCCGGATGCACTTGCATATACATTTGTGTACTAATTTTCTTTCACCTTTTCTTACTTTCTCTCCATCACATATATCTGTCTCTCTCTACATGTATCTCTTTACCACTGAAGTGTACTCTCTTTTTGAATGGCACATTCGCCAATATTTTAATTCGGTCTCTCCCTTATATTCACCTACGTTTTTTTACATACACACAGGCTTAGCCATTTCAATTGATAATACAAATAACAACAATGTAGAGGAACGTTGAATAAATCTGCAAATGCAAAGAGTTTAAAAGTATGTACAAACCCCTACATAATTGGATGAAGGATATTTTGTTTAGGTATGCAAATATCTCCCGTCCACCCCCATTCCTTCCCCCACGTTAAACAATCATTAGTTTCAGTCACGAGTGAGATACTTTTTGGTATCCATTCAAAAACACTATATTTTCTTTTTAGCTCACCTGACTGAAAGTCAGGGTGAGCTTTTCTTATCACTCTTTGTCTGTCGTCTGTCATCCGTCGTCCTGCATGAAGGTGGTGTTTGAGCTTCTTTCTCCTAAACCACTGGCCATATTTTTATTAAATTTCATGTAAGTAGTGGTTATATAGGGGCATTTTGATTTTTATGCAAATTGGGTTTCAGCTCGTATTGAGCAGAGGGGTGGGGAAAAAATGGCCAAATTTTTTGAAAATCTTCTAATGAATCACCAGTAGCAGAGACTTGATATGTGGTATACAGAGTCCTTTTGAGGTTTAGAATCAAGTTTGTTCAAGAGAAGTTTGTCAGCATTATTTGCCTTTGTTATGGGATGGGCAAAAATTTTGGCCATGCCTAAAATTTCTATTTTCAGAACCCTGAGCTCGATTTGAACCAAATTTGATATGAGATGATAATGGGTCATAAGTGGTTGATTGATGCAAAAAAATTTTTTCTCATTGCCCTGTGGGAACCTCGGGAGCTAAAAATAGGAAAAACCTTAAAACTGCCATATCTCCAAAACTACACGGCACAGAGAATTCTTATTTTGTATGAAGCTTACTTTTATCCAGTAGAATAGACTGGTTAAAAAAATCCCTATCTGTTTGATCACAAGGTACATTTTTCATGACTTTGAGTCAGCACTTTTTAACACTGTGGCAATGGGTAAAACATTACAAAATCTTCTCCAGATCCAGCAGGCAGAATCTTTTGATATTTGGTATGCAACATTGTAGGGTGGATGTGATTCAAATTTGTTCAAATAATCCCCCTGGGTTCATATTTGGGCTCAGTATAGGAGCCTGATTTCGAACTCAGTGCATTTCAGGAAAATTTCCTCAAAAATCTTCTTCTCCAGATCCAGCAGGCAGAATCTTTTGATATTTGGTATGCAACATTGTGGGGTTAATCTGATTCAAATTTGTTCAAATCGGCCTCCTGGATTCATATTTGGGCTCACTATAGAAGCCCGAATTCGAACTTAGTGCATTTCAGGCAAATTTCTTAAAAAAATCTTTTTCTCCAGATCCAGCAGACAGAATCTTTTGATATTTGGTATGCAACATTGTGGGGTGGATCTGATTCAAGTTTGTTCAAATCGGCTCCCAGAGTTTATATTTGGACTCAGTATAGGAGCCCAAATTTGAACTTAGTGCATTTCAGGCAAATTTCTTTGAAAATCTTCTTCTCAAGATCCAGCAGGCAGAATCTTTTGATATTGGGTATGCACCATGATTAGGGGTGTGAGATTCAAGTTTGTTCAAGCCAAGTCCCTGGGTTCATATTTGGGCTCACTGTGGTAGCCTGAATTATATCTTGGTAAAAAATGAGGAATTTTCTTTAAAAATCTTCTTCAGATCCAGCAGCCGGAATGTTTTGATATTTGGTATGCAGCATCCTTTGTAGGGTGGGAGGGGGGGGAGGAGGAGAGATTTAAGTTTGTTCAAGCCATGTCCCTAGGTCCATATTTGGACTCACTGTGCTGTGGGAGCCCGAATGATAACTTAGTTCAAAATGAGGAATTTTCTTTAAAAATCTCTTTCTTCAGATCCAGCAGTCGGAGTGTTTTGATATTTGGTATGCAGCATCCTTAGGAGGGTGAGATTCGAGTTTGTTCAAGCCATGTCCCTAGGTCCATATTTGGACTCACTGTGGGAGCTTGAATTGTAACTTAGTTCAAAATGTGGAATTTTCATTAAAAATCTTCTTCAGATCCAGCAGTCGGAATGTTTTGATATTTGGTATGCAGCATCCTTAGGGGGGTGAGATTCAAGTTTGTTCAAGCCAAATCCTGAGGTCCATATTTGGGCTCACTGTGGGAGCTTGAATTGTAACTTAGTTCGAAATGAGGAATTTTCTTAAAAAATCTTCTTCTTCAGATCCAGCAGTTGGAATGTTTTGATATATGGTGTGTAGCATCCTTGGGAGGGGGGGGGGGGGGGGGGGTTGGGGGGGAGGGGGGGGGAGATTACTGTGGGACCCCAAATTATAACTTGGTCAATATGAGGAATTTTTCTTTAAAAATCTTCTTAGATTCAGCAGTCGGAATGTTTTGATATTTGGCATGCCGCAACCTCAGGGGGCTGAGATTCAAGTTTGTTCAAGCCAAGTCCCTTGGTTCATATTTGGGCTCACTATGGAAGCCTGAATGACAACTTAGTTCAAAATGAGGAATTTTCTTTAAAAATCTTCTTCAGATCCAGCAGATGAATCCTTTTGATATTTTTTATGCAGCATCCTTATAGAGGTAAGATTCAAGTTTGTTCAAGCCATGTCCCTAGGTCCATATTTGGGCTCATTGTGGGAGCTCGAGTTGTAACTTAGTTCAAAATGAGGAATTTTCTTTAAAAATCTTCTTCAGATCCAGCAGTCGGAATGTTTTGATATTTGGTGTGCAGCATCCTTAGGGGGGTGAGATTCAAGTTTGTTAAAGCCAAGTCCCTGGGTTCATATATGGGCTCCTTGTGGGAGCCTGAATTTTAACTTAGTTCAATATGAGGAATATTCTTTAAAATTATTTTTTTTTAGATCCACTGGTCAGAATATTTGGATATTTGCTATAAGCTTTTCTTAGGAGGAGCAGATGCAACTTGTTGAAATCAATTCTCTGGATTGATATCAAGGCTACCATGTCAGGTGAGCGCCCTCAGGCCCCCTGGGGCCTCTTGTTAATTAAATTCTCCCCCTGTAAATTGAATCAACGTTTTTAACAATGATTTCTTGAATTAAAACTTAAATTACCAAAAAGATTTTTAGCAAATCCAGTCCTGTATGAGATAGTTCTCAATTAGTTTGACGCATACTTTGAACAGTGTAGTAAGAATTAGAGTGTAAAGTACTTGGATTTAATGTCACTTAATATTAAGGGGGCGTCCAACCTAACTTTGGTCAGTTTGTTGACATTTTTCCCAATGCCACAGAAACAGATAAGAGAAGTAAGAAAAGGCAAATTATATATCAAAATAATGATGAGTAAAGTGCATAGAAAAGGTACATATAATTTTTTTCAGGAAAAAAAGTGAATTTTATGATTTTGAAGAACATTAATTTACCAATGGCATAAGTAACAAACCCGTAAAACCTCAAAATGATCGGGAATACAAAAGTCTTGTCCTCAATGTAATAATAACATACTACAGACTCGGAGGCAAAGACGGAGTACTACAATTCTCTTATAGAGGAGTCATCTAATACAAGTGTGCTGTTCTCGCTAACCAATAGTTTCCTTGGTAAAGAACAAAAAGTCATTCTCCCAGATCATCTAAATACTGAAGAAATTCTGGAAAAATTAAGTGACTTTTTCATAACTAAGATTCAAGTAATTCTGGATAGTATACCATCACGTGAACCACCAGAGTTTGATTATCTTGACATTAAAAGTGATTTTTTAATTTTTACTCTGTCTCAGAAGACGACATTCGAAAAATGATTTTATCATCATCCAATAAATCCAATGATCTAGATCAAATTCCAACATTCCTTTTAAAAGAGACAATTGATTATCTTCTGCCAGCCATAACATATATTATATCTGCATCCCTACATGAAGGGTTTGTTCCAAATGCATTGAAAAAAGCACTTGTTACTCCACTCATCAAGAAACCATCTCTTGATCATGACAACCTGAAGAATTATCGACCAGTATCGAACCTCTCTTTCCTGTCTGAATTGTTGGAAAGGGTTGTTGCTTTACAACTCAAAAATCACCTGCATGAAAATGATCTTTTAGAGCCCTTCCAGTCTGCATATAAAGCCAACCACAGTACAGAAACAGTCTTACTACGAGTCAACAATGACATTGTTAAATCAGTGTCTGAAGGTAAGGCTGTACTGCTTGTTCTCTTGGATTTGTCAGCAGCATTCGACACTGTCAACCATGGTATTCTCATGCAGACATTGACACAGCATGGCATTTATGGAACTGTCTTATCGTGGTTTGCATCATATCTAGAAGGTCGCAGTCAAAAATATACATCAGTAAGATCGGTTCAGAAAGCAGGACATTAAAGTGTGGTCTTCCTCAGGGCTCAGTTCTTGGACCACTCTTGTTTTCTCTGTACACTTCTTCTCTCGGTCGCCTTCTTAAAAAGCATGGCATATCATATCATCTGTATGCAGACGACACCCAACTGTACATCACATTCAATCCATCTGTTCCAAGTGACTCCTTCACTGCAGTCAATAACATGGAAACTTGCATAAATCTTGTGCGGGAATGGATGATAGACTTTAAACTGAAAATGAATGACTCTAAAAAACTGAATTCTTAGTGATATCCGGGGTTCGCATGCCTAAACCCTCTTACATCAATTCTGGTTGGAAACAACATCACTATGAAAAGTGAATCGGCAAGGAATATTGGACTGATTATGGACTCAAATTTAAAACTAGACATCCATATCTATAAAATATGTCAAAAATGCTACTGGCAGCTTCGTAATGTTGGAAGACTGCAACCTTATCTTAACCAGTCAGCACTTAAAAAACTTGTGCACTCCTTCATCACCTCACAACTAGACTATTGTAATTCAATATTAGTGGGGCTGCCCCAGTGCCTGATTCAGAAGCTTCAAAAAGTTCAGAATACTGCTGCTAGGTTAATTACTGGTACCAAACGCTCTGAACACATAACACCTGTTTTAAGACAATTACATTGGCTTCCAGTTAAACAGAGGATTGATTTCAAAATATTGATCTTAGTATTCAAATGTATCCACAAACTGGCTCCAGTTTACCTGAAAGAGCTCCTCACTGTATATAAACCAACGCACAGTCTCCGATCTAAAAAACAAATTCAACTAGTTGTGCCTTTTAGCAGATCTAATCAGGCTCATGATCATGTGTTCTCCATCCTGGGTTCCAGATTGTGGAATTCCCTGCCAATCAGTGTCAGAACTTCAGAAACTCTCGATGTCTTCAAAAGAAATCTTAAAACTTTCCTATTTACTGAAGCATTCTCCTAAACCTCTCTAGGAGACAACCAAAACAGATGTGACTCTTCATTTCAGAAAAGTGTAATTATTTCTGTCAAGTGTTTTAGAGCACTATTTGTGGTTTTACGCTCTAGAAAATCAATTATTATTATTATTATTAGAAAGCATTTTTATGACACACACTCTGTTGTGTTTTGATGTTGGAATGCAATACCACTGACACAAATTTTGAATGTTCTGGATGTGGCCATGTTTTAATGATGTTTATTCTGGTCATGTGATTATAATGTGGTTCTTGCAGGAATACTCATTTTGGCCGATCGTAAGAATAAAAGGACGTGATCACCCCCTTTATTTGTTCGAGACAATGTATGAGTGGATTTGCAAACAGGTTACAGCAAATACTTGAGCTGTTAATGTCATAACTGCAAAATATGGTTTGAAATTCCCTCCATTGACATATCCAGTATTTACAGGCCATCTGAACTTTTCTGTTGACAAAAAATCTGAATTATTGCGCACTAAGAAGACATCATGAACCACTTGTAAAAAAATAACCGAGTGTATAAAATCGGGATGATACACACAAAATAAGGCAATAATCATAACAATGTAAGCAGAATGCATCAAAAATCACCTTTTCTCAAAGTATATTCCAAGTGACCTTAAACTATACTGAGCGTGTTGATTTGCCCCTATGTTGTGAAGTTATTTTCTTCCTAGTAACCATGGATCTTTGCCGTGACTGTGTTGATGTTTGCAAAGGACCAATTGAAGATGGGTTAAAAATGATGCATTCGCACTTTTAAATAATGTGCGATTGGACGATGCTGTGAATATAATTAGCTCAACTTTGGCAAAGCCAAAGCTGAGCTTATGCCATGGCCAGTTGTCCGTCTGTCCATCAACAATTCAATACGGCTCCGGCTAGAGGCCGTATTTATGAACCGATCTTTACGAAACTTCTTGGGTACCTTTGTTATGACTGTGGGACGAGAACGAGTGTTTTTAGGTCCGATCCGAAATTCAAGTTGGCCGCCAGCAGCCATTTTGTACCGACGATGCAGAAATCTGTTTTTTGTACAGAACTTCCATATGAAAGTGCTGATTTGAATAATTTTTTGTATGAATGTTTAGTACCATGGGATACATCACATATAATACATTTTTTTTTCTCGTGCGTAAATTATGCAAATTAGATGAACTTTGATTTTTTCAGTGCTACTTACACACAGTAAGTGCACATGTCAATACGGCTCGGGCTAGAGGCTGTATTTATCAACCAATCTTCACGAAACTTCTTGGGTACCTCTGTTATCACCTTGGGATGAGAACAAGTGTTTCTGAGTGCGGTCCAAGATTCAAGATGGCTGCCAGTGGCCATTTCGTACCGAAATTAGGTCCAATCAGTTTTTTGTACACAACTTCTATACGGCTCAGACTAGAGGCCGTATTTATGAACCGATCTTTACGAAATGTCTTGGGTACCTTTGTTATCACCGTGGGATGAGAACGAGTGTTTTGGGTGTGGTCCAAAATTCAAGATGGCCACCAGCAACCATTGTGTACCAAAATTAGTGCAATCAGTCTTTTGTACAGAACTTCTGTATGAAAGTTTTGATTTGAATAAATTTTTGTATGTGTTTAGTAAAATGGAATACATCACGTATAGTACGGCTTTTTTTCTTGTGCAGAAATTATGCAAATTAGATGAATTTTGATTTATTTAGTGCTAATTATACACTGTAAGTGCACATGTCAATACGGCTCGGGCTAGAGGCTGTATTTATCAACCGATCTTCACGAAACTTCTTGGGTACCTTTGTTATCCCCTTGGGACGAAAACGAGTGTTTCTGAGTGCGGTCCAAAATTCAAGATGGCTGCCAGTGGCCATTTTGTACCGAAATTAGGTCCAATCAGTTTTTTGTCACAACTTCTATACAGCTCGTATTTATGAACTGATCTTCACAAAACTTCTTGGGTACCGTTGTTTTCACCTTGGGACAGGAATGAGTGTGTTTTGGGGTGCCTTTGTTATCATTGCGCTATGAGAACAAATATTTTGGGGTTCAGTCAGACCCACTCTGGGACTCAAAGATTTCTTTTCTATTTAGCATCTGACTGTCACCCACCTTTACAATACTTTACCTATACATTTGTTACAGGCTACAGCCAGTATTTATGTACAGACCGTTACAATACTTTATATGTACATTTGTTGTCAGGTCATTACCTAGATGTTTGTCATTGCTGTGTCACATACTATACATGTACATGTCTTGACAAGTTGAGCTACAGTGTCATTGACACTTTCACTTTTTCTTTGCAATCAACCATACCAACACAAGTGTCGATCAGTGTCTTTTGTCATTGTTTTAGACGGACAATTGTGACAGATCTCCTTTACCAGAAACTGTCTCCCAATTTGCATATCATAATAAACATAACAGTGGTCAGCATGACCGTGATGGTCAAAACCCAAAGTAATTATCGAATCCACGTTCAAAATTAGCCGCAATTGGCATTTAAACAAATGAAATACACACAATATTCGCAATTTCTTCATTATCTGTATCAAGTTATTTTTAACCTGACCCACCAGACCACATGTGTTCAGTTTCGTTTGTCAGCATCATACTGCCTGCAGATGTTTGTGGTAATAGTTTGAGAAGGAGAAAGAAGCCAAATATTTTCCCATCATCTATAAATTAATCAAAATAGATAATTCTGTTTATTTTACTGAAATTATGAATTGATAAGATGGGTGTGTTGTGATTAATATGCCCCAGACTTGGAAAGTCAAAAGTGTACCTAGTGCCGTGGAGATCTCTATCGGGTCCCACCAAATACCGAATCTGTCTTGAAATACCGAATCTGATCCTCCATAATGTGATAATATATATTTCTCACTTAATTTCTTGCTATTATGGGTGTTCAGTAATGATAAAAAATATTTTAAATAAAAAAAAAATTCAAAAGTCTCGGAAAATATTTGTTTTTAGGTAATAAATTCTATTATTGGGTCTGGTGACTCTGGTCAGAGTCTTTAGCGAGATCCAGGCCTACTTTACATAATCCATCCATCCCTACTCTCTCTCTCTTCTCTTCTCTTCTCTTCTCTTCTCTTCTCTTCTCTCTCTCTCTCATTTTGTAAGAAATTTTGAAAATGAACTCAATACTGCAGAAAACAGTTGACAATACATTGAAGTGTAGCTGTTAATTGGCTCTAATCTTTTCCACAAGTATTGTCAAAAAAATATGCTTTCACTTTTTATTTGATTGCTCACTGAAACAACTTGATGCAGCCCTGCTGCTGAACAAACACTAATCGGTGATAATCTGATGTATGTTAAAACAAGTCACATGTCAGCGATTATCAAAGAGGCTATTTGAACCTGTCCGATAAATTGGATAATGAAACTCATTCACTTACATCACCTCACTAATGACTCCCAAAACACAAAATTTGCAAAAACTTTACCACAACTTTTTCATTTAAAATGATTTTTAGCTCACCTACTTCTATTGAAGTGGTGAGCTATTGTCATCACCTCGGGTGTCAGCGTCTGCGTCCGGCGTGTCCAATATTGTAAGATTTAATGTTAAGGTTAATTTCTCAAAGATTGTTAAGGTTAATTTCTCAAAGATCAGTGGGCTCAGGCCTTTGATATTGCATATGTAGGTTGTAGGGGACTATCAGAACAGTATTTAACCCTGATACTACGACTTTTTTCATATTTTACCTAAAACTTTCTGCCGAAACTTGTAAGAATTTGCGTTTAGGTGTTGTAATAATTTGCGTTAAAGTCCACTTTTGTGCAGATTGTGCTGCTTTAACTTCTCATTACTGTTGATTTTCATATTTCAATAACAACTGTAGGTATTAACCCTAATGTATGCAGAAATTTAACGGAAATTTTCTTTTTTTTTCAGTCAAAATTTTCATGTTTTTCTCGGACTTAGTAAATTTTAAGTTGTAAAACTTTGTAAACTTTGTGTTTAGGTGAGTTGAGTTTCTATGTGTCTTTCCAGGCGATTAATATTCTACACTTGGGTTACTGAACTCCATTGCAGTAATATTTAACTCTCATTACATGCATATTTGAGGAATTTGAGGCTGATTTTCTGCCAAAACTTGTTGTAAGAATTAGCGTTTAGGTGTTGTAAGAATTTGCGTTAAAATCAGCTTTTGTGCAGATTGTGGTGCCTTCACCTCTCATTACTGTTTATTTTCTCATTTCAATAACTACTTTAGGTATTAACCCTACTGTATGCAGAAATTTAACTGATTTCTTCTCTTTTTTTCCGTCGCAATGTTTACGTTTTTCTCTGACTTACTCAATTTTAAGTTTTAAAAGTTTGTGTTAAGGTGAGTTCTGTTTCTGTGTGTCTTTCCGGGCAATTGATATTGTACACATGGGTTACTGAACTACATTGCAGTAACGTTGCGCCCTCATTACATGCATATTTGAGGAATTTGAGTGGGATTTTTGGGACTTATATTCAATTTCTTTAAAAAATAATTTGTTTAACTTTTTTTTTTATTTAATACTTTCGCATACTTGTTACTAGTAACATTAAGGCTTATTTTATTTGTTGATGTGATGTATTTTTGTTGGGACTTATAGTCTCTTTCTTGAACGAATGTTTTTCCGCAACTCCTCTTTAACCAATGATTGTACTTCAGTTACAATTTCAGTGATTCTTCGTTACATAATGCCATTTTGCACCTCCTATTTTATTTTTTTTTGATCTGATGTATTTTTATTTTGTAATTTATGAAAGCCTTTCATAATTCTTATTTATGATTTAATATCTGGCCTCACGATTCATATTCTTAATCATAAACATTTCTAAACGAAAAAAATGGTTTTATATCCAGTGCTTCTATGTTGAATTGATATATAATAAATGCAGAAATATAGACTTTCCAAAGCCATCACATAAACCACATTAATCATTTGATGCCTAGTTAATGATTTATATTAACTAAATATTAGGCAGGTTACATTGGAACGACATTATCAAGTGCGAATGTAGGTGAGCGTTGGGATGTAACATCCCTATTGTTATATGCACTATATCACAGGATAGTAAGAAAGTAAGTAGAAAGTATCTTTAATTAATCTTTTTGGGGTCAGATTCGGTATTTCGAGTCAGATTCGGTATTTAGTGACACTGCCTCTGTCCTCTAACCCATACTAACATTCTCCCTTGTATCTCAACCACTGCTACTCCAATTTGAATGATATTTGGTGTTGCGATCGAGCATCATGGGGAAATGCTGCCTGTGTAGCTGCTGTAGCATGTGTTTCTTCCACACATTTTTATCTGCGACGAGCAACTCTATATGTGGCAATGTCATTCTGTCTGTCTGCCTGTCGGTCTGTCACCAACCAGTTTAAAAAACACCATAACTCCTAAAATACTTGATGGAATGACACCATACTTGGTATGCAAGTGTATCTCCGTGATGTCTACACCCTCTCAATAGTGCATGTCATTCGGATAATTTCTTACACATTTATGGACTTGTCACCAACAAGTTTTTTTTGTCACCAACAAGTTTAAAAAACACCATAATTCCTAAAATACTTGATGGAATGACACCATACTTGGTATGCAAGTGTATCTTCATTATGTCTACAGCCTCTCAATAGTGCATGTCATTCGGATAATTTCTGTCACATTTATGGACTTGTCACCAACGGGGTTTTTTGTCACCAACAAGGTTTTTTGTCACCAATGAGTTTTAAAACATCATTGGCGTTGCACAAATTGTCGCAGCTTCGGCACTGTGACAGTGCACTCTAGTTTCTAGAGTTATGGTCCTTTTTCACTCTTCCGAGTTAGAAAACTTTGTTTGTACATGTAGATAATTGATTTGTTACAATTTGTTGGAAAGTGCCTGCTGACACCCTCGAATTAATTGCAACAAAATATTTTTTTGTGAATATTTTGTTCCTGTTACTTACATGTATCAAGCAACAAGGTAATGAATATTCTGTAAAGCCACCAATGTGATGTTTGACACTTATATTGGAGCTATTATGGAGGCTTCTGGAACTCAATATGTTGATTATGACAGGGTTTTTCTATTCACCCATTAATCGGTAAATTAAGTGTTATAGTTGGAAGTAAGAAGCATGAAAGGCCCAGAACTAAAAGTCTAAAAAGAATGTTTTGCAGTGTAATATGATTTTTGCAGATCACACTTATTTGGAGGGTTAACCTGTGTCGCCAGGATCTTCAAAAAGAAAAAATAGTTAAATCTTGATGAAAAAGGCATATGCCATGAGTGCCGGAAGTAGAGACATACAAGGAGGGACCCTGCACCGCTCCCCCCCCCCCCCCCCCCAATTTTTTATCCAATGGAGCTCATTTGTCATCTTTTGGAGATTTCTTTGTGTACTGCGTTCTTGAAAAAATATGTTAACACCTATGAATGGGAGACCTACAGGATGTGCCCTCCTGATCTCAATAAGCCTCTTTTGGAAAAGTACATGCTATAATGGTTATGTAGGGTTGATTTGATGTGTTCTGAATAACAATGTATTTTTATGTACATTTGATGGTTTATTGCAGTGAAGGTTACAGTTACTCATATTTCTTATCAACCTACCTTACAGTTGTTTACTACTGGCTTGCACTACAGTGGAAGACCCTAACTCGGATAAAATTCTCTCTATTTTAATCTTTCCCAAGAGGTGTGGGAAAGAAAAGTGGAGTAAAAAACACCACAAAAAAATAAGTCAAAACTGGCCATCGGCACACACCCGGTATGGGACGCTCTTCCCTTAGTACAAATCCACGACTTCCGTTAACCAATGACAGTGCGTCATCAATTCATCATTCTTTTTTTTGTCTGCGCACGTGAGGACATGTCACCATTCTGCTCTACAAAACAGTGATAAATCAACTCGTCGATAATGGTTTTTCTGTGACTGGAATTATGGATCTAATGATCGTATAATAACAGGACTGTGTTTTTATATATTCTCGTTAATATTTTCAACCACATTTTCATTGCATTTTCTTTATATATTCCATTTTCACGAATGTTTTTTCGACATCGTGTCAATGCGGTTCGGCAATAAATTTCTTATCAACCTACCTACAATTGTTTACTACAGGCTTGCACTACAGTGGAAGTCCCTAACTCAGAAAATATACAATCTATTTTGGTCTTTCCCAAGCAATTTGGGAAAGAAAAGTGGTGCAAAAGCACCAAGAAAAAATAAGCCAAAACTGGGTCGAGAGCAACCGACACAGACCCAGTAGGGGATGCTCTCTTCCAAGTATGACTCCCGTTGCCAGTACGCATATGCGTCGCTAATGACTCATTCTTTTTTTGTCCGCCATGTGCCGAGACGTTCTTCTCAGCACTAGTATCAGTGTTCATCCTGCTCGTTGATTGTGTGTCTCCTGCATCAAGTTGGATCCAAGTATCCTTTTCTTATCAGGAACTGTTTTTTTTATTTATTTTCTCTATACAATTATTCTCCATAATGTATTATATTTTCTTTATCCAAGTTGCACGCGATTTTCATGAGCCATGCGGTTTTGGACTTTAATTTTTCACAATTATAGTAAATGTCAAAATTGTTCATTTTGTTGTGTTAGAGTTAGGTGTCAGCGGGATACCTTTTTATGTGTACCCATACTATGTATGGTACACATAATGCCGACATCCGGGGTGGCCATCCGTCGTTCGTCCATCCTTTGTCCGTCCGGAGTCCGTATCCATTTCTTTGTCATTCGATAACTTGAAAAATATTGCTTGGATTGTCAAGTTACTTTATATTTGTGTTCAGGTTACTGATGTGCCGAGCTGTATAGTTTTTGGTGTAAATCGGATGATTTAATCCTGAGATATTAACCCTTTATCCTTCAAATTGAAAATTCCTCCAATCCCTTTGGCATTCAATAACTTGAAAAATATTGCTTGGATTGTAAAGTTACTTTATATTTGTGTTCAGGTTACTGATGTGCCGAGATGTATAGTTTTTGGTGCAAATCTGTTATTTTGATCCTGAGATATTAACCCTTTATCCTTCAAATTGAAAATTCCTCCAATCCCTTTGGCATTCGATAACTTGAAAAATATTGCTTGGATTGTCAAGTTATTTTATGTTCAGGTTAGTGATGTGCCGAGCTGTATAGTTTTTGGTGTAAATCTGATAATTTAATCCTGAGATATTAACCCTTTATCATTCAAATTGAAAATTCCCCCAATCCCTTTGGCATTCGATAACTTGAAAAATATTGCTTGGATTATCAAGTTACTTTATATTTGTGTTCAGGTTACTGATGTACCGAGCTGTATAGTTTTTTGTGTAAATCTGTTATTTTGATCCTGAGATATTAACCCTTTATCCTTCAAATTGAAAAGTCCTCCAATCCCTTTGGCATTCGATAACTTGAAAAATATTGCTTGGATTGTCAAGTTACTTTATATTTGTGTTCAGGTTACTGATGTGCCGAGCTGTATAGTTTTTGGTGTAAATCTGATAATTTGATCCTGAGGTATTAACCCTTTATCCTTCAAATTGAAAATTCCTTCAATCCCTTTGGCATGAGATAACTCAAAAAATATCAATCCGATTGTCATGTTACTTTATATATTTATTCAGGTTACTGATGTGCTGTGCTGTATAGTTTTTTTATGTAAATCTGATAATTTGATCCGGAGATATTAACCTTTAATCCATCAAATTCGAAACTCCTCCAATCCATTTGTATATGTACCCATACCATGTATGGTGTACATAATGTCGGCATCCGTGGTGGCCCTCCGTCATACAGCTTTCTACTAGTTGCGCATATGGGTACACATCTGACGATTTCATCGGCCTATTTTTCCAGACTCTCTTCTCTCCTTTGAGAGTGGTCCTTCTGTTGTTTGGTTCCCAGTCGACCGTCTGGGGTCTATTGTTCTGTCACCTTTCTATCTTCTTTGGGGGTGTTCTTCTGTTTTCTTCTGAATTCACCTTCTCTGCTTCTCTCACTTCTATCATGCCTGGGACTATTCCTTGTGGGCAATGTTTGCTTCCTGAGCATGTGGACGATTCGCATGCTTCATGCTCCTCTTGCATTGGGTGTTCGGCCGATCAACCCTGTGGTCTCGGTGGATCGTGGTCATCCACTTTCTGGGCGCCCATGAACCGTGATGTGTCGTGGCCGTACCTCCCGCTCCCACGGGAAAGGGGAACGCGGTCATTTGGGAGCTCCCGAACCGACCATCTCTGGTGAGAGTTATTCCTCCTCCGTGGTGGATGTGCAGTCTATTCCTGTAGTGGATACTGCGGGAGCCGTTGAGTTGTCTGGTGAAGAGGTGCCTGGTTCCGGGACTGCAGGCCCCCTCCAGTCGATATCTGAGGCTGTCACTAGGGTTGTGACTCCTCCTTCGGAGCCGAGCAGGAGTGCTCTCTCCACAATTCCACCAACCTCAATGACTCCTGACATATCTACTATTGCTGCTGGTCTGTCTACTACGTCTTCGCTTTCACAGGGATGTCTGTTAGTGTGGACACGGGATATCGGCCTCAGCCTTCCCTGGCTTCAAGTCGGCGAAGTTGGAAGGGGTTGCCGGCCGAACCCTCTACTGTGGTCTCTGCGCCGTCGAGCACCACAGTTTTGTCAGTGGATTCGGATGTTCATAGTGGGGACACTATGAACTCCGTGGCATTTTCATCCACTCATTCTAGTCACATGGCCAGTTTTGAGTGACCAACATCATCTGTGCAGCCTGGACCTTCTGCCCTGCAGAGGTCCGTGGCGACTCTCCTGAGTTCCCGCTATGTTGATCCTCAGGGTGTGTCGTACCCCTATACACGTCTGCCTTCAGATGTTTCGACTGCCGCCCGTCGCCTCGCTTCGGATGTTTTGGAGGATCGTGACCCTTTCGCTGGTTAAGAGGGTCAGAGGTGAAGCCACTTTGCCGGTTCGTCCCCATGTCGAACCGGCCGGTACGGGCAGTGAGCTTAGGGAGGCCCTCTCCTTACTCACTCAGGTTCTGTCCAAGAGCCTTTCCGTTGCTTCCAGCGAGGCAGCGTGTGGTTTCCAGGTGCCCCCTATGGCGCCGCCTCCCGGGATTGGAAAAAGGCCGCTTTCTGATCCCCCTGATGTTCCTACACCATGGGAGGCGTCGGCTGGTTTGCCCACGATGGGATATGTGTCTTCCGACTCTGGGGAGGAGTCAGACATGCTTGAGTCGAGAGCTAGCAGTCTTCTGACTTGGGGGCAACTCTTGACTTTGTGTTTGGGTTCCTGCCAGATCTCAAACCATCAAACCAGCCAACAGTGTCAGCCAGGGCGCAATCATCGGTTGCGGGCCTACAGCCTGTGGAGCAACCTGCTTCTGGGTGTCTTCGACCGTGCCAGTCGGTACAGGTGGTTGAATCACTTTCAGCTTTGGACTCTAAGCTGAGTTCCAAGGCTATGAAGGCTCCGTTCTTCACCAGGGTTGACACCTTTTTGCCTCCGGAGCGTTATCATTCCTATGATTCTGCCAATCCGTCAGTCTGCCAGACTTTGACGGTTTTGGATCCGGACTCCAATTCCCTCTGGCTTTCCAAACCCAAGTCTGCTGTCATTCCTATGACGACTTTGGAGTCCACGTTGGGCTTGTCGAGAGAGATGCTTGGTATACTTTCTCTCTCAGATCACCTCGTCTCTTCTTTAGCTGCTTATCTGCCTCCAGATAAGTTTGACGATGTACAGGCTCCTTTGCGTGTGCTGTCCAAGGTGCTCATGCATCTTACTCACACGCATGCCTGTAACACGGCTAATTTGGAACTAGTTCGAAGGGACTCTGTGCTGGTCACAGGCTGATCACTTCCTGAGGAGCAGTGCGCTTCTCTTCAATCTGCTTCTTTGGCAGGTCCGCAACTGTTCCATGGTTCCGTGTCAACAGTCCGGGATGACGTCTTACATCATTCCAAAGATCAGCTGCTTTTTTGTTAGCTTGATCAGCCTTCTAGGGGAGGCAGGGGCCGTTCAAAGCCTAACAAGTACCCTTCTCGATCTGAGTATCCTGAACCAGTCTATCATTGCTTCCAAGTTCAGCATGGTCCGCTGTTCCATTCACCAGGGAGATTTCGCTTCCAGCATCGACCTGCGAGACACTTACTTTCACGTTCCGATTCATCGGGCGTCACAGAAGTATCTCAGGTTTGCTTTTCTGGGGCGAGCTTACCAGTTCAAGGCCATGCCTTTTGGCCTCAAGCTGGCTTCTTGGGCCTTCACCAGACTGATGTCGCATGTGATAGCTTTCCATCGCACTCAGTCCAGGGTGTCTACTTTGGCATATCTAGACGGTATCCTCCAGAGGCATTCCAATGCTGCCTTACTGGAGTAGAATGTCACCACTCAGTTGAGCTTGCTCACATCGCTAGTATTTAAAGTCAACGAGGAGAAGTCAGATCTGGTCCCTTCTCAGTCGTTTTGTCATCTGGGGATGGCCTTCTGCACTCAATTCAATACGGTGATGGTTTCCCAGGCCAGTGCTGTGATTTTCTCAGCTTTTGCTTTGACTCTGTCCCAGTCCTCATCCGCGACGGCACGGAGTATTCTCCAGCTGCTCAGTCTCTGCGGTTCGGTGACGGAGCTCATTCCTCTAGGTCGGCTGCATGTCAAACCTCTACAACATTTTCTGCTCAGTCGTTGGAGGCTGAAGGTCGATTCTCTGGATCTGGTGCTTCAGTTACCAGAATCTCTTCATCCTCACCTTCTCCCCTGGATGGATGTTCAGTGGCTTATGCAGGGTGTCCCGTTGGACTTGCCCACGTCCGATCGCGTTCTGACTGCAGATGCCAGCAATCTCAGATGGGGGTGCGACGTTGGATCCTCTAGGTCTTTCCCATCACGGGATGTGGGACCAGGATCGGGCAGCTCTACACTTCAACCAGAAGGAGCGTCTTGCTCTTCTTCTGAGTTTCAGACAGTGGATCCCTCACCTGTCGAATCGCCAGGTCCTTCTGTTGTCCGACAATGCGACAGTGGTTGCTTACATTCGGAACCAGGGTGGCGCGCTCTGGGTTTTAATGTACGAATTGGCTCAGGATCTTCTACTGCTCACTCGGGTGGTTTTTCGTCACATTCCCGGTCATCTGAACGTCCTAGCCAACTCCCTGTCCCGATGAGGCAGGGTCATTTTCACCAAGTGGATGCTCCACACGGCAGTGTTCCAGTCTCTTTGCGATCTCTGGGGTCATCCCCACATCGATCTCTTTACGACTCGTTGGAACCATCAAGTGGACACTTTCTGTACCCATGTCCAGATCCTCTGGTTTTTGGATGCACTGTCACTCGATTGGAATGGTCTAGTCAGTTACGCCTTCCCGCCGATTCCGATTCTGCCTCAGGTTCTAGCCAAAATTCGAACCTGGTGTGGATCAATCAGCTCCGCTCGCTGATGGCAGCGATTCCGGCATGTCTCTCTCTAGACTACGTCACGATCTTCTTTGCCAAGGTCACCCGAGGAGGTTTCACATCGACCCGACTTAATTGTGCCGTCACGCATATCTTTTGTCAGGTCCTGTCTCCTCCGTAGAGGTTTTTCAAGACGAGCTGTGGAGTGCATTTCTTCTTCAAGGAGGCACTCCACTGGTTTAGCTTATGCAGCTAAGTGGAAGGTTTTCTGTCGATGGTGTGCTGATCACTCTGTTGATTATGCCAATCCTTCGATTTCACAGATTGCGGAGTTTCTGGTATATCTGTTTGATTCTCAGGGTCTCCAGCCTGTTACCATCAAGGGTTACAAGTCCATGCTTTCAGAGACTTTTTCTTATGTGGGGAAGCGTCGTATCTGCACTAATCCTTGCATCTCCAAGCTTGTTAGGCACTTTTCTTTGAAAACGCCTCGGACTTTGCAGCTTACCCCACAATGGAATCTTTCGTGGGTGCTGCTTTGCTTGGGGGGGGGGGGGGGGGCATTTGAACCGTTATCCCAGGTGGATAAGTGTTTTCTCACATATAAGACGCTTTTCTGATGGCTTTTGCTTCTGCCAGACGGGTTAGTGAGCTTCACACCCTCTCGGTTGACCCGGCCTTTTTCAGGAGCTCTCCCAACAGTGTTACTTTTACCACTGATTGCTCCTTTCTGGCCAAGAATCAGATACCAGAGACTACTACTCCTCCCATCTGTGTCAGGGCTCTGTCCGGTTCGTGCTATTTGCATTTATCTCAATCTGACACAATTCATACGGAAAGGTAGGAAACGTTTTTTTCTGTCTCTTATTCCTGGTCGACAGAAGATCTCTCCTCAATCCATTTCACGAAGGATTTGTCTTGCTATTCTTATCGCTTACGCTCGTTTAGCAGCTGGCGATTGTATTACCAATTGTATTTTTGCCCACGAGGTGCTTGCATTGTCTACCTCTTGTGCTTATTCTAACTCTGTCAAGTTGTCGGATGTTATGCAGGCAGCCTACTGGAGAAATGCCTCTACTTTCTCCACCTTCTATCTGCATCAGTTGCAGGATTAGTCGGAGGACCTTTTTGCATTGGGCCCTCTTTCTTCTGCTCAGGCTGTTGTCTTCCCTAGCCATTAGGCATCTTGAAGGTCAGTTCCAGCTCTGTGCTGTTACTGCCCTTTTCTGTCTGTGTGTCACACAGACCTATATGCCTCATCTCTCATTGTATTTTACTTATGATTGTGATGCTATGGTTGATAAGCCTCGGGACCTCTTCCAGTGCAATTGGGTTATGTGTGGGTTGGTTATTGTCTATTCAGCCTGTAGTAAACAATTGTAGGTAGGTTGATAAGAAATTTAAATTTTATAGTAAATTTCATTTCTTATTATACCTACCACAATTGTTTACTTGGAGGCCCTCCCATCTTCTTATACGGGTAAAACTCCTTCCTCCCCGCTGATCACATAACTCTAACGTTGGCGGATTCAAAAAGAATGAGTCATTAGCGATGCATATGCGCACTGGCAACGGAAGTCGTGGAGTTGTACTGGGTCTGCGCCGGTTGCACTCGACCCAGTTTTGGCTTATTTTTTCTTGGCGCTTTTGCACCACTTTTCTTTCCCAAATTGCTTGGGAAAGACCAAAATAGAGAGTATATTTTCCAAGTTAGGGACTTCCAGTGTAGTGCAAGCCTGCAGTAAACAATTGTAGTAGGTATAAAAAGAAAGGAAATTTACTATAAAATTTTAAATTTTCAGTTGGTAAAAATTTATTATTATTATTCTTGGAGTTAGGTGTCAATGAGGGACTGTATGGACAGGATTTCTTCACTCTGTTGAGGGCTGAATTTATGTTTTTTTGGTCCCTGCCGGCTGCCTGGGTTCTGTCGTGTACCCACCGGTTATTTTTTCTGCCACTTTCTCTCGTATCTGTTGTGTTCACCTTTTTAGCTCATATTGACAGTCAAGCTGAGCTAATCTCATCGCTCTCCGTCCGTCGTGTGTCGTCCATCAACACCATGTTTTGGTCTTCCCCTCCCAAGCCACTGGGCCAATTGAAGTGAAAGTTTGTGTGAGTGATGGTTCCAAAGGGGCATTTCATTTTTGTTCAACTCAACATGCCCAGCCCCATAGGGAGAGAGTGGGGGAAAATGCTCCATAATATTTTTAAAATCTTCTTCTCAAGAACCAGTGTGTACAATGATATTTGCTATGGAGCTTCCATATGAGGTGTAGAATCAAGTTTGTTCAAACGAAGTTCGTGAAGTAATATTTGGCTTTGTAATAGGAGGGGTAAGATTTTTGGCCCCGCCCAAAATTCCTATTTTCTGAACCGATGGTCCGGTATGAACCAAATTTGGTTTGTGGTATTATTGGGTCATAAGTACTTGACCCATGCAAAAAAAAAAAAAATTCCCTCATCCCCATGGGAACCCTGGGAGCTAAAAATAGAAATATTTTCAAACGCCCATATTTCCCAACCCACACTTAACAGAGAGCGGTTATTTGGTATGAAGTATCCTTAGGACCAGTAGAATTGAATGGTAAAAAAAAAAATTGCCATCGGTTTATGTTAGGGTGTTCTGTAATGGGCATCGAAAAAATGCTGAGTCATCATATTTGCAAAAATTTAAAAAAATCTTTTCTCCGGTACCAGTCATCAGAATCTTTTGATACTTGGTATACAGCATTCATAGGGGGGTCAGATAAAAGTTTGTTGAAATAAAGCTCATTGGTTCATATTTGGGCTCTCTACAGGAGCCCAAAGTTTTAACATAGGGTATTATGGGAATATTCTTTAAAAAATCTTCTTCTTCAGAACCACCAGTCAGAATCTTTTAATGTTTGGTATACGTCATTGTTATGAGGGTCAGATTCAAGATTTTTCAAACCAAGTCCCTAGGTTAATATTTGATATTTGTTCAAAATGGAGGGTAATTTAAAAAAATCTTCTTCAGATCCACCAGTCAGAATGCTTTGATATTTGGTATGCAACATCTCTAAGGGGGTCAGATTCAAGTTTGTTCAAATCAGATCCCTAGGTATATATTTGGGCTCACTATGGTAGCCCAAATTTGTACTTAGTGCAATATGAGGAAATTTCTTTAAAAATCTTCTTCTTCAGATCCACCAGTCAGAATGTTTTTATATTTGGTATACAACATCTCTAGGGGGGTCAGATTCCAGGTTGTTCAATTCGAGTGCTTAGGTTAATATTTGGTATCCATACGGGAACATGAAATTTAACTTAGTACAATATGAGAGAATTTCTTCAAAAATCATCTTCTTCAGATCCACTCGTCAGAATGCTTTCACATTTGGTATACAACATCTCTGGGGGTGGGGGGTGGGGGGGCAGATTCAAGTTTGTTCAAATCGGATCCATAGGTTAATATTTTGGGCTCGCTATAATAGCCCAAATTTGAACTTTGTGCAATTCGAAATTTCTTTACAATTTCTCTTCTTAGATCCAACAGTCAGAATGCTTTCATATTCAGTACACAGCATTTCCAGGGAAGTCAGATTCAACTGTGTTCAAATCAAGACCCTGGGTTAATATTTGGGCTTTCTATGGGAACCGGAATTGGCCATTTTGCTGAAGAATTAAAAATTTTGTATTCAGTACCCTCTAGAGGTGTGTAACTAAGATTAATCCACATAGGTTGTATCAAGGGGCTTCATAGCTCTACATTTTACTTTATGATCAACAAAAGAAAAGGCATGATGCCCAGATTATTTTTGTCACTCCTGAGGGACTCAAGGGTTGACAGGGTAGCCTATGGAGATGGCTTGCTTAATGTAGACTCATTCTTTGACACTGTTTAAATTGTGTTCTGTTCTGTGGGGCCTCTTGTTCTTCAACTGCTCTCACCTCTGTTATTTCCAGTTCGGTTTCTTTAAGGTAATTCCTTTTGCCCTCGCCTTTGGTGCATTCTCGTGGCTGTTCCTCCCGCGCCTGCAGAGGGTGGGGAACGCTGTCATTTCGGGGCCTCCCGACTCGACCACCTCTGGTGTGAGTTATACTCCCTCCGTGGGGGATGTGCATCTCCTCCCGCACCTGCGGGGGGTGGGGAACGCTATCGTTTTGGGGCCTCCCGACTCGACCACGTTTGGTGTGAGTTATACCCCCTCTGTGGGGGATGTGCAGCTCCTCCCACACCCATGGGAGTGGGGAACGCTGTTGTTTTGGGGTCTCCTGACTCGGCCACATCTGGTGAGAGTTACACCCCCTCCATGGCGGAATGTGCAGCTCCTCCCGCACTCATGGGGAGTGGGGAACGCTGTCGTTTTGGGGCCTCCCGACACGACCACGTCTGGTGAGAGTTACACCTCCTCCTTGGAGGGATGTGCAGCTCCTCCCACACCGGCAGGGGGTGGGGAACGCTATTGTTTCAAGGCCTCCTGACTCGACCACGTCTGGTGAGACTTATTCCCCATCCATGGGGGATGTGCAGTTTTTTTTTATTTTTACCGTGGTGGATACTGCGGGAGCTGTTGGATTTCTGGTGAAGAGATGCCTGGTTCCGGGACTATGTGCCCTCTCCAGTCGACATCTGAGGCTGTCACTAGGGTTGTGACTCCTCCTTTGGAGGCCGAGCTAGGTAGCTCTATCCCCTTTTCCGCCAGTTCCAACAGCTCCCATCGTATCTGCTGCTACTGCTGTTCCGTCTACAACGTCATCGGGCACCGTTTTAGCCAGCCACGGCTTATCCCTGCAGTGATGTCTGTAGTGTGGTTGTGGGGTATCGGCCTCAGACTTCCCTGACTTCAACTCGGCGAAGTTGGAAGTGGCTGCCGACTGAACCCCCTGCTGTGTCTTCTCTCGTTGGGCACAGCAGTTTTCTCCCTGCAGAGGCCTGCAGCGGTGTCTGGTAGTGTAGACATGGGGTTTCGGCCTCAGCCTTCCCTGACATCAACTCAGCGAAGTTGGTAGTGGCGGCCGACCGAACCCCCATGCTGTGTCCTCTCAGCCGTTGAGCACAGCAGTTTTATACCTGTAGGGCCGTGCAGGGATGTCTGGTAGTGTAAACGTGGGGTATTGGCCTCAGCCTTCCCTGACTTCAACTTGGTGAAGTTGGAAGGTGCTGCCGGCCAAACCCTCTCCTGTGGTCTTTCAACCGTCGAGTACCTCAGTTTTTCTCATTGGATTCGGATGTTCATGGTGGGGTCACCAAGAGCTCCGTGGCGTTTCAATCCACGCTAGGGCTGGGCGGTTTTGAAATTTGCATTTTGGTTCGGTTTCGGTTTTGTGCAAAAACTCGATTTTCGGTTCGGTTTTTCAAAATATATTGTAGAAATCCACATTTTAGAGGGTAATGTATACATAAAATGTGTCTGTGTTTGTCATCCAAGTCATTAGGATCATACAGCGTGTTGAGGCACCAGGGTTACTCAGTGTTAACCACTCTTCTCAGCTAATGGACATATTGTGGTGGACTACTGTAGTGGGTTACAGCGGTGGAGACATGGGGCGACCCCCGCCCCCCTCCCACACCAATTCCACTTGCTCCTCCCATCCCCATATTTGAAAATTTGAAAAGATTCTTTTTGATTTCCTGCCCTCAGCACAAGTACAGTACCCTCAGACCTGAAATCCTCCCCCCCTAACTCTTCACCAGCATGGTCCCCCAGGATTTCAAACCATGGCTCCACCACTGGTGGAATCTGCCTTGTTCTGTCAGTGAGGCTGGAGCCTTATCAATATGCAAACATTTACAAGAAAAGCTACATTTTAGCAAAAGTCAACATTTCCTTTTTAAGGAGTCGCAAAATTCTCTCCCTGGTTTTGGTGGATAATATGCAATTGTTGTGTGTATTCCGGTAATTATCACATCGCTTCAAATTAGACTACCCCTGTTTCTTAATGGTTCCTGCTTCAAATGACAGTGGAATAAAAGGAACACAAGTCATATTTCTTGTGACTTTGATAACTATTATTGAAGGAAGTTGTGATATACGAATTTGGTAACTCACTCACTCCAATGTTTTCACAATAACTTTCCTAATTTCGACTATTTAGGTTCGTTTTTTACTTTGATTTTGCCCAAACATAGAAATTGAGCAAAGTGAGTAGTGCCAAGGTGAAGATAATGCCAACTTCACTTCGTCTTCTTGGCTGATCCCTGCATTGATTTCATCTCAGTCGAAACAGGCAATTGATGTTTTTGACGGGAGACGGCTGCATAATGGGATTTGAAAGTCTGCAATATTGCATATTTGTATTCGTTGTGTATACAAAATACATGTGGGAAAACACGTGTTGATTATAACGCCTGCGTATTGGGAATGCAGTGTTAAATTGACACTGAACAGTTTATACACGACAAACCTGCAATACTGCACGATTCCTTAAAGTAAGTTCAAATAGTATACAAATAATTTGTAAAAAGTTTTGAAAAACTTTCAATACTTACCTGCCTTCCATTAAACGGGATGTTCTATTTTAATTTAACCATTTTATTGTTGACAAAAAACAGAACTGCCAATTTGCAGCATTATCTTTGAGCACGTGACTTCAGAGAACGTGCCGGAAGTCGGTTAATTAACATAATTTACCCGTCATTTTTCCCATGTGAACTTTGAAGTTTTAAAACTCAATAAATTTTATATTTACTTCCAATCTAATTTACTACGCGCCGTACCGTATGCTGATGATTTTGGGTCAAAGATAATTTATATTACTTTTATACCGTACATTGTCAGGTAACTTTCAATACCTATTTGGTCGAATATGAGTGAACTGGAGGCTGTGCCCGGTTCATTAAATTTACTTAACGATTCTTACGTAAAACTTTCTAATTTTTCATATTTCCTCTGGGGGTGGTTCTGTAGATATCGTTTAAGAAAAAAGAAATTTTGCTACCACTGTTTGGGGGGATTTGTTGTCAATCATCTCGAAGTAAGCATAAACAGCACAGCGTTTACCTTCGCCTGACATTTCAGCCTTTGATGTAAGGAATGCATGCGTTTTGATGTCATAAACTTACCAATTTGTTGAAACCAAAAGTCTCGGTTTTTTTGTTAAGGCGGCGGTTCGGTTTCAGTTTTGAAAAAAAAAACCGAACCGAAAAACCGATAAACCGCCCAGCCCTAGTCCACGCACTCTGGTCCCATGGCCAGTTTTGTGTGACCAGCGGTTTTTGTGCAGCCAAGACCTTCTGTCCCGCAGAGGTCCGCAGCGCCTCTCCTGAGCTTCTGCTCTGTTAATCCTCGGGGTAGGTGATACCCCACTACACATCTGCTTTCAGATGTTTTCTGCTGCAGTCGCCCCGCGTCGGGTGTATTTGAGGATCGCGACCCTTCGCTGGTAAATGGGTCAGGAGTGAAGCCACTTTGTCGGTTCGTTCCCACGTTGTTCCGTTCCAACAGTCAGTGAGCTTAGGGAGGCCCTCTCCTTGCTCACTTGTCTGTCCAAGAGCCTTTTCCGTTGCTTCCAGTGAGGCTACGTGTGGTTTTTGGGTGCCCCTTGTGGCGCTGCCTCCCAGGATTGGAAACAGGTCGCTTTCTGATCCCCTGGTGTGCCCACACCATGGGAGGCGTCGGCTGGTTTGCCCATGATGGGCTATGTGTCTTCCGACTCATGGGATGAGTCTGACATTCCTGACGTCAGGAGCCAACAGTCTTCTGACTTGGCAGCTCTTGACTTTGTGTTTGGGTTTCTTCCAGGTCTCAAACCGTCAAACCAGCCGACAGTGTCAGCCTGGCTGCGATCATCGGTCAGACACCTACAGTGTGTGGAGCAACATGCTTCTGGGCACCTTTGACCGTGCCTGTCAGTACAGGTGTTGGAGCATTTACCACTTTGGACTCGAAGCTGAGTTCCAAGGCTATGAAGACGTCGTTCTTCATCAAGGTTGACACTTTTTGCTTCTGGTGCGTTATCGTTCCTATGATTTCGCCAATCCGTCAGTCTGCCAGACTGTGATGGTCTTTGATCGGGACTCCATCTTCTCAACCATATGGAGACTCTGGAGTCCAGGTTGGGCTTATCGAGACAGATGCTGGAATGCATTCTCTCCTTGATCACGTCGTCTCTGCTTTGCTGCTTATCTGCTCCCAGATGAGTTTTGACGACCAAACAGGTTTTTGTTTTGTTTAAGGCGCTCATGCATCTTCTCACACACATGCCTGTTACGAGACTAGCTTGGAATTAGTTCGCAGGTACGCTATGCTGGACACAAGATGTCCCCCTTTTTGAGGGGCAGTGCACTGCTCTTCGATCTGCCTCTTTCGGCGGATCCACGACTATTCCATGGTTCCGTGGCGACAGTTCGGGATGGCTCCCGTTGTCATTCCATTGATCTGCTGCTGCTTAGTCAGCTCTATCGGCCTTCTGTTGGAGGCAGGCACCGTCCAAAGCCTAACAAGTGCCCTTCTGCTTCCTCTCCGAAGCTAAGGGCTGATCCTCCTACCTCCACTTCTACTCACTCACAGAGTGGGGTAGGCATCAGCAGTAGTCACCTCGATTTCGTCCCAGGTTGAGGCACTCCACTAAGTAGAGAGTGCCTCTTCCCACATGAGTCCCTTTCAACGTTACACGTTGGGACCTTTTGACCACGGAGAAAGGCGTTCTCCTGTCAATTGTCGAAGGGGACAATTGAGGTCATCAAGAACTTCCTTTCAGTGGGATTTTTGTTTCCCGCATGTTCTTGGTGCCGAAGAAGGATGGCCGACTCAGATAGGTTTTCGATCTGAGTATTCTGATGCAGTCTATCATTGCTCCTCAGTTCATCATGGAGGCTTTCAGAACAGTTCGCCGCTCCATTCCCCAGGATATTTTCCAGTTCAAGGCCATTTCCTTTTGGCCTCGACTTGGATCCTTGGGCCTTCTCCTGTCTGGTGTTGCATGTGTTAGTCTTACATTGCACACAGTTCAAGGTGTCTTCTTCGGCTTGTCTAGTTGATATCCTCCAGAGGCAATCCAATGCTGCTTTTCATGAGCCTACTCACGTCACTAGGGTTCTGAGTCAAAAAGAGAAGTCGGACCTGGTCCCTTCTCCATCTTGTCATCTGGGATGGACTTCATCAGCTCGGAGTCTTCTCCGACTGCTTGGTCTCTGCATTTCGATGACGGATCTCATTCCTCTAGGTCAATTGCATGTCTGACCTCTCCAACACTGTTTGCTCAGTCGTTGGAAGCCGAATGTCGATCCTCTGGTTCTGGTGCTTCTGTTACCAGAGTCTCTTCCTTGTCACCTTCTCCCCTGACGGATGTTCAGTGGATTATGCAGGGAGTTCCGTTGGACTTCCCCATGTCCGATCGTGTTCTGACGATAGCCAGCGATCTCAGATGGGGTGTGACGTTGGGATCCTCTAGGTCTTTTCCTTCACGGGTCATGGGACCAGGATCTAGCAGCTCTTCATGTTAACCAGAAGGAGCTTCTTGCTCTTCTTGTGTGTTTCCGACAGTGGATTCCCCGCTTTTCAGATTGTCAGGTTCTTCTGGGGTCTGACAATTCTACGGTGGTTGTTTACATTCGGAACCAGGGCGGAACGCACTATGTTCCCATGTACATTTTGGTTCGGGATCTTCTACTGCTTGCTCAGGATGTCACCGTCGGAAGTGGTGGTTTGTCACATTCCCGGTCGTCTGAACGTCCTAGCTGACTCCCTGTATAGACGGGGCAGGTTCTTTTCCACTGAGTGGATGCTCCACATGGCGGTATTCCAGTCTCTTTGAGATCTCTGGGGTATTCCCCACCTCGATCTCTTTGCGACTCATTGGAACCATCAGGTGGACACTTTCGTGTCCCCATATCCAGATGCTCTGGCTTTTGCCCTGGACGCTCTGGCCCTCCTTTGGGACGGTCTTGTCGGCTATTCCTTCCTGTCGGTTCTGATTCTGCCTCAGGTTCTAGCCCAGATATGAACCTGCAGTTGTCGAATCCTTTCGATCACACCCCTGTCTCATCAGTGGGTGTGGATCAATCTGCTCCTCTCTCTTAGCGGCAGTTCCGGTATGTCTCCCTTTACGTCGCAACTTTCTTTGCCAAAGTCGCCCGAGGAGGTTTCAAGTTGACCCGACCTCATTGTGCCTTCGCGCATGTCTTTTATCGGGTCCTGTTTCCTCTGTAGTGGTTTTTAGAGACGCAGTGGAGTTGCTTTTTTTCTTAAAGGAGACACTCACTCCACTGGTTTAGCCTCTGTGGCTCAGTAGAAGGTTCTTCTGTCGATGGTGTGCGATCACTCTGTTGCTTCTGTCACTCCTTCGATCACACCTATTGCAGAGTTTCTGGTATATGTTTGTATCTGGGGTCTCCGGCGATGGGTACAAGTCCATGCTTCGGAGACCTTTTTTCATATGTGGTACCGCATTGTTTCGGCACTCATCCTTGCCTCTCCAAGCTTGTTCAGCTCTTTTCCTTGAAAAGTCCTAGGACTTTGCAGTTTAATCCAAGGTGAACACTTTCTTGGGCACTGCTCTGCTTGGGGGGGGGGGGGGGGGGGGGGGCACGCCTTTATCCCGGATGGATATGCATATTCTCACATCCAGATCTCTCCTGAATCCATTTCTCGATGGATTTGACTGCTTCTTGCTATTCGTGCAGCTTCCGCTCATCTAGCTACTGGCGATTGTATTACCAATACTTTTTCTGCCACAAAGTGCGAGAGCATTGTCTTCCTCTCGGGCTTATACTAACTTTGTCATGTTGTCGGATGTTATGCTGGCAGCCTACTGGAGAAATACTACCTTCTACATTTATCTGCGACAGTTGCAGGAGCAGACAGAGGACATTTGTCCTACGGGCCCTCTTTCTTCTGCTCAGGCTGTTGTTTATCCCAGCCATTCAGCTTCTTACAGGATCAGTTCTTGTTACTGCCCTTTCTGTCTGTGTGTCACACATCACTGTAAGCCTCATCTTTCATTGTCTTTTACTAATGTTTGTGATGCTATGATTTGATAGGACTAGGGATCTCTTCCTCTGTCCACGGTTCCAGTGCAATTGAGTTATGTGTGGGTTGGTTATGTGATTCCCCCATCCTATTGTCTGTTCAGCCTGTAGTAAACAGTTGTAAGGTAGGTTGATAAGAAATATAAATTTTATAGTAAATTTCCTTTCTTATTATACCTACCACAATTGTTTACATGGAGGCCCTCCCGTCTTCTTATTCGGGTAAGAATCCTTCCTCCCTGCTGACCACATAACTCCTATGTTGGCGGACTTAAAAGAATGATGAATTGATGATGCCCTGTGCATTGGTTAACAGAAGTCGTGGATTTGTACTAAGGGAAGAGCACCCCATACTGGGTGTGCGCCGATGGCGCTCGGCCCAGTTTTGGCTTATTTACACCACTTTTCTTTCCCACATTTCTTGGGAAGGATTAAAATAGAGAGTATTTTATCCGAGTTAGGGTCTTCCACTGCAGTGCAAGCCTGTAGTAAACAATTGTGGTAGGTATAATAAGAAGGGAAATTTACTATAAAATTTATATTTCTTCTTCAACAGATATCATGAGTGTATTGGTGTCCAAGAGTAAACAAAGCTATGTTACTTATTGATAAACCAGACTAATTTAACAATTTAATCACTATCAAATTGATGCATGGGATTAAAGGGGTTACAGTGCAAGGGGTTTGTAAATATATTTGTTCAACTACAACGTATGACTTTGCATTGCATTCTACACAGGAGAATATCATAGTTTCTTTCCAAACCACCACAGTGACACATATATCTTTATATTGGGTGACACTCTTTTGTCCTTCCATATTTCTTCTTGTGGACTCCTTCAAGTTGACCTTTGTTGAACTCTCCCAAATCAAAACATAAACAAAAGAAAATTTCTGCCTTCAATCAGTGAGCTCTCCACTTATAACATTTGGTCTCAATCTTTATTACTTTCAAGAATTAGGAAAAGATTTCTTGGAGTAGGTACTTCAATGTTTATAGAATACAGCTGTTATTTTATTTTGAGGGGGCGCGGTGCCTCAGTTGGTAGAGGTGCAGGCTGCAAGCCGAGAGGACCTCGGTTCGAATCCCACCTGCAGTAACTGCGTTGTGTCCTTGGGCAAGACACTTCACCCCCATTGCCCACGCGGGGGCACGGTGACGCTGTGTACCAAGGCGTACTGCACCTCGATGGTGCACCTGTCTTCAACCAATGCTTACCCTGCTTGTGTGGAGTTGGTATGTTGGGGAGCTGACAGTTGCTCGCCGTTGCTCGGTGGTTCTCTCCGGGTACTCCGGCTTCCTCCACCCGTAAAACTGTCATGATCGTGGTTAGCCATTGTGCAGAAATATGTGACCTTAAACACCAATAAATAAATAAATAAATAAATAAATAAATAAATAAATAAATTTTATTTTGAGGTATTTTATTGTAAAAAATTTGTTCTCTTACATGAACACTTATGCCATAGCAGACTTTCAGGCAGTGCTATCAACACATGGCAGCACTTCCATGGCAAATTCCAGTTTCCACATGTTCTATGTTTCATTCCAGGTATTTTGGTATGTAATTTATTGGGGATATTCATTTTGGGTCTTTTTTAGACTTGGAAGAAAATTACCTGAAATTTGACCAAAGTTAGGTTAGACGTCCCCTTAAATAGATATTTTTAAGTTACCTTTGGATACAGGCTGGAGGCTAACAACACATTCACGCTTTGATGGAAGATGAGTGATGAAAGTTATATTTCTGAAAAATGAAGAAAATGATGTGTATATTAAAGTGAACATTCTAGACAGGATTTAAATTACAAATTTGATGAAATATATGGAATGAATGAAATGTATAATTTTAAATAATTATGTAAGATTGAGTTGTTTGGCAGCGATCAGTACTCTAAAACTTAGTTTAACTTGGAATATTATTTAGGAAGGTAGAGTCTGAAATATTTGAGTTATATTGACCCTCTAGATTGGTGTACTGAGATAAGGAATTTTTCAACTATTTTACAAACTTTGGCATCTTTACACGATAGTAGAATTCTCATTAATTCATCGTCGGGAAGACAATCAAATGGGTTGATAAATTCTTTTAATGAGTTGAACACAGATTCTCTGGCGCGTTGAATATTTTGCGCAATGTAACATTAAGTGTTCCCCATCTTCTGTATCAGTAGTGCATTGATTACAAGTTGGCTGCATCTCGGTACGAGAGAGTGTGAATTGTTAATTACATTGTGACATGTTAATTGGCTGTAGGCAATTGCAGTCAAAGCCTGCTTTCCAAACTCAACACACATATTATGTACCAGGCATTTGAAGGAGAATGCGATCCACTAGTTGAGCGATCTGAATTTAGTGTTTACCCCTGTACATTCAGATTCCTCCCATTCAAATCTGTAGAAAAACTCCCCAACAAGTTTTATTGGGAACTCAAAACTCGAAAATAGGAATATATATCAATCTTTTACCCTTATCACTGGCTACATTTGATAGTACACATATTTCCTTACATTTGTGCAGAGTAATTTGATCCAAACTATGTTATCCTTTTTTTTATAGAGATTTGAACATGGCGAAGCGTCAACCATCGCTTCAGTATCATCCATGTTTTTTGTGCAACCCAGAGCTGCTGCAGAAACGTTAACTCCTAATAAAATGCCCCCATGCAATGATCATAATCGACCTCCTCTGCGAGAATGCATCGTATTTCCATTTCTGCATTGATATTTGTTTATGCACAACTTGGGGTTATTATTTTATAGCCGATACAGGCAAAAAGTAACATGCACGACATCGAAGCAATTGTTAATGCTTCGCCCATGTTCAATAGTAAAAAAAAAAAAAATTTGTTCTCGTAGCACAGTGATAACAAAGGCACTCAAAAACAGTTGTTCCTGTCACAAGGTGATAACAAAGGTACCCCAAGAAGTTTCGTGAAGATCAGTTCATAAATACAGACTCTAGCCCAAGCCGTATTGACATGTGCACTTACTGTGTATAAGTAGCACTGAACAAATCAACATTCATTTAATTTGCATAATTTCTGCACAAGAAAAAAAACCCTATTATATGTGATGTATTCCATGTTACTAAACATTCCTACAAAAATTTATTCAAATCAGAACTTTCATAAGAAGTTCTGTACAAAAAACTGATTGCACTAATTTTGGTACAAAAAGACTGCTGGTGGCCATCTTGAATTTTGGACCGCACCCCAAAACACTCATTCTCGTCCCACAGTGATAACAAAGGTACCCAAGAAGTTTCGTAAAGATCGGTTTATATATATGGTCTCAAGCCTGAGCAGTATAGAATTTGTGTACAAAAACTGATTGGACCTAATTTCGGTATAAAATGGCCACTGGCAGCCATCTTGAATTTTGGACTGCACCCGAAAACACTCGTTCTCATCCCAAGGTGATAACAAATGTGCCCAAGAAGTTTTGTGAAGATCGGTTCATAAATACAGCCTCTAGCCGAAGTCGCATTGACACATGTACTTACTGTGTATAAGTAGCACTGAATAAATCAAAGTTCATCTAATTTGCATATTTTCTGCTCGAGAAAAAAACCTGTATTATATGTGATGTATTCCATGTTACTAAACATTCATACAGAAATTTATTCAAATCAGAACTTTCATTTCAGAAGTTCTGTACAAAAAACTGATTGCACTAATTTTGATACAAAATGGCCACCAGCAGCAATCTTGAATTTTGGACCACACCTAAAAACACTCGTTCTCGTTCCAGGGTGATAACAAAGGTACCCAAGAAGTTTCGTAAAGATCGGTTCATAAATACGGCCTCTAGCCCGAGCCGTATTGGCATTTGCAGTTACAGTGCTGAAAGTAACATTAAATAAATCAAAGTTGGTTTAATTGGCATAATTTATGCACAAGAAAAAAAGCTGTATTATATGTGATGTATCCCATGGTATTAAACATTCATACAAAAAATTATTAAAATCAGAGCTTTCATATGGAAGGTCTGCGCAAAAATCTGATTGCACCTAATTTTGTACAAAATGGCGGCCAGTGGCCATCTTGAATTTCAGACCGGACCCCAAAACACTCGTTCTCGTCCCACGGTGATAACAAAGGTACCCAAGAAGTTTCGTAAAGATCGGTTCATAAATACAGCCTGTTGCCCAAGCTGTATTGGCATTTGCAGTTACAGTGCTGAAAGAAACACTAAATAAGGCCTAAAAAAATAAAAAATCTGTTTCTCAGGCCCTCCCGCATGGTCCTTTTGGCTGCTGCATGCTCTCTTTTTATAATCAATTTAAACTTGAAAGAAATAAAAATTAAATTGTTTATGTCTGATATTTTACCCAAGTTAAAAAAATTGATGAATTTGTCCCTTGAGTGCAGGAAGGCTTTGCAGTGCTTTAGCATTGCAAAGCCTTCTTTCAATCAAGGGATGAAATACACCACCACCCATGCTATTCTGTAGATTATGAGGCCTAAAACATGAACCAAGAACATGAACGTTTGATGGCAAAAAAGTATTCACTGAAATAAACAAGACCAATACCGGGTCTGGACCTGCGTCGCTGCATGCAATTGAATCGGCAAACAGGAAGTGGCTGCACGGCAGATCTGAAAATTGCATACACGATACAATTGATCATTATCAGGCTCCAGATGAAATATAAAATCAATCCCTTGCATAGAAGCCGAGAAAAGTTTGACGAAAAATTTCAATGTTCAGTGGGTACAGTAAAACTTCAAAGTATCGGCAAACAGGAAATGGCTGCACGGCAGATCTGAAAATTGCTTACACGATACAACTCATCATTATGAAGCAGCAGACCAAATATAAAATCAATCCCTTGCATAGAAGCTGAGAAAACCTTGACGGAAAATTTCAATGTTCAGTGGGTACAGTAAGGTTTCAGAGTATCGGCAAACAGGAAGTGGCTGCACGGCAGATCGGAAAATTGCTTACACGATACAACTCATCATTATGAAGCAGCAGACCAAATATAAAATCATTCCCTTTCATAGAAGCCAAGAAACTTTGACGGAAAAGGTGTTTCGGACGGACGGACTAACGGACGGACTGATGGGCGGAGTCAAGCGGTTACTAGACCTGCTTCGCCGATGGCGACGCAGGTAAAAATAAAATAAAAAAATGCTTGCCCGCATGCAATTTCACAAATAATGGCCTGAGAAACAGAAGATCTACTTTGCGTGGCCTAAATCAAAAATTGCATAATTTACGCACGAGAAAAAAAAAACGTATTATATGTGATGTATCCCATGGTACTAAACATTCATACAAAAAATTATTCAAATCAGTGTGCATGGCGCGACAGAAGGATTGCGGGCCATGACAATGCCTCAAATTTAGCTTTACCAAAGTTGAGCTAAAAATGGGTACAGAATTGAAGAGGATTGGGGAGGGGTACCCTAGGTTTTGTAAGTTTAGTAACAATGTTTGGATATTTCAAACCCACGATTCTGAGGTACGGAACGTTCAAACATGGTTACTGAACTTACATAAAATTGGGTACGGAAGTGAAAATGTGGTTGAAAAGTGGGAGAAAATACAATGTGCATGGGGTTGGATGTAATAATAAAAACAATTTAAAACACAACTTTTTTTTATTTTCTAGCATCAAAATATAAATATAAACTTAATACATCTTTATGGAAAGTTAGCAAGATTTTATGGTGAAAATAGGCTGCTCTTATTAAAAAAAAACACACACACCGAAAATACCCCAAATTTAGACATTAATTTTAGAAAGTTAGCATTGAAATTGAATTTATTAATTAATTTAACACAATCAGTATTGTTTAAAATAATTAAGGTCTGTCCATCACTCTGTAACTCGCTGTCTCTATTGCTCTGCTTTCTCTTGCCTCTCCCTCTCTCTCTCTCTCTCTCTTTCTCTCTCTCTCTCTCTCTTTCTCATCTACAAATAAAAAGACAACACTTACTCTTCCTGGTTTTCCTGTTAAATATTGAATTCCGAACTAATATTAAACGATGTGGTATAATTTGGTTCATCCTGGTTACTGCCCTTGTGTTTTACTGTCAGCACCCTCAATTTCCATTTGTGTCAATTTTGTGAAACATCCCAGACACTGTCATGTGTTGTGCTGTGGGTGACATTGGAAAAATTTATGTTAAAATTCCCCATGGAGCTATTGTTGCATTCCTTGCAATGCCAGTGTACATGTATTTCTGTACCACTTTTCACAGATTGTTTGTAGACATCCCTTGATATTCCCGTGTTACACTTATGGTGCTGCCAACATTCACATCCATCACATTTTAATCCTTCCTGCTATTTCCTCACTGTCTTATGACACTCAGTACATGATGACATGTTAAAGAAGAAACATGTAACATCTGGTTGCAAATTCCACAATTTATAGATGAAAAAGAAGCAATCAAAATACTAAAAAAAACACACGCATTGATCTTTGGTCAGTAATTTCAGCAAGTTGGTCCTTCATCAAGTTTATTAATAAATGGAATGTGATAACTTTTCATGATGACTAATAATGAGACAGATCACTAGAGCTGTAGGTTTTTAAATTTCTTGTTCGGTTTTGGTTTTGGTTTTTCAGGTGGAGTAAAACCTCGGTTCGGTTCGGTTTTCGGTTTGTTCATGAGGCCAAATACAATTCAGTAAAACTCATTCTTAAGTCCGGAGTCATGACTGAATGGCAGTGAAACTGAGTGAAACTCAATGAATGCCCGAAATAAACTATAATACATGAAGAATCAGGAAGGCCAATATAATAATTACCAAAATATACAGAACTTTTATTGTGCTTGGCCATTTTTCGAGGTCTGACACCTGCACGCAACTTGAGGAAAGCTGAAAGCACAACTAAACTGAAATGTCGGAAATTCACAGAATGTAGCCTTCCCAGGGTAGTGAGAGTACCCAGACACTGCCATTGGCAGTGTCTGGGTACTCTCACTACTCTGGGATGGCTACATTCTGTGAATTTCTGCAGCAAGAAACTATTTAATAAAAAACGAAAAACCCTAGATTATGGGATGTCGATGGTTTCGGTTTCGTTTTTTAAAAAAAAACTAAAAACCTTGGTTCGGTTTTGGTTAACCTACAGCTCTACAGATCACACTGATTTAGTAAAACAAAGGAATGTGTTGTTATAACATATATTCCAGTACATATCTAGTAACGATTATGCAGTTTTTAGGCCAGAAAAAACCCAAGCATGTTATCACAGTATATTCCAATACCTGTGTTGTAAAAGTGGTGAACTAGTAACAACCCGAGAATAATAAATGAATGAAAAAACAAGGATCAATATTGAATGCAGAAATGTTCTTTAATGTGAACAAATATCACCATATATTCAGGTATGAAACGTCTTGTGGCAAGGTACGAAACATCCATGTATATTTTAACCAAAAATAATTGTTGGGTACGAAACGTCTAGAAATGTAGGTACAAAACGACCAAAGATTTGGGTACGAAATGACCAACTGGGCACAAAACGTCTGAAGTACGAAACGTCCAAGGTACGAAACACCTAGAAACCCTCTCAGATTGGACAAAAATCTTGAGTCTGCTGGAGGCGGTGGGAAATGCCATAGTGGACCCTTAATGCATGTTTACTGCAGTACACCAATTGACAATTTCAGAATTACTCAATGAAATCTAATAACCATTCCTCAGTGGAGTGACCACAAGTCCTCTGCAGTGACGAACATAATTGTAATGATTGGATAAACTGTCCTTTATACTTGTGTTATGTTTCAAAGGTGACATTAAGCAATTATATGCTGAAGGTGACATTAAGCAACAATACCATCATGGGAGGTGCAGTGTTTTCTTACTGTGATAAACAAATTCTGTTTCATTGCTAAAATAAAATCTGGTAATCATCACCTCGGGGTCAGGGACATTGCTAAGAGGTCTCAAATGGGGCGGGAGGTGTCCACCTCTAAATATCTAATTACCCCCACCCCACCAAGACACAATTTTCCAATTCCAGTTACAGGCTTTAACTGGTACAGTGCAGAATTGAATTTTTAGTCGAGTTTTGACGAAGTCAAACTCGACTTATCGTTTGATGAAATGACGGGCGGAGGGCGGCGGGCGTAAACAATTGGTTTCCGAGCAATAACTTTAGTTCTATTTGATGCACCTTTACCAAAATTATACCAGAGGTTACCCTGTAGGAAAGGAAGACACCTATCGATTTCAGAGTCTCGCACCCGAAGATCAAGGTCACTGTTACTATAAATAGAATATTTTGTGACAAATTGGTTTCCGGGCAATAACTTTAGTTCTATTTGAAGCACCTTTACCAAACTTATACCAGAGGTTACCCTATAGGAAGGGAAGACACCTATTGATTTTGTAGTCTGGGACTCCAAGGACAAGATCACTGTTACTATAAATAGAATATTTTGTGACAAATTAGTTTCCGGGCAATAACTTTAGTTCTATTCTCTGTATCTTCACCAAACTTATACCACAGGTTACCCTATAGGAAGGGAAGACACCTATCGATTTCGGAGTCTGGGACCCCAAGGTCAAGGTCACTTACTATCAATAGAATATTTTGTGACAAATTGGTTTCCGGGCAATAACTTTAGTTCCATTTGACACACCTTTACCAAACTTATACCAGAGGTTACCTTATAGGAAGGGAAGACACCTATTGATTTCGGAGTCTGGGACTCCAAGGTCAAGGTCACTGTTACTATAAATAGAATATTTTGTGACAAATTGGTTTCTGGGCAATAACTTTAGTTCTATTTGAAGCACCTTTACCAAACTTACACCAGAGGTTACCCTATAGGAAAGGAAGACACCTATCAATTTCAGAGTCTCGTGCCCCAAGGTCAAGGTCACTTGCTACAAATAGCTTATTTCTTCAGAATTTAATTTCAAAACTCGACTTCTCGATCTGTGATCCTCATGCTGGATTTTTTTTTGCTAAATTGCTTGGCAAAACTTGATCATGTGTCTTTGCCATGTTACATTTTATGGAAGAGTGCCTACAGGCAAATCCATACAGACTAAATATTTTCACTTCAAAGACAATACAAAACACAAACAGTGAATATGAAGCCTTCAAGTGGCAGCACCTACACTTCAGAGTGAAGCCCAAATATGGGATTCCAGCACTCAGTCAGTTAACCGTTGATCCAACACACACAGTACCAAATTATGTTATTTTAATTTTTAGCACACCTGACTGAAAGTTGGGGGCTTACATTTAAGTGATCACTTTCTGTCCATCGTCCACCGCCTGTCTGTGTGAACTTTACATTATCAATTTCACATAAACCACTGGGCCAAATTGAACCAAATTTCATATGCATGGTCCTTATTGTAGGTAAATTCAAGTTTGTTCAAATAAAGTTGCCACGCTCCATATGGAGGGGGTAGGGGAAAATGCTCCAAAATGTTTTTAAAATCTTTTCATAAACCAGTGGGCACAATGACTTGATATTTGGTATAGAGCTTCCTTTTGAGGTGTAGAATCAAGTTTGTTCAAATGTAATTCGTCGAGCAATATTTGCTTTCATAATGGGAGGGGGCAAAATTTTTGGGCCCAAATTTCTGTTTAGTAAACTGATGGTCTGATTTGACCCAAATTTGGTATGTGGTATTATTGAGTCATAAGTACTTGATTCATGCAAAAATGAAATTCCTGTGTCCGCCGTGGGAACCAGAGGAGCTAAAAATAGAAATATTTTCAAACGCCCATATTTCCCAAACCACACAGAACAGAGAACGGTTATATCATATGAAGCATCCAGAATGGTAAAAACAATTGCCATTGGTTCTTCTACGGTGTTCTCAAGGGGGGGGGGGGGGGGATCGAAAAATTGCTGAGTCAGCACATTTGCAAAAATTTAAAAACATTTCTTCACCAGAACCACTGAAGCACTGATCAGAATCTTTTGATATTTGGTTTTCAGCATCTGTATGGGGGTCAGATACAAGTGTGTTCAAATTAAGCCCTCGGGTCAAATTTGGGTTCAATATAGGAACCTGAATCTTAACTTAGGGCAATATGGGGGAATAAGCTTTAAAAATCATCTTTTTCAGAACCACTAGTCAGAATGTTTTAATATTGGGTATACATCTGACATTGTTACAAGGGGCACATTCAAGTTTGTTTAAATCAAGTCCCTCAGTTAATATTTGGGCTTCCTTTGGGAGCCGAATTTTAACCTGGTGCAATTATCATTGTTATTATTTATTAAGGTTTAACAACACTTTAACATGCAAGGTCATATCATGTCGGTGACAGTTTTACTGGTGGAGGAAGCCGGAGTACCCAGAGACTGCAGAGAGAACCATGTGCATTGACAGCAGCTGCCAGCTACCCAACATCGCAACTCCACACTGCAGCACAGGCAGGGTTAGAATCATTATTAATCGGGCATTGTTTTTAGATGCTGATTTTATTTTTTAGTTACTATGAAAATTAATCACAATAACAATTAACCCAAGCATTAATACTCTTTTCAGATGGAAATTACTTTGTAAATTCTACGTGAATTCACCTAATTTCAAGGTAGGTGAATTGGGAATTCACAAATTACAGGGCGACACGATTTTGCTTTTTAGTGATGTCAGAGCGAAGTTATGCTATCCAAGGTGACTTTTTCGCCCCAGTCGTCTGGTCGGCTGGTCTCTGGGTTAGATTGGTTGAAGACATTCACACCATCGACTTGCTGTATGGCTTAGTACACGGCGTCATCTTGCCCCCAAGTGAACAGTCAGGGTTTAGTGCCTTACCCAAGGTCACAACGCGGGAGTCCGAATCGATCACTCAGAAGGTCACCCATCCAAGGACAAACTGGGCTTGATGTTGCTTAACTTCAGTGATCCGACGAGAACCAGTTACCGCAGTGCCACTGCAGGCTGCACCCTCAAAAACGTAGTGCAATATCAGGCCTTGACAATTCAGGATTTTGGTTAACCTGTCAATAGGTTACGTGTTTTGAGTTCATTAACCTTTTTTAAGGGTTACGCATTTTTTTTTATTGTTAACCTGTTGGTTAACCAAGGATTTCTGACACTATCATAATGGTGACTCACTGTTAAAATATACTAAACCATAGAATATACTGTACATGGTACAATATATTGTAAGATGTGGTACGATGCAGGGACCAGCCTAGGGGAAAATTTCAGGGAGACTTCAAGTCTCCCACTAGAAAAAATAAGGAGACTTAAGAGTTAAGTAGGGAGACTTGATAGATAAGTGTAGACAAGATTTTAAGAATAGTGATGTATCACCCCTCATAATCATCTGTGATGAATCTTGTGCCCGTAGAACAGGCGCTCCATTTCGCTATTACTGGGAAGAGACAATCATCAAACCAACTAGGCAAGTGCTTCTAGTAAAGTCTGATTACATCCAGGTCCAGTTGTTTATAATGCATTTTATGCCAGGTTAAAAAATCATAGAGTAATTATTGATTGAACATTCCCCGTTACCCACTTCCTCGTGACCCCTTCCCACTCTTCACCTACATACCTTCACTCCAAGCACCTCTGCCCCCCATCACACACACATCCTGTGGTTGCTTTTGACCAAAGTCTACTGAGCTAATAATTTTCTAAGTCTTAAAGGGTGAACAGGATCAGATGTAAGGAAGATGGTTGCTTGGTAGGCACTTTTCCTCATGATCCTTCATGTGGACGTTTGTGCCCAGCACAAAACTTTTCTTGTCTTCAAATTAAAGCACTTTTTCATGTGTTTCAAATCCAATCGTTTTTTTTTTCGAAAATAAACTGGCCAAAAATCGTCAGCAAAACGAAATAAAAATACAGTGTTAGAAAATACATCTGTTGTGTGTGTGCACATTTTCAGTCGAGACTTTCGGCATCCCAGACAACGGAATCTATTTTCAAACCGGGTTATTTTATCAAGTCCCGCAAGTCACCTAATTTCGCTTCAAGACTTGAAGATCCGATCTAATTGAAACAGACTAAAATAGAAGTAAAATGTCCATAAAAGTTTTTAAAAAATGGTTAACCGAATTATGATTTTGATTAACCGGACGTCTGTTCGCGGGTTTTTATGTTTGCGTAACCTCCAGGCGAACGTTATGACCGTTCGCCTCAATTGTCGAGGCCTGAATATGGGTGATAATCTTTAAAAAAAAATTCAGATCTACCTGTCAGAATCTTTTGATATTTGATATACAACATCTCGCGGGAGGGGTGGGGGGTGTTCAAATCAAGTCCCTAGGCTATTATGAGGAAATTTATTTAAAAACCTTCTTCAATCCATTCATATTTAGCATACATGTACAACATCTTCAGGTGGTTAGATTCAAGTCTGTTCAGATCGGGTACCTGTGTTAATATTTAGGCTCTTTATTGGAGCCCAAAGTTTAACTTAGTGCAATATAAGAAAATTTCTTAAAAATTCTTCTTCAGTCAGAATCCTTTCATATTTGGTATGTGACATCTCGAGTAGGGTCAGATTCAAATTTGTTCAAATCGAGACCCTGGCATAATATTTGGGTCTCTATGGGAGCCAAAAGTTTAACAATATTCTTTAAAAGTCTTCATCAGATACACCAGTGAAAATGTTTTGATATTTGGTATGCAACATCTCTAGGGGTGTCAGATTCAAATTGTGGCCCTGAGTTAATATTTGGGCTTTGTATTGAAGCTCAAAGTTTAACTTGGTGCAATATGAGGAAATTTTTGAAAAAATCAGATCCACCAATCCGAATCCTTCCATGTTTGGTATACAACATCTTCGGGTGATCAGATTCAAGTTTGTTCAAATTTGGTCCCTGGGTTAATATTTGGGCTCTCTATTGCAGCCCAAAATTTAGTGTAATAAGAGGGAAGAATGTTTTTTTAAAAATCTTATTTTTCAGATCCATCAGTCAGAATCCTTTCATATTTAGTATACAACATCTCTTGGTGGGTCAGATTCAAGTTTGTACAAATTGGGTCCCTGGGTTAATATTTGGGCTCTCTATTGGAGCCCAAATATTAACTTAGAGCATTATGAGGAACATTCTTTAAAAATCTTCATCAGGTTCACCAGTGAAAAAATTTTGATATTTGGCATGCAACATCTCGGGGTGGGGGAAGGGACAGATTCAATTTTGTTCAAATCAGGTCCTTGGGTTATATTTGGGCTCTCTATTGGAACCCAAAAATTAAATTAGTACAGTATGAGGAGATTTCTTTAAAAATCTTCTTCAGATCCACCAGTCAGAATTCTTTCATATTTGCTATTTAAAATTTCCAGGGTGATCAGATTCAAGTTTTTTTCAATTCAAGTCCCTGGCTTAATATTTGGGCTCTATATGGGAAGGGGGGGGGGGGGCATGTTAGGTTCAAGTTTCTTCAAATCCATTCCTTAGTATTTTTCCATAAAATTTGCCTTTCAAACTGCAGTGACATAACAAACCTTGGAAGTTTGGCAGTGCTTGTCTCCAGCTGATAGAATGGGAAGCAGTCATGAAGACCTACCTGACATGGACAGCAGAGTTAGGAATAATTTCATGACTTCATTCCTCTGTAATGTTCATGGACCATGACTTACTGAATGTGACCCAAAATACTTCTTTGAACCACTTTGTCAGGTGAGCGATTAAGGCCCCTTTGAGCCTCTTGTTAGCTCACCTGCGCGAAGCTCAGTGGGAGCTTTACTAATCGCATTCTGTCCGTCGTCCATCGTTAACTTCACATTATCGACTTCTCCTTCAAAACTACTAGCCCACTATTATTCAAATGTTGGGTAAATGTTTATTACCTAATGCCAATTCAGATTTGACTCAGATTTGTTCCAGAGAAGTTTAATGGGCTATATTTGGCGTTGTTATGGGAGGGGCAAAATGTTTGGCCCCGCCCGAAATTTCTATTTTCTGAACTGAGAGGCTGATTTGAACCACATTTTATGTGAGAGATTATTGGGTCATAAGTACCTAATTTATGCCATCGGTTTTATCATAGGGTACAGTTTTGGGGACTTTGTTTGTTTAAATCAGTCCCTGGGTTCATATTTGGGCTCAGTATAGGAACCCAAATTTGATCTTAGTGCGTGCATTTCAGGCAAATTTCTTTGAAAATCTTCTTCTCAAGATCTAGCAGGTAGAATCTTTTGATATTGGGTATGCAGCATGCTGAGGGTGGTGGTATTCAAGTTTGTTCAAGCCAAGTCCCTGGGTTCATATTTGGGCTCTCTGTGGTAGCCCGAATTATAACTTAGTTCAAAATGAGGAATTTTCTTTAAAAATCTTCTTCAGATCCAGCAGTCGGAATGTTTTGATATTTGGTATGCAGCATCCTTAGGGGGGTGAGATTCAAGTTTGTTCAAGCCATGTCCCTAGGTCCATATTTGGGCTCACTTTGGGAGCCTGAATGATAACATAGTTCAAAATGAGGAATTTTCTTTAACAATCTTCCTTTTCAGATCCAGAAATCGGAATGTTTTGATATTTGGTATGCAGCATCCTTGGGAGGGGGGGGGGGGTAGCTTGTTCAAGCCATGTCCCTAGGTCCATATTTGGGCTTACTGTGGAAGCTTGAATTGTAACTTAGTTCGAAATGAGGAATTTTCTTAAACAATCTTCTTCTTCAGATCCAGCAGTCGGAATGTTTTGATATGTGGTTTGTAGCATCCTTGAGGGGGGGGGGGGGGGGGGGAAGATTCAAGTTTGTTAAAGCCAAGTCCCTGGGTCCATATTTGGGCTGCCTGTGGGAGCCTGAATTATAACTTAGTCAATATGAGGAATTTTTCTTTAAAAATCTTCTTCAGATTCAGCAGTCGGAATGTTTTGATATTTGGCATGCAGCAACCTTAGGGGAGTGAGATTCAAGTTTGTTCAAGCCAAGTCCCTTGGTTCACATTTGGGCTCACTATGGGAGCCTGAATGACAACTTAGTTTAAAATGAGGAATTTTCTTTAAAAATCTTCAGATCCAGCAGATGAATGCTTTTGATATTTTTTATGCAGAATCCTTAGATGGGTAAAATTCAAGTTTGTTTGTTTGACCAGTGGGCCTTATTCATCTTGGCAATGTTTTTACGTCATTGCTGTAACAGGCAGCCAACAATGATGTAATGTTGAAACCCTATTAAATGGTAGAGAGCTACATTATTTTTGGTTGTCAAAATTTGTTCACATATCTTTGCCTTGTTAAAATTTAAACTTGTATGCACCCTCCCATAAATTGTAACTGCAGACAACATACAGACTAAATAATTTCACTTTAACCCTTGAAGATTTTTCATTCATGTTTGCCACACTGGGATATTTAATGCTCTGTGACTTTGCAGTTGTGTCTACACAAGTCTTAGCCAAGGCTTGCCTAGAAACAACTGCCAGTGTACTTGGAGTGTATTTTGCAAGTTTACCCAAACACAGCAAGTTGGAGCACCTGTTCTAATATAGTAAAAATTGACCAAAGTCAAAAATAGGTCCTTTTAAAAGGCTTCAAGATGCTGTGAATCAAATCGAGAGGTTATGAAGCTATTAAGCTGCAGTGATTACACATCAGAAAAAGCCCAAATATGGGTTTCCAGCACTCTACCAGTTAAATAATTTTTCAGAGGAACAAGAACAGGGTGATGTTTCCGTGATGTCATCCAAGAGTGTGCTTCCGTCGTCACAATCAAATGAAGAGCTAGCGGCAAAGTGCTCATGCAGATATGCCAATTGCCTAAGAGGCCCCAAGTAGGGTCGACAGCGTTGACGTCCGCTAACTCGCCCGGTGTCGCGACCATTCACCGAATGGCTCAGCACCCGGGTTCATCCATTGCGGTCCAGGAAGGAGATTCGGGTGTTGCGAGTACTATAAACATAGCATGTGCACACCCAGTGACGACGGAATAGAGGATAGTACGGAGGAAGCCTGTTAGTCCTGTTCCTAGCTCGTCCAGGTCCATCCGGACCACGACCGAGAGAGGCCCCCTCTCTCTTACATCAACATCTGCGCCGCGATGTTGTTGTATGTTCGTTTGATAGTCGGAGCATACGTCCACTCCTCCTGCTTGGGACGCTCTGTCGCATAGACAGTCTGACGCGGCTGTTCTATTGGCTTCCTCATCCTCAGGTCAGCACACTCGACCGCACCTTGGCTATGTGACCACAGATTTCCGGAGGACGTTCGCATATAATATAAGGCAGGAAGGAAAGTCCCGGGAGCTCCTGGTTTGCCGACCAGGGATTCCAGGTCACTCCATCCGCTCGCCAAGGACACAAGGCCTTTCCAGTTGGGACGTTCGCATATTATATAAATGCAGGAATGAACGTCCCTGGAGTTTCCAGCGGCTATTTACGTAAGACCGTGGCTCCACAGATCTCTTTGATGATCAAGAACAGAGTAATGTTTCCGTGATGTCTTCGAAAGTGTGCTTCCGTCGTCACAGTCAAGTGAAGAGCTAGCGGCAAGAGTGCTCATGCAGATACGTCAATTGCCTAAGAGGTCCCAAGTAGGATGGACGGCTTTGGCGCCCACTTGCTCGCCCGGTGTAGCGACCATTCAACGAATGGCTCGGCACCCGGGTTAGTCCGTTGCGGTCCAGGAGGAGATTTGGGTGATGCGAGCACTATAAATACAAAGTGCACGCCCATTGACGACGGATACGAGGATGGTATGGAGGAAGCCTATTAGTCCGGTTCCTAGCTCGTCCAGCTCCGCACGGGCTACAAGCGAGAGAGGTCCCTCTCTCGTACAACAACATCTGGGTACAGATGTTGTGGTACAGAATGTTCCTCAGTCGGGGCATACGTCCACCGCTCGGGATGCTCCATGATATAGACAGTCCGGAGAGACTTCTTTATTGGCTTCCTCATCCTCACGGCAGTACACACGACCGCACCTTGGCTACGTGACCAGTGATATCCAGCCAATCTCGCCGACCAGTAATTCACGGCAACCACGTCACACCATCCGGTAGCCAAGGATACGAGGCCTTCATACTCTGGACGTTCGCATTAAAAAGTATACAGGAGTCACAGCGTCTTAGGAGCTTCCAGCGGCTAAATATTGTAAGACCGCAGCTCCACAGGCCTCCGTTACGGACGTACTATCGCAGTTAGCACAAATTATCGCAGCATCCCAGCAACCGACAGAAACTCTGTCGGATCAGGAATTATCCGTAGAAGCTGGGTCGGTACATACCACTGCAGGTGCAGACATGGACGACCAAGAATTACGAGTGGTCCGACTGGGTGGCGAAAGGGATACGGAATAGTTGAATTCTCCCTTTCGGAACAGAATAATTGCCGTGGAGTTCATCCGGCTTTATTTTTCTGATGTTGTTCCTCTGGACCAAACTGCTGCGTTGCCGAATAAGAGACTGATAGCGCCACTGGACACAGATTTCTTTAATCGGTTCAGGTACATCATCCCTCAGTTTCCGTCGCAGTCCAGAAATGTCTCCGAGACATTTGAACTATTATATGACGCTATATATAAACTTGCTACCAGTAGGGCAAGTCCGGTTTCTTATCGGCAAGTGCTCTACATCTGCTTTTCATCAATTCATGGAGTAATTCGAAACAGCAGGACGGGGCATTCCGAGAGTTCATCTGCGTCTAGACAACCAGGCTTAAGTCCTAGAGCTGTCTATACTGTCGTCGATGTCAATTCCAACCATGATGTTGGAAACGTCAATATCGTCTAATACGGCTAGCTTTGACGCATTATTGTACGCAGTTCACTTTACCAGAGCATTATCATTACGTATCAAAGGACAGAATTCTATGGTGAACGATCCTCCTTAAGAGTTCTTTCTAGGGCCATAGCATGCTCCACGTATAACTCCGCCCTTTCAGTGGCAATTTGGAGTTGGTTACACTTGATGCGCCCCTGGCTACATCCATGCGCGTGGATAGTAAAGTGTATAACTCTCTCAGAGTCGCTACGGTCTCTGGAGAGCTTCTCTTCGACGGCAAGCTTTCTGCAATCTATAATCAGATAATTAAGAAAGCTTTAGACTCTCTGCCATTCAAACCCGCTTCTATAAGTCGGAGTCGGCGGAGAATAGTAGGACAGGCACTTCTCGGGCGAATATGTCCAAGGGAGGTTCCTATAGAGGTTCCTATGCGTCCTCTAGGTTTTACTCTAGAGACTGTCAAGGTAGCGACTCAGGTAGGGGCCATAATTCTGGCCGAAACAACCGGTCAGACGCCCCTAGATCAACAGGGCGAGGTGCGGGCCATGGAGGATGTGGTTTCTCTTTCCGCAAGCCTCACAGATCCAAGAGGTGATGGTTTAAACCTCTGTCGCATTCCAGTGGGTGGAAGACTGTCGAGTTTCTCAGTCAATTTGGATTTTATTACGGAAGACCCTTCGGTTCGAGGGGTTATATCGGAAGGACTGAACTGTCCTTCAAAGGAGAATCTCTGATAACTCGAAGTCCAAGATGGACTCAGCTTCCGTCAAATCGGCAGAAAGGAGCCTCGCTTCTATCAGAAGTCCAGTCTCTTTTAGTGAAGAACACGATAGAGGTCGTGGTAAACCAGGAATCTACAGGTTTCTACAGCCATCTTTTTCTGGTTCCGAAACGAGACAGCTCATTCAGTCCAGTCATAGATCTGAGCTGGATAAACAAGCTGATTGTGGCTTCAAATTCTTTACAGAGACCTTTCGATCGGTCAGAGCGAGCATTCGAGTGAACGACTATGCTGCGAGCATAGATCTCAAGGATGCATACTTTCACGTCAGGGTACATCCGGTGTTCAGAAAGTATCTTCGCTTCATCGTCCTAGGAGTCGTATATCAGTTCCGAGCGATGTGCTTCAGTCTGAATCTAGCACCCTGGCCTTTCACTCGAATAATGAATTTGGTATTGACTCATTTCCGAGCTCATTTGTCTGCGGTACTGTCGGCCTACCTGGACTATATTCTTCAGAGGTACGGCAACGAGTTACCGCTTCAGGACGATGTGCAGAATCTGCTTCTTTTGCTCCGACTTATCGGTTTCATAGTAAACTTAGGGAAGTCGGATCTGATGCCGTCCAATTAGTCAGTTGTTACGCTAGCTATTGTCTTCTCTCAAACAGGGTTTCAATGAGAGAATTCATGTGACGGATAGGTTGGTGCGGAGTCCCCGCAGATCTCATTCCAATGGGGCGGCTACGCACACGTCCTCTCCAAATCCTTCTGACTCAGATTTGGAGGGTGAAGATTCTTTCGGTCGATATGGACGTCCTCTTGTCAAATCAAGTGAAACAAGAGATTCAGACTTCGGCGGACATTCAGTGGTTAATTCAGGGAGTTTCACTGCAATTGCCAGATCCGAGTTTTACAGTTATGACGGATGCCAGCCAATAGGTTGGGATGCAACATTGAGCCCAACGAATTTGAAGTGCCAGGGTCTTTGGGATCCTCAGTTCCTTCTCAAGCACATAAACATCAAAGTATTGATGTCAATTTGACTTGCGCTACGTCATTGGATGGACGTTTTTCAGAATGCACACGTGCAAATTCTATCCGAAAATACGACTGTGGTAGCGTATATTCGGAATCAGGGAGGCACTCATTCCATTCCGTTGTTCAAGCTAACGGAAAGAATCCTTCTGTTTGTACTAGAACATTAGGTTCTTTATCGGTCCATCATATTCCGGGTTGTCTGAACGTATAAAGGACTCCCTTTTACAGAGGGGTCACCGCTTGTTGCCGTCAGAATGGATTCTCAACAAACGAGTATTCAGTCAGATTTGCTACCAATGGGAGCAGCCAAGGATAGTCTTTTTGCGACGCATCTCAACAATTAGCTGCAGATGTATGTGTCACCATGTCTGGATCCTCAAGCATTTGCAGTAGACGCTCTATCGATCTTGTGAGACGGAATGAGAGGATATGTGTATCCTCCAGCGCCGCTGATTCAGCAGACGTTGCTCAAGATAAATCAATCTCAATGCAATTCTGTGGTAGCATCTCTGTCCCCACAGAGACCGTGGATTATTCTACTCAGGTGTCTGTTGTGGGACATACTGTGGAAGCTTACTCCACATTTTGGTCCATTCTATTGCTAGATGGATTCAATTAACTATCCGTACTGCTGATCTAAATTATCTTCAACTCAGCAGTCTTGTGCTTAGATTTCACCTCATGAAGTAAGGGCTCTATCTACTTCTTGGGTTTTCGCGAATAGTGTTGTTATTACTGATCTAATGAAGGCTGCATATTGATTTCAGCCTTCCACTTTCACAAGTTTTTTTATATTAAGAAATATTGAGTCCATTTCTGGAGATCTGCATTGTTTAGGTCTGTTATCTGTTGCTCAGTATGTCATCCACTAAACAGTTGCAACTATGGTTATGCAGGTTTTCTGTTCCGGCAGGGACTCTGTCCTGCTGCCCTCTTTGCTCTGGGGGTATTTGACCCAGGGCAAGGGAAATGGGGGGAGGGGGGAGGGGGGTTCCCTTAGGTCACCTGCTTTATAGTGTAAAGCAAGGGAATACCTCCTCTGGAGTCAGTAATTCTGAGTCGGCACCGGGTTAGTTTTATAGTGTTAAGGTAATGTTTACTCATCCATGTAATATTTTTAAAGTGTAGCTTGGTGTGAAACATTTGTATATGTCTCGTTTTACACGGGCGTTAATATACAATCTTCGGACCCTGTTAATGAGTATAAGAGTCTCATTTCTTTGGTCTTCCGTTATTTATTGGCTTTCCTTTAAAAATAATTCGCATAACGAGTTATACTGGATGTTAATAGAGATCATTGAGGTTATTGTGCTCAATTACAGAATGGTGTTGTGTCTTTCTTTTTGATACAAATAAGAAAGATACATGTAAAGCCTGTTTCTAATTTTCTCCTCTAGGGGATAATTCAGTTATATGTAGTTGAGCCTATTGGTTTTTAAAAAACGGTTGTATTATGTTATCAGTCTGTCTGTCTGTCTGTCTGTAAACAATTTGGTTTCCGTTCATTTAAAGTCGAACGCCTTTGGATCGCCATCAAACTTTCAGAAGTTGTTTTTAGCATTAAAATACAGGTCAAGTTCGATATTGGTGTTTCTCAGTCTGCAGAGATATGGCCCTTTGAAAACACAATTTTTCTAAAAAAAATTGGTTTCCGTTCATTTAAAGCTGAATGCCTTGATGGATTGACACCAAATTTTTCAGATGTTGTTTTTAGCAATGAAATACAGGTCAAGTTTGATATTGGTGTTTCTCAGTCCATCCACTGCAGAGTTATGGCTCTTTGAAAACACAATCTTTCGAAAAAAATTGGTTTCCCTTCATTTAAAGTCGAACGCCTTGATGGATCAACATCAAACTTTCAGATGTTGTTTGTAGCAATAAAATTCAGGTCAAGTTCGATATTGGTGTTTCTCAGTCCATCTGCTGCAGAGTTATGGCCCTTTGAAAACACAATTTTTGAAAAAAAATTGGTTTCCATTCATTTAAAGCCAAACGCCTTGATGGATTGGCACTAAATTTTTCAGATGTTGATTTTATACACCCGTTTGAAAAACGGGACGTATTATGTCTGTCCCGTCTGTCTGTCTGTCCATGGACACATTTCGTTTCCGGACGATAACTTTAGTTGTAATGGTTTGAGCTGAGTTAAATTTGGCATGTGGATTTAGTATGACAAAATACAAGATGGGTTCGATTTCTGTTTCTAGCGGCCCATTTACAGTAGGGTTATGGCCCTTTATTTATGGAAATTTAGCTCAGCTTTTCGTTTCCGGACGATAACTTTAGTTTGCCTTGACCGATTTATTTCAAATTTTCAGTTTTTTGTTTTTGACCACAAAATACAGCTCAAGTTCACTTTTGACCACAATTGCATCTACCTTTCCAGAGTTATTCCTCTTGAATGATTGCAAATTTGTGCATTTTGTGGTTTCCGGATGATAACGTTAGTTTGCCTTGACTGATTTTTTTCAAATTCTCAGATTTTGTTTTTGCCCACAAAGCACAGCTCACGTTCACCTTTGGCCATAATCGCATGTACCATTCCATAGTTATTCCCCTTAAATGATTGCAAATTTGTGAATTATGTGGTTTCCGGATGATAACTTTAGTTTGCCTTGACTAATTTGTTTCAAATTCTCAGATTTTGTTCATGACCACAAAGCACAGCTCAAGTTCACTTTAGGCCAAAATCGCATGTACCTTTCCAGAGTTATTCCTCTTGAATTTGTGCATTTTGTGTTTTCCGGATTATAACTTTAGTATGGCCTAACTGATTTTTTATACGCCTGTTGAAAAACCGTCGAATTATGGAATCAGTCTGTCTGTCTGTCTGTCCATTTGTCCATCCGTTGGTCTTTCCGTTCGTCAACATTTGGTTTCCAGATGATAACTTTAGTATTTTTTTTCGATTGACTCCTGAACTTGGTATGTGGTTTAATCAAAACAAAAGACAGGTCAAGGTCGAATATGGGGTCAGTTCGAACTTCGAAGTTCCCCTGAATTATGGACCTTGTTGGACATAGAATGCATCAAATATTTGGTTTCCGACTGATAACTTTTATTATTTGTTTTCCGATTGGTTCCAATCTTGGTATGTTGTTTAATCACAATTTAAGCAGTAAACAACACAGTAGTATGAATTATATTTTTTCTTCTATTTATTTAAATGAACTGTACAAATATAAACATTCAAACATTTTGGCCCTTTGAGGTGATTCGGTCTGCTTCACAATACAGCGTAGAATTAGGAGAGCACCACGATGTGGTGATATCATCAGGTGTGAACGAGGTATGAATACTGCAATGTCACACAAAGACATGTTTTTGAACTAGTACCTAGTTGCAAAGTCCACCATGGGTGAAGATTAGTACTGCAGCCTAGGTGACTGAAATGAATTGGGGAGACCATGCTGAGAACACAAAGTATTTTCAGCATCGTAACCGCCAGCCAGATCATGTAGCAAACCGAGCCACAGTGAGGCATGTCAAAAACAAAACATAAAGTACCCAAGAGAACCAGAAAAACGTGGCCAAGTCAGAAAGGGCAAGGAAGAAGGGGTATTGGTGGGGCTGGTGGGTGGTGACTGAACAGAATGTCTGTGCATTTCAAAGAAACGAGCGAGACTGATTTGGTCTAGCTGGGACTTCGTATATACAAGCAAGTTTTGCAATTCCCATTTCCATATTTGGTCATACCTCTTTGTAGTTTTCCTGGAAATGTTTAGCTAGAATACCCATGTCTCAACTCTGGAATGTCACCAGTAACATATGACAATGGATGGATTGTTCACGTCTGCAGAAAAATACCATTCTGCAGCCTGCAAGTCTGAGTCAGCTTGGAGGCAACAAATAGTAATTTTCAACAATCAAGGAAAGCCCAGTATTAACATTAAAATATCTGCACAGAACTTAGTTAAATTTATAGAAATAGCTCTTGAGGCTATATATGGTATAAAGCAACTCAGCTGCTTGTACCTAGCCTGGTATACATGGAAACCATATAAGAGCAGATTAATTAGTGAAAGATATTCTTGTTTCAGCTTAAACTTCCATTAATACAAATTTAATTTTCACCCTCACCCCCATCCTTACCCCAACCCTTCAAAAATACAAAATGGGATATATTGTCCCGCTACGCAGTGCTCTTGTTCCTTTATGTCCTAGGCCCTCCAACCTTTTTACTATTCAGCTAAGTCTGGGTCATTGGTACAGTATAAAAATGTTAAAAAAATTTATAGTAATTTATATATTTTTTATGGGGAGCGTGATGGCTCAGTAGGTAGAGGTGCAGGCTGCAAGCTGAGAGGTCCTCGGTTCGAATCCCACCTGCGGCAACCACGTTGTGTCCTTGGGCAAGACACTTCATCTCCATTGCCCGTGTGGGGGCACGATGACGCCGTGTACTAAGGCGTACTGCACGTCGATGGTACGCATGTCTTCAACCAATCTAACCCTGCCTGTGCTGCAGTGCGGAGTTACGATGTTGGGGAGCTGGCAGCTGCTCGTCGTTGCTCGGTGGTTCTCTCTGGCTACTCCGGCTTCCTCCACCCGTAAAACTGTCGCGGTCATGATTAGCCATTGTGCATAAATATGTGACCTTAAACATCAATAAATAAATAAATATATTTTTTATACTTACCAATGGCCCAGACGGGGATGGCCCTCCCATGAGTTGGGAACTCATACCTCCCAGCTGAGTACATAACGCCTACCAGGCACTGGTTGTAAGAATGATTTTTGGCGGCAATTTCAAGACCTCCTTGACACTGCGCATGCGCAGTGGAGGAAAAGTATGGAGGACCATATAGGACATGTAATTTTCGGTTTTTGATGCAAATTTTTGGGGATTTGGGGGTAAAATTTGCATTTGGCCCTAAATAATTAAGAGTTAGCACCAGCTAAGTCTGGGTCATTGGTAAGTATAAAAAATATATAAATTACTATAAATTTTTTAACTTTCAGGATGTGAAGTTACATTATGTGGCCAGTGGGGAAGAAGGAAAACCATTGATGTTGTTTGTTCATGGCTTTCCAGAGTTCTGGTTTTCATGGAGATATCAAATAAAGGAATTCAGCAAAGATTACAGGTAGAGTTACATTTAGCAGGCCAGAATATTTCACAGTAATGATCGTTTCGTTTCTGTGTCATTACCATCAGAGCCAAAACACAGTACCGATTTATCATTTACCACAATTTTGTACAGATGTTTCAATTTGTCAAATTCAGAAACCCGACAATCAAAATTTCCAAATAACATGAGTACTGTAGGGAATGTTAAGTGTTATGCCTTTACATGTATTTAAATTATCAAGTTTACATATTTTAGTTTTACTTCAATAAACTTGGATTCTGATTTTTTTTTTGTAGTTTCAGGATTTCGTTCAACGCAGGCCTGGCAGTCTAGGAAATCAAGGAGTGCAAAACAATTGCCCTCCTCAAATTGCTTGGGAGTGCATTTGCACCTGGAATTTTAATTGCAAAAACTTGTATGCTCTTTGGGTTATTTTCACTTCTAGGTATAACTATTGTGGCTGAAAAATTGTACTACATTCAGCTACATAGTGGAAAAATTGGCTCACACATCTTCTCATTATTCAAAATGTTGCATTCATTTCTTATGTGACTGTCTTCTGCACTCAAAATGTGTTGACATCAAGGCTCGAAACAGACCTGGAAATAAGTCGCGAATGGTCGTTCAGGTTACAGGCAGGTTACGATGATTTAAAAAAACGCAACCTCCAAACTGTTCACGATCGCATTTTGCCGCGAACCTAACAAAAAAACAAGATCATCACTTCACTGTTGTGTCAAGCACCTCATCTTGAAATGGTGATCAAACACCTGACAAACTTCTTATGTAAACTTTATGGTCCAGACCCATCAGCTGGAAGGGCTTTCTATGGGAAATGCTACTGACAAATGTGAAGAAATCCATTCATTTAATTATTTGAAATGACTCTTTTTTTCATTTTAATTTTGGGAATGGCCGACTGCTCCGCTCGATGGTCTGTAGTCTATATGTGATAGTTAGCTCCCTTGATATGCCTGAATGTGATGTTTCACCAATGTTGAAACAAATTGTCAATGATCACTCACTGTTTATATGAATTCTTGAGTGGTTTTGGGAGGAATTGAATGAAAACAACAAACAGTTGGTACGTTTGGATTTTTTTTATTGTTTCATTTGGAATGCTGTGAATTTTATTTCTCGGTAATGAAATATACTCCCACATAATGACATTGCCGCAATTTACACTGTTTTGTACAGCTATAATTTCCCATTTTCAAGGTAAGCTATGCACAGTGAATATTTTCCAACCTGTTTTTGGCATTGGGCAATTTTTTTTCAACTTTTGGATATCTAAAGAAAAAAAACAATTTTGTGTCCGGAAATTTTAGTTGAAATACGGTCGCTGAGGCGCTCAGATGCATGAAAATGGGGGTTTTGAACCTAGGAATTCAAAATTTCCCTACGACGGGCTGAACCATGGCTGGCCCGTCGAACTGACGACCATTGGTCACCTCATAACTTTAAACAGGTTATGACAATCAGTTAGCTGTAACCCGTAAACAGGTTATGAAACTCATTCCTTATCTCCAGGCATGTCAAGATAATTTTTTCCAGTGCATGTTAAAAATGTCCTGCACCAACATCATTTTAATTTTGTGCAGGTCATTTTCAACATATTGCTTTACGCATTGTAAATTGACATTTGGTGACTACTAAATGAGGAAATGACTTGTTAATTTGCAATGGAATATTTGTTTATACCGAATTAACAGTGTTTTTTAACCCTTAACCTAACATAGTAGACAAAAACAGCCAGAAAATTAATTAGAATAAGCCTACCACAGCCTAAAATATCTCGGAAGTTTCTCAATAAGCCCATACAAATATGGATATCATTAGAACCAGATGTACAGTGTATTAACAAAAAGTGTCTGTACCAAAGCGACCATCCATGCTAATTTCAGTTTTACTTGTCATTACCACTTCTGAAAGCAAATTTAAAGTTCCCAAGGAGCCACTGATGAGGAATTCACGGTTGCTGGTGGCTAGCCCTGTGCAGTGCCCAGTACAGAATTCTTGCACCCATTTCTGTTTTTTTAAAAAAGTCCTCACTGTGTAATATTCCAACTACATCATCAAGGCATGCCTTCGTCGAAGGCATGCCTTGATGATGTAGTTGGAATATTCTCTTACTCTGGACTTCAAGGCACCTGTATTCGATTCAAGGTTTGATTTGATTTCGAATAATAGACTCAATTTGATACAAGATTTGATTCGAATCGAAAATATGTGATTGCAGGGCCCTAGATACATGGTGGAAATTTGGGGGGGGGGGGGGGGGGGGGGGTGTTGTCATTTTTTAACCAACTCACCCTCACCAAAATTCATGCCTTTAAATTTTCCAAAATAGCGACAGTAAATATGATGTCAAAATAATATTATTGTGCCCAAATTGTGTGGTATATAAAGATTTTTTGACAGTTTTGAAATGTTTCCACCAAATGTAGTCGGGTGTTATGGTGTAAAAATAACAATAATGGTAACAGAAAGAAATCTGAGAATCAACCACAATAACTTGCATTTAACTATTCTAAAATTTGATAACAAAAATAATTTGCGACAAAAATGATACAAAATTCACAAAATTAAATTCACAAAATTAAATTCTGGTTCACAGCTGGTATAAATTCACTTCAAAGATTTGCAAACGCTTTTCCAGTACAAAAAATGCAGAGATCTCAAAATAATATTCTGCGGGATATATATTAAACTCACCTGCTAGCTAATAATAATTCACTGTCCAATAATAATAATCTCCAATGTTCAATGATTGCTGAATATATAACTAAGTCACGTCTCAAAGCTGTGTCAGATGAATGAATGTCAGAAGTCTGTCAACAGAGGTTATTATATAGTCTTCAAATAGAAAGTTCCAGAATGAGAAATTTCTCCAGTGTTCTGTTATTCTACCAATTGCTGATTGGTTGATTTAAATCACCTCATTAAGTTTCTGGATGATTCTATCTTATTTTAAGTGAACAAGTGTGACTCAAATAGACAATCAGTGAGCTAAAAGTAGATTATGTGTCACAGTATCTTCTAACATGTTGATGGGTATATTCAAAGGTCACTCACTGCAAATAAGCTATCAGCCCAACTGTTACAATGCAAAATAACAATGATAACAGAAAAAAATCTTAGAATTAGCAACAATAACTTGAACTTAACTATTCTAAAATTTTATAACAAAAATGATGCAAAATGTTTTACTCTATTGGTTTACAGAAAAATAAAAACAGAAATATTTATCAATTAGTCCAAAATAAAGTTCAATAGAATCCAGTAATCCAGTGATGAAGAAATTTTCCAGCTGGTATTATGATGTCCAAGAATGTGTCTGCCGAAACAGTATCCAATAAATTGTAATGAAATGTTCACTCAAACATTTCAGCGGTCTCCAATAAATTAAAAAAAAGGCTCTCAGCTAAATTCAAATGGAATTAATATCCAATAAGTATAGGTGCCAAAGGTAGTTTTAAAATAATCCTTTTCTCAAAATTAAATTCTTGTTCACTAGAAGAAAAAATTCTCTTCAAAATTCTCTTTTGGAAACACTTTTCCAATACACAAAGATGCACAGATCTCAAAAAAATATTCAGTAGAATACATAATAAATTCTCAGCTGCTTCTATAATAAATGCACTGTCCTCTAATAATAATCTCCAATGTAAACAAATGACTTCTCAATGCTCTCTATATGAATAGAACGCCTGAATTCTGTTGACAGAGGTTATTTATATAGTCTTCAGATAGAAAGTTCCACAATAAAAGACATTTTTCCTATGTTCTTTTATTCTATTAGTTGTGATTGGCTGAATAAAGTCACTTCATTTGGCTTCTAGATGATTCTGTCTAATTTCAAGTAAACAACTGTGACTCAATTAAACAATAAGTGAGCTGCCATGAACTAAAAATAGATTCTGTGTAACAATATCTCTAAACATGCTGATAGGTACATTCAAAGGTCATGCAATGCAAATAAGTACCACACAAGCCAAAGTCTGCCTATTCTAAATAAAAAAAAAAACTTTAAAAAACATTAATTGTGTATAATTTTTTAACCAAGACATATCAATTCTGACATTATAAAAGGAGGCCATAACACTGATGTTATGTTTATTGTATCATGATACTATTTGTTTATTGATGTTTAAGGTCACATACTTATGCACAGTGGCTAATTGTGACCGTGACAGTTTTATGGGTGGAGGAAGTCGGAGTACCCAGAGAGAACCACCGAGCATCGTCGACCAACTGTCAGCCCAATGACACAACGTGGGTCATCCTGGACGGAGATCAAGGTATCATGATACATACTGAACAACAATGCATACGTTTATTATATGACTATGTAATTTAACTGCTAAATATTACTACTGTTTGCTGATCTTCTATAATAATTCGCATAATTAGCTGTTTCTGTCGCAGGGAATACTTCACTCCAAGCTAGAATGGGTGCTCTCAAATGACGCTCTGGGGTTTTTTATCCTTCTTATGATAATTTTTTATGGTATTCATGCGCTTTGGGGGATTCCAAGGATGTGTACACCTGTTACAAAAAATAAGTGTGAACAAAAATAGTTCTTTTTTTACTTCAATCCAATTTACCAAAAAAAGATTGTTAATGCTAGCGATGGTATGCGATGTTGAACTATAAGTCATATAATAAACTTTCTATTGCTGCAGTGCCCTGATCCTGGGCATTGCATCAAGTCTCGTTGAGGAGGTCAGATCGGCGGATCAAACTCGGGTGTGGCAGCTCGTTTGATCCATCAATCTGACCTCCTTAACTCGACGTGATACTATGACCCAAATCACTTCACTGTAGCGATAATATGTATGAATTAAATCGCGAGCAATGCATTGCAGTTAAAGTGTATCAGGATTAATCATTGCAGCATTAGTGGTGAGGTTAATAGTTTATTTTAACCCTTTATCTAACCTGAATTACAGATAATAATTGCAAAAAAAATATTGTGCAAAATTAAAAAGTTTTATGTTTTGGCCTAAAAATACAGCTTATAACTCCTCATTGGAATGAGGGGTTAAAAGAAATGTTTTCGGCGCAACAGTTGAAAAAATAATAAAATCTAAAATGGCGATTTTTTGGAATAGCTGAAGCCAGTTATGGCTGTTTTGTTAGGTAAGGTTTGATGGTTAACTGGTTGAGTGCTAGATTATTTTTGGAAGTTGGAATTTGTTCATATAGATTTGCATTATTAAAAATTATTGGAGAGTGCCTTAAGGCACTCTCCAATAATTTTTAATAATGCAAATCTATATGAACACAATTGTATTTGCTTATGACTGAATAGGAAATTTGTGTAAAGAATATGAAGACTTTAGTATGGTACCCTCCTGTTTCTTGAAAGCCATGATAGTGGCTTCCAGCACTCAATCAGTTAATACAGTTCATCATATTAATGAATGTTTGTGGAGAAGGTGGCTAAAAGCTATTTTCTGAGAGACAAATGGCCCTGATTACTCCCTGTAGTGCTTCCATTGACTGTTCTTCTGTTGGAAACTGATGAAAGACTTGATAATAGCATTTTACACAGTTAATGCGCATATTGTGCATTTCTTTACATGGAATTCTACACCATGCTCTTATCTCCAGATATTTTACTGTAACTGAAGAACATCCCTGAAAAGTACTTGTTTTTATGATAACGAAATGCTTTTCCCATTTATTTATCAGAAATGAACTGGAAAGAGTGCTTGCGGCCAACTGTTAATACACTGTCTAAATGTTCCTGTGGGTACCCATCTAAATGTTCCTGTGGGTACCCAGGAAATGGAACAGAACTTGTTTACTTTAGTAAACAAGTTCTGCTTTACTGGTAAAATAGGACCAGGAACCAACGCTTAAAGCGGAAATTCTCTAGAGTGGACATAATAGGTATAAAAGATTGTTCAAACTTGACTTCATACCTATGTTGTAGTCATGCTATAGCCAAAGACAATAGTGGAGCCAGGATTTCAAATTTGGGGGGAGGGGGATGCCAAATTTCAAAGTCATAACATGATATGCCAAAGGCATATCCCGGAGGCCGAAGCCTGAGTGGGGGCAGGATATAGGAGGGAGTGTGAACATTTTTTTTTTAATGCATTGAGAGTGATTTGGAGACTATTTCTCTCCTGCTGAAAAGATTTTTGAAGGAAATAACCTGTATTCTAGACGAACAATGCCAATTTGATTAGATCTATAGTAAAATCTTCCTGTCTGAAGTTGAGATAATAAATGATAAATCTTCTCCAGAAAATGCCACAGAACTGAGTCTCTCTCGCAGGAACGAGATTCCACTTTTGTTTGCATTGAAGTAATAAATCATCTTATTGATGGTGATTCACGTTACACTTTGTCAAAATCCTGGCCCGTGGTGAGTTGGCAAGATGGCATTGCATTTCTCTTTGATATGAAGCAGGCGCAGTTTGATATCGATTTCAGATGGTTCATATGATACATAAGGATTATCTGAAGAGTTTGCGATCAGGCCATATCTTCTCTCTGATGGCATTTATACCTCCCCCCCCCCAGATGTTTGTTTAGTTAAATGTTGGTCATTTAAAGTTTTATAGAATTAGTTATTTCATAGAAGTATTGGACAGAATTGGACACAAATATTTAGACCTATGCATACAATTTCTAACACAATCTTCATACAATTTTTTTTTTTTGGGGGGGGGGGGGGGAGGGGGGGGGGGGGAACTGTAACATTTTTTTTTTGGGGGGGGGGTGTGGGCAGTGCCCTCCTTGTTCCCCATAGCTCCACCACTGGCTAAAAATGCTGAAAGTGACCTTGGACACCAACAAATAAAATAAATAAATAACACTATCTAAATCTGATCAGGACAGGTTGTGGGAAATCCAACTAACATTATGGCTACTGTACATGTATCTCAGACTTGCTTCAGATGGGTTTAGACACATTTTTGAGGCTGGCCTGATTTTTCTCCTTTATTGCATAAATACATGTGCATGCATGTTTATTTGGAGTCTGAGAAAGCATCTGTTGGTCCAGTTTTTCACAGCTCTATCAATTGTTGACTGCTCTCATTTCTTTCATTCATCGTGCAGAGCTCATTTAAGTAGCAGCTCGGGATGTCCAACTCCTTGTTATGGCATCAGATCTCTTGGGTATCCATCCTTTGGGATAACCAGACCTTTACATTGGTTTAAATTCTCAGCACTTAACAATGTCCCCAAAACATGGGTACCAAATTATGTAAATCACAGAGTAAATACTAAATAAAAAAAAAAAGAAGAAAATTTGTTATATAATGTAAATGACATCTGAGAGACATAATTTATTGTTGCCGAGTGCAAATGGGAACCACAACGTAATACTCTTCTTTTGATGTGTAGTGAAGAAAGATAGTAAATACATATAAGTTTTTATCAACATGGACAGGTCTGGAAATAAGTCACGAAAGGTCGTTCAGGTTACAGGGAGCTTACGTTTTAAAAAGTCAGAACCTATATTGGCGTCATCAGAGGGGTTGGGGTATGAACGAACCTCCTATGTTTTTTTTCAAGAACAGAGAATGCATATAATTCCTCAATGGGCCTCCAGAGAGCTCCATTTTATACTAAATTTAAAACTTTTTCTGGGAGGGATGCACCATAGCGCCCTCCCCCCACCCCCTCCCCCAAGTTTGCTTGTGCCTTCGGCATCTGCCAAGTGTACCCCTAGTTTACATTTTGCATCAAAGTCGAACCCTTTTTGAAAAATCCTGGCAATGCCACCGCTTTACTGTTACATTCCAATGTTCAGCGAATCTAAATCCAAATATTACTTTGTGCGGATGAAGCCAACATGGTGGTGTTGGATGATATTGGGATAAACAGAATTATCATTGTAGGTCTATTCCATGAGAATTATTATGGTAACATACACAGTATTTACTGTGTTTTCATTCTCTTACTTGGAGTCAGCCTCGTCAATGACATTTGGAGTACATACAGCTACAAAAATCGGGCTCGCTCCTCATTAAATTCAAGCTGCGATTAAACACCTGGCCAATATTTTTTTTATATTTTATGGCCCTGTCCCATCCTCTGATAGAGCTTTCTATGGTGAATACTACTGACAAGCTTGAAGAAATCTATACAATTAATCCTTTTAAATGGTTGTTTTCCATATTGATTTACAAGAATCTTGTATGTCGCATGCTGTTATTTCCTTTTATATGCCTGGTCACCTACTTTTCATCAATTGCAAAAAGGATATGGTAGCACTGTCACCATGAAAAATTGCCAAAATTAGCTCTTCCAAAAATTTTTAACTTCATGCTGTTAAAATGGCAAACATTGACAGTATTTTCAAGTTCATAATTCGCAAATTGACGAACAACAGTATAAAACCTGGAGAATAATCTGTCAGACTTTCTTCGGTTTAAATATGAATGTTAAACAGAATATGGTGAATGGTTTACGAATGCTTTGTATGATATGGACCTTGGATGCTCCAGACCTTTTCAGAGACAATTCAGACCCTTGATGATTTGGGCTTTGGACAATTTGAACATCCACATTTACCATCCGAATTGTCCAGGACCTGTTTTGTCCAATATCTGAATTGTTCTGTAAACGTCTTAATTCCAGAAACTTCTCACAGCTCAATAATAATACAATGTACTAGAGTTGTTATTCAACATCATGATGGTTTTAAAAATCACATGAAAATTATTTTCCAAGTAAATCAACTTTATTTCAATAACAATAATAAAATATAAATGGCAGGACCAATAAAATATGCATAACCTGTACTTAGGTTAGATACCCGAATGCTGATTACCAGCATGTATGGGGGTTTCTGAAATGGTGTATGGAAGGCTTGACCTTGTCTCTGGGCATATATCGACAAGTATCAGGACAAGTCAGTATTTGACCCAGAGGTGAGGTCAAGCCTTTGTACATGACCACTTCCAAATGATAAAGGCAAGAATAAGAAGTGTCTCCTCTTTTCAGGGTTGTTGCTATCGATCAGAGAGGTTATTCAGATTCAGATAAGCCTGAAGGTGTAGAAAGTTATTCCAGAATAAAGTTGGTTGGTGACATCAAACAGCTGATTCCTGCTTTAGGTAAGGAAGTGTAAATCTAGAAGAAATTCAGGGCTTAAAATTCAGAATCAGAGTCAAGTCTTACAGATGATTCTCGCAAAGGAAACAATGAGAATCAACTTTGATTCTCGTAAAATGTTCATTTGATTCTTAATATAGGTTCTGAAAGTAACCTGAACTGGTTGAGTGCTAAATTATATTTTAAAGGCGATTTGAAACCTCCAATAGCACTCCCCAATAAATTGCAACCAAACAATTTTATATAAGAAATTTTCCTTCAACTGCCGAGCAAATTTCAAGCTAATGCATACAGCACTTTTCGATAGTGGCTTCTGGCACTCAGCCAGTTAAAAGCCACGAGAATTCTTATTTTTAGCTCACCAACTTTAGTTGTATGAGCTTATGGCATGGCTCGATCAGTCGGCGTCGCCATACGTGTCCAATAATGTTAAAGCTTCTGTTTAGGTCACTTACTCGCCCTATTTCCACATCATAGCTTTTATAATGCTGCTATATGATGATTCTTATCATTTTACCATGATTTAACCCCTCATTCCCTACATTTTCGACATTTTTCCTGACATTTTTAGTTGCGTTTAGTTCCCCGTGGGAACCCCGGGAAGTAAGCAGCACTTGTTTACTGTGGTAAACCAGTTCTGCTTTACTAGTAAAATAGGACCCAGTCACCAATGCTTGGGGTGAAAGTCCTCTAAAATGGGCAACATGTAGATCAACGATTGACTAAACTTGACTTCATCTCCATGTTGTGTCATGATTAGCCATGGTGCATAAATATGTGACGTTAACCACCAACAAACAAACTAGTTGCGTTTAGTTTTCTGTTTAGCTCAGAATTTCATGTTTAAGTGTTTAGGTCAGCTGCTGTGCTTCTTCTCTTCCCATGTCACTTATATTCATCATACATGTTCCTCAGTATCATTGTTCCATGATTAAACCCTCATACCCTGCACTTTAAACATTTTTCTTGACATTTTTAGTTGCGTTTAGTTTTCTGTTTAGCTCAGAATTTCATGTTTAACTAAGTGTTTAGGTCAGCTGCTGTGCTTCTTCTCTTCCCATGTCACTTATATTCATCATACATGTTCCTCAGTATCATTGTTCCATGATTAACTCCTCATACCCTGCACTTTAAACATTTTTCTTGGCATTTTTAGTTGCGTTTAGTTTTCTGTTTAGCTCAGAATTAACTTATATTCATCATACATGTTCCTCAGTATCATTGTTCAATGATTAACCCCTCATACCCTGCATTTTAGTGTTTAGGTCAGCTGCTGTGCTCCTTCTCTTCTCGTGGCACTTATATTCATCATACATGTTTCTCAGTATCATTGTTCCATGATTAACCCCTCATACCCTGCATTTTAAACATTTTTCTTGACATTTTTATTTGCGTTTAGTTTTCTGTTTAGCTCAGAATTTCTTGTTTAACTTAGTGTTTATGTCAGTTTCTGTGTTTTACTTTTAAGAGGTTGTGTTTAGGTAAGCTTTGTCGCATGTTATGAGCCTGTTTTATACAGTTCTTGTGTTTGCCAAAGTTACTATCAAAGAGGAATGTTGGTGAGCTATAGGGTGTTGGCGTCCTTCTTGTTTAACTGAACTTGACGACAACTTCAAGTATGAGCTATTGGGATGGGTTGTTATCTTTCATCTGTACGTATGTTAGTCCATCCATCCATCTGTCCATCCATCCTTCTGTTCGAGCAAACAAATCAGGTTTATGTGCCTAGTTGTTGGTACACAGCATTGTTATGTGTTTAGTCTGGCTTTTATGTATCGCAAAAGTGAGTTGTGAGGCTAAAATGTTTTTTTTATGTGGCTAAAATGTTTTTTGTAGCCAAAAAATAACAATAAATGGGTATTGTATTTTCAGGGATTTTATATTAGGGTTAGTGTCAGAAAGCTGAAAGGGTTAGGGTTTGCTACCACCCAGAAATTAGACAAAAGAGTTTCTGAAAATTATGACAAATTCTGACAAATATCCACACTTTCCAAGAAAAATAAGCTGCTCTACAGTCATTTTATTGCTCGCAACATTAGAGGCACGATTTGTGTTAAGTGATTACTGGCATCAATAGATGATTCCGATGTAAGGGCCAGATCAAATAATACATCCAATCTACAGCCTTATTGCTTCAGATTTAATGCGTTATTTGATCTTCCCCTTATATCTGAATGAACTGATTGACCCTTTGAACTCTAGTGGCATCTTCCATGCCAGTTCAATGGCCGCAATTAGAAGAGTCCATATTCATTATTTGGGGTAGATCAATTAATATTTTCAATTTGAAGCCTCAGGGCTGCACATTGAAAATATTGATTGGTCCTCCCCACACATTCTCAGAACAGCCATCCTATTTAATGATGTTATGGCTTATCATGTTCCTGGCTGGAAAAACAGCCACTCACATTCAAAGGGTTAATATTTAAGGTCTGAGTCGATTTCCCCTCTGCACTCTGATGTCAAAGTACTAAACTTTAATACAGCAAATATCTCCATTAATACAACTTGGAGTTCAACCAATTTAATCTTGTTTGACAGAGCTCATTGAGCTCTGTCAAACAAGATTGAATTGGTTAAATTCCTAGTTACATTAAGAGAAAAATCTGCATGTTGAAAGTTTTATATTTAGACATCAGTGTACAGAGGCGTTAAATGACAATAGCTGTAATCCAAAAAACAAAATTTTGAGATCTAGAAAGTTTTGATTGACATTTAACTCATTTAACTTCAATGGGAAAACTGATTTAAAACAAAAACAAAATGGGGAACCTTGAAAAGAAAACAGGGCCCAACCAGCCCATCGATTCTACTAAAAGTGAGCAAATTAGTATAAAATGTTGCCAAATGAAACTATAATGCTCACTGGTCTTTAATAATAAATGAAACTATACAACGCTCACTAGACTTAAATAATAAAGTTAATCTGCTTTTGACCGTTAATGTGATGTAAACACATAAGACTTTGTTACTTGAACAATCACTTTCAGAATTCATATTTTAGTCATCCCAGTTCCTAAATATCATAAAATTTTCGTGTTTTCATTCAAGTTTATTTAAAGTTGTGTTTATTATTATAATAAAACATCAAAGTGGAAACATTTTGAAAATTAATTATTATTGAAGTCTAATAGTTGTTATATAGTTTCATCTGGACATATTTACTACTTATTTGCTTTAATTTGGTTTCAAGTGGGAAAATCGATATGCCAAAAAACATTGTTGCAGGGCGCTCCTTATACTTTATAACGGTGCATATGTGCACTATTAGAAATTTTATCAGTAGCTCTGACTCTGAGTAGCTTGAAAGTAAATACCTTGTAACTGTGTGCTGTGCATTTAAAAAGTCTGCATAAAATCATCTATTGGCCTCCTTAACCCCTGCACACTGATGTCAAAATATCTAAAGTTCAGGGTGCAAATATTTCCCATAATGCAACTAGAAATTTAACCAATTCAGGACAGAGCTTAATGGGGGGGGGGGGGGGGGGGGGGAGGGGGGGCAAGTGTTACCTTAATAACATTCTTCTTGTTTTTTAGCTCACCTGAGCGAAGCTCAAGGGGAGCTTTACTAATCACTGTCTGTCCGGCGTCCGTCGTCCGTCGTCGTCCGTCCGGCGTTAACTTTACATTATCGACTTCTCCTCCTAAACCACTAGCCCAATTTTATTCAAATGTTGGCTAAATGTTTATTACCTAATGCCAATTCAGATTTGTTCAAATGAAGTTGCCCCTCCTCCTGAGTGGTGCCACGCCCCCAAGGGGCACCAAAATCTTTGTAAATCTTCTTCTCATGAACCAGCAGTAGCAGAGACTTGATATTTGGTGTGCAGCTTCCTTTTGAGGTGTAGACTCAGATTTGTTCAAGAGAAGTTTGTGGGGCTATACTTGGCGTCGTTATGGGAGGGGCAAAATTTTTTGCCCCGCCCAAAATTTCTATTTTCCAAACCGAGAGGCTGATTTGAACCAAATTTTATGTGAGGGCTTATTGGGTCATGAGTACTTGATTTATGCAAAAAAAAATTTTCCCGCAGCCCCGTGGGAACCGCAGGAGCTAAAAATAGAAAAAATTTAAAATGCCCATATCTCCAAAACTGCACGGCACTGAGAATTTTTATTTGGTGTGCAGCTTCCTTAGGACCAACAGAAAGGATTGGTAAAAAAAAATTGCCATCGGTTTTATCATAGGGTACAGTTTCGGGACTTTGAAAAAGTGCTGAGTCAGCACTTTTTAACACTGTAGGCAATGGGAAAAACATTAAAAAATCTTCTTCTCCAGATCCAGCAGGCAGAATCTTTTGATATTTGGTATGCAACATTGTAGGGTGGATCTGATTCAAGTTTGTTCAAATCGGCCCCTGGGTTCATATTTGGGCTCAGTATAGGAGCCCGATTTCGAACTTAGTGCATTTCAGGCAAATTTCTTAAAAAATCTTCTTCTCCAGATCCAGCAGGCAGAATCTTTTGATATTTGGTATGCAACATTGTGGGGTGGATCTGATTCAAGTTTGTTCAAATCGGCCCTCTGGGTTTATATTTGGGCTCAGTATAGGAGCCCAAATTTGAACTTACTGCATTTCAGGCAAATTTCTTTGAAAATCTTCTTCTCCAGATCCAGCAGGCAGAATCTTTTGATATTTGGCATGCAACATTGTAGGGTGGATCTGATTCAAGTTTGTTCAAATCGGCTCCCTAGATTCATATTTGGGCTCAGTATAGGAGCTTGAATTCAAACTTAGTGCATTTCAGGCACATTTCTTCAAAAATCTTCTTCTCCAGATCCAGCAGGCAGAATCTTTTGATATTTGCTGTGCATTGTTGCGGGGTAGATCTGATTCAAGTTTGTTCAAATCGGTCCCCCTGGATTCATATTTGGGCTTACTATAGAAGCCCGAATTCGAACTTAGTGCATTTCAGGCAAATTTCTTAAAAAATCTTCTTCTCCAGATCCAGCAGGAAGAATCTTTTCATATTTGGTAAGCAACATTGTGGGGTGGATCTGATTCAAGTTTGTTCAAATCGGATCCCTGGGTTAATATTTGGGCTCAGTATAGGTGCCCAATTTCGAACTTAGTGCATTTCAGGCAAATTTCTTAAAAAATCTTCTTCTCCAGATCCAGCAGGCAGAATCTTTTGATATTTGGTATGCAACATTGTAGGGTGGATCTGATTCAAGTTTGTTCAAATCGGCCCCCTGGGTTCATATTTGGGCTCAGTATAGAAGCCCGATTTTGAACTTAGTGCATTTAGGCAAATTTCTTAAAAAATCTTCTTGTCCAGATCCAGCAGGCAGAATCTTTTGATATTTGGTATGCAACATTGTGGGGTGGATCTGATTCAAGTTTGTTCAAATCGGCTTCCTAGATTCATATTTGGGCTCACTATAGAAGCTCGAATTTGAACTTAGTGCATTTCATGCAAATTTCTTAAAAAATCTTCTTCTCCAGATCCAGCAGGCAGAATCTTTTCATATTTGGTAAGCAACATTGCGGGGTGGATCTGATTCAAGTTTGTTCAAATCGGCCCCCTGGGTTTATATTTGGGCTCAGTATAGGAGCCCAAATTTGAACTTAGTGCATTTCAAGCAAATTTATTAAAAAATCTTCTTCTCCAGATCCAGCAGGCAGAATCTTTTGATATTTGGCATGCAACATTGTGGGATGGATCTGATTCAACTTTGTTCAAATCGGCTTCCTAGATTCATATTTGGGCTCACTATAGAAGCTCGAATTCGAACTTAGTGCATTTCAGGCAAATTTCTTAAAAAATTTTCTTCTCCAGATCCAGCAGGCAGAATCTTTTGATATTTGGTATGCAACATTGTGGGATGGATCTGATGCAAATTTGTTCAAATCGGCTCCTTAGATTCATATTTAGGCTTACTATAGAAGCTCGAATTCGAACTTAGTGCATTTCAGGCAAATTTCTTAAAAAATCATCTTCTCCAGATCCAGCAGGCAGAATCTTTTGATATTTGGTATGCAACATTGCGGGGTGGATCTGATTCAAGTTTGTTCAAATCGGCCCCCTGGATTCATATTTGGGCTTAATATAGAAGCCTGAATTCGCACTTAGTGCATTTCGGGCAAATTTATTAAAAAATCTTCTTCTCCAGATCCAGCAGGCAGAATCTTTTGATATTTGGTATGCAACATTGTGGGGTGGATCTGATTCAAGATTGTTCAAATCGGCTTCCTAGTTTCATATTTGGGCTCACTATAGAAGCTTGAATTCGAACTTAGTGCATTTCAGGCAAATTTCTTAAAAAATCTTCTTCTCCAGATCCAGCTTCAGAATCTTTTCATATTTGGTAAGCAACATTGTGGGGTGGATCTGATTCAAGTTTGTTCAAATCGGCCCCCTGGGTTTATATTTGGGCTCCGTATAGGAGCCCAAATTTTAACTTAGTGCATTTCAGGCATATTTCTTAAAAAATCTTCTTCTCCAGATCCAGCAGGCAGAATCTTTTGATATTTGGTATGCAACATTGTGAGGTGGATCTGATTGTGATTCATGAACGTATTTATTTGTAAAGTTGATAGAATCTTAGACAAAATTTGCAGAAAAGATCTACTATAGAAGGGGTGGTATCCAGGGTGAACCGTTTACCCAAATCTAGCAGTACTAATGCATTATTCACACAAATCTCCGTTCAAATTTTATGACCCCTCATTGGAACACACGCATTCAGCTCATTCCAACAAAGGTCATATGCCATGTTTTCGAGACAAAAGAATAAAAATTTTAGTTATTCATGAAATTTTTAGGCAACTGTTGTCTGTTATTCACATTGCTTCATGAAATTTCAGTGCTTTTGGAAGTTACCTCAGTAATCAAGGGTTAATTCCCCTTAATTAAATGTCGCCTCTAAAAAACAACCACTTTGCATATCTTACCTTTTTACCAGCATAACTGCCAAAACTTGTCAGCATTCTTCGCAAAAATCGCTATTCAAATTTTAATTTTTGTCTCTTAAACATACATGTACTTATCGCTTGTAAATACCCCATTGGAATGAGCTTTTTGAGCTCATTCCAATGAGAGGTCGCACACCATGCTTTTTGAGTCAAAAAAGCAATTTTTTAGTTATTCCAGAATTTCGTACGTAAAACACAGCCTTATGACTTCACATTAAAATGAGCTCTCTAAGCTTGTTCCAATCAACATTCACGCACTATGTCTTTCACACAAAAAATAAAATTTTCCATTTATTCCGGAATTTTGTTTGCAAGAACACTCTTACCCCCCCTCCCCCCCCCCCCCCCACACACACACACACACACACACACACACACACACACACACACACACACACAGAGACACACACATCTAAAAGTTCGGCAGCAAAAAAAACAGTTACTTCAATTTTTAAATGCATTATAGGAACAACTTGCCTAATCAAATTTAAATACTTTTGCATCATTCTGTATCTAGAACAAACCATTTACCATATCTTTACGCAAAATTCTCCAGCATCATTCACAAAAAAACACCATTATTTATATATTCACATTTCTGTCTCAAAAATATACCTGATCTTCCCATACCCCTATTGGAATAAGCTGTTTGAGCTTGTTCCAATGATGATAAAAAAAACTAATATTTTGGAAAATTTGTGAAAATTTTTGTTTTCTTGCATGCAAATATGTACATGTAGCACATGGAAGATATCCACAGTTGGGGAGAGATGTCCAAGGCTATCTCTTCACATTCCTTGTTTGTGCTTCATGCTAAAGATAAAGATAAATTTGCTTTATTAAAAATCATTGGAGATTGGCCACACACCAATGATTTTAAATAAAACTAATTTTAGGTAACAAATGTTGAACTTCAAACAAAATCTATCACTCAACCAGTTAATGTTGATGAGGCATGACATGGTGAAGGTGACCTAAAATACTTCTTAGAGTCACTTTGTCAGGTGAGCGATTAAGGCCACGTGGGGCCTCTTGTTTTATTACTTGTTTTTAGCTCACCTGACTGAAAGGCAGGGTGAGCTTTTCTGATCACTCTTCGTCTGTCGTCCGTCTGTCCTTCGTGAAGGTGGTGTTTGAGCCTCTTTCTTCTAAACCACTGGCCACATTTTAATTTAATTTCATGTAAATAGTGGTTATATAGGGGCATTTTGATTTTTATGCAAATTAGGTTTTGGCTCATATTGAGCAGAGGGGTGGGCAAAAAATGGCCAAATGTTTTGAAACTCGTCTAATGAACCACCAGTAGCAGAGACTTGATATGTGGTATACAGAGTCCTTTTGAGGTTTAGAATCAAGTTTGTTCAAGAGAAGTTTGTCGGGCATTATTTGCTTTCGTTATGGGAGGGGCAAACATTTTGGTCACGCCTAAAATTTCTATTTTTAGAACCGTGAGGTCGATTTGAACCAAATTCGATATGAGATGATAATGGGTCATAAGTAGTTGATTGATACAAAAAAACGTTTTTCTCATTGTCCCGTGGGAACCTCAGGAGCTACAAATAGGAAAAACCTTAAAACTGCCATATCTCCAAAACTACACAGCACAGAGAATTCTTATTTTGTATAAAGCTTACTTTTATCCAGTAGAATAGAATGGTTAAAAAAAATCCCTATCGGTTTGATCACAAGGTACTTCTTTCAGGACTTTTGAAAAAGTGCTGAGCAATGGGAAAACATTAAAAAATCTTCTCCAGATCCAGCAGGCAGAATCTTTTGATATTTGGTATGCAACATTGTAGGGTGGATCTGATTCAAGTTTGTTCAAATAGGCCCCCTGGGTTCATATTTGGGCTCAGTATAGGAGCCTAATTTCGAACTTAGTGCATTTCAGGCAAATTTCTTAAAAAATCTTCTTCTCCAGATCCAGCAGGCAGAATCTTTTGATATTTGGTATGCAACATTGTGGGGTGGATCTGATTCAAGTTTGTTCAAGATTCATATTTGGGATCACTATAGAAGCTCGAATTCGAACTTAGTGCATTTCAGGCAAATTTCTTAAAAAATCTTCTTCTTCAGATCCAGCAGGCAGAATCTTTTCATATTTGGTATGCAACATTGCGGGTGGGTCTGATTCAAGTTTGTTCAAATCGGCCCCCTGGATTCATATTTGGGCTCACTATAGAGGCTCGAATTCAAACTTAGTGCATTTCGGGCAAATTTCTTCAAAAATCTTCTTCTCCAGATCCAGCAGGCAGAATCTTTTCATATTTGGTATGCAACATTGCGGGGTGGATCTGATTCAAGTTTGTTCAAATCGGCCCCCTGGATTCATATTTGGGCTTAATATAGAAGCCCGAATTCGGACTTAGTGCATTTCGGGCAAATTTATTAAAAAATCTTCTCCAGATCCAGCAGGCAGAATCTTTTGATATTTGGTATGCAACATTGTGGGGTGGATCTGATTCAAGTTTGTTCAAATCGGCTTCCTAGATTCATACTTGGGCTCACTGTAGAAGCTCGAATTCGAACTTCGTTCATTTCAGGCAAATTTCTTAAAAAATCTTTTTCTCCAGATCCAGCTTCAGAATCTTTTCATATTTGGTAAGCAACATTGTGGGGTGGATCTGATTCAAGTTTGTTCAAATCGGCCCCCTGGATTTATATTTGGGCTCAGTATAGTAGCCCAAATTTGAACTTAGTGCATTTCAGGCCAATTTCTTAAAAAATCTTCTTCTCCAGATCCAGCAGGCAGAATGTTTTGATATTTGGTATGCAACATTGTGGGGTGGATCTGATTCAAGTTTGTTCAAGTCGGCCCCCTGGATTCATATTTGGGCTCACTATAGAAGCCCGAATTCGAACTTAGTGCATTTCAGGCAAATTTCTTAAAAAATCTTCTTCTCCAGATCCAGCAGGCAGAATCTTTTGATATTTGGTATGCAACATTGTGGTGTGGGTCTGATTCAAGTTTGTTCAAATCGGTCCCTGGGTTTATATTTGGGCTCAGTATAGGAGCCCAAATTTGAACTTAGTGCATTTCAGGCAAATTTCTTTGAAAATCTACTTCTCAAGATCCAGCAGGCAGAATCTTCTGATATTGGGTATGCACCATGCTTAGGAGGGTGAGATTCAAGTTTGTTCAAGCCAAGTCCCTGGGTTCATATTTGGGCTCACTGTAGTAGCCCGAATTATAACTTAGTTCAAAATGAGGAATTTTCTTTAAAAATCTTCTTCAGATCCAGCAGTCGGAATGTTTTGATATTTGGTATGCAGCATCCTTAGGGGGTGAGATTCAAGTTTGTTCAAGCCATGTCCCTAGGTCCATATTTGGACTCACTGTGGGAGCTCGAATTGTAACTTAGTTCAAAATGAGGAATTTTCTTTAAAAATCTTCTTCAGATCCAGCAGTCGGAATGTTTTGATATTTGGTGTGCAGCATCCTTAGGGGGGTGAGATTCAAGTTTGTTAAAGCCAAGTCCCTGTGTTCATATATGGGCTCCCTGTGGGAGCCTGAATTATAACTTAGTTCAATATGAGGAATATTCTTTAAAAATCTTCTTTTTTTTTAGATCCACTGGTCAGAATCTTTGGATATTTGGTTTTAGCTTTTCTTAGGAGGAGCAGATGCAACTTGTTGAAATCAATTCTCTGGGTTGATATAAATTTAGTCTACCATGTCAGGTGAGCGCCCTCAGGCCCCTTGGGGCCTCCTGTTGTTGTTATTACACTGTCGGAAAATTTTCGGTCTGTCGGAAAATTTTGGGCTTGCCCCTCCGCCAGCGAAAAGCTATCTATGCCACTGGGTACAGGTGGAGGATGAAAGATAGTCAGCTGACAATTATTGCAAATGTAGAGCTGCCAGGACAAGGTTGCCAAACAAAAAAAAAATCAGTGGACTATGAGTGCTGCAGTCCCAAAGCAAATCATAAGAAACTGAGGGTGTATGCTATTAACATCAGTCTCCAAACACATGCTGCACAGTTTTTCCAAATGTTTTTCATCAGTTGAGTGGTTCAGTATTGGTGGAAGGTGTCTTGGTTCAAGGAGAGAACAGTATTTCACAATTGTTAATGTAGTTTTGTGTTGTAACATGGGAATCCTTACAGCAGTAGTACTAGACTACTGAAAGTCAGGGTGAGCTTTTCTGATCACTTTTTTTCTGCCGTATGTCGTGAAGGTGGTGTTTGGGTCATTTTCTCCCAAGCCACTGGCTGCAGTTCAATGAAAGTAGCGGTTATATAGGGGCATTTGGGTTTTTCTTCAAATTGGGTTTCTGCGCATATTGAGGAGGGGGGGGTTGGGGCCAATATGTACAAAATTTGTTAAAATCTTCTCATGAACCAGCTGTAACAGAGACTTGATATTTGGTATGCAGCTTCCATTTGAGGTGTAGACTCAAGTTTGTTCAAGAGAAGTTTGACGGGCAATATTTGCCTTCGTTCTGGGAGGGGCAAGAATTTTTCGCCAAGCCCAAAATTTCTGTTTTCCAAAGCGAGAGGCAGATTTGAACCAAATTTGATATGAGGGCTTATTGGGTCATAAGTACTTAATTTATGCCCAAATTTTTTTCCCCATCGCCCCATGGGAACTGCAGGAGCTAAAAATAGAAAAAAATTAAAACGCCCATATCTCCAAAACTACACGGCACTGAGAATTCTTATTTGGTGTGAAGCTTCCTTAGGACCAACAAAATGGAATGGTAAAAAAAAAATTGCTATCGGTTTTATCATGGGGGACTTTGAAAAAGTGCTGAGTCAGCATTTTTTAACACTGTGGGTAATGGGGAAAAACATTTAACACTACTTTTCTCCCAAACCACTGTGCCAAAAGCTTTCAAATTTCACATATAACAGCTTTGGAAGATTGTTTCACACATTTTTTTAAATCAATTCCCCGGGCCCATATTTGGGCTCTCTATGGGAGCCCAAATGTTTAAATTAGTGCAATATGAGAAATATTCTTTAACCCTTTTACCCAACGCAGACAATATCAAATTTTTTTATTTTAAATATAATTTTTTAAAATTTTTAGCTTAACTTGACATAGTTCTTGTCTGATCGTCACGAAATTTCATATGCAGGTTCGGGGTCATGTCTAGATGAGAACGTCCCCTTTTGGTCACGATCGGGCAACCGGTATGGCTGCCCGAGCCCAAAAACCATTAGCACAGTCTACAGGTCGTATTTATGAAGGGATTTCATTGTAACTTGGTAGGATGCCTCTGTATAATGCCTAGATGAGAACGTCCCCTTTTGGGCATCATCCGTCAACCGTGATGATTGCCCAAGCCCAAAACCCGAAAACCTTTAGCACAGTCTGCAGGTCATGTTAAATATGGTGGGATTTCATTGTAACTTGATAGGATCACTCCTTATGATGTCTAGATGAGAATTTCCCCATTTGGGCATGATCTGCCAACCGTGATGACTGCCCAAGCCCAAAACCCGAAAACCTTTAGCACAGTCTACAGGTCATATTTATTGAGGAATTTCATTGTAACTTGGTGGGTTGACTTCATATATTGTTTGGATGAGAGGGTAGGTCCCCTTTTGGACGTGATTAGGCAACTACAGGGGCCCGAAGCCCAAAAACCTTTAGCACAGTCTACAGGTCATATTTATGAAGGGATTTCATTGTAACTTGGTAGGATGACTCTAAATAATGTCTAGATGAGAACGTCCCATTTTGATCGCGATCATTCAGCTTTGATGAGTGCCCGAGCCCAAAGACCTTTAGCATAGGCAAAAGGTCATTTTTATGGAGGGATTTCATTGTAACCTGTTAGGTTGACTCCATATAATGCCTAGATGATGACATCCCCTTTTGGTCACGATTGGTCAACTGTGATGGCTACAGGTGCCCGGTGCCTGAAAACCTTGAGCGCAGTCTACAGGTCATATTTATGAAGGGATTTCATTGTAACTTTGTAGGATCACTGCAGATGATAATGTCCCCTTTTGGTTGCGATCATTCAACCATTATGGCTGCCCGAGCCAGAAGCCTGAATACCTTTAGCACAGTCTACAGGTCCTATTTATGAAAGGATTTCATTGTAACTTGGTAGGTTGACTTCATATAATGTCTAGATGAGAACGTCCCCTTTTGGACACGATTGGGCAACTGTGACAGCTACAGGGGCCCGAAGCCTGAAAACCTTTAGAACAGTCTACTGGTCATAATTATGAAGGGATTTTATTGTAGCTTGGTAGGATGACTCCAAATAATGTCTAGATGCGAACGTCCCCTTTTGGTCTTTGGTCGCGATCATTCAGCCTTGATGGCTGCCCGAGCCCAAGACGTCAAAACCTTTAGCATAGTCTATAGATCATATTTATGGAAGGATTTCATTGTAACCTGTTAGTTTGACTCATATAATGACGAGATGATGACATCCCCTTTTGGTCTTGATTGGTCAACTGTGACGGCTTCAGGGGCCCGAAGCCCAAAAACCTTGAGCACAGTCTACAGGTCATATTTATGAAGGAATTTCATTGTAACTACGTAGGATCACTCCAGATGATGCCCAGATGAGAATGTCCCCTTTTGGTTGCGATCATTCAACCATGATGGCTGCCCGAGCCCAAAGCCCAAAAACCTTTAGCACAGTCTACAGGTCATATTTATGAAGGGATTTCATTGTAACTTGGTAGGTTGATTTCATATAATGTCTAGATGAGAACGTCCCCTTTGGACGCAATTGGGAAACTGATGGCTACAGGGGCCTGAAGCCGAAACCCTTTAGCACAGTATACAGGCCATATTTATGAAGGGATTTCAATGTCACTTGATAGTATGACTCGTTTTGGAATAATTTCACTGTAACTTGGTAACTTTCGTTAATATACGTTAACTGTGAGGGCCACATACATTAACTGTGAGGTCATATTAACCCACCCCTCACCTCTTTAGCACAGTGTACACCTCATATTATTTTTATCAAAAACATAGCATACAGGGTCCAAAAATGAACATATTCCCAATTATCACAATTCTTGTCTTATTTCATAATTCTTTCATAAACATTGAACATTACCCTTTTCATCAAATACAACACACAAGTTAAGCTACAGTGTCATTGACACTTTCATTCAAAAAACGGCAGCAAAACCATATCATGTGACCCCTCGTTGGAACGAGCTCGATGAGCTCATTCCAACAAGGGGTCACGTGATATGGTTTTGTTAAATTTTGAAAAATAATATTTTTGCAGCTACTGAATTTGCATATTATGCGGGCGGATGTGGCCAATTCGTTGGATAAAGGGTTAAAAATCTTCTTCTTCTTCAGATCTACCAATAGGAATGTTTTGAGATTTTGGTATGCAGCATGCTTAGGGAGGTGAGATTCAAGTTTGTTCAATCCAAATCCCTGGGTTCATATTTAGGCTGAAAATTTGGAGTTCTAGTCCGGACTGAGAAATTTTGGACCAAAAATGAGTTTTTTGGGTTTTAGGCATTTTGGTCAATTTTAAGACAAAAAAAATTTTTTTTTTCACACTGAAAATTTGATGTCCGGGTGGGACTTAGAAAATTTTGGACTAAAATCCGGAAATTAGTTCTTTGGTTTTTTATGCGTTTTGGTCAGTTTTAAGAAGAGAAAAAAATTTTAGTCTGAAAATATTTTGTTTGGGACTTTGAAAATGTTCGAACAAAAAAAATAAAAAATCTGTTTTTTATGCGTTTATCTCAATTTTGGGACGTAAAAGAGCAGGAACTGAAAATAGAAGGAAAATCCTGTGTATTGTGTGGCACAATTGCTTCATCTAGTTGGTATATGCTTTTCTTAGGAGGGGTGCCTGCAGCTTATTCAAGTCAAGTCCATGGTTTGATATTTAGACTACCATGTCAAGTGAGCACCCTAAGGCCCTCTGGGGCCTCTTGTTTATTTATTTATTGGGGTTTAACAACACTTTTGACAGCCAGGGTCACCTTGTGTCAGACAGTTTTACAGGTGGAGGAAGCCAGAGTACCCGGGGAGAACCACCGAGACTAGACTATTATTTTGATAGTTATGCACAAATGCCATTCATTCACATTTCTTACTTTATTAAGTTATTTTTTCCACTGTAGCTCACCCCCACCTCCCACCCCCAAATTTATGTTCTAAAATATTCTTTCAATGAAGAAATTGATTTCTAACATTTTTTTAACAGTATAATATGGAGAAAAACTTCAAACTTCCAGTGAATAGAAGTGTAGTATAGGTTTTCTGGCCCTGTGTTTGAATGGAGATTTGGGAGAGGGTTGGATGATTGGACTCTTTCTCTGTCCCCAGTACTATAAGGGGAGGCTATGGTTTAAATAAATGTTAATTGGGTAAATAGGCTGTTGTTTGGCATTTGCCGGAGGTAATAGTGTGCTCTTGGAGGCTACACTTGCTAAAGATGTGGATTTTCTTACATTAACAGTCTTATTTTGGGCATTGTACAGCCTTTATTGCTGATTGTGACAAAAATATGACTTTTCAAAACAATGAAACAGGATTGTAAGGTGTTTGGTCTCCCAATGAACATTTCAATATGAAATCATCTCCAAAAATAATAATTAAATTAGGTTTGGAAGCTGAAAAATGTATTTTCTGTAGGTATTCCAGTACTAAATATTTTCACATTGGAGACCATTATAATGATCAGGCAAAAAAAATATGATTGCATCCCTTTAATTTTAGCATTCAAATATCTTTGTCAACTATAGCCCTTCAGACAATTTTTTCTGATACGAAATCAGGGGGTCATGAAAAATATAGGAGAGAAAAACAAACGGAAATGGGAAGGGTCGTACTACTGGTCATGTACACATATTTTTCAGGTAATTCCTAACAAAAACACACCAATAGGCAATAGTATTTTTAGGTCCAAAAAGCCATCAAATCATCCTCTTTATTTATTTGGAATATTCAACAATAATGCAAGATGTCAGTAGAATGCTTCAGACATTTATTGAAATATTTTCCCAGGCTGTGTAGTTTCTGAGATTGCATCATTTCCCAATGCAACTTTTCATGGCGGGTAACTCTAATTCAAATATTTAGTACAATCATGCCTTATAATACCAGCAGGGAAGTTTCTTCATCATACCAGTTAGTGCATTCTATTGAACTTTATTTTAGACTAAATGATAGGTATTTGTTTTATCTTTTTATCAACTGTACAGGGTAGAACAGCAGGGACCGACCTGGGCATGCGCCAGTGTGTATTTGGTTCTGAAACATCAGGACCTGGCTCTTAAATCTCAGAAATAGGCTTCTCAGTTGGCGCGTAACTTCTCAGATCATATTTTGATATTCCTTCGATGGATAATCGAGAGAGACATTCTTACATGTATTATATATATGATTATCATTATGTCTCCCCTTCCCAGAAGGGAGACATATTGTTTTAGTGCATATTCTTCTTCTTCTTCTTCTTCTCCTTCTTCTCATACAAACTTTGTCCGGGCCATAACTTTTTTGTCTTTTGACCTACACCTTAGATACTTGGCATGTGGATGTATCACCATGAGCCGGTGTGCATTGTACCATAGTGACCTTCATGTGACCTTGACCTTTGACCTGAAGGTCAGATTTATGTGTTTTTTTAAGGGAAACATCACACAAACTTTGTCCGGGCCTCACCTTTTTTGCTTTTGACCTACACCTTAGATACTTGGCATGTGGATGTATCACCATGAACCGGTCTGCAGTGTGCCATAGTTGACCTTCATGTGACCTTGACCTTTGACCTGAAAGTCAGATTTATGCACTTTTTTTAGGGAAACTGTCTGGACCAGAACTTTTTTGTATTTCGAGTCAGGCTTTAGACATTTTGTATGTGGATGTATCACCATGAGCCGGTGTGTAGCGTACCATTGTGACCTTCATGTGACCTTGACCTTTGATCTGAAGGTCAGATTTGTGCTTTTTTCAAGGAAACTTTGTCCGGACCAAAACTTGTTTGTCTTTTGAGCCAGGCCTTAGATATTTGGCACGTGGATGTATCACCATGAGCCGGTGTGTCACATACCATTGTGACCTTCATGTGACCTTGACCTCAAGGTCAAAATTATGTACTTCAAATGGGGAGTAATTGTCCAGACCAGAATTTTTTGGGTTTTTTTTTTACCTATGACTTGGTTATTTGATATGAGGATGTGTCACCATGAGACCGCATGTCGTCTACCTCGATGACCTTCATGTGACCTTGACCTCTGACCTTAAGATCAAATTTATGTACTTCAAATAGGGAATAATTATCCAGACCAGAACTTTTTTGCTTTTTGACCTGGGACTTAGATATTTGACATGTGGATGTATCGCAATTAGCCTGCATGTCACATGTAATCATGACCTTCATGTGACCTTGACCTCAAGGTCAAATTTATGTACTTTAAATAGGGAGTAATTGTCCAGACCAGATTTTTTTTTTTTTTTGGACATGTGTTACCATGAAACTGCATGTCCGGTACCTTGATGAACTGCATGTGCCCTTGACCTCTGACCTCAAGGTCAAATTTATGTACTTCAAATAGGGAATAATTGTCCAGATCAGAACTTTTTTGTTTTTTGACCTAGGACTTAGATGATTGACATGTGGATGTATCACAATGAGACCACATGTCATCATGACCTTCATGCGACCTTGACCTCAAGGTCAAATTTATGTACTTTAAATAGGGAGTAATTGTCCAGACCAGAATTTGGTTTTTTTTTGACATGTGTATGTTGAGATAGATCTTAGATATTTATAACCCCGCTCCCCAAAGGGGAAGTTGAGACATACTTGTTATTCATGTATATATAATTTGCAGTGCATTAAATAGAAAGGAAGGGGAGACATATGTTTTAGTCTGCTAAAACAGTTTCTAGTTTATCATTGTTGTAGAGTGCTTAAGTTAATTTTTCAAGTCTTAATTACCAAGCATTAATCTTCACTGTGGTTTCTGATCAAATCTTGGCTGCCTAAATAGGCAGCCAAGACTTGATCAGAAACCACAGTGAAGATTAATGTTTGCTATAGTGTACTAAATGAAAATGATGAGAGCTATTACATACTTGCAGTGTGTGTTACAAACAGCAGTGTGACTCTGTAAATTGAAATCTGGCGCATGAATTGAAAAAATAGGCTCCGAGGCTAGAGCGTATTTTAAATAGTCCTGATCGGTCCCTGGAACAGTTTGTACCATTTCCTGTCCTATTATATTTTTATACTGTACCAATGACCCAGACTTAGCTGGTGCTAACTCTTAATTATTTAGGGCCAAATGCAAATTTTACCCCCAAATCCCCCAAAATTTGCATCAAAACCCAAAAATTACATGTCCTATATGGTCCTCCATAGTTTTACTCCACTGCGCATGCGCTGTGTCAAGGAGGTCTCAAAATTGCCGCCAAAAATCATTCTGTGTTTGGCCCTGAAATCAGTAACACTTCACTGATATTTGTGCTTGTAAATCTCAGTTTAAATGATGCCAGACGCATAATTACGAGAGAAATGGAGAGAAATGAAGAGGAAATATTAGGAGGAGAGGAAAAACAGTGGATTTAAATGTTCAGGGCTGTAACTTATAATTATTTTACGAAATTATTTCATGTTGCCTATTTTCGAGGCATGGCCCTGTTGTTGTCATTCTTGCTATGAATGTTCCATTGTTTGATCAGTGTTTCCTCTCTCCCTTTTCTTTATTTCCCCCAAGCTATTCTCCCATGCTTTTGGCTTATTTTTTGTAATGTTTATTACTAAAATTTCTTGGGAGTTTTGGCTTGGAAACAGAATTATTTTCTGTTTTTTCCCCATGTTTACATCCTCACCCTAGGGTGTTTAGGCATTTTGGTCTGCATCTACCATCTGATGCTCTGCAGTTTCTTTTTGGGAAGTCTCTCTTTTGCATCAGATAGTGTTTAAATTGGATACTGATTTCGGGCCATGTTTACCAGTGCCTGGAGTCATCTTTCTGGTTTGTTTACATTTTTTGTTTGGGTTGACAACAGTTACTTCTGAAAGTGATTACTTGTCTTCTGCTTAGTTTAGTTCATAGCAAGATGCATTAATATTGTCTGTATGTGTTACATTAATTTTTCTAAATGATTTAAAATTTTTGTCCACACTTAGGCTTTTTTGGGATCCATTTGGGCTCGGGGGTTCCCATTGGGAACTTGGGCTCTTCTGAAAAAATTTTTTCAAAAATTTTTTTTCTTTTTGAATAATTTTTTCGCAAATGTTATAATGGATTATTTTATTATGTATCTTTGTTTTCAATGTTTAGTGCAAGTACCATGACTGTTTACTTTTTTCACTATTTATGCTTCAACCAGTGAGGGTAATAACAGAATAAAACAAAAGATGAATTCCGGAACGGGCAACATAAGTTACCGTTTTATTAAAATTGATATTATTTAATATATGGTTATTATTAGCTGGTAATTAATAGATGTAATATAACTATATTTGGACAAAACAGAAACTAGATAAATTATATACATAACGTTTAATACTTGTTAAAAACAATTTCCACTTCGCAAAGTGGGTGTAAACCGCCACAATGCCGTCAGATGGCATATACCCACAAAGAAAAGGGAAAAGTGTAAGCGGCACGGATGGACATTGAAACAAAATGCTCTGGTGGTCGTCATATAAATGCCTATACGAAATGCACTATGTTTGTAGGGAAAGTAAGCTGATCATATAGACAAACAAGAGTGAATAAATTTTTTGATGAAAAAGATAGGACTATGCCACACAATTGAGAATGTCTCTGGGAAGGAGTGCACGTAAGGAAAAGAAACCACAGATGTCCATCTGCATATGAGCCCACATTGAGTGGGTTGATTGCTTATTAAATAAATGGTCACAATATGACTCAGCAAGGTACAAAAAGGCTCTTAAAACTTTTGAAGATGGGGTGCCATTGCTAACCCCAGAAATGTGTGATAATAATTACGCATGACAAAGGGCGTGAATACGTCTTAGTGCACTTCTTCCCAAAACCCATGATACAAAAGAGGATGGATAATCCAACGGTGAGAAAGATCACGACCCCCTCTCAGATAATGAATATCAAACAGAAAACCCTGAGCAAAATGCTCCCAGTGCCAGCAATACACTGTGGGCAAAGCAAGTAGGGGTGCCATTGCCAACCCCAAAGAAAGTAGTTATGACAAATCATAATGAGCAAGGGGATGCCATTGCCAATCCCCAACTTACATGTATTAATGGTGTGATAAACGCACAATGAAACTGCAGAGCACTCGAGGTAACCAGACTAAACCTAACAGTTGTTATGAACATGGAGGAAGTTGAAGTAGTATGCAGAGGTGCCATTGCCAACCCCTGAATAAAATGGTAATAACATCTAGGTTGTTAAATGCAAAATAAAAGATGGAAGCGCCATTGCTAGCTTCCAAACAATCTAACTGAGGAGGGAGGGTGGACGAATATATTTTTTGAAGGCGTCTGACTTCCAGCGGCCCATCATGCGAATTTGTGCATCGGAGAAACCAAGTTCGGCAGCAAGTGTAGCTGCCCCAATTCTAAAGCTATGTCCTGTATAAACAGACACATTTAATTCACAAAAATTTAAAACTAACTTCAATAGTGGGTCAAATTCATGTCGTGGGACCCCGGAACCATCTGGGTATGCAAATAACGGACCGGGTGCGTTTCTGCGTAATCGTAAAAATTATTGCATCAAATGCACCGGACAGAAAGAATTGCCAGGCTGTTGATTAATTCGTATGACATGTGGATGACCAGAAATATGGTGCTTAAAATGGTGGAAGGAAATTAAAATATGATCATCAGATAAGTGTATGTCCGAAAGTTGTATCACATTTTTAAGATGAACGCCTGATGTTAAACAAAGTTCTCCAATGCGTGCAAAGGCATGAAAGGCCGTGGAAAACATAGCTTGGAATAGAATTTGACGGTAATAACTATTACAACAAAGGGGGATTGCTCGCAATAAACGGAGTAACAACGTTAAGGTGATCGGTATCCTACAGTCCAAAGATGGGAGAAGCCTTTGATAGCCATCCAACAACTTTTGAATATAAAAACTCTGTGAAGGGTCGGCAAAATTGCGAATTTTATGGTAAAAGCCAATGGCTGACATGAATGAACGAACAGACGAAGTACTATACTTTGAGTGAAATAAATGAGCAATAAAAAGGCACAGGACTCCTGCAGAGGACGGCAAGGTACTGGGAAGCGAATTGTGCTCACAAAATTGCTGAAACATAGTCCAAACGCGCTGATAGCTAGTTGTTGTGGTGGTAGCCAATGAATGGTGAATCAGGTGATTGACAGTTTGAGCCAGTTGTCTATGCTCAGCTCCCGTGGAATGTTGGATGGCATTGCATTGGCCCATGGTGCTCTTCGTCTGAATTCCGAGACCTGCAACCGAGAAAGGAGATCAGCTAAAAGGTTATCCTTTCCCGGTATGTGCACAGCTTTCAAAAGGATATTTAACTGCAAGGTGAGAAGAACGAGTCTGCGCACCAAGAGCAACAAGTGAACATCTTTGGATGATTGCTTGTTGATAATGGACACAACAGCTTCATTATCAGAATGAATGATTATTCTCTTGTTCCGCAGGCTCGCACCCCAAATTTGTATCGCCAGAACTATTGGATACAACTCCAACGTGGCTATATTCAGTTGCTTAGCTGGGATAGACCATTCGGAACAAAACCAAGATTTGCCGAATATTGCTGCAAAACCCTGAGTTGTGGAAGCATCAGTAAAAAGTTGAAGATGTGCATCAGAGAGCCAAAGTTCATCCAGGAAAAAGGTTTTTCCATTGTAAGAGTGTAAGAAAACCAGCCACAATCGCAAATCTTCCTTCACCTCTCTGGTGATCCGAATGCGATGATGTGGTTTCTTAACACCTATTGTCAAATTAATTAGGCGATGCAGAAAAACACGCCCGGGTAAAATCACTGAACAAGCAAAATTTAGGGTGCCTATTATGGACTGCAAATCACGCAAAGATGCCTTCTTCGAGGCTAACAGGACATCTATTTCCGAACAACATTTTTTAAGTTTATCGACTGGGAGCCGCGCTTCAGAAGTCAATGTATCGAGCTCAATACCCAGGAATTGCATGACAGTGGATGGTTGTTCTGTCTTGTCATCAGCTATGGGAACACCTAAATTATTACATAAATCTAAAAATGGTGATAAAGCAGCTGAACATGCAGACTTAGTCCTAGTTATAATCAAAAAGTCATCCAAAACATGGACCATGTTTGGGATGTGGCATTTGTGAATTGCAATCCACTGTAAGGCAGTGCTAAATGATTCGAAAATTTTACATGAAGATGAACAACCCATGGGCAAACACCTATCAAAGTAAAATGAGCCCTTCCATTGAAAGCCAAGTAGGTGATGGTCAGAGCTATGAATTGGGATGAGTCGAAATGCTGATTTGATGTCGGTTTTGGCTAAAAAACATCCGGAGCCCAATCGTTTAATGATGGCAATAGCATCCTGAATAGAAGCGTAGTGAACTGAGGCCAGTTCCAGTGGTATGCTGTCATTAACGGATTGACCCTCAGGAAAAGAAAGATGGTTGATTACCCGATACTGGCCTGAAGCCTTTTTTGGAACCACGCCTAATGGTGAGACATGAAAATTTGGCAACGGGGGTGACGCAAAAGGACCAGCAATGCGACTGGCAGAGAGCTCTTTTTGAATGTGCAAATCAATAACATGAGGGTAGTCAGAAGTGGATTGTAGGTTAGGACTTTTCAAATGTGGTGTTGTAAGGTTGCACTGAAGACGAAATCCATGGGAAAAACCCTCGATCAAACATGCCGACCCATCCCCATCATAGCCCTGAAGCAAATGCTGCAACATCTGGATGTTGACTGGTGTTGTTGGTACTTTACTTAGCAGTATTTTGTGTGCGGGTGGCAACGGGGCGGGGAGGATATCTTTGGCCTCTGTTGCGGTTTGCTTTATTGTAGAATTCCCCCCGTGAGGGGCAATACAGAAAGGGATGCTCTTTGTCGCACTGAAAACATGTGTGGTTGAAATTACAATTGCTATTGCAAGTGGACCCTTTGTGGTACCGAAAGCAGAACCCCCTGGGAAATGCCTTACGGACCTGAAATTGTCCCCCAGAAGAGCCTTTCCCAAAGCCAGAAGGTGCAGGCTGAACTCTTTGGTGTGATGACACCATCGGTTTATTCGCCCTAATAAAAAGCTCAACCTGTATCAAATCCCAACTGAGTTTGGGATTGGACTGGTGAAGGATTCTGAACTGACGATCATAAAAAGACCAGTCTCCCTTATCAGCTGCTAGAGACCTGATGAGAGACTGATATTTCAACAATTGGGCTGCCCTATTAGGGAATTTTTCAAGATAGATGACCATGAAAATTTCAAAAGCGGTCAGCCACTGAATAATAGATGTTATCTGCCTTGGAGCCTTAGGAATGCATTGTAAGGCAGGAACTTCAGTGGAGCCGGAAGCATTCAACGTCACTGTATATTGAGTGCTTTCAGTCTGAAAAGGGAGCAACAAGGAAAATTCTACGAATTCCTCGGCCCAGATTTTCTTTTTAATAGCGAGACTAACATGCCCATCTAAAGGAACAGAGGCCGACACAAGTGGCTGGGCAACGGCCGCACCAGATGCACTAGGTCCCTGTTCCAGTAGTGGACTGGCTTCGTCGTGCATGTTGGCATATCCGGTCTGGTCACCATCCTGAAAGCCCTGTCGATAGGTTGGAATCGGTGGAATTTGTCCAAGAGAAAAATGAGTGTGCGTCTGGTTACCTTGAGGTCTGGAAGACTGGCCACTGCTACCAGTGCTGGTCGATTGTGAATGTGCAGCCGGTTGCTGTGGAATCTGGTCCTGAGTGGCTGTCAAATGGTTGATGGTCGCTTGCAGTTGCTGGATCAAGGCTTGCCTTGCAGAGGCCGACAAATTTGGAGGAATCGGTAACTGGACGACATTGGTGCTGAGTGGTGGTGCAGTCTCCTGGGAGGTGGTGGTGTTTGGTGGTACGTCAAACAGATGGGATAGCCCATCCCTAAGCTGGGTACGCCTGGTCTGTCTAGGTTCTGGTACAGCTGAACTGCCTGGTTGGGCTGTCCTAGAGGCGCCTCGAGTTTTCCTTGTGGCTTTAGGCATACTACAAAAGAAGAAAGAAGGTCAGAAAAGGCCTAGTAACCAGCACGTAGACCCCGCAACTGGAACCAAATGTGCAATGGGTTCTAAATTAATCGCTTTCCCCTAGGGGAGTATGCATATATATGGAGTTATTGTGTGAGGAATAAGTTAACATTTGCCGAAGAGTCGGTGAAATATGCTGATAACAAGGGGTTAAAGTCAAGGATATCCCATCGTTTACACCCAAGCCAAACACTTAAGAAACAAGCTTCTCAAAATTTACATGACATGGAAGAACAACAAGTATAATGCCCAAAACTGGGCCAGCCAAGTGACAGGGGGAAAAATGATGGGGATAAAAATACACTTGTAAAGAATAAATGAAAGGAGAACAGAACATGGCAGAACACCAGGGCTGCCATTCCAGAATGAGGAATACATCATAACTGGTACAGTCACTCGTGTGTCCGGCTGAGCGAACAAATTTCATACAGATTTATTGGGCACAAAACAGACCACTGTCATGCAAAGGGCCATCCAACAAAACATGCCACAGTTTAAAGAGAATTAATCTGTAATTGACTATTGGGCGTCACTGATGGGTCCTACAAAGGACAATGGTCGAAAATTGCATTAAAATTGTGAAATGTGAACAACGGTCCAGAAGAATGATATGATTTGGAAAACTTATTGAGGTACCCCTGACAAGTTGTGTTGGACGGCCCTGAATAAATAACAATAACAATAACCCAGAATTATCATTGGGTGAATAAACCACCGCAAAGGTGCACAAAATCAGACAGGACTGATACCATAGTATATTTATGAGCTTCAGTTAGCCATAAAGGCAACCAATTACTTGAATAAGAGGCCCAGAATCATCATTGGGCCCAACGTCACATTCAATGACATGTAAATATTAAAACCCAGAATTAATCATTGGAAAAATAAATAACATGTCCAGAATTATCATTGGACAAAAGAAACCCAGAATTATCATTGGGTACTTGTTCAACCGGTACGACGATGAAAGCGACGAACTATCCGAATAATGAACCACACCAAAGCTATGCATTAGTCTTTTTGTGTCACACCGAGCCGGTCTCGGAAACGAAATACAATGACCCCTAAAACCAACACGCATTCCAAAGAACAATACGGTTTACCTGTAAAACACAAGCACGCCGGAACAAACATCACATTGGAAGCAACACGAAACTGAAGGCAGAATGTTATCACCTGGCAAACGAAAACATTGGGGAATGGGCGCGGCCATCTTTAATACATAATTAGCGGGTGTCACGTTCCATATGCGAATGGAGTAAACACCAACTGAAGTCTGATGGAGTAAACACGGAATAGAGTCAAATACTGAAACACACGCACCGAGAGGACATATTATTGAATCCCAACCAGGCGACGAACTGAGGTGGTTATGGCTGATTTAATATTGATGCGAAAACGATGCATGCCAATGCTGTTAAAATGCACACCGTCAGAAACCAAATTCTTAATTGAAAGGGCGAGGCGTTTGTGTCTCCAAAAATGAATATTAGCATGATATCCCCGCAATCTGCCTGATAAACACCCATTCAACTCGTCCACCTTTTTGTTAAAAAGATCTATGTCATGCTGGCGAGTCGAAAACTTGCGACGAGGACCAGGAATCAAAATCCGAAACCTATGCAGGGCTTGACAAACGACAATTTCACGGCAGTGAACCACTTTTTCCAGGTAATGGACAAAATCCCGAATGAGACGAAAGACAGAGTTGGGGTCTGAAACTGACAGGTCATTGCCCCCGAACTGCAGAACAATAATGTCAGGCAAAAAACGCTGAATGTCCCGTTGCATACCTCCGGTAATATTGTCAACTAATAACCCCCTAACGCCATAAAAACGAACATCGACCTCTGCAACATCGGCCCTCAAACCAAGACCTCGAGCAAAATTCGCCGCCATTGGGGTACCGGCTTCTGCTAAATCGGGATAAATATCCTCTGCCAAACGATAAATAAAGGAGGAACCAAATACTAAAACCTTAACCATCACGATAACAAGCAAAGAATTACAGACAGAGTAAAATAACTTGGTACAAACCTGGAGAAAATGTGTGCAGAGAATGTGTGCGAAATGTCGGATGGATAAAATTATGGTATACTTATCTTTGCAATTGCGAACAAAGGAATGCTGGTTCTCCCTGAAAGATGCTATCTTCGGAATTCTTCTGACTGACCAGTCGTCTGATTGGTCAAAAATATTCACGGATCTCATTTCGTCCTGACTCACTCTGCTGCAGGCTTACCAGATGTGAAATTTAATCACTTTACCAGGAAACACCAGATATGAAATTTTATTACTTTACCATGAACTAATTTATCAAAAATCCACTGGAAGAAGCATAAACCTCTTTACTCTGTAAATTGTATTGTTCAATTTGTAATGGGAGGAAGTCTTCCTCTGATTCTCATGATTTCTGTATTAATTGTAGTCAATGTACTCGCACTAATCCTTGTTCAATGTGTTTCATTTTGGATGACAAACGTTGGAGGCGTGTGTCAGGGTAGGTTGTTAGCGGGAAGAGGACCATGCCCGTCCTCACTCCACAGGGTCACTCTAGCTTTTCACTCTCTTTTTCAGAGGAACAAGAACAGGGTGATGTTTCCGTGTTGTCGTCCAAGAGTGTGCTTCCGTCATTACAATCATTGAAGAGCTAGCGGCTAAAGTGCTCATGGATATACGGCAGTTGCCTAAGAGGCCCCAAGTAGGGTCAACAGCATTGACATCTACATCCGCTAGCTCGCCCGGTGTCGTGTCCATTCACCAAATGGGTCAGCAGACGGGTTCGTCCGTTGCGGTCCAGGAAGGAATTTCGGGTGTTGCGAGCACTATCAACATACCATGTGCACACCCAGTGACAACGCAACAGAGGATAGTACGGAGGAAGCCTGTTAGTCCGGTTCCTAGCTCGTCCAGGTCCATCCGGACCGCGAACGAGAGAGGCCCCCTCTCTCTTACATCAACATCTGCGCTGCGATGTTGTTGTATGTTCGTTTGATAGTCGGAGCATACGTCCATGCCCCCTGCTCGGGACGCTCCGTCGCATAGACAGCCCGACGCGGCTGTTATATTTGCTTCCTCATCACACACGACCGCACCCTGGCTTTGTGACCACAGATTTCTGGAGGACGTTCGCGTATGTTATAAGACAGGAAGGAGTTCCTGCTTCGCCGATCAGGGATTCCATGTCAACCAGGTCACTCCATCCGCTTGCCAAGGACACGAGGCCTTTCCAGTTGGGACGTTCGCATATTATATAAATGCAGGAATGAATGTCCCTGGAGTTTTCAGTGGCTATTTACATAAGACCGCGGCTCCACAGGTCTCTTTGACGATCAAGATCAGAGTAATGTTTCTGTGATGTCTTCGAAAGTGTGCTTCCATCGTCACAGTCAAATGAAGAGCTAGCGGCAAGAGTGCTCATGCAGATACGTCAATTGCCTAAGAGGTCCCAAGTAGGATCGACGGCTTTGGCATCCGCTAGCTCGCCCTGTGTGGCGACCATTCAACGAATGGCCCGGAACCCGGGTTAGTCCATTGTTGTCCAGGAGGAGATTTGGGTGTTGCGAGCACTATAAATACAACGTGCACGCCCAGTGACGACGGATACGAGGATGGTACGGAGGAAGCCTATTTGTCCGGTTCCTAGCTCGTCCAGCTCCGCACGGGCTGCGAGCGGGAGAGGTCCCTCTCTCGTACAACAACATCTGGGTGCAGATGTTGTGGTACAGAATGTTCCTCAGTCGGGGCATACGTCCACCGCTCGGGACGCTCCATGTATTGACAGTCCGGAGAGACTGCTTTATTGGCTTCCTCATCCTCATGGCAGTGCACACGACCGCACCTTGGCTACGTGACCAGTGATATCCAGCCAATCTCGCCGACCAGGAATTCATGGCGACCAGGTTACGCCTTCCGGAAGCCAAGGATATGAGGCCTTCATAACCCGGACGTTCGCATTAATAAGTATGCAGGAGTCAGCGTCTTAGGAGCTTCCAGCGGCTAAATATTGTAAGACCGCAGCTCCACAGGCCTCTGTTATGGAAGTGGTATCGCAGTTAGCACAAATTATCGCAGCATACCAGCAACCGACAGAAACTCTGTCGGATCAGAAATTATCCATAGAAGCTGGGTCGGTACATTCCACTGCAGGTGCAGACATGGACGACCAAGAATTTCAAGTGGTCTGACTGGATGGCAAAAGGGATACGGAATAGTTGAATTTTCCCTTTCGGAACAACATTATTGCCGTGGAGTTCATCCGGCTTTATTTTTCTGACGTTGTTCCTCCGGACCAAAATGCTGCATTGTCGAATAAGAGACTGATAGCGCGACTGGACACAGATTTCTTTAATCGGTTCAGGGACATTGTCCCTCAGTTTCCTTTACAGTCCAGAAATGTCTCATAGACATTTTTACTATTATATGACGCTATATATAAACATGCTACCAATAGGGCAAGTCCGGTTTCTTATCGGCAAGTGCTCTTCATCTGCTTTTCATCAATTCATGGAATAATTCAAAATGGCAGGACAGGGCATTCCAAGAGTTCCTCTGCGTCTCGACGACCAGGCTGAAGTCCTAGAATTGTCTATACGGTCGTCTATGTCAATTCAATCCATGATGTTGGAAACCTCAATATCGTCTAATACGGCTAGCTTAGACGCATTATTGTACGCAGTTCACCTTACCAGAGCTTTATCATTACGTATCAAAGGAAAGAATTCTAGGGTGAACGATCTTCCTTAAGAATTCTTTCTAGGGCCATAGCATGCTCCACGTATAACTCCGCCCTTTCAGAATTTGGAGTTGCTTACATGTGATGCGGCTCTGGCTACATCCACGTGCCTGGATAGTAAGGTGTATAACTCTCAGAGTCGCTCCGGTCTCCGGAGAGCTTCTCTTCAACAGCAAGCTTTCCGCAATCTATGTTCAGATAATTAAGAAAGCTTTAGACTCTCTGCTAGTCAAATCCGCTTCTATAAGTCGGAGTCAGCAGAGAAAGTAGGACAGGCATTTTTGGGGCGAATACGTCCAAGGGAAGTTCCTATAGAGGTTCCTATGCGTGCTCTAGGTTTTACACTAGTGTCTGCCAAGGTAGTAACTCAGGTAGGGGCTGTAATTTTGGCCGAAACAACCGGTCACATGTCCCTAAATTATCAGGGCGAGGTGCGGGTCGTGGAGGACGTGGTATCTCCTCAAGCCTTACAGATCCAAGAGGTAATGGTTTAAACCACTGTCGCATTCCAGTGGGTGGAAGACTGTCGAGTTTCTCAATCAATTTGGATTTTTTACGGAAGACCCTTCGGTTCAAGGAGTTATATCGGAAGAACTGAACTGTCCTTCAAAGGAGAATCTCCATTAACTTGAAGTCCAAGATGGACTCAGCTTTCGACAAATTGGCAGAAAGGAGCCTCACTTCTATCAGAAGTCCAGTCTCTTTTAGTGATGAACACGACAGAGGTCGTAGTAAACCAGGAATCTCCAGGTTTCTACAGCCATCTTTTTCTGGTTCCGAAACCAGACGGCTTGTTCCATCCAGTCATAGATCTAAGCTGATTGTGGCTTCAAATTCTTTATAGACCATTCGATCGGTCAGAGCGAGAATTCGAGTGAATGACTATGCTGCTAGCATAGATCTCAAGGATGTGTACTTTCACGTCAGGGTACATCCGGAGTTCAGAAAGTATCTTCACTTCATCGTCCTAGGAGTCGTATATCAGTTCCGAGCGATGTGCTTCGGTATGAATCTTGCGCCCTGGGCTTTCACTCGAATAATGAACTCAGTATTGACTCATTTCCGAGCTCATTTGTTTGCGGTATCGTCGGCCTACCTGGACTATATTCTTCAGAGGTACGGCTTCTTTTGTTCCGACTTCTTGGTTTCATAGTAAATGTAGAGAAGTCGGATCTGATGCCGTCCAAGTCGTTCACCCACCTGGGGATGAGCTTCAAGACGCACAATCTCATTCATCTGCTGTTAATCTGAGCGAAGTTAGTCAGTTGTTACGCAAGCTATTGTCTTCTCTCAAACAGGGTTTCACTGAGAGATTTTCTGTGACGGATAGGTTTGTGCGGAGTGACCGCGGATCTCATTCCAATGGGGCAGCTACGCACTCGTCCACTCCAAATCCTTCTGACTCAGATTTGGTGGGTGAAGATTCTTTCGCTCGATATGGACATCCTCTTGTCAAATCAAGTGGAACAAGAGATTCAGACTTCGGCAGACATTCAGTGGTTAACTCAGAGAGTTCCACTGCAATTGCCGGATCCGAGTTTTACAGTTATGTCGGATGCCAGTCATTAGGTTGGGACGCAACATTGAGTCCATCGAATTGAAGTGCCAGGGTCTTTGGGATCCGCAGTTCCTTATCTAGCACATAAACATCAAGTATTGATGTCAATTTGACTTGCGCTACGTCATTGGATGGACGTTTTTTCAGAATGCACATGCAAATTCTATTCGAAAATACGGCAGTGGTAGCGTATATTTGGAATTAGGGAGGCACTCATTCCATTCCGTTGTTCAAGCTAACGGAAAGAATCCTTCTGTTTGTTCTAGAACATTAGGTTCTTCTATCGGTCCGTCATATTCCGGGTTGTCTGAACGTATAAAGAACTCCCTTTCACGGAGGGGTCGCTTGTTGCTGTCAAAATGGATTCTCAACAAACGAGTATTCAATCAGATTTCCTACCAATGGGAGCAGCCACAGTCTTTTTGTGACGCATCTCAACAATTAGCTGCAGATGTATGTGTCACCATGTCCGGATTCTCGAGCGTTTGCAGTAGACGCTCTATCGATCTTGTTAGACGGATTTTGAGGATATGTGTTTCCTCCAGCACCGCTGATTCAGCAGACATTGCTCCAGATAAATCAATCTCTATGCAATTCTGTGGCAGCATCTCTGTCCCCACAGAGACCGTGGATTATTCTTTTCAGGTGTCTGTTGTGGGACATGCTGTGGAAGCTTACTCCACATTTTGGTCCATTCTAATGCTAGTTGGATTCAATTAACTATCCATACTGGTGATCTATATTATCTTCAACTCAGCAGTCTGTGCTTAGATTTCACCTCATGAAGTAAGGGCTCTGTCTACTTCTGGGGTTTTCGCTAATAGTATTGTTATAGCTGATCTAACGAAGGCTGCATATTGTTTTCAGCCTTCGACTTTCATGAGTTTTTTATATTAAGAAATATTGAGTCCATTTCTGGAAGATCTGCATTGTTTATGTCTGCTATCTGTTGCTCAGTATGTCATCCACTAAACAGTTGCAACTATGGTTATGCAGGTTTTCTGTTCTGGCAGGGACTCTGTCCTGCTGCCCTCTTTGCTCTGGGGTATTTGACCCAGGGCAAGGGAAAGGGGGGGGGGGGGGGGGTGTTCCCTTAGGTCACCTGCTTTATGGTGTAAAGCAAGGGAATACCTCCTCTGGAGTCATTAATTCTGAGTCGGCACCGGGATAGTTTTATAGTGTTACGCTAATGTTTACTCATCCATGTAATATTTTTAAAGTGTAGCTTGGTGTGAAACATTTGTATATGTCTCGTTTCACACGGGTGTTAATATTCAATCTTCGGACCCTGTTAATGAGTATAAGAGTCTCATTTCTTTGGACTTCCTCTATTTATTGGCTTGCCTTTAAAAATAATTAGCATAACATGTTATACTGGATGTTAATAGAGATCATTGAGGTTATTATGCTTAATTACAGAATGGTGTTGTGTCTTTCTTTTTGTTACAAATAAGAAAGATACATGTAAAGCCTATTTCTCATTTTTAGCTCACCTGACTGAAAGTCAGGGTGAGCTATTCTGATCACTTTTCGTCCGGCGTCCGGCGTGAAGGTGGTGTTTGGGCCTTTTTCTCCCAAACCACTGGCCGCATATTAATGAAATTTTATGTGAGTAGGGGTTATATAAGGGCATTTTGATTTTTTGTCAAATTAGGTTTCGGCTCACATTGAGCAGAGGGATGGGGCAAAAATGCTCCAATTCTTAAAAAATCTTCTTCTCAAGAACCAGCAATAGCAGAGACTTGATATTTGGTATGCAGCTTCCTTTTGAGGTGTAGACTCAAGTTTGTTCAAGAGAAGTTGGAGGGGCTATATTTGACGATGTTAAAGGAGGGGCAAAAATTTTGGCCCCGCCCCAAATTTCTATTTTCCAAACCGCGAGGCCGATTTGAACCAAATTTTACGTGAGTGCCTATTGGGTCATAAGTACCTAATTTATGCAGAATTTTTTTCCCCATAGCCCCGTGGGAACCACAGGAGCTAAAAATAGAAAAAAATTAAAACACCCATATCTCCAAAACTACAAGGCACAAGAATTCTTATTTGTTGTGAAGCTTCCTTAGGATGAACAGAATGGAATGGTTAAAAAAAAATTGCCATCGGTTTTATCATGGGGTACTTTTTGGGGACTTTGAAAAAGTGCTGAGTCAGCATTTTTTAACACTGTGGGAAATGGGAAAAACACAAGACTACTTTTCTCCGAAACCACTGCTTCAAAAGCTTTCAAATTTCACATATAACATCTTTGGAAGATTGTTTCACATGTTTATTAAAATCAATTATCTGTGTCGATATTTGGGCTCTCTGTGGGAGCCCAAATGTTTAAATTAGTGCAGTATGAGGAGTATTTTTTAAAAATCTTCTTCTTCAGATCTCCCAATAAGAATCTTTTGATATTTGGTATGCAGCATCCTTAGGGGGGTGAGATTCAAGTTTGTTGAAGCCAAATCCCTGGGTTCATGTTTAGGCTGAAGATTTGGGGTCCCGTTGCGGACTTCGAAATTTTGGACCAAAATCCGAAAAAAAATTTTTTTGTTTTTTCTGCGTTTCTGTCAATTTTAAGACAAAAAAAATTTTTTTTTTTTTTCCCCTGAAAATTTGGGGTGCCGGTGGGACTTAGAAAATTTTGGACCAAAATCCTAAATTTTTTTGGGGTTTTTTTTCTGCGTTTCGGTCAATTTTAAGACAAAAAAAAAAAAAAAAAAAATTTTTCCCCTGAAAATTTGGCGTGCGGGTGGGACTTTGAAAATTTTGGACCAAAATCCGAATTTTTTTTTTTTTTTTTTTCTGCGTTTCAGTCAATTTTAAGATAAAAAAAAAAAAAAAAATTTTCTCCTGAAAATGTGGGGTGCGGGTGGGACTTAGAAAATTTTGGACCAAAATCCTAAATTTTTTTTTTGGTTTTTTCTGCGTTTCGGTCAATTTTAAGACAAAAAAAAAAAAAAAAAAATTGCCCTCCAACCTTTTTACTATTCAGCTAAGTCTGGGTCATTGGTACAGTATAAAAATGTTAAAAAATTTATAGTAATTTATATATTTTTTTTATATATATATTTTTTATACTTAACAATGACCCAGACGGGGATGGCCCTCCCATGAGTTGGGAACTCATACCTCCCCGCTGAGTACATAGCGCCTACCAGGCACTGGTTGTAAGAATGATTTTTGGCGGCAATTTCGAGACCTGCTTGACACTGCGCAGTAAAGTAAAAGTATGGAGTAAAAGTATGGAGGACCATATAGGACATGTAATTTCCGGTTTTTGATGCAAATTTTGGGGGATTTGGGGGTAAAATTTGCGTTTGGCCCTAAATAATTAAGAGTTAGCACCAGCTAAGTCTGGGTCATTGGTAAGTATTAAAAATTTATAAATTACTATAAATTTTTTAACTTTTAGCTCATCTTGACAAAGTCAAGTTGAGCTAATCTCATCGCTCTCCGTCCATTGTTCGTCCATCGTCCGTCAGCACCATGTTTGGTCTTCTCCTCCAAAGCCACTGGGCCAATTCAAGTGAAAGTTTGTGTGAGTGATGGTCCCGAAGGGGCATTGCATTTTTGTTCAACTCAACATGCTCAGCCCCATGGGAGGGTGTGGGAGAAAATACTCCAAAATATTTTTAAAATCTTCTCATGAACCAGTGTGTACAATGACTTGATATTTGCTATGGATCTTCCTTTTGAGGTGTAGAATCAAGTTTGTTCAAACGAAGTTCGCGAAGCAATATTTGGCATTGTAATGAGAGGGGTAAGATTTTTGGCCCCGCCCAAAATTTACATTTTCTGAACCGATGGTCCAGTTTGGACCAAATTTGGTATGTGGTATTATTGGGTCATAAGTACTTGATTCATGTACAACAAAAAATTCCCGCATCCCAATGGGAACCCTGGAAGCTAAAAATAGAAATATTTTCAAAAACCCATATTTCCCAAACCACACCTAACAGACAGCTGTTATTTGGTATGAAGCATCATTAGGATCAGTAGAATTGAATGGTAAAAAAAAAAATTGCCATCAGTTATGTTAGAGTGTTTTGAAATGGGCATCGAAAAATGCTGAGTCAGCATATTTGTAAAAAAATTTAAAAATCTTCTCCAGAAAACAGATACAAGTTTGTTAAAATAAAGCCCATTGGTTCATATTTGGGCTGAAACCAGGAGCCCGAATTTTTAACATAGGGTAATATGGAGAATATTCTTTAAAAATCTTCTTCATCAGAACCACCAGTTAGAATCTTTTTATGTTTGGCATACATCATTTTATGAGGGTCAGATTCCAGATTGTTCAAACCAAGTCCCTAGGTTAATATTTGGGCTAAATTTTAACTTTGTTCAATATGGGGATAATTTTTAAATATATTCTTCTTCAGATCCACTCGTCAGAATGCTTTTATATTTGGTATACAACATCTCCAGGGGGGGTCAGATTCAAGTTTGTTCAAATCGGATCCATAGGTTAATATTTGGGCTCACTATGGTAGCCCAAATTTTAACTTAGTGCAATATGAAGAAATTTCTTTAAAATTTCTCTTCTTCAGATCCAACTGTCAAAACTGTCAGAATGCTTTCATATTTGGTACACAACATCTCTAGGGAAGTCAGATTCAACTGTGTTCAAATCGAGAGCCTAGGTTAATATTTGGGCTCCTTATGGGAGCCGACATTGGCCATGTTGCTGAAGAATTAAAAATTTTGTATTCAGTACCCTTTAGAGGTGTGTAACTAAGATTAATCCACATAAGTTGTATTAAGGGGCTTCATAGGGAAGCTCTACATTTGACATTATGATCAACTGAAGAAAAGGCATGATTCCCAGATTATTTTTGTCACTTCTGAGGGACTCAAGGATTGACAGTGTATCCTATGGAGATGGATTGCTTAATGTAGACTGCCCCTCGGACTCTCTTTATATTGTGTTCTGTTCAAGATGAGCGCTTCAGGCCCTGTGGGGCCTCTTGTTTTTTATTAAATTTTCCGAATAGTTATAGTGGATTTATTGTTAGAACTCCACGAGTGGGGGGGGGGGGGGGGGGGGGGGGGGGGGGGGGGATTGGAGGTATACTGGAATCACCTTGTCTGTCCATCCATCCATCTGTCTGTTCATCTGTAAACATAATTTTGTCAGGAGATTTTCTGACATTTATGGACCAATCTGCTCGAAACTTTGTTTGAATGTTCACCACCATGGGAACCTGTGCACCTGCATCCGTGCACCTGCGTCTGTCATACCGTCCATGTGTTCCATCTGTAGCCATAATTTTGTCCGGAGATTTTCTCTAAGGCGTTTATGGACCAATCTTTCTCAAAACTTGGTATGAATGTTCACCACCATGGGAATCTGTGTACCTGCAATTATAGTTTCAGTCAGATTATTTTTGCCAGAATTATGCCCCTTTTTGACTTGAAAAAGGAGGCCTAGAATTTTGTCTAGAGATTTTCTCAGATATTTATGGGCTGATTCCTTTGAAACTTAGTATGGATGTTCACTACCATGGGTACCTGCAATTATAGTTTTGATCAGACTTTTTTCCCAGAGTTATGCCCCATTTCATATTAAAATGCTTGAATTTTGTTCGTAGATTTTCTCAGCTGTTCATAGGCCAATTCCGTTGAAACTTAGTATGGATGTTCACTACACCACTGTGGACACCTGCAAGTATAGTTTTGGCCAGAGTCATCCCCTTTTTTGTCTTAGAATGCCAGAATTTTGTCCTGAGGTTTTCTCAAATGTTTATGGGTCAATTCCTGTGAAACTTGGTATTGATGTTCACTACCATTGGAGCCTGTGCAATTATAGTTTTGATCAAACATTTTTTTTTACCCGAGTTGGGCCCTTTTCTTCTTCAAATAATCATGGTGGCGGGGGGTATGTACAGGCCCATCTGGGACAGTCGCACCACTAGTTATTATCACATGCTGTAACACTATCAGTCCTCCTAAATAAAAACTCTTGATATTGTTTTAAACTTTTATTTGTAGGCTATAGATCTTGTATTTTAGTTGGACATGACTGGGGTGGTGCAGTTTGCTGGTTGGTTGCTGCCCTTCATCCAGAGCTTATTGATAAACTAATTACCATGAACATTCCTCATCCAACTGCTCTTATGAAGCACTTCCAAAAAAGCTGGAAGCAGTTTAAGATGTCCTGGTAAGTTTTGGAAAATATTTTAGGTCAAATTCAAAAATACATTTGGTTCTGGGGCAATTATTTTTGTTTGTTAACAGATTGAGACCATATTTGGACTCCATTCTTAAGTGCAGATACCACAACTTGAAGGTTTCATATTATGTGTATGTGGTTCACATTATCTTTGAAGTGAATTTATTTCATCTGTATGGATTTGTCCTGTTACAGTTTATGGGGGAGTGTCTGTAGGCACTCTCCCATAAATTGTAATGAAGCAAATAGATATGAAAAAATTTAGTAACTAGGACAAATTATACACTCTATTTGTTAACTGTTTACCCAATGTAACAGCCAAAATCGGCACTATTCTAAAAAATCGCCAATTAATTTTCATTGTTTTTTCATTTTTGGTCTCAAAAGCATAGGTTATGACCCTCGTTCCAATGAGGATCATAACCTATGTTTTTGATACAAAAAATGAAAAAAATTAGTTATTCAAGAATTTCTTTTACAAGTGTTGTGTGCTTCTCATGTTAGGTAAAGGGTTAAAAGGGAGCGCGGTGGCTCAGTAGGTAGAGGTGCAGACTGCAAGCCGAGAGGTCCTCGGTTCGAATCCCACCTGCGGCAACCGCGTTGTGTCCTTGGGCAAGACAGGCTTGGCAATTTCAGGAGAGCGATTTTTTAGCTCTCCTTACTGCCCTCCTGAAAGAATTAAGGAGAGCGAAAAATTGCCCTCCTAAATATTTTGGTCTGGGATGATTGAGATTACATGTATTATGCTCACATTAAATCTTTGTTGTAAAGCAAAAATGTAATTGAACTTCGAAGTCACATAACATCACGTAATTTCATTTTGAAAGTGGTTTAGTGGTAAAAGGTAATGGCTGCAACCATACCCAAACACAGTTGCAATCATTTGAAGCAAAATGGGTCACAGCAATATTTTTTTTTCTGTCAGTTTCAAATTCAACAACTGACATCACAGTTTGAGGGGTAATTATTCAAGGAATATTGACACTATAATATACTACCATTACTACTATCCTGTCACTTGAAGCACTTGCACCGGATGTGACTGTAGATTCAAGCAGACCTGTTGTCCAGGAAAGTCATATGCCTACCACTACCACCTTCAACCCCCTTGGGGGGTTGAAGGTGGTAGTGGTAGGCGTATGACTTTCTTGGACAACAGGTCTGGGTACACACACAGGTCTTGTCAAGTGTGTGTTCGGTTGTTGAGTGAGACATCTAGATGTCTAAGAGATTTCGCTTTACCTTAGTAAAGCTAATAAAATCACTGATGTAGTCTGTTGGTTTCAGTTTCAATGATGTCGTGCAACTGGATACTTAAAATGCTGTGTAAAGCTAATTGCTCTCCTAAGCTGATTCACGAGAGCGATTTTTTGCCCTCCTGCATTTTTCAGAATGCAGGCCTTGCAAGACACTTCATCTCCATTGCCCACGTGGGGGCACGATGATGCCGTGTACTAAGGCGTACTGCACATCGATGGTACGCATGTCTTCAACCAATCTAACCCTGCCTGTGCTGCAGTGCGGAGTTACGATGTTGGAGAGCTGGCAGCTGCTCGTCGTTGCTCGGTGGTTCTCTCCGGGTACTCCGGCTTCCTCCACCCGTAAAACTGTCACGGTCATGATTAGCCATTGTGCATAAATATGTGACCTTAAACATCAATAAATAAATAATATAAATAAAGGGTTAAAAAGGGAATATCAAACACATTTGTGTTCAGGTATAGTCAAGCACCTCTTTCAAGAGATAAATATCATCCATATAATGTTTGAGTTATTTTCTGTAGAATAAATCACACTGCATATTTGCAATTATTATGCCGCAATGTTAGTTTGTCCAATGAGACTGCTGGAATAGCATCTAAGGGTTCTGCCATATTGGAAACTCACCTGATATTATTTGATCTCGAGTGAATAGCCGCCATTACTATTTTGATGCATTTCCACTCATATCAAATTTTCAAAAGTTGAATTAAAACAAAATAAGAGAATTTAAGTACCAAAAATATTTTCAAGGTTCCGTATTTATTGATTTAAAACATTAAATATTTAAAAAATGGACAGAAAATATTATTTGTAGTCTCAAAAGTTCTTTGTTGTTTTTACTACTCTATCGATTTTTTTTGCTGATGTGGACATTTTCTTTACAGTTTACTCAACAGATTAAGGCAACACAAAGTAGATCTTCTGTTTCTCAGGCCATTATTTGTGAAATTGCATTCAGGCGAGCGTTTTTTTATTTTATTTTTTATTTCAGTAATTACTTCTTAGCCATCAAAAGTTCATGTTCTTGGTTAAAGTTTAAGGCCTCATAATCTACAGAATAGCATGGGTGGAGGTGTATTTCATCCCTTGAGTGCAAGAAGGCTTTGCAATGCTTCAGCATTGCAAAGCCTTCTTGCACTCAATCTGACAAATTCATCAATTTTTTTAACTTGGGAAAATATCAGACATAAACCATTTAATTTTAATTTTTTTAAAGTTTAAATTGGTTATAAAAAGAGAGCATGCGGCAGCCAAAAGGACCATGTGGGAGGGCCTGAGAAACAGATTTTTTATTTTTTTAGGTCTAAAAGTGATTTTTTTGAATATTTAAAAGTGCTTTGTTAAACCTTTTTGGTTTTTTTTGTAAACAAATATCACACTTTGAGAAGCAACGATTGTATACTGTCACCATGGACACGTACTGGTGCTAGTTACTGATGTTGATTCTGCATGCTGCTGTCAATAGCGGCGTCTACAAAATAAACATCCAGTCATTCTTTGTTTCTCGTGAAAATATATTAATCCCTTAATTTACATGGACTTTCGACACACCTGATACGAACTCTCATCTCCTTGTAGGGAAATGTATCAGACAGCGACACGCCATGTAACTTATATTTCTGGGAAGTGTAGAGTACTTGTTTACTGTGGTGAACAGCCTCTGTTTTTCTAGTAAAATAGAACCCAGTCACCAATGCTTGGAGGTTGAAATCCTCTGAAATGGGTAACATGGGTGTAAATGATTGACTAGACTTGACTTGATCTACATCTTGCAGTCACGATTAGTCATTGTACAGAAATATGTGACCTTGAACACCAATAAATAAATTTACTCTAACACACTTAAACTGAACAACAGAGCTCAGATTGAACTGGATAAAAGTGAAAAAAAATCTAATATAAGTGAAAACTGTGTTATAAAAGACTCTTTTACAGAATATATTTCACTGGCATCTATATTTTTGTTTATTTGTTATAATCAGAGTTTTGAAGGTCTGTACTTTCACAAAAATGTCTCAAAACAGATTCATGGACTGACGGGAAAGGAGAGTGATCGCTCTCACTTGCCATCACTCTCCTAAACATTTCATTAGAGGAGCATTTAATCACTTGCCTTCATGAAGTGTGTAGAAATTGTGTATAAACATCAAGTTATATATTGCATTTCAGTCACCCGTTACCTGACCGTAGGGGGCGCCTGGAAACATCTAGTAGCCTCACTGGAGGCAACGGAAAGGCTCTTGGAAAGAACCTGAGTGAGCAAGGAGATGGCCTCCCTAAGCTCACGGCCTGTGTTCGGCCGGTTCCACATGGGAACGAACCAACAAAGTGGTTTCACTCTTGACCCTTTTAACCAGCAAAGGGTCACGATCCTCAAATACACCCGACGCGGGGCGATGGGTGGCAGCCGAAACATCTGAAGGCAGATGCATATAGGGGCTTGACATACCCCGAGGATCTACAGTTTGGGAACTCAGGAGAGTTTCCGCGGACCTCTGAGGGACAGAAGGTCCAGGCTGCACAAAAAGCGCCAGTCTCGCAAAACTGGTCATGGGACTAGAGTGCGTTTTGCGGAAATGCAACAGAGTCCATGGTGACCCCACACAAGTTCCTTTAGACGTTACACGTCTGGAACTTTTGATCACGGAGACAATCTCCTGTCAAAGGGGACGATCGAGCTCGTCAAGAACATTCATTCAGTGGGATTTTATTTCTGCTTGTTCTTGATGCCGAAGTGGACGTCCGACTCCGACCGGTTATCGCTCTGAGTATCCTGAACCAGTCGTTCATTGCTTCAGCATGGAGACTTTCAGGTCAGTTTGCCACTCCATTCACCAGGGAGATTTCGCTTCCAGCATCGCCCTGCGAGATGCTTACTTTCACGTTCCGATTCATGGGACATCGCGAAAGTATCTCAGGTTTGCTTTTCTGGGGCAAGTTTACCAGTTCAAGGCCATGCCCTTCAACCTCAACCTGGCTCCATGGGCCTTCACCCGACTGATGTCGCATGTGATAGCCTACCATCGCACACAGTCCAGGGTGACTGCTTCTGCATATCTAGACGATATCCTCCTGAGGCATTCCAATGCTGCCTTTCTGGAGTCAGATGTCAACACACTGTTGAGCCTAGCTCACGCCGCTAGGGTTCAGAGTCAACAAGGAGAAGTCGGACCAGGTCCCTTCTCAGTCGCTTTCAAGGTTCCCAGGGTAAGGGCTGTGATTCTCTCAGCTTTTGCCCTGACTCTGTCCCAGTCCATGTCTGCGACAGCTCAGAGTATTCTCCGGCTGCTCGGTCTCTGTGGTTCGGTGATGGATCTCATTCCTCTAGGTTGGCTGCGTGTCAGATCTCTCCAACAATTTCTGCTTAGTCGTTGGAGGCCGAATGTCGATCCTCTGGATCTGGTGCTTCATTTACCGGAGTCTCTTCATCATCACCTTCTCCCCTGGATGGATGTTCAGTGGATTATGTAGGGAGTTCTGTTGGACTTCCCCACGTCCGATAGTGTTCCGATGGCAGACGCCTGCGATCTCGGATGGAGTGCGACGTTGGATTCTCTAGATCTTTCCCTTAATGGGGCATGGGACCAGGATCAAGCAGCTCTTCACATCACCCAGAAGGAGCTTCTTGCTCTTCTTCTGAGTTTCCGCCGGTGGATCCCCCACCTTTCAAATGGCCAGGTCCTTCTGTTGTCCGACAATTCGACAGTGGTTGCTTACATTCGGAACCAGGGCGAATTAGCTCGGGATCTTCTGCTCGCTCAGGATGTCAATGCCGGAGTGGTGGTTTGTCACATTCCAGGTTGTATGAACGTCCTAGCCGACTCCCTGTCTCGACAGGGCAAGGTCATTTCCACCGAGTGGATGCTCCACAGGGCGGTGTTCCAGTTGCTATGTGATCTCTGGGGTCGTCCCCACATTGATCTCTTTGTGACTCGTTGGAACCATCAGGTGGACACTTTCGTGTCCCCGTGCCCGGATCCTCTGGCTTTCGCCGTGGGCGCTCTGTCACTCGATTGGAACGGTCTTGTTGGCTGCGCCCGATTCTGCCTCAGGTTTTAGCCAAGATACGAACCTGCAGTTATTGAATCATTCTGGTCACTCCCCTGTCGCCTCAACGGGTGTGGATCAGTCAGCTCCGGCCTCTGTTGGCGGCGGTTCCAGCACTTCTCCCTCTACGTCTCGATCTTCTTTGCCAAGGTCACCCAAGGAGGTTTCACGTCGATCCGACTTCATTGTGCCTTCACACATATCTTTTGTCTGGTCCTGTCTCCTCTGTAGAGGTTTTTCGAGACGAGCAGTGGAGTGCATTTCTTCTAAAAGGAGGCACTCCACTTGTTTAGCCTATGCAGCTAAGTGGGAGGCCTTCTGTCGATGGTGTGCCGATCACTCTGTTGATTATGCCAATCCTTCGATATCAGAGATTGTGGTGTTTCTGGTATATCTGTTTGATTCCCGGGGTCTCCAGCCTGTTACCATCAAAGGGTACAGGTCCATGATTTCGGAGCCCTTTTCGTATGTGGGACATGTATCGGCACTAATCCATACCTCTCCAAGCTTGTTCGGCACTTTTCTTTGAAAAGGCATAGGACTTTGCAGCTTACCCCAAGATGGAATCTTTCTTGGGTGCTGCTTTGCTTGGGGTGGGGCGAGGGGGGGGGGGGTCACCATTCGAACCTTTATTCCAGGTGGATATGTGTTTTCTCACATACAAGACAGCTTTTCTGATGGGTTTTGCCTCAGCCAGATGGGTTAGTGAGCTTCACGCCCTCTCGGTTGATCCGGCCTTTTTTCAGGAGCTCTCCCAACAGTGTTGTGTTTAACACTGATTGTATCTTTCTGGCCAAGAATCAGATACCAGAAACGATTCCACCTCCTAACTGTATCTCTTCCTTCTGCTGAGGGTAATCACCCTTTGCTCTGTCCGGTTCGTGCACGTCGTATTTATCTCAATCGGTCGCAGTTCATTAGGAAATGCAGGAAATGATTTTTTTTCTGTCTCTTATTCCTGGTCAACAGAAGATCTCTCCTCAATCCATTTCTCGATGGATTTGTCTTGTTATTCGTGCAGCTTACGCTCGTCTAGCGACTGACGATTGTACTACTAATCATATTTTTGCCCACGAGGTGCATGCATTGTCTACCTCTTGGGCTTATGCTAAGTCCGTCAAGTTGTCGGATGTTATGCAGGCAACCTACTGGAGAAATGTTCCTACTTTCTCCACCTTCTATCAGCGTCAGTTGCAGGAGCAGTCGGAGGACCTTTTTGCTTTGGGCCCTCTTTCTTCTGCTCAGGCTGTTGTCTACCCTAGCCATTAGGCTTCTTACAAGGTCAGTTCCAGCTCTGCGCTGTTACTGTCCTTTATGTGCGTCGCACAGAACCTTACACCTCATCTCTCATTGTCTTTTACTAATGATTGTGATGCTATGGTTTGATAGGCCTAGGGACCTCTTCCTATGTCCACTGTTCCAGTTCAATTGGGTTATGTGGGGGTTGATTATGTGATTCCCTCTATCCTATTGTCCATTTAGCCTGTAGTAAACAATTGTAAGTAGGTTGATAAGAAATTTAAATTTTTATAGTAAATTTCCTTTCTTATTACACCTACCACAATTGTTTACATGGAGGCCCTCCCGTCTTCTTATTCGGGTAAGAATCCTTCCTCCCCGCTGATCACATAACTCCAATGTTGGCAGATTCAGAAGAATGATTCATTAGTTACTGACTGCGCACTGGTACCGGTAGCCGTGGATCTGTACTAAGAGAAGAGCATCCCCTACTGGGTGTGCACCAGTAGCACTCGACCCAGTTTTGGCTTATTTTTTCTTGATGCTTTTGCACCACTTTTCTTTCCCAAATCCCTTGGGAAAGATCAAAATAGAGAGTATATTTTCCGAGTTAGGGACTTCCACTGCAGTGTAGAGCTGTAGGTTTTTAAATTTCTTGTTCGGTTTCGGTTTTGGTTTTTCAGGTGGAGTAAAACCTCGGTTTGGTTCGGTTTTCGGTTTGTTCATGAGGCCAAATAAAATTCAATAAAACTCATTCTTATGTCCGGAGTCATGACTGAATGGCAGTGAAATTGAGTGAAACTCAATGAATGCCCGAAATAAGCTATAATACATGAAGAATCAGGAAGGCCAATATAATAATTACCTAAATATACAGAACTTTTATTTTGCTTGGCCATTTTTCGAGGTCTGACACCTATACGCAACTTGAGGAAAGCTGCAAACACAACTAAACTGAAATGTCGGAAATTCACAGAATGTAGCCTTCCCAAAGTAGTGAAAGTACCCAGACACTGCCATTGGCAGTGTCTGGGTACTCTCACTACTCTGGGATGGTTACATTCTGTGAATTTCTGCAGCAAGAGTATTTAATAAAAACCGAAAAACCTTAGATTACGGGATGTCGACGGTTTCGGTTTGTAAAAAAAAACTAAAAACCTTGGTTCGGTTTCGGTTAACCTACAGCTCTACTGTAGTGCAAGCCTGAAGTAAACAGTTGTGGTAGGTATAATAAGAAAGGAAATTTACTATAAAATTTAAATTTCTCTGATAGCATCTGAATACACTAGTTGGTTCAAATTTGAATTCCTGGGTTTACAAGTGTTAAGGTGATTTAAAAATCTTGTCTCTGAAGGCAGTCTCGCTTGTTTCCAAAAATGTTTGTAAGAAACAGTTGAGCAAGACAGATGGGGACAACAGTATCATTACCACAAAATTATTACACCATAACACCCGCATCACCAGAGAACCAGTATTTCTCTTCTGGGTTCTCGATAATTTAATCATAATTGAAATTAGCAGGAAGGGATGCCCACACTCTTTACTCTTAAAGAAATGCAACCTCATATGATTTGTCTCTTTTTAGCTCACCTGACTGAAAGTCGGTGGTAGCTTAAGTGATCACTTTCTGTCCGCCATCCATCCATCATCCATCCACCCATTCATCCATCCATCTGATGTGAACTTTTCATTATCGACTTCTCATAAACCACTGGACCAAATTGAATCGATGCAAGTTTGTTCAAATCAAGTCCCTGGGTTAATATTTGGGCTCTTATGGGAGCCTGAATTTTAACTTGGTACTACATGTATATGATGAAATTTCTTTAAAAATCTTCTTCTTCAGATGCAGATGCACCAGTCAGAACTGTTTCATATTTGGTATACACCATCTCCAGGCGGGTCAGATTCAAGTTTGTTCAAATCGGGTCTCTGGGTTGATATTTGGGCTCTCTATTGGAGCCTAAAGTTTAACTAGTGCATTATGAGGAAGGACTCTCTATTGGAGCCCAAAGTTTTAACTTTTTGCAATATGAGGAAATTTCTTTAAAAATCTTCCTTTTCAGATCCACCAATCAGAATCTTTTGATATTTGGTATGCAGCGTGTTTAGGGGAATGAGATTCAAGCTTGTTCAAGCTAAGTCCCTGGGTTCATATTTGGGCTCACTGTGGGAGCCCAAATTTTAACTTAGTTCAAAATGAGGAATTTTCTTTCAAAATCTTCTTCTTCAGATCCAGCAGTCTGAATGTTTTGATACTTGGTATGTAGCATTCTTAGGGGGTGAGATTCCAGTTTGTTCAAGCCAAGTCCCTGGGTTGATATCTGGGCTACCAGTGGGAGCCTGAATTATAACTTAGTTCTATATGAGAAGTATTCTTCAAAAATCTTCTTCACATCCACCAGTTAGAATCTTTTGATATTTGGTGTACAGTATTCTTAGGGAGGTGAGATATATGTTTGTTAAAGCCATGTCCCTGGGTTCATTTTTTGGCTTCCTGTGGGAGCCTGAATTGTACCAACATTTTTTTTTATGTTCAAAAATCTTCTCATGGGCCATTGGATACAATGACTTGATATATGGTATGGGGCTTCCTTTTGAGGTGTAGAATCAAGTTTGTAATGGGAGGGGCAAGATTTTTGGCCCTAACCATAATTTCTATTTTCTGAACAGATGAACTGATTTGAACCAAATTTGCTATGTGGTATTATTGCGTCAGTACTTGATTCATGCAAAAAAAAAATTCCTGTGTCCCCATGGGAACCCAGGAGCTAAAAATAACAATATTTTCAAATGCCCATATTTCCCAAACTGCACAGAACAGAGAACCGTTAATTGGCATGATGCATTGTTAGGACCAGTAAAATGGAATGGTACAAAAAAAATGCCATCGCTTATCTCAGGGAATTATCTGTTGCAGTCCTGGAAATGAGACTGGTGCGAGTGCAATTTCTCCCGTCAGCACCTATGATTTCTGTTTTACGGGAGCTAAAAAATACATTCGTTGAAAAATATTGTGGAGCACTAATATACTGTGAAGGCATATAATAACAATAATAATAATAATAAATACAGTTTAGAGCCAATGAATCCACGTAAGTATATTGTTTTGAAAAAGCAGCACTCTGCAGCCAGTAGTAAGTTAGTACTATCATAATTCAGCAATTCCTTATACATTTAGCCCCTTGAACCCGAGTGGCCACTTTTCTGGCCAGAGACATGATGTGTCATAACGTCATTAAAAAGATTGGGTAGAGCAATCAATATTTTCAGTGTGCAGCCCCGAGCACGTTGGGTAAAGGGTTAAAACTCTTCTTTTCCAGAAATACTACTCAGAATCTTTTATTGCATGGTTTACAGAATCTTTACAGTGGTTGGATTTCAGATTTGTTCAACTCAGAAATACTCTTTAGAAATCCCCTTCTTCAGATTCACCAGTTAGAACCTTTTGATATTTGGTATACAGCATCCTTACAAGGGTCAGTTTCCAGTTTGTTCAAAGCAAGTCCTTTGATTAATATTTAATCTTCCTATTGGAGTCTGAATTTTTACTTTTTCTTTACTTTTACAATATGGGGAATATTCTTTAAAAATCTTCTTTACACAAACCTCAGTTAGAATCTTCCAATTCATGGTATACGCACTCTTAGGGGAGTCAGATTCAAGTTTGGAAAAATCAAGTCCCTGGGTTAATATTTGGGCTCCCTATTGGAGCCTGAATTTTATCTTGATGCAATATGAGAAATAATCTTTAAAAATCTGCTTCTTGAGATATGATCAGAATCATTTGATATTTGGTACAGAGCATCCTTGGAGGGTTTAGATTCATTTTGTTCAAAAGTAGTCTCTGGGTTGATATTTATGTTCCCTATGGGGGGGGGGGGGGGATGCAAATTTTAACAAAGTGCAAAATTGGTAATATTCTTACAATCTTCTTCTCCAGAACCACCATTCACAGAATCTTTTAATATTTGGTATACAACATCATTTTTTTAGCTCATCTGACTGAAAGTCGGAAGCTTGAGTAATCCCTTTCTGTCTGTCATCTGTCCATCCATCTGTCATCTGTCTGGCATGAACTTTACATTATCGACTTCTCATAAACTACTGGACCGAATTGAACCACATTTGACATGCATGTTCCTTGTCATATATCAATTCACATTTGTTCTAATAAAGTTGCCACGCCCACATGAGGCATTACACTGACAGCACCTATAAATTGTTTTCCAACATTAAAAAAAAATCCTAGAGAGAGGGAGGGGGCAGATTCAAGTTTGTTCACTTCAAGTCCCCGGCTTAATATTTGGGCTCTCTTCGGGGGAAGGGGGCAGATTAGGTTCATGGTTTGTTCAAATCCATTTCTTAGTGTTTTTACGTAAAATTTGACTTTCAAACTGCAGTGACATAACAACCCCTGGAAGTTTGGCATTGCTTGTCTACAGCTGATAGAACTGCATGCAGACAGGAAGATCTATGATAATAATCATCTGACATGCACACCAGAGTTATGAATAATTTCATGACTTCATTTCACTGTAGTGATAATGACCATGACTAACTGAATGTTACCCAAAATAATTCTTTGAACCACTTTGTCAGGTGAGCGATTAAGGACACTTGGGGCCTCTTGTTCTTTTTTTTTTTGAGGGGGGGGGGGGGTGGGGGGAAGGTGGTGGTGGGGGGGAGAGTGTTAATATTTAGAGAGCCCTAATTTTAACTTAGTGCAAAAGAGGAATATTCTTTGAAATTTTCTTGAGAACCACTCAGTATACAATATGCTAGCCAAATTCAGATTGAAGTTTCTTCAAATTAAGTCCTTGGATTCATATGTGGGCTCTCTTTGGGGCCCCCAACTTTTTAACTTAGTGTAATATGATGAAAAAACTTAAAAAACATCTTCTTCAGATCCACCCTTCAGAATCTGTTGATATTTGGTATACATCATCCTGGTTGTGGAGGAGGAGGAGTCAGATTTGAAGTTTCCAGGTTGATATTTGGACTTCCTAGTTTTGCATTACTGAAAATCTGGGCATATATTTCTATAGTAGCATCCCAATACTAAAACAAATCATCTGGCTTGAACAACAGAGTTATAAATAATTAAATAAGTTCACTCCTCTGTCGTGTTAATTAGCCTTTTATGCTTATTAAATCCTTCTTTAAACAACTTTGATCAGGTCAGCACTTGGGGCCTCTTGTTCAAATAAAGCCCATGGGTATATATTTGGGTGGAAGCTCGGTGGCTCAGTGGTAGACTGTTGGACTTCTGTGCTAGAGGACCTGAGTTTGATCCCTGTCCGGGACGACCCGCGTTGTGTTCTTGGGCAAGGCACTTTATCCCTGTTGCCTACATGGGAGGCACAACAACACCGTGTACTAAGATATACTGTACGTCGATGGTGCACATGTCTTTAACCGCTGTAACCCTGCGTGAGCAGAGCTTGAACAGAGTTAGAATGTTGAGGAGTTGACAGTTGCTCGTCGATGCTCGGTGGTTCTCTCCCGGTACTCCAGCTTCCTCCACCCGTAAAACTGTCACGATTAGCCATTGTGCATAAGTTTCTGACCTTAAAAAATATATATTTAGGCTTTCTATTTTAGCTCCAAATTTGATATGCATGTTCTTTATATTTCAAATCAAGTTTGTTCATATAAAGTTGCTATGCCCACAGGGGGCTCCACTAGGGGCATAACTCTGTAAGTACCTGTAAATTTTCTTTTAAATTAAAAATCTTCTCCATAACTACTAATCAGAATCTTTTGTTACTTGGTATACATCATCTTTAGAGTGGGCAGATTCAGTTTTGCCCAAAACAAATCCTGGGGTTCATATTTGGGCACTCTATGGGACTTCAAATTTTAACTTTCTTTAAAAATCTTCAGATTCACTGGTCAGAATCTCTTGACTGCAAACTTGGGTGTGTGTGTGAGTAGGGGTGGGGCTGATTCACATCCTAGAGGGTCATATTTTGATTCCCTGTGGGGGTGAATTTTAACTTTGTGTAATATGAGGTATATTCTTTAAAAATCTTCTTCAGATTCACCAGTCAGAAAAATTTGATGTTGGGTCGGAAGTGGGATCATGTTCAGGTTTTGCTAAAATCAAGTCGCTGGAGTCATACTTGTGGGAACCCGAATTTTAACTTTGTGCAATATGAAGACTGCTCTTTAAAATGTCTTTTTCAAATACACCAGTCAGAATCATTATTAGGGTCAGATTGAAGTTTGATAAAATCATGTCTCTGGGTTCATATTTGTGCTTCATATGGGAACCTGAATTGCAACTTGATGCAGATCTGTCAGTCAGAATATTATGATATATGATATGCAGCATCCTTGTGAGGTTCAGGTTCAGGTTGTTCAAATCGAATCCCTGTGGTCATATTTCCTGTGTAAGATGAGGAAATTTCATTGAAATATCTTCTTCTTTGATCCACAAGTTAGTGTCTTTGGATATTTGGCACTCTGCATCCTTAGGGGCATGAGATTCAACTTTATGCAAATCAAATCCATACCAGAATGGATAATCAGTGTCCCCTCGACTTACAAATAATATAGGGATGGGTGTGTGAGGCATTTGGCACTGGGGTGCTATTTGGTGGTGGTGGTGGGGGGGGAGGGGGTTGAGAAACACTGGATGCACCACCACTTGAATCCATTCATGAAACAGATGTGCAATCCTTTTTACCTCACCTGACTACCATTCCATCTTGGAGAATTTTCAGAATGTTTGCATTGGCAATTTTCTTTTAATGTCCATGCTAAAGGCCCCCTGTACAAATGAGCGATCAAGCTTACCTATATTGCTGGCGAAGAAGATTGCTTCCAAGGCGTGTTTCCTGCAGACCTGAGCAATTTAGCTCAGTACATTATTTTTTTTAAATCAGCAGATATATGTTCAAGACAGTTTGTAGTCAAACCAAAGCATACCCTTATTTTTTGCTTTGATTTTTAGCTCAGCTTGACGTCAAGTATGAGCTATTGGTATGGGTTGCAATCTGTCGTACGTCTTTATGTACATACATTCCTCTGTTCATCCACAATTCCTTGAGCACACCCTCCAGACCGCAGCTCTCACCCGATCAGTCCCAAATTTCATATGTGGCTTTGGGGCAATGTCTAGATGGGAGCTATCAAATTTTGTTGAAAAGCATGGCTGCCAGTGGCATTATCAACAATTCCATTAGCACACCATACAGGCTGCATCTCTCACCCAATCATTTTTCAAATTTCATATGTAGCTTTGGTGTGATGTTTAAATAGGAGCTATTGGATTTTTCTGAATTTCATTGAAAAACATGGCTGCTAGTGGCCATCTTGGATTTGGCATATAAATTGTCAACAATCCCATTAGAACACCTTATATGTCGCAGACCTCACCCCATCTTTTTCAAATTTCATATGTAACTTTGGTTTGTTCTCTAGATGGGAGCTATCAAATGTTTCTGAATTTCATTGAAAAACTTTGCCAGAAGTGGCCAGCTCGGATTTTGCATTTAAATTGTCAACAATTCCATTAGCACACCCTACAGACTGCACCTCTCACTCAATCTTTTTCAAATTTTATATGTAACTTTGGTATGATGTCTAGATGTGAGTTATCAAATTTTTCTGCATTTCATTGAAAAACATGGCTGCCTTTGGACATCTTGGATTTGACATATAAATTGTCAGTAATTCTATTAGAACACCCCACAGGTCATATCCCTCTTTCTATTTAGTTCAGTCCCTCCTTGGACAAGTTGAGCTGCAGTGGCATTGGCACTTTCATTTTAAAAATGATTTTAACGAAATGACAGGCAATTTATGCACATATACCTAAACTAGAAATACAATTTATAACAAGGTATGGTTTGGGAATGATTTGACCTGTCACCAGGGATGGTCAGTTTAGACGTTTGAGGTAAGATACATATTACGTACGTGACATCTTTACACATGCAGTGATCTTCGCCTGTATGTTCTACCTTTTTGTTTTAAATCTGCATATCTGCTGTTGTAGAGACACATATGTCTCTGCCAAATGTCTATAATGTTGTCCTCTCATGTGTACTCCACTACTATTGTGGAAGCTGCCATTTTGTACTCGTCACATTATGTGGAGATGTAATTTCATTGGTCTGATTTGCAGAACACTGCCGCAAACAATAAAAATAGCATAGTTGTAAGTTATCTGGCTGAAAGATATTCTCTTCAAAGTTTGAACTTGAGTATAAAATCACTCCCCCTTGATAGAATAAGTTTAATTTCATTAATTTTGGTGGATTTCAACTCAGACATTTACCTATTGACATTTAATTTGTTCTTGGTTAGAATGCAATGTTTTGATTAGCCAAATACAAAAATGGGCAGTTTTATTTTTCTGATGGATCTACATCGGGTGAAAAAGTAGTTGTTTGTCAATGGAAATCCATATGCACACATATTCTGCAAGGATTTGTAAATATGGAACTGTTGGAAAAGTAATAGTTTTGTAGTAAGAATTAGTATCAAACAATAGCTTGGAATTTAAATGTACTATTGTGTTCCTCAATTAGAGGCTCCCATTTCCCTGTAAGGTAAACAAAATGCTATGACAAAAAAATTGTTACAGACTCTCTTAATTATTTTTTTTCTCATTTCAGGTATGTGTTTTTCTTCCAGGTTCCTTACATTCCTGAAATTATCATAGGAGCCAATGATTGGGAGGCTTTCACTATGTTAGGTGTTGAAAACATGACTGAGGAAGATATTGAAGCTTACAAGTATGCCATAAGTCGACCTGGTATGTCATAAATGTGAACAAGAGCTCACGTATTGCTGAAGCAATACAACGTCCCCTACAGGACTATTGAACATTAATAATTATACAAATGTTATAACCTAGATGTGTTCAGCATGAATTCCATTGAAGTCTTTCCAAAAAAAGTCAGGAAAACTGATATTTTGGTGCTTTTCCCTATTTCCAAGGGCCATAACTCACACAAGAATAATGCAATCAGCATGAAACTCAAACTTGATCTGTAAGTCATCGTTCTATAGTAGGTTACCAAGAATGAAATCATTCGGTTGAAGCATTTCCAAAAAAAGTCCGGAAAACTAAAGTGTGACTGACAGACAGACGGATGGACAGAGTGCAAATAAAACTTGATATGTAAGTCATTGTTTTATAGTAGGTTACGAAAAATGAAATCATTCCGTTGAAGCGTTTTCAAAAAAAGTCTGGAAAACTGATATTTTGGCGCTTTTCAATATTTCCAAGAGCCATAACTCACACAAGAATAAGGTAATCGGCATGAAACTCAAACTTGATCTGTAAGTCATCGTTCTATAGTAGGTTACCAAAAATGAAATCATTCAGTTGAAGCATTTCCAAAAAAGTCCGGAAAACTAAAGTGTGACTGACAGACTGATGGACTGACAAGCTGACAGACTGATGGATGGACAGAGTGCAAACCTACAGTCCCCTCCGGTGATGCCGGTAGGGGACTAATAAAGCAGATAAAACTACATGTAATAACTTGGAACATATCCTAAATATTCATGTCTCTCAGATAACTCGATTAGAAGATTTTCTCACAATTAGAAATTTTATTGACATATGATGTTAAAAGGGAATTGTAGCCTGACTGGTCTCTATGAGACTCAGTCCCTGCTTAAACTGTAACTGGGCTTGGACCCTGTGAATCAGAAATTTGATGTTGAATCGATTTGTGAGTCGAATCAACTAACAGATTCATGAATCAATTTTTTCTTTCAAATCAAATTGGCTGAACAATAACTTTCGTGACTTCATGATATTTGGTATTAACTCCTTGCATGGTGCTGGCAGATATTCCTGCTCAGGACAGGATTTCTCTTTCCACAGACTAAGTATAAAATGGACACATTTAATTAAATTATCTCCCTTTAAATTAAATGGATTTTTTCATCAATGATTCCATGTGTTATGTTTAGATGAATTTTTCATCAAATCTAGTGATGGCTGCTATGAAGCAGCCAAAACTAGATTTTATAAAAATTATCTTAAAAATACTCAGCAGGTTAAGAGTTAAGCATCCTTATAATCAGTAGAATAGAATGAGAATAAAAAATGACACTCATTTGCATCATAGGGCACCCTATTGGGAATCGAAAAAATGCTTAGTCATCAGATTTTTGAGAATCCAAAAACTTCTCCAGAAGCAGTAGCCAGAATGTTTTGATATTCAATATAAAACAGACTGAGGAGGATCAAATTCAAGTTTTTTCAAATCAAGTCCGTGGATTCATCTTTGGGCTCCCTGTGGGAATGTAAGAAATAATGTTTGAAAATCTTCTACTTATCCATCCGTTAGAATCTTTTGATATTTGGCATCTTGCATCCTTATGGGGATCAAATTCAAGTTTGTTCAAATCAAGTGCCAGGGTTAATATATGGGCTCCCGGAGGGAGCCTGAATTTTAACTTGGAGTAATATGAGGAATATTATTTTAAAATCTTCTTCATATCCACCAGTCAGAATTTCTTGATATTTGTTGTATGGCATCCTGGGAGCACGGTGGCTCAGTGGTGGACTGTTGTACTTCTCTGCTAGAGGTCCCGAGTTCGATCCCCATCCAGGTTGACCAGCATTGTGTCCTTGGGCAAGGCACTTTATCCCGGTTGCCTACATGGGGGCACGATGATGCCGTGTACTAAAGTGTATTGCACGTCGATGGTGCACATGTCTTCAACCGCTGTAACCCTGCTTGAGCAGCGCTTGAACAGAGTTAGAATGATGAGCTGACAGTTGCTCGTCGATGCACAGTGATTCTCTCCGGATACTCTGCTTCCTCCACCCGTAAAACTGTCACGGTCATGATTAGCCTTTGCGCATAAGTATGTGACCTTAAACACCAATGAATAAATAAATTGTTTGGTATTCTTTAGGAAGCAAATTTGTTTGAATAAAGTCCCTGGGTTGATATTTGTGTTCCCTATGGAGTCCCAAATTTTAACTTAGTTCCATATTGGGATTATTCTCAAAATCTTCTTCTCTGGAACCATCAGCCTGAATCTTGTGATATTTGCCATTTCAAGTTTGTTCAAAGAATGCCCTCTGGTTCATATTTTGTCTCCCTAGTGAAACCTGAATTTTAACTTGATGAAGTGTGCTGAAAAATTTTATCTACTGGTGAGAATCTTTATGGGGATGAGATTCATGTTTGTTCAAATCAAGTCTCTGGGTTCCTGTTTGGGCTCCCCATAGAAGCCTAATTTTAACATGATGCAATTTGTGGAATACTCTAAACATTTTCTTCCGATCCCATAGTCAGATTTTTTTTTATATTTGGAATACAGCATCATTATGGGAGTCAGATTGAATTTTGTTCAAATCGAGACCTTTGAGTTCATATTAAGCAGCCTTATCAGAGCCCAAATTTTAATTTAGTGCTATCTCATTAAAATTCTTCACAAATCTTCAATTAACAGGGACTGTGTCACTTTCCTGTAATCTAGATATAAACTTAGCATTTATTCATGGAGCTCTGTCGGGGGAGGGGGGGGAGGGGAGGTAACCGATTCTCGTCAGATCACCAAAGTTAAGCAACATTGAGCCTGGTTAGTCCTTGAATGGGTGACCTTCTGAGCAATCGATTCGAACTCCCGCGTTGTGTCCTTGAGCAAGTCACTTAACCCTGGTTGTCCACATATGGGCACAATGGCACCGTGTACTAAAGCATCCTGCACGTCGATGGTGTGCATGTCTTCAACCAATCTAACCTTGTCTGTGCTGCAGTGCAGAGTTACGATATTGGGGAGCTGGCAGCTGCTCGTTGTTGCTAGGTGGTTCTCTCCGAGTACTCAGGCTTCCTCCACCCATAAAACTGTCACCGACACGATATGACCTTGGCTGTTAAAGTGTTGTTAAACCTTAATAAAATAAAATAAATAAATCATGCAGCTCTGTAAAACAAGAGATAATAGATTAAATGCCTGTGTTGGATGTTCTGAGGCCAAATAGGTCTAAACAAAGGAAAACTGGGGAGAGTCGGGTAATTTTTTGACAGGTTACAAGATTTTTTACTCCGCAGGATTTTACTCTGTAACCTATATTCAACTAACAGGTCAAATTTGTACTGGAGGTATGATAAATTGTTTTGTGTTGGAAAATTATATTCAATTAACAGGTTCTTCAGTTAAGAGATATCCAATTAAGTGGGCTCCAATGTATTGTTGAAAAAATCCTAAACTCACCTTGTTTAGAATCAATGGGTCGTTGTCAGTTGAGCAATCAATGGGTCTCTGTCAAGTGAGCACTTCAGCCCCCTTGGGGCCTCTTGTTTTATTTAGGAGACATCAGCCCATTGAGAAATCTCTCGGGCAGCCAGTCCTCCACTACAGTGGATAGCATTACATGTACAATGTTTATAAATGTACCCTATTGTTGTGATTTCTTCAAAGAATATTTTGTTTTGTCTCTTGCGTTTGGCATTATCCAGAAAATTGTGTATATTGACTGCATTCCATTAACCCTTTACCCAACATGACAGCCAAAACCGGCCAGCGCTATTCTCAAAAACTGACAATTAATATTTTTATACTGTACCAATGACCCAGACATAGCTGGTGCTAACTCTTAAAATATAGGGCCAAACACAAATTTTGCCCCCCAATCCCCAAAATTTGCATCTAAAACTAAAGAAAACATGTCCTGAAAGGCCCTCCACACTTCGCCCCTACTGCGCATGCGCAGTGTCAAGGACGTTCCGAAATTGGCGCCATTTATCATTCTAAGTTTGGCCCTTCATCAGTTAACATCTGACTGATCTTTGTGCTTTTAAATCTCAGTTTAAATGATGCCAGACACATAAATATTAGTGAAATGGTGATTCTAAGGAGGATAGAAAAGGAGGAGAGGAAAAGAATGTGTGACAGAATATTATCAGGGCTGTAACTTAAAATTTTTTAATGAAATTATGTTAAGTTACCTATTTTCAAGGCAGCAGCCATTTTGTTGTCATTCTGATTATTTAGTTACACTGTTTTTTCAAGTGTTTTTCCTCTCTCCCTGTCCTTTAAGTTCCCCCTTGCTATTCTCCCATGCTTTGGCATAGTTTCTGTAATTATTATTACTAAAATTTCTTGGGAGTTTTAGCTGAATAACAGAATGAATTCTGTTCTTTCCCCATGTTTACGTCTTCACCTACGGGTGGTTAGGCGTTGTGTTCTGCATCTACCATCTGATGTTCTGCAGTTTCTTCCCTGGAAGTCTCTGTTTTGCATCAGATGGTGTATTTTTGGTAACTGATTTCGGGCCTGGGTGCCTGGAGTCTTATTTTAGTGTTTTTACACTCATTGTTTACATTTACAACAGCCCTCTGTGTGAGGGGGGGATTTCTAAATAATAATATCTTTTATGTTATTTTAATCATAACTAGATACATTATTATTGTTCGTAAGTGTTGAATAAATTGTTTAAAATATTTTTAAAATTTTTGTCCACACTTAGGCTTGGGATCCATTGGGGCTCAACGTTACTTTTCAGAAACTTGGGCTGTTCTGAAAAAATATTTTTTCAAAATATTTTGATTTCAATTATTTTTTCTATATTAATGGATCATATTATTATTATGTATTTTGATTGCCAGGGGTTAGTGCGAGTACCAGGACTTGTTTTCTTTTCACATTGAAAGGATATTGATCAATTGTTTTAAGAGGAAGTCTTCCTCTGACCTTATTATCATTCTATATGTGGTCAGTGTACTCGCATTAACTCCTGTTCTGTATCGTATGATTTCGATGACAATATGGGAAGCGTATGTCACGGTATGTTGTTGGGGATTTGGACACTCCGGTCCTTTCCCTGCAGGGTCACTCTACTTTATCAATTTCTATTTCAGACGATCAAGATTAGGGTGATGTATCAGTGATGTCTTCCAACAGTGTGCCTCCGTCGTCACAATTAATGAAGGGCTAGCGGAAAAGTGCTCATGTAAATACGCCAATTGCCTAAGAGGACCCTAGTAGGTTCGACGGCCTTTGACGTCCGCTAGCTCGCCCGGTGTAGCGTCCATTCACCGAATGGTTCGGCTGCCGGGTTCATCCGTTGCGGTCTAGAAGGAATTTTGGGGTGATGCGAGCACTATAAAATTAACTTAATGCACACCCAGTGACGGCGGATCGGAGGGAGAACGGAGGAAGCCTTTTAGTCCGGTTCATAGCTCGTTCCGGTCCATCCGGACGGCAAGCGAGAGAGGCCCCTCTCTCGTTCAACAACATCTGGCCCCAGATGTTGTGGTACAAATGTGTCGTTAGCGGAGCATACGTCCGTCGCTCGGGACGCTCCGTTGTATAGGCAGTCCGCTGAGACTGCTAAGGCTTCCTCTTCTCGTCAGCGCACACGACCGCACCTTGGCTGCGTGACCGCCGATATATTACCAGCTTCGCCGATCAAGGATTCTTCGGCGACCAGGTCACACCATCCGGCAGCCAGGGATTCGAGACCGATGGACTCCGGACGTTCGCATAGGAAAAGTATGCGGGAGCCATCTGATGCGGAGCTGCCCTCGGCGAAGCAGCGATAGACTGCGCCTCCGCAGGTCTCGACGCCGGACATTCTTGTGCACATAGCACAGCTTATCGCAGCATCCCAGCAGCCGACAGAAACGGTGTCGGATCGAGAATTATCCGACAGCGCTGGGTCGGTAGCCGGGGACTCGAGGCCTGCAGACTCCGGACGTTCGCATAGGAAGTGTGCGGGAGTCAACGTACACGGAGCTTCCAGCGGCAATGCATCGTAAGTCCGCTACTGCACAGGCCTCGGGAACGGATGTGCTTTCCTTAATAGCACAGTTTATCGCAGCATCCCAGCATCAACTGAATCTGTCGCATATATTTTATCCGACGATGCTGGGTCGGGACGCTCCGCGGAAGCGGGTACGGACGTCCGAAAGTTTCATCCGGTCCGACGGGATACCGAAAGGGATTCGGTGGATTTCAAGCTTTCCCTTTCGGAACAACATATGCTGCGATGCCGGATAAGAAACTGATAGCGTCGGTGGACTTAGAAATTTTTTGGTTCGGTTCAGGGACATCGTCCCTCAGTTCCGACATAGTCCAATAATGTCACACAAACTTTCGAATTATTGAACGACGCTATATATATTATTATTTTATGCTTGCTATCCAAGCATTTCTGGTTTCTTGTTCGAAGAGTTATGGAGATGTCTTTCAAAAGTGTGCCTCTGTCGTCATAGTTAATGAGGAGTTAGCGGCAATAAGTGCTCATGGAATATGTCTATCGCTTACGGAGTGACATTCGCTAGCTCACCCGGTGTAGCGTACATTCATCGAATGGTTCGGCTGCCGGGTTCGTCCGTTGCGGTCTAGGAAGGAGATTTGGGTGATGCGAGCACTTTAATTACTTTAGTACTCACCCAGTGACGGCAGATTGAGGACAGATCGGAGGAAGCCAACAACATAGGGGACCGCATGTTGTGGTTCAGATATTTTACATTCGGAGCATATGTCCGTTGCTCGGGACGCTCCGTTATATTGACAGTCCGAGAGACTGTCTTTAATGCTTCCTCATCCTCACAGCAGGGCACACGACCGCACATTGGCTACGTGACCTCGAGTATCCGATCAGTTTCGGCATTCAGTGATTCCACAGCGAATAGGTCGCGCCATCCGGTAGCCAAGGGACACGAGGCCTATACACTCCGTTCGCTCGCATATTGGAAGTATGCACAGGGTAACGATCTCGGAGCTTCCTGCGGCAATGCATCGTAAGACCGCTGCTCCTCAGGCCTCAGTGACGGACGTGCTATCCGAGTTAGCACAGTTGTTTCGCAGCATCCCAGCAATTGACGGTTTCTCGGTCGAATCAGGAATTATCCGACGGCGCTGGGTCGGTGCGGTCCGCGGTTGCATCAAGCTACGGACGACCGAACGCTTTATAGGGTCCGACAGGATGGCGAAAGGGATTCGAAAGATTTCGAGTTTTCCCTTTAGTAGTATCGGAAGATGCCTTTCATATCTTCTGGCATTTCTTCCAGTGATTATTTTTCGGACTTCATTGCTGCGATCTTGGATAAGAGACTTATAGCGTCATTGGACTCGGATTTTTCGATCGGTACAGGGACTTTGTCCCTGACTTACCGAAGCAGTCCAATATTGTCATTACAACATGTGTTTTATTTTTCGAAGCTATATATTTATATATATATACAAGCCTGCTACTAAGCATGATAGTTTAGTTTCTTGTCCGCGTGGCTCATTTCTGCCATTTTATCTTTTTTACATATAGTTTATTTTGGCAGAGCAGGGCATACCGAGAGTTCATATGCGTCTAGACGGTGTGATTAAAGACTGCATATATTCTTTTTCGCCGTTTATGTCTTTTCCGATTTTAATGTTGGGAACGACATTATGTATAGTAGACTTAACTTAGACGCTTTATTATACGTAATCCGCCTTACTGAGGCGTTATCATTACGTCTTCAAGAAAAGATTTACGGGATATTATTCTCAATGTAATTTCTTTTGAGGGCAGTAGTTTGTTCACGTATAACTCCGCCCTTCAGTGGCTGATTGGAGTTGGTTAGACGTGATGCAGCCCTAGCTACATCCACGCATGGATAGTAGGTTAAGAACTCTCTCAGAGTCGCTTCGTTCTCGGAGGAGCTTCTCTTCGACGGCAACTTTCCGGCAATCCATGAATTGCTTGATTTATACATTCTCTTGTCTGTCTAGTGTTACAAGAGATTCAGACTGGGGCAAACATTCGGTGGTTGACTCAGAGAGTGCCGCCGCAGTTGCCGGACCCGAATGTGGCTGTTATGACGGTTGCCAGTCAAACAGATTGGGATATATACTGATCCCTACGGATTCGAAGTGCCAGGGTCTTTGGGTTCCGCAGTCTTTTAGCTATCAGTTTAACTTCCGCGGAATAATGTTTTTTAGGCTTGCTTTATGTCATTGCATGAACATTATTCAGAAACGCATGCCCAAATTCCTGTCCTTTAATTCGACAGTAGTGGCGTATCTCCGGAACCAGGGAGGCACTCTTTCGTTTCCGTTATTCAATTTAATGGAAAGAATCCGTCTGTTGGTTATAGTACACCAAGTTCAGTTTTGATCCGTCATATTCTGGGTCGTCTGATTGTTTTATCGCACTCCCGTTCTCTTACGGGTCGCTTGTTGCTGTCAGAATGGACTCTCAACAAACAAGTATTCAATCAGATTTGCTATCTATGGGAGCGCCCAATGATGTTTTATTTATGACACAGCTTGCTTATCATTTGCAGACGTATGTGTTGGCTTGTCCAGATCTCTGAGCTAATACTGTTAACGCTCTATTGATCTATAGGACGGAATGATAGGATACGCGTATCCTCCGGCGCTGTTGTTTTAGCAGGTATTGCTAAGATAAACAACCACAATACTTTTCTGTTGATAGCATCTCTATCTTCACAGAGATCATGAGTAATTTACTCTCTTGTCTACTGTGGATCTTAACGTGAAATCTTCCTCTATGTGAGGATCTTTTTTCACTGGGTAAATCGTGTCATCTTTATCACAACCAGCAAGGTCGCAACCTTCATGTATTCCGTTGTGTGGTCCGTATTGCATTGTAAGCACTGTACTGGACGAGCTTTGGACGCGATTTCTTACTATAGGAGATCCTCTTCTTCGCTATTCTATGCGACTAAAGTGGAGGCTCTTCCGTCGTGGTGTAGGGATCATTATGTTCATATGGTTGATCCCTCCATACTACTCATTGCTTTTTTTTAGTATACTTGTTTCACAAGATCTACTGCAGCCTGTTGTTATTTAGGTTATAGGTTTATGTTACCTCATACCTATGCACTCTACGATAGTTTACAATTGAGTCTTTTGTCTCTTTATCTAAGTCAGTTAGTAACTTTTTGATAAATAGACTTAGAATCTTTAGATTAAATTCCTATACGGATTTTAACTTCAGGTTCTTGGTTAGCTAAGTAATCATTTGAGCCTCTGGAAACAGTAGTTTTCAAATTCTGACCTTTTAGACAGTAATTCTGTTGATTTCTCTTTTACTGTAGAGTCAGTGAGTTTCATGCACTATCGATGGATGATTTTCACTTTCATAGTTTCGGAATCAATACTTCCGTTACTATTTAGGTTGGATTGTTGCATAAGAGTTAGGCTCCTATTATCCGGAACCTATTATTTTAAGGTCCTTCCGTCTTCGTATGGGCATAGGCCTTTACTCTTTCCGGGTACAGTTTATGTATTTATAAACAGATATCTGTTTATTACAAGGGCGTAAGCTTCTTCTGTCTTTGATGTCTAGTAGAAGGACGTTACGCTCCATTTTATTGTTAATGGATTCTATTAACTAGCGTACTGCTTAGGGTATATCGTTGGCTTAGCAGTTGTGCTTAAGATTTCGGCTCATGAAGTAAGAGTTCTTCTACTTCTTGGGCTTACATTAATAGTGTTGCTATTATAGATTTTTGAAGGCTGCTCATTGCGCTCAGCCACCCATTCATGAATTTTATCTCAGAAATATCGAGTCCATTTCTGGAGGCCTCTATTGTTAGGTCTATTATCTACTGCTCAGAATGTCATTCACTTAACAGTTGCTACTATAGCTAGGTAGGCTGTCTGTTTCGGCAGTGTCTCCGTTCGGCTGCCCTCTTCGCTCTGGGCTATTTGACCCAGGGCAAGAAAAAGGGGGGGGGGGGGGAGGGTGTTCCCTTGGGTCACCTGTTTTTACTATGAAAACAAGGGGATACCTCCTCCGGAGTTAGTAATTCTGAGCTGTTATTGGGATGGTTGTTTAGTGAGAAGTTTAAGTTATTAAATTCATTCAAGTCTTAGTTTTTAAAGTATAGCTTTTGAATATTGCATATGTCAACGGACATGATTATGCAATTCTCACACACTTTTAGGAGTATAAGAGTCTCTATTCTCTAGACTTACTTTATTATTGGCTTACTTTAAAAATTATTAGTATAAGGATTATTGGATATTAATAGAGTACATGGATGTATGAAGCTCAATTTTTGGAAGGTGTTGTATCTTTCTAATTTATCATAAATAAGAAAGATACATGTAAGGCCTATTACTTCTTTTCCCTACAGGGGATGACTCTATTTTATTTTATTGAGCGTATTCCATTTTGCTCTATGTCCTTGGCCCTCCAGCCTTTTTACTATTCAGCTATGTCTGGGTCATTGGTACAGTATAAAAATGTTAAAAAATTTATAGTAATTTATATATTTTTTATACTTACCAATGACCCAGACGGGGATGGCCCTCCCAGGAGTTGGGAACTCTTGCCTCCCCGCTGAGTACATAGCGCTTACCAGGCACTGGTTATTAGAATGATAAATGGCGCCAATTTCGGAACGTCCTTGACACTGCGCATGCGCAGTAGGGGCGAAGTGTGGAGGGCCTTTCAGGACATGTTTTCTTTAGTTTTAGATGCAAATTTTGGGGATTGGGGGGCAAAATTTGTGTTTGGCCCTATATTTTAAGAGTTAGCACCAGCTATGTCTGGGTCATTGGTAAGTATAAAAAATATATAAATTACTATAAATTTTTTAACTTTCATTATATTTTCCAATTTTTTTTTTCAAAAACATAGGTTATGATCCCTCTTTGGAATGAGCTCGTTGTTTTTGAGACACAAAAATGAAAAAATCAGTTATTCAAGAATTTTGTTTGCAAGTGTTGTCTTTTCATGTTAGGTAAAGGGTTAAAAAACATTACATGTGGTGGTGAAACTGGAAATTTATAGCCCATTTTGCAGCCAAGCTTGCAAAATGCTTGCATTAGATATTGTCATCAGCTGCAAAGTAGAGTTCCCTCTCCTGTACTGCAGAAAATATGATCGGATGGTGGCACCATTGTCGTGTAGTTAGTTTAGTCCAGCCCTCCCCAAACCATGGTGTGATCATCATGTTGTGTCGGTATTTGTGCATCAATTGAGAAGGTGTTGACGTGCTGTTCACCCAAAAAAGGCAGAAACCTGTATGCAAGATTATTATTGCTCTCTTAGTTATTTATAACTAAGTTAGTTAACTGATAAGGTGTGTTAAATATTTCTGATCATTTCCATTACCTACCTGAATCTGATCAGTGTTCGAGATGCCTAATTCAGTTTGATCTCATGCCTGCAAGTTGGTATTCAAATTGAGGCCAATTTGAGAATAAATTAAAAAATTGAACAATCACAGGACCTAAAAGGATTGTGGATTTGCAGTTTATAATTAGGAAACTAACAGTCTGAATGTGACTGGGAATGGAGCTGATAAATAGACCAAAACTAGATGGGCAGTATACTGAAAAATGGAACTGATATCAATATCCTGGGGATATCTATCCTGGGGATACCGAAGCACTGAACTGAACTAATCATTGAATATTAAAACCATCTGTATTTTCAAATTTTACTGCATTTGCTATTTAAAAGGCTTTGTTGACGCTTAACCCTTTACCCAACGTAACGGCCAAAACCGGCCAGCGCTATTCTCAAAAATCGCCAATTTTCATTATTTTTTCATTTTTTGTCTCAAAAACATAGGTTATGACTCTCCCATAAATTTTAACAAAGAAAATCCATACAGACAAAATGGTTTCAATCCAAAAATAAAATATGGCACATCCACAGAATATGAAGCCTTTAAGTTGGAATACCTGCACTTCAGAATAAAGCCCAAATATGGGCTTCCAGCACTCTACCAGTTAACTGTTAAGGATCTGGACAGATGGCCTGAATTCCCCCTGGTCTGCATGTTATGCATGTCCAGTTGCTTAGTAGTGAAGTCTAGTCAAGCCTGTTAAGGTAGCCAAAACTTAACTAGAAATCACTGCCTTGGTAATTTGTCTATTATCAGCAGGACCTCCTAATTATAGTATATTAAGGACACATGCTCTGAGATTGCAAAAGCCTGAAATAGGCATTTAATAATAAAGGAGTTTTATATAACATAAAATCACTTGTGTGCTCTAAAATTCTGTACAATCAGAGAAAAATTTTTTAAAAATTAAAAGTTGAGCTCCCAGTCATCAAAACATGTTACCATGTGTAGCAGGTCACATCTACATCAAAACAATTATATATTGTGGAAGGCTTCTCTGAAAAGGTGCAATTTTAGGTTCTTTTTGAAGAGGTTTTCAGATGCTTGAACATGAACTGGTAAAGAATACCAAAGTCTACGTCCCACAAACGAAGAACCTCTTTATTCACAAGCATCAACCCAGAAAAGGGTATTCTTCAGCTTAATTGGTTTGGATGAGTGCAAGTCCCTATTAGACTTTTTAAGTATCAAGAGTTATTCTAAATACAATGGTGCTGAACCATTAATGCGCATAAAGACCAAAGCCAAATTTTTAGTCGAGTTGTGACGAAGTCAAACTCGACTTATAGTTTGGTGAATGGCGGGCGGGCGGGTGGGCGGGCGTAAACAATTGGTTTCCGGATGATAACTTGATAGTGGTTTAACTCACATTCATTAAACTTCATACGTAGGTTGGTCTTGGGGGGAGGAAGAACCCTATTGATTTTGGACATGCTACGTCGAAGGTCAAGGTCACAGTGACCTTGAACATAGTAAATCTTAAACAATTGGTTTCCGGATGATAACTTGATAATGGTTCAACTCACATTCATGAAACTTCATAGGTAGATTGGCCTTGGTGAGGGGAAGAACCCTATTGATTTTGAACTCGCTACGTCAAAGGTCAAGGTCAACATGACCTTGAACATAGTAAATCGCAACAATTCCTTTCCGGATGATAACTTGATAGTAGTTCAACCTACATTCATGAAACTTCATAGGTGGGTTGGCCTTGGTGCGAGGAAGAACTCTATTGATCTTGGACTCACCAGATCAAAGGTCAAGGTCACAGTGACCTTGAACATAGTATATCGCAACAATTGGTTTCCGGATGATAACTTGATAGTGGTTCAACCTAGAGTCATGAAACTTTACAGGCGTGTTGGCCTTGGTGCGAGGAAGAACCCTATTGATGTTGGACTCACCAGGTCAAAGGTCAAGGTCACAGTGACCTTGAACATAGTATATCGCAACAATTGGTTTCCGGATGAGAACTTGATAGTGGTTCAACCTAGAGTCATGAAACTTCATAGGTGTGTTGGCCTTGGTGTGAGGAACTGTTGTCACAACTCGACATTGGATCGGTGATCCTGAGCGGCATTTTTTACATTAATTTGCACAGTGGTGGGGTTATGTGATCATGGAGTCTGGATTCTGTGCTGATGTATGTAATCATGTTCTGGGTGTTCTGAAGTTTTGATATTTTTAATTGTGGAAAGCCAATTAGAAGTGAATTAGAAACATCTCATTGAGCTGAAATAAAGGCATGAATCAAGGTTTCCAGTAATTTGGGAGAGGTAGAAGATGGCTCAGATTTCTAAACTGCATGATATTTTTTTCCTCCATTGATAGACAAGAGTCAAATATCACTCTAATGTTATGAGCACTGTTCAGTGCAGTTTGTATAGAATTTTCTTTAGTAAGTTACTTGATCTATAAATTTGGTGGTATCCTTGCATGTGACAGTGCTGTTATCTCAGGCTTGTTTTTAATGGTTTAGGTGTGTTTGGAACAAGTCACAGTCACAAAATTACTGTAGACGTTATTTGTGTTGGCAAAAGAATGCCAATGTTGAGCTCATTAGCCGTGGCATTTAAAACGCTGTACTAAAATGGTATATGAACAAATTATTCTGTATTTTCCTGATGTGAATTCCCCTTTGATAGTACAGTAGAATCCTTTTAATTGAATATCCATTTTGCCAGTGAAAATTATTCAGTTAACAGGAGTATACAATTAACAGAGATTTCGTCAGTTTCCTGTGTTCTGGAGGTTAACTGAGCATTTATTCTATTATATCTTGTTTGACAGAGCTCATAGAGCTCTGTCAAACAAGATATAATAGAGTAAATGCCTATATTGGATGTAGTGAGGCCAAAAAGGTTGATAAATAAGGGGAATTTGGAGCGTGTCACAGTAATTTTTTTGACATATTACAAAAATTTATATACAATTAAAAGGAGTTTACTCTACAACCCATATGCAATTAACAGATCAAATTTGTACTGAAGGTATGGTAAATGGTTTTGTGTTTGAAAATTATATTCAATTAACAGGGATATACAATTAAGAGATATCCAATTAGGTGGGCTCCACTGTATCAGCAAATCTCATTCAAGTCAGACACTGAATACTGAACCGATACCGCAGTATTCCCCTATGAAAATACCAAAACTGATATTGAACTCTTAATTCCAATACTGCCCATCTCTATGCTACATGATTAGCTTTTTATCTCCATCAGCTTTGTAAAAGGGTAGAGTGCTAGAAGCCACTATCATGGCTCTGTTGAAAAGTGCTGAAAGCCACTTTAGTGGTTTTACACCCTTTGCATAGGCTTGTTGTTTTCTTAGCAGTAGAAAATAAATCTTTACATAAAATTATTTTGTCACAGTTTATTGGAGAGTGTCATTAGGCACTCTCCAATAAATTGTGACAAAATAATTGTTCATGAACAAAATCTTGCTAAACTAAGGCTTCCCTTGTTGGTTGCATGGCATCTGCGGAAAAAAAATATGTTTCAAATCACCTTTGAAAATTAATTTAGCACTTGACCAGTTGAATAAGATAGTCTCTCTTATGAGTTACGAGGCCATAAGAAACATATGAACTGAATTTTATTTGAGCTGTGGATTGAAAAGAATTTAGTCACTGAGGTTTGTAAATTTGGTGTTGAATCGAGACACATTTGAGATTTTTTCAATTCTGATAAACACACTAGTTAAAAAATACTGTAGTTTTTGCTGGAAAGTTTTGGAAAAGAAGTACTCTCTTCCAAATTGAAACAATATCATTTTCCATGAGCAGATCACCTACCTTAATTCTTTATATTTACAAAACTGCATTTGTATAGTACTTTTATTTTTATTTTTCAATTTTTGCTTATGGGAACCTGAATTTGAACTCAGTCCAATATGACAAAATATTGTTTAAAACTGTCTTCGGATCTATGTGTCAGAATCTTTTGATGATTAGTATAGAGCATCCTTAGGAGTGTCAGATTTGAGTTTGTTCAAATCAGGTTCTTGGGATGATATTTGGGCTCCATATGGGAACTCGAACTTGAACATTGTGCAATATGAGGAATGTTATTTAAAAATCTTCTTCAGATCTACCAGTCAGAATCTTTTGATATTTGATATTATGCATCATCCTTAGAAGGTTCAGATTGAAGTTTGTTCAAATCAAGTCCCAATGTTCATATTTGGGCTCCCTATGGGAACCTGAATTTTAACTTTGTGTAATATGAGGAAATTTATTTAGAAATATTGTTCTTCAGATCTACCAGTCAAAATCTCTTGATATTATTTGGAGTACTGCATCATGACATTTGTCTAAATCAAGTCCCTGGTGTGATATTTGGGCTCCCTTATTATGTAAAAATCTTCTTCAGATCCAGCAGTCAGAATCTTTTGATGATGAATATGTGGCATCCTAATTGGGGAGAGATTGAAGTTTGTTTAAATCAAGCCCCTGGGTTTATGTTTGGGCTCCATATGGGAACCCAAATTTGATCACAGTCCGATATGATAACAACAAAAATTTCAATCTTCTTTAGATCAGTGTGTCCAAATCTTTTGCTGATTGGTAAAGAGCATCCTTAGAAGGGTCAGATTCAAGTATGTTCAAATCAATTCCTTCAGGTCATATTTGGGCTCTCTATGGGAACTCAAACTTTAACATAGTGCAATTTGAGGAATATTATTTAAAAATTGGCTTCAGATCAAGCGGTCTGCATCTTTTGCTATTTGATATGCTGCATCCTTGGGAGGTTCAGATTCCTGTTTATTCAAATTAATTCCTGCATTCATAGTTGGGCTCCCTACAGGTACCCAAATTTTAACTTGGTGCAATATGAGGAAATTTATTTAAAAATCTTTTTCTTCTAGTCTACAAGTAAGAATCTCTTGAGATTTAGTAAAGTACTTGGGCTCTCTATGGGAACTCAAACTTTAACATAGTGCAATTTGAGGAATATTATTTAAAAATTGGCTTCAGATCAAGCGGTCTGCATCTTTTGCTATTTGATATGCTGCATCCTTGGGAGGTTCAGATTCCTGTTTATTCAAATTAATTCCTGCATTCATAGTTGGGCTCCCTACAGGTACCCAAATTTTAACTTGGTGCAATATGAGGAAATTTATTTAAAAATCTTTTTCTTCTAGTCTACAAGTAAGAATCTCTTGAGATTTAGTAAAGTACATTTTTAGGGGTGTCAGCTTGAAGCTTGTTCAAATTAAGTCACCGGAGTGATATTTGGCCTTCCTGTGAGAGCCTGATTTTCAGCTTTGTGTAATTTTTAAAAAAAATTTTCTTCAGATCCACCAGTCCGAGTCTTTTGATGATTCGTTTTGAGTATCCTTAGGGGGGAGGGGGGAGATTCAATTTGTTCATATGAAGTCCTATGGGATTATATTTGGGCTCCCTATGGGAACTCAGAACTTTAACTTAGTGAAATATGAAGAATATTCTTTAAATATATTCATAATCAGATCTACCAGTCTGAATGTTTTGATATGCAGTATCCTTAGGAGTTTCAGATTCAATTTTAATTAAATCTAGTCTTTGGGGTTATATTTGAGCTTCTTGTGGGAGCCCGAATTTTAAGTCAGTGCAATGTGAGGAATATTCTTTAGAAACCTTTTTCAGATCTCTGTCAGAATCATTTGGTATTTGGTTTGCGGTATTCTTAATGGGGTCAACGTCTAGTTTGTTCAAATCAGGTTGCTGGGTTCATATTTAGGTTCCCTGTGATAACCTAAATTTTAACTTAGTGCAATATGGTTAAATCCCTTTGAAATATCCTTCTTCAGATTCTATAGGAACTCTCCCATAATCTGTAGCAAGACAAATCCACAAAGAGTAAATAATTACATTTCAAAGATAATATGATACACATCCAGTGAATATGAAGCTTTGAAACTGGGGCACCTGCGCTTCATTGTAAAGCCCAAATATGGGTTTCCAGCACTCGGAACTATAAAGGGTCACCTGTAGTTAATGTAGATTTTTATATTCTTCCCTTTTGTACTTTTAGGTGCACTGACATCTGCTCTTAATTACTACAGATGCAGCTTCCGATCTCCAAGAGATGCAAAGCTTCCTAAAATTCAGAAGCCCACTCTGCTGATCTGGGGTACAAATGATGTTGCATTGGATGCTGAAATGGCTGCAATGAGTAGTGCCTATGTTGAGAACTTTACACTGGAATATGTGGAAGGTGCTTCACACTTTGTTCAGATGGATAGACCAGATGTTGTTAACAAAACCATACGTGAATTTCTGAAATCAAAAAAGAGTATGTAATAAATGGGATTAACTAGGGGCGTTTTTGTACTCTTCAAACTGGTGGGATGAGCGGGGAAGAGAAAGTCATCTCTTCTAACTTAGACATTTGCCACTATGACATGAATTGTTCTTGTGAACAACATGGTGTCTTAGCGAGCTATTCTTCAAACGAGTGTTGTCATAAAATCTGTAGCAGGCTGCCATGGCTTTTATGACAATGCTGATTGCAGTGGCTAATGTCATTGGCTAGTCCGAGTCTCCAAACTAGCAACTGCATGAGAGTTTAACCCTCTGCCTAATGATGTCAAAATATTAAAATTTCAAGCTGTAACTTTTTCCCACAATGAAATTAGGATTCAGCCAATTTAATCTCGTTTGACAGAGCTCAATGAGTTCTCTTGGGTTCTGGCACATGTTCTTAAATTGCAAAAGCCTGAAGAAGGCCTTTGAATGTAAAATTGTCTTTGGAACAAGCCATAAAATTACTGTAGATGTGATTTATGTTGGTAAAGTAATGTAAATGTGGAGCACAAGAACAACTTATTCTGTATTTTCCTGGTGTGAATTCCCCTTTGGTACAGTAGAACCCTATTACTTGAATAGGCACTTTTCCAATGAAAATTATTCAGTTAACAGGAGTATTCAATTAACAGGGTTTGTGTCACTTTCCTGTATTCTAGAGATAAACTTAGCATTTATTCTATTATATCTTGTTTGACAGAGCTCCATGAGCTCTGTCAAACAAGATGTAATAGATTAAATGCCTGCATTGGATATACTGAAGCCAAATAGGTCTATAACAAAGGCAAACTGTGTAGAGTTAGGGTAATTTCTTGACAGGTTACAAAGGCAAACTGTGTAGAGTTAGGGTAATTTCTTGACAGGTTACAAGATTTTTATTCATTTAATAGGAGTTTACTCTATAACCTATATTCAATTAACAAGTCAAATTTGTATTAGAGGTGTGGTAAATGGTTTTGTGTTGGGAAATTATATTTAATTAACAGGGTTATTCTGTTAAGAAATAGCCAGTTAAGTGGTCTCCACTGTACTAAAAGCAAATCTCAAGTCAAATATCAAATACTGACCCATTACCTTGATATACCCCCTAAAAATAGTGAATCTGATACCAAACTCAAAATTTCAATAGCACCCATTTCTATCGACAAGCCATGTGTCTGGCTGAAATACCTTGTCTCTTGGGTGAGATTTCCCCTTCCCACACTCTCCAAGAATAATAATAACTACACCTGAGTTCACTAAAATGAAGAATGAAAGAGAAAAAAACCCCTCTAATACCGACATTTTCATCCATCTAGGGGTGATCATTGATCTCTTATATAACCAGATTGCTGGAATTTCAGTAAAAAAACATTACAACTCAATTTGCTTCTCCCAAAATGGCATCTGGTCAATCAATGCTATAACTCCTCCCACCAGTGACTTTTGATAATGTGAAACCTGTTAGCGCTGTGATTATTATCACAGTGTAACAACTTTCACATCATCAATCATCAATTTAAAGCTTTGCATGAAAATTGGTAATACAGTATGGTTTTTCCAATATCGGCAGTTGTTTTAGGTCAATAATAACAATAATATTACAAGCTATTCATTGAATATAGAATATGGAATTCACTAAAAATACATTTTTACAATCCATTTCAATGAGGGGCTATAAAATGAGTTAAAATGTTTCTTGACAATGTTTAATACTGTATAGTTTTGGCCATTATATTGGGTAAAGAGTTGATGTAGATGAGATTTGCCTGAAGGCTGTACAGTGCACAGAGTTAGTTAACACTTTACCTAACATGAAATGCAGACAACACTTTTAAAAAAAATATTTGAATAACTATTTTTTTTCATTTTTTGTCTCAAAAACATTCGTTATGACCCCTCATTGGAACGAGCTCGACAATCTCGTTCCAACGAGAGGTCATAACCTATGTTTTTGAGACAAAAAATTAAAAAATAATGAAAATTAATGGGCGATTCTTGAGAATAGCGCTGGCCAATTTTGGCCGTTAAGTTGGGTAAATGGTTAATCAGTTAATAATGTAACTTTTTTATAACCAGAATGTGTGACTAGCCCTGGGCAGTGCACAGGATTATCACACTTTCTGGTTATAAAAAATTGGTAACTGCCATCTCACATTCTACATGAAAATGTACTCTCACTAAGGCTTTGCATGCACAGTGTTAGTTAATAGACTGTCCTATGACAAACTACATGAAAATACATGGTAAGGCTGTAAAAATGCACAGGTTTAGTTGGTTACATATTATATAGGGTGCAGGATTCAAGGAACTAGTGTAAATACTTCTACTGGATTGTGTTCATTATGTGTTAGCCTTCTCCATACATACATCCGTCTGTCTGTCCTGAATATGGTTTCCGAATGATAACTTTAGTTTGACTTAACGAAATGAAACAAAATTTTATACATAGGTTTATAACCACATAATACAGGTTAGGATTGATAGTGGGCTTGGTCTGGTCTGATATTTTCTGGCAGAGTTATGGCCCTTTTTTGACTTAGAAAACATGTTGATATTGGTTTTTGGACGATAACTTCAGTTTGACTGAATGAAATGAAACAAAATTTTATGCATTGGTTTATTACTACATAATACAGATAGGGATTGATAGTGGGCTTGGTTCGATATTAGTTTGGCAGAGTTATGACCCTTTTAGAAGACATGTTGAGATTGGTTTCCGGATGATAACTTCAGCTGCAGGTGTCCGTTTTCAATCAAACTTAAACAATATTCTAGACAGGTTTGATTTTGAGAGTGGTGCGATAATGTTTAATCCGAGTTATGGCCACTTTTAGGACTTTGTTAACCATTAAATATAGTTTATCTTAAAATGGGGGCATCAGTGTCTCATGGTCATATTTTGTGGCTCGCTCTATTGGTGCTATGGTTTTATGGAGATAAGATAAGACATTTTTTAATTCAATATCAACAAAGTTAAATGACTAGAAACTCATGCATGGCAGTGGGAGGTGGGGGCATAGCCACCCTTGGCTGTGCACTTGTTTTAATGTGAATTCCAGAAGTGACAACATCTTCTATTTTCAATTAATAGCTTGTGGAGTGGACTTTCAAATTCTGTACACATGGACAAAAAACACAAGCAATGTTTTGGCCAATGGACCTCCATGGAGGTCCATTGGCTGGAACTTTGCTTGTGCTTGTTACACTTTGCAGCAAATTTTCAATTCTTGCTTGGTTGGAATCTCCACTCTGTGGGTGATTTAGTGATAATACACTTTCCATGAACTGTAGTACCGGTAGGCATGATAGGTATGATTGGTTCTTGTGGCAAAGTCTGAAACTTTAAGAAATGAGTCTCTCTCGTAGAAGATTCCCCCGGGTAGTTGGCATTGCATGCAGTGGGTTTCAAAATGTTTTTCAAAATCGACATGATTACTTCTTAGAGACTACCACCACGACCTGCTTCTGAGACTTCAATATCTGTATTAGGAGAGATCTCAGCTGCCCTTTTAAAAACAGCCTGAAGCAAACACACAGGTAAACTAGTGATGCTATCCCCATGGGAACCCAGAGAGGTGAAGCAGTGCTTTTTTCTGTGATAAACATGCTCTGTTTTACTGGTAAAATTTAACCCTGTAACCAATGCCTGTGGTGGAGGTCCTCTAAAATGGGCAACATGGGTATAAGCAATTGGCTAGACTTGACTTTATATCTATGTTGCAGTCACAATTATGGTGAATTTCTGTAAGTAATGTTATGCTTCACCTCTCACATCCAGGTCAATACTGAAACTTATTTTTAGATTCTGCAAATCGCATGTTTCGGGCCAAATAGAATTCCAAATCTATTTAGGTGGAGTATTAGCCATTGTGCAGAACTAGGTGATCTTAAACTGATATTGTACCCAAGTTAATACAATTGATAAATTTGTCCCTTGAGTGCAAGAAGGTTTTGCAATTCTTCAGCATTGCAAAGCCTTATTGCACTCAAGGGTAAAGCCTTGTTGCTCACAAGGGACGTAATACACCACCTTCCATGCTGTTCAGTCGATTATGGTGCCTCATAAAACAGACCAAGAACATGAACTTTTGATGGCAAAGAAGACAAAAATAAAATTTAAAAAACTCCTGCCCACATGCAGTTTTACAAAAAATGGCCTGTGAAACAGAAGATCTACTTTGTGGGGCCTAAACAAATACTGCTCTATCTCTCTTTTCACTAACATTAGTAATTTTGAATATTTATTTTTTTTATTAACCAGAAGAATACTAGATTAATTTTAATATTCAGAATTTGTTTTAACTGTAGTTGCTTTGTTAAAATTTGTTAGCCATTGTTTGTAGGTACTCTCCAGTAATCTATTAAAAAAAAAAACTCCCATATGAACAAAACATTGTTTGAATCAACTTGTTAGTACGTTTATCATGGTTTCCAATCAGTCAGTGAAATAATTCCCTCCTGATAAGTGGAGGACTGCTAAGTTCTGCTTTACTGGTAAAATAAAATTGGGTAACCATTGCCTAAGGTGGATATCCTCGAAAGTGGACTGCAAAGGTATAAACTCTTGGCTAAACTTGACTTCATACCAAAGTTGCAGTCATGATATAGCCATAAATGCTCACTGTGATGTTAAGCATGAATAAAAAAGAGATTAAATTGAAATAATTTAACATTCTAAAGGTCCTAGTTTAACTCCTTGCATGCCGCTGGAAGATTTTACACCTCACCACATAAAATATCTTGCCACTGAACAAAGTATAATTTGGGCACATTTTATCAAATTTGCCCCTGTAAATTGAATAGACTTTTTTACCAATGATTTCTCGTGTTAAATACAGATGAACTTTTCTTCATAGCAGCCATGACGAGATTTTATGAAAAATATTTAAAAAATATTCAGCAAGTTAAGTGCCAGTGGTATAGATACTGGTATGTAGATATCACTCCCATGATGGAATCTTGACCAACTGACCAAACAATTTCAACAAATCACTGTTATGTTACCCCTAATTGGAATGAGCTCGCTGAGAGGTCACATGATATGGTTTTGTAGAAACTTTTTGAAAAATTGGAAAAAACACGAATTAAAATATTGAATTTTGATATCCTGTGCACTGTTTTTGGGTTAAACTGTTTTCTAAAGCATCAATTTTTGGAAACCATGATTTTATGTTGTATTTTAATATTGATGACATCATGTGGAATATGATGGAAGACAAAACATCCTCAAGGGGTGTGGCTATATCTCCCCCTCTGGGAAAGATATTTGGCCCAAACACTCGGCAAGTCTTATGTCAGGGTTAACCCTTTACCCAACGTAATTGTCAAAACCGGCCAGCGTTATTCACAAAAATCGCCAATTAATTTTTATTATTTTTTGTCTCAAAAACATAGGTTATGACCCCTCTTTGGAACGAGCTCGTAAAGCTCGAAAATAGTTATTCAAGAATTTTGTTTGCAAGTGTCATGTTAGGTAAAGGGTTAAATATCTTCCCCTCCAATGAGATTTCCCTATATCACTTGAGGATAGTAATATTCTCTCACACCGAAAAGAACCTTGATCCACTGGTGTGTCTGAAATCACCCTGCTGAGCCCACATTAGAGCAGTTGAAAAGCCTGCTTCCTGTATATTGGGTGTACCTAATCCAATTGAGGGTGATATGTGTTGATTCTCAACCATTTGAGTGCCAGAAGCCACTATCGGGGCTTTAAAAAAATGAGGGCAACAGAGCGAAATATAACATTTTTCTCACTTGTGTTTCATATTCAGTCAAGTGCAAATAATATTTGGTTTATATAAATTTGTTTTATCATAAATTATCGGAGAGTGCCTGTGGGCACTCTCCAATAATTTGTAATAAAACAAATTTCAAATAAAAATTCACCCCACCAAAAATAAGTTAAGAAATTTTTGCTTTAATGTCAAACTTGTTTTTGATTGATGTGAGATGTGATTCAAGTTTGCTGTTGAGTTTGAATGCTTTGTTAATTTTTTTCCCCCACTTTTGAGTTTCCAACCATTTCAGGCGGATGCTTGTAACCTAGCTGCGGTAATAAATCTCCAGAGGAAGATGGGATGGGGAATAACCATTATTGTGGATAGCAGTTACCAAGCAACTGTAATGATATGGTCGTCCTCTGGAGTGGGTGGAGGTGAGGTTTGAGATAATCATATATGTAAAGTCGAGCTATAGTACATAAATGCCTTCTGAGGGATGGCAGGGCTGGTCTAACTATTCAACATGGATACTTGTAGCCCACCTACACTAATGCATGCCCTCAGGGGATAAAAGTGGGTCTTATTCATTTGAGACCATTGACTGTATCCCACCTGTGATAATGCAGTGTACTGTGGGGTTGGGGTGTCTAACCATTCAAAGTGGATGCCTGTAGCCCATCTGTAATACCGGTAATGTAGTATACTTTGAGGATGGGAGGGGATCTAACTATTCAAAGTGGATGCTCGTAGTCCATCTGTAGTTGTGCTGTGTAATTGTGGGAGGGGGTCTTATCATTGAAAGTGATGCTTGTAGCCCATCTGTAATAGTGCAGTGTAATTTGGGGAAGGGGGTCTTACCATTGAAAGTGGATGGTTGTAGCTCATCTGCAGCAATGCTGTGTACTCTGTGATGTGGGGGTCTGAAAGTGTATGCTTATCATCCATGCATAGCAATGTAGTGTTCTCTGGAGGAAAGGGGGTGTAAGCATTTGAAGTGAATGTACTCTTAGGGATGTAAGGGGGCAGGGGCTAACCATTCAAAGTGGTTCCATGTAGCTCATCTGTAGTAGTGCAGTGTACTCTGTGGGATGGGAGGGGAGTCTTAACAGTTTAGCATGGATGCTTTTAGCCCATCTATAGTAATGGAGTGTTTTCTGGGGGGATGGGGGTAGTAACCAATAAAGTGGATGCTTTTAGTCCATCTGTAGTAATGTAGTGTACTCTAAGAGTTTGGTGTAAGTTTTTCTCAGATTCGATATAAACATGCAATTAATTGAAAATAGAATGTTTTCATTTTTGGAATTTGCTAAAAAAATAAACAATGAGGGGTCTTGCACTTTGAGAGTTTGAATAGTACTGACCAGTTTTTGGCCATTACATTGGGTAAAGAGTTGATTTATATGATATTTTCTCGAAGGCTGTACAGTGCGCAGGGTTAGTTTCTCAGTTAATAATGATTTTGTTTTATAACTAGAAAGTGTGACTTACCCTGTGCATTGTTTCTGGTTAAAAAAAAAATGGTAATGGCCATATCGCACACCTCACAGAAATATACACTAAGACGGTCAAAATGCTCAGAGTTAGTTGGTTACATGTTACATAGGGCATAGAATTCAAGAAACTAATGGAAATACTTATACTGGACTGTGGACATTTTTAGTCGAGTTGTGACGAAGTCAAACTCGACTTATAGTTTGGTGAATGGCGGGCGGGCGGGTGGGCGGGCGTAAACAATTGGTTTCCGGATGATAACTTGATAGTGGTTCAACTCACATTCATTAAACTTCATACGTAGGTTGGTCTTGGTGGGAGGAAGAACCCTATTGATTTTGGACATGCTACGTCGAAGGTCAAGGTCACAGTGACCTTGAACGTAGTAAATCTTAAACAATTGGTTTCCGGATGATAACTTGATAATGGTTCAACTCACATTCATGAAACTTCATAGGTAGATTGGCCTTGGTGAGGGGAAGAACCCTATTGATTTTGGACTCGCTACGTCAAAGGTCAAGGTCAACGTGACCTTGAACATAGTAAATCGCAACAATTCCTTTCCAGATGATAACTTGATAGTAGTTCAACCTACATTCATGAAACTTCATAGGTGGGTTGGCCTTGGTGCGAGGAAGAACCCTATTGATCTTGGACTCACCAGGTCAAAGGTCAAGGTCACAGTGACCTTGAACATAGTATATCGCAACAATTTGTTTCTGGATGATAACTTGATAGTGGTTCAACCTAGAGTCATGAAACTTTACAGGCGTGTTGGCCTTGGTGCGAGGAAGAACCCTATTGATGTTGGACTCACCAGGTCAAAGGTCAAGGTCACAGTGACCTTGAACATAGTATATCACAACAATTGGTTTCCGGATGAGAACTTGATAGTGGTTCAACCTAGAGTCATGAAACTTCATAGGTGTGTTGGCCTTGGTATTTCCATGTCGAATAATATTGTTAACTATTAACCCTTCTTCACGGCAAGCTTTTAGTCCCTTGCATAGTCATCAATTCTACAATTGTTATCTTCTTTCAGACAGAGGGTTCTTTCACTTTTGTCAAGCAAGATATAAATTGTTGAACTCTGCACTCCATTGGTTTCTACACAATAACATGAAAATCGTTCAACCCTCGTCTGTCATTCTTCATAGGAACTCAATTTATTTGGAATTCAGTACGTCAAATGTAAAGGTCACAGACCCAGCACACACTCAATAATTCATTTGCAGACAATAACTTCATAATGATCAAACCCACCTTTTCTGTTGTCACAACTCGACATTGGATCGGTGATCCTGAGCGGCATTTTTTTTACAGTGAATTCCAAAAATGAAAACACATTCTATTTTCAATTAATAGCTTGTTTATATAGCTTTTTGGTGATAATAGTTTTAGGGGGGGGAGGGGGGGGGGGGGTATATGGGAATCAACTTGTCGGTTAGACAGTCGGTCAATCTGTTGGCATCGTCAGTGCGTTGCACATGTAAACTTGTGGAGCGAACTACTTCCACAGTTTTAGCCACATTTTCATGAAACTTCACAAAAATTATCAACATGACGAGGAGCAGTGCATGACATAATTTTCTTCCCGATCGGATTCAAGCTGGCCGACTGGTGGCCATATTTGATTTTTTTTATGTAAACTTGTGGAGTGAACTACTTCCACAGTTTTAGCCACATGAAACTTCACAAAAAAGATTAACATGATGAAGGGAAGTACATCACATAAACTTTTTCCCACTTGGTTTCAAGATGGCCGACTGGCGGCCATATTGAATTTTTTATAAAGGACGAAGGCGCCGCAGGTGCCCGAGTTGAGACGGAGGCGAAGCCGACGTCGAAAATCGTGAGTTCTTTATACTAATTTCACACTTTTTTAACGTAGGAAGTAGTTAACGAGATGAGACTTCACGAGAATGACTCTGGCTGATTAAACTTTTAGGGATTTTTCCCAAAGGAACCGGGGACAAATAATGTTTCATTTTTTTCAAGGATACTCGGTCGCTAGAACAAGTAGGGTCAAGGGACCCCTATATATTGAGTGTGTGTGTGGAGGGGGGGGGTGGGGGTGAGGTTAATGGGTCACTGATTATGTCACGTGACGACCATAGCAAGTAAAGTACGCCCCTAGCAACGGGCAAACTACTGGGCCAATTTTGACCAATTTTAATACATGGACCCAACATGCATTGCAAACGAAAACAGACAGGTCAATGGTGTCCTTCCCTAGCAACCAGAGCGTCCCCTTAGCAACGGGCTAACTACTGGGCCGATTTTGACCAAATTCGGTATGCGGACCCAAAATGCATTGCAAATAAAAATAGACAGATCAATGTTGATGTCTCGTGACTTCCCTAGCAACCAGAGCATGCCCTTAGCAACGGGCTAACTACTGGGCTGGTTTGGACCAAATTTGGTATACGGACCCAAAATGCATTGCAAATGAAAACAGACAGATCAATCATGAAGTCACATGGTTTCCATAGCAACCAGAGCGCCCCTTAGCAACGGGCTAACTACTGGGCCGATTTTGACCAAATTCGGTGTACTGACCCAAAATGCATTGCAAATGGAAACGGATAGGTCAATGTTGACATCACGTGACTTCCCTAGCAACCAGAGCGCCACCTTAGCAACGGGCTAACTACTGGACCGATTTTGACCAAATTCCGTATACGGATCCAAAATTTATTGCAAATAAAAACGTACAGGTCAATGTTGACGTCACATGACTTCCCTAGCAACCAGAGCCCCCCCCCCCCCCCCCCCCCACTCCCCCTTAGTATCGGGCTAGCTACTGGGCCGATTTTGACCAAATTCAGTATACGGACCCCAAATGCTTTGCAAATGAAAACAGACAGATCAATGTTGACGTCACGTGACTTCCCCAGCAACCAAGCAACCAGAGCGCCACCTTAGCAACGGGCTAACTACTAGGCCGATTTTGACCAAATTCGGTATACGGACCCAAAATGTATTGCAAATAAAAACATGCAGGTCAATATTGACATCACGTGACTTCCCTAGCAACCAGCGCTTCCCCTTAGTAACGGGCTAACTACTGGACCGATTTTGACCAAATTCGGTATACGGACCCAAAATGCTTTGCAAATGAAAACAGACAGATCAATGTTGACGTCACGTGACTTCCCTAGCAACCAGAGCGCCCCCTTAGCAATGGGCTAACTACTGGGCCGATTTTGACAAAATTCGGTATTCGGACCCAAAATGCATTGCAAATGAAAACAGATAGGTCAATGTTGACGTCACGTGACTTCCCTAGCAACCAGAGCGCCACCTTAGCAACGGGCTAACTACTGGACCGATTTTGACCAAATTCGGTATACGGACCCAAAATGTATTGCGAATAAAAACATACAGGTCAATGTTGACGTCACGTCTTTCCAGTAAAACTGCACTGGCATATTTTCATCATCCTTTTTTGCACAGCACTGCTGTATTTTCTTGTTTTTATGTAAACTCGTGGAGCGAACTACACAGTTTTAGACGCATTTTCATGAAACTTAACAAAAATAATCAACATGATGAGGGGAAGTGCGTGACATAATTTTTTCCCACGCAGTTTCAAGATGGCCGACTGGTGGCCATATTGGATTTTTTTGTTACTTAGAAAAATTGAATGCCCCTTTTCAGTCATCCACACTGGGTGGTATGCCACAGTCAGGGTATACCGGGCGACAGACCATCTCTAGTTGATCTTGTACATGTTTGGACTTTCTTGTTATCACATTACCATTTCTTGTCATATTTCAAAGAAGTGCTTCAAGATTTTTTTCTAAATTTAATATATAGCTTTTGGATGGTAATATCATAAAGGGGATTGCGAACTGGATGTGTCCAAATATTTCTTCAAGAGTTATTGCCCTTGTTGGACTTGATCTTGTCATCATATTACCATTTCTTGTCATCACATTTCAAAGAAAATCAGTCAGCACCATTTTTCCAAATTTAATCTATAACTTGTTTGTGATAATAACATGAATGGAATGGCGAACCAAGTGTTTCCAAACATTTCTTTGCGAGTTATTGCCCTTTTTTTACTTTGGTGGTTAGCGATTGCCCTTGCCATGGCGTTGGACCAGTTTGAGTGGATTCCAGAATTATCTCATCCGTGCTTCAAGGAAACCCCACAGTGGATACTGAGTGTTTACCCTTAAGTCAGATTAATTTTATGTTAACCCTTTCCTAACATGAAAAGCAGACGACACTTGCAAAAAAAATTCTTGTACAACTAATTATTTCATTCCAATGAGGGCTTATAACCTATGTTTTTGAGACAAAAAATGAAAAAATGATGAAAATTAACTGGCGATTTTTTAGAATAGCGCTGGCCGGTTTTGGCCGTTATGTTGGGTAAAGGGTTAATAGAGAATGCAGTGAGCTCGATAGGTAACACACATGCATATGTAGAGAAACACACAATTTCCAATGAAACAGTATATCTAACAAACTGAAAATTGTGTCTTCCGGTTTGCCTATCAGGGGTGGCCATTTTTGTCATTTGATATTGAATTCTGGGATAGTTGAAAATAAAAATAGCAACAAAAACAAGAGGTTGCACCATGTGTTCGCCGCGTCAAACTTATTTCTTCTTTTAACTTGAACACTGGCTTCCTAGAATTCAGTATTAAATTGATTTTTGCTACTTGAAAATTTTAAAAATCCTACTTTTGACCATGAATCTTTTCTCTCTTGGTTTTCTGCCAGTAATACAGTATCAAACGTTGACAAAACTACCGGCGGTAGCAAGAATCATTTTCTTTCAATTTTACGATGCAATAGAGTCCTTTGCGACTGCGTTCTCTTCTAGGTCTAACCTAATTCATATTAACTATTGTATAAACATAGCAGCAGACACCTTCACAGTGTTTCTATATTATTGTTGGCTGTCGGTACAGATAACCAACAGTGATGTAAAAACCCTGTCAAAATAAATGCAGCCTACTGATAAGGTTCTCAAGAAAGAATGCACCTGGAAGAACTTTTTTAGAGTTAAATAAAAGGGGCAGTTTGTGGCTGTATGGGGATTTGAGGGTTAAAACACCTCATTAGCTATCATGACAGGATCAATCCAGGTACCTCAGGCTTAAGAATTCAGCATGCTTATGTAGTCAGTCATCACTCTCTCTTGGGACCAAGACATGGGTGCTTTTAGCTCCTTGCACCCACGCATCAAATAATTCTGGTATCCACTCCAAAACCATAAATATCCTCAGCATATTTCATTGCCAGTAACATATTAACGACTCACCCAACACAAACAGCAGGCAGTAGTTGGAAAAAAACGTTTTTGAATGACTAAAATTTCTCATTTTTGGCCTCAAAAACATAGCTTGCGGCCCACTCACTGGAATGAGCTCACTGAACTATGTTTTGGAGGCAAAAATTTAAAAGATGATAAAAATTTGGATGGTGAGTTTCTGAAAGTAATGTAATGTTTCATCTTTCACATCTTGGGCAGTGCTGACAAGTGTTATTATATGGTCCCGCAAATTTCACATTTTGAATCAAATAGAATTCTGAATCGACTCAGGTAGAATATTTTGAATTGATTAGCCATTGTGTTGATCTATGTGTCCTTAAACACCAATAAATAAATATTTCTAGTTGAATGATTGATTCTGATTCTCATGAGTTTTCAAATTGTATTGCACCTCCTAACATCCATAATATTTCCAGCCTCTACTTGAGTATTGTATTAACTCTTAACCTGCCAAGTAATTTGAAATCCAGTTATGGCTGCGGTGCAGCAACCATGGCTGAATTTGGTGAAAAAATTGGAACAAATGAAGCCTAACTATCAATCATGATAGGATTGGTCCAATTTACAGTCATCATTCTATTGAACAGAAACCAAATTATACCATTTCTGTTGGCGAGAGTATTGGTGACCTGGCAGGAATATCTGCCAGCAGCATGCAAGTAGTTAATGTTGATTCGTTTGTTTGAGAAAATCAATCCAAAAAACAAAATGCTCAGAACAGAAAGTAGTTTCAGAAGCAGAACCTCTAGGAACTGGTGACAGAAGACAGGCCTGAAAAATAAGCAGTCTGACATTTGCAGAATGAGGTCCCCATAGGGTGAATTTGATGATGCTATCTCACACAGTCTTCCAGTTTATCCTCTTGGTACCTCTTTCTGTTTACTTTTGATACCCTTATTCAGATTGAGGTTTACAGATGGTAAATTTTGTGATGCTACCCTGCCGTACAGGGTAGCATCACTAAATTCACCCTCTGGGGACTTCATTTTGCAGATGACAGTCCGCTTATTTTCTGGCTTGACAGAAGAAGAGTTCAAGAGGTGACACTTTGTAGGAGTTTGAGAAAATCTTAATGATTCAAATATTTTTATTCCAGTGCAACATACAATAGAATCAAATAATTGGGATAATTTCAAATCAAACTTTGATTTTTCATAGGGCCCAGTGTTATTAATATTGCTAATGTTGTTTTATTATTTTTTAGTTTTGGCATATTCAAATAAATTTACATAGTGATCCACATGTGTGTTTGTACCTACTTTAGTTACCTGAGTGATGTTCAGTGATACTGTGGAGCCCACTTAATTGGATGCCTCTTAACTGAATTATGTAGTGTTTGTCATTTCCATCCAGTTGTCTGTCAGGTAGATTTTCGTGTTCCCTCCATAACTCTGAGATGCTTTGTTGAAACTTTGCATTTATGTTGCTTGTGGGGAGTCTATGTGTCACACACAAAATTTTTTTGTTCAATGGAGGTCAAGGTCACAGATCAAGGTCATTGCCATGTCGGGGGCATAGTCACTTCCGATTGACATTCTCTTGTAATTGAATAGAATTTCCCGACACAAAACCATTCGTTCAGTACAAATTTGACCTGTTAATTGAATATAGATTATAGAGTAAACTCCTGTTAATTGAATACTAGTAAAACTCTTATATCCTGTCAAGAAATTACCCTGACTTGCCCCACTTTTTCTTTGTTTATAGACCTACTTGGCCTCACTACATCCAATACAGATATTTAATGTATTATATCTCGTTTGACCGAGCTCATGGCACACTGTCAAACAAGATATATTAAAATAAATGCTAAGTTACCTCTAGAATACAGGAAAGTGATACAAGCCCTGTTAATTTATTACTCCTGTTAATTGAATAATTTTCATTGGCAAAGTGACCATTCGATAACAGGGTTCCACTGTACTACTGTAGTGCCCATTTTACTGGAAATTCCTGAAGGAATAACCATGTTAATTGCATGAAATTTACAAACTCCAAACCATTTACCATACCTTGAGTGCTCCTGTGGGAACCCTGAAAAGTAAAGCAGTTCCTGTTTACTCGGGACAACAGGCTGAAATAGAACCCAGTCACCATGGTCTGGCCTAGGGTGGAAGTCCTCTAAAATGGGCTTCATAGATGTGAACGATTTGGCTGCACTAAGTTGAAATTGTAGTTATTTCCAAAGTATAATGTACAAATAAAGTAAAACTAAGAAGCATACAACTATTAAGGAAGTGGCTTCAGCCTCAAGTTGAATGCTTATACTAAGCAGTCTCCAGGCTGGATTTGACCAATGGCTAGACTTTACTTTATATCCATGTTACAGTCACGTTTAGCCATTGTGAAGAAATATGTGATCTTATACACCAATAAATAAATAAATATGAATATAAATTTAATCCAGCCAATATATACCCATGTTGCCCATTTTAGAGGACTTCCATCTCAGGCATTGATGACAGAGTCCTGTTTTACAGTAAACACAGCTTGTTTACTACAGTAAACAAGCACTGCTTCACTTCCCTGAATGCAGATTTTACCTGCTATTTGCATGTTACAGAGTAAACTCATGTCAACTGAATACAAATCGTGTGATGTATCAAAAAATTACTTCAGCATCCACTGATATCCGAATGTTTTATACTCCCTGGAAAAAGTTTCGGGAGCACGTATAGTCGCCGCCCTGTCCGTCTGTCTGTAACAAATGGTTTCCGGATGATAACTCTAGTTTGCTTCAATGTATGACTTTATAATTGTGCAGTGTTACTATCAACCGCGAAATGCAGGTCAAGTTCAGTTTTCATTCCATTCCATAGTTATGTCCCTTGAAAAGTCGCAAAGTAGTAAAATCAATGGTTTCCAGATGATAACTCTGGTTTGGAGGAATCCGAGCCAATCAAACAATTGTTGCGTCTATTTGGGCAATTAGATGTATGCTGGTTCGATAGAACTTACCCCAGAAGACCTATCAATGCTATAGTACTCCGGGCTACGATTGTATGCCTAATCTGGGTCTTTCCCCAAGTCCATTTCGGTAGTTGAAGGAGCATTTTGCTGATTTGGAGAGGTTATCGGGTCTGTCTGGGTAATTCTTCAAATCGAAGAGTTACTCTTGTACAAATGAACACACCCTCCGAATATACCCATGTCTTGTTGGCATTTTGGTGAAATAGCAACCACGAGCTACCATAGAAACCAAGATGCGGCCTCCGGTATAGAATAAGGTCGACGGAAAACGTATCACGCTAACAATACGCGCTGTGCATGTGCACTAACACAACGCATCACTATGATAATGATGCCACAAGATGGCCGCTCACGTGGGGCACTATAACAAACATGATATCACTAGGTCACGTGACTATTACGTCATATATGAGACCCCCCCCCCCCCCAATGGGGACGGTTACCACCTCTCGTTCTACTCAACAGCAGTTTGGAACAACTGTAGGAACAAGTAAATAAATGTACTGTGATTAATTATCAATTATGATTGCTTCCCTGATTGACTACCGATTTGACATTTTTATTTACACAGAAACGTATGAGTGTATTAATATTTCTGGTCATATACTATTCAAAGAAAACAGTGGGGATATTTGATAAAGGTGAAAAATATGAAGAAATAGATTTATATTTTCATCAAAAAGACAGTTGAGGTATTGCAATGCGACATCTGGTGAATGTTTTCTGCGATAGCTGGGTGTCTTGACAAGCACACATTCCACGCACTGAGCTGTAGAAGATATGGACGGTCAGTCAGAGTATTGACCACGTTCAGTCCCAGACCTCAATACCTTGTAAATCCCCCCCCCCCAGTTCGCGAGACTTGTAAGCGCGGAACCGATGCGACATATTCCTCACCAAACCTCCAATATCAGCTTGACTGATGTTATTCCATTCTTCCTGTAGTGCAGGGGCGAGTTTCTGGACATTGGTGGGGGCAGTTGGAGTTGTCGTGGGCGCCTCTCAAGCATATCCCGGACGTGCTCGATTGGTGAAAGGTCTGGACTTAGCTGGCCAAGGCAGGGTATAGATGTTCTGCTCCTGCGACACGTGCTTGGATTACATGTGATCCTGTTCTGCTTGTCATGGTTATGCCTCCCCCACACCATAACCGATCCACCACCAAAACGATCGTGCTGCCTAACGGTTACGTCATGGTTCGATCCGCCGCCGCCACACCCTGTTTCACCTGTCGTGGAAGTCAAGAGAGAACCTCGATTCATCGAAAAACATGATGTTGCTCCGAGGAGGATTGTCCCAGCGCTGTCGTGCTCCATACCGCCAATTACGCCTTGCTGCGATGTGACGTTCAGTCAAACGTGGAGTTATTCGATGTCGTCGAGCGTACAAATTCCAGCTGTGTAGGCGATTTCGAATAATCTGACCACTGACTCTCACATCTGTCGCCCATTGCAGCTGCTGTCCAATTTCTGAGGCAATTTGATGGCGGTTACGTAATGTTGTGGTTCAGATGAAACGATCATGGTTAGCAGTTGTCGCCCTTGGACGACCTGACCGACGTCTATCATCAACATTGCCTGCCTGACGGTAGCGTGACCACAACCTGCTAATCACCGATGGAGTAACGTTGAGAATTTGAGCCACTGCAGTCTGTCTGGCGCCAGCTTCCAACATGCCAATGGCACGTAAACGTTCGTCACGTGTCAGTCTTCGCATACCTCAAAAGTTACTTTTCGACCTGAAACTATTGAACGAGTTTACACCAAGAAAGGGGCTATCAGTATCACTAAAAATTGTAGGCAGTCAGCCAGAACCGTCACTTTCGGTTACTCTTGCAACACGTTTTTTTTTTTAATTTAGACATGGAAGCTAGCACCACTGCACTCCAGTATTCATGAATTACTTCTGTTGTAAGATGCTGATGAATCACCTTTGATGTAAGATATTGGTGAATATCTTAAGCTGTGACCATCGAATAAACATATTGATATAGAAAAGGAGCTGCTAGTCCGAGATGCCTTTGTTTATTTTTACTTTGAACTGTAGGAAAAGGATCGGATACCAGGCGGCCAGAACATATAAGAACTTTAAAACAACACAAAGATGTTTGAGCGAGAATTGAAGTTCTAAGCCCTTTGTGCGATCATTTGAGCAACGGCCATTAAAACTCGTTATGCTAAAAAAGTTGATGACTGCAAAAATAGGCAAATGGTCACCAAGAATCATTTATAATTATCCCACTTTCTACGGAGGCCCGTATGTTTGAAATGAATTCGTTATCTCTGTTTATTAGGGTTTAACGACACATTAACAGCCACGGTCATATTGTGTAGGTGACAGTTTTATGGGTGGAGTACCCGGAGAGAACCACCGAGCAACGACGAGCAGCTGCCAGATCCCCAACATCGTAACTCCGCAGTGCAGCACAGATGGGGTTAGATTGGTTGAAGACATGCGCACTGTCGACGTGTAATACGCGTTAGTACACGGCGACATCGTGCCCCCATGTTGACAATCGGGGTGAAGTGCCTTGCTTGTTAATATCTCTAAGTGTAACACTGAGCCGTGGCCCTCCTAGTTGGTCTTAAGATTAGGCTTAATGGGTGCAACTGTGACGCAAGTAGATTAAAAGCTAAATTACTGAATACGGCTCCATTGCGATTCGGCCCCAATAATTTTCGTGTGCTTTTCGGCCTCATTTTGGGCCAAAAAGCGCAGCTTTCGAGGCCGAATGGCGTCCCAAATAAATTATTTCCCTTCAACTTTTTGACAATTATTTGTTTATTTTTTGTCATGTTCAGTGATTATTTTCAGTTATTTTTTTCTTTTTATATATGCATTTAATGAATTTTTCACATCGTCAGTTTTTCTCCCTGTGCATTTCCCATTAAACTGTTTTCTGAAGTTTCAGCGCGCCAAAGGCGCACAGGGACGATGTGAGATTTATATTCCCTGCGACACAAATAACTTTATTTGCTTTGCAACTTTATTTGCTTATGAATCCACGAGAGTCTAATAATAAATAATTTACAACTTAAAGTGAAAGCTAAGTAATCATAAAGTAGTGCTTTTGTTGTATAATTATTTTCTGTAAAGCATCAATTTGTGTTTTCCAGTAAATAACTGCAAAATAATTTTATAGTTTCAAGTGCTAAGGCTAAATAGCCATAAATTAGTGCTTTAGTAGCAGAATTATTTGCAATTATTTGTTGTAAAGCACCAATTGGTGTTTTCCAGTAAATAACTACCCACCTCATGAAATAATTGGATCTTGAATATGCTCCCCTGCCATCACTATTGATCATGCACTGTCACTGCTCACAAAGAAATTAAGTTATATATAGGTCATATCTCTACTCATACCAGCTCTGAAAGAACATGAAATAATTGTATGTTGAATATGCCCCCCCCCCCTCACATGACTTAGGGTTATACACAAATGACTTAAGATATATACAAGTCATTTATCCTTTAACAGCACATATTGATGCAGGTTCCACCCATCCAGTCATACTTTCACATTTATTATTTAATTTATCAATTGTTATGTACGCTAGTTCCTCCTCATGTGTGGGTGGTATGTGTTGTATGAAGCCCCATTCCCATCATATGAAAAAAATGTATGTTGAATATCCCCCCACCCCCAACCCAACCCCCCACCCCCAACCCCCATCACTCATGGCTATACACTGTCACTGTTTACAAATGAACTAAATTATATATACAGGTCTTATTTCCTCTCAAACCAGCTCTGGATAGCTGTGGCGCGTGAAACTATGTCCTGTGTGTTGATCAGCATATACTGATGCAGGTTTCACCCACCTAGCCCTACTTCGACATTCACTAGTTAATTTATCAAATGTTATGTACTGCAACTGTCCGCAAATGAATTAAAGTATACTACGCAAAGTTTGCTAAGCACCAAATATTTGACACATCAAATTTGCTTGTGACATATTTGCGATATTTTTGGTGGATATGATTGAGGAATGTATTGAGACGGTCCCCAGTGTTTACATAAGCTCTCTTAAGCTCGGGCAGACTTTTCGTGACAGGCATGGAAAGCATGTACCCCTTGATTTTCATGATGTTTTCGTGTACTGTCTTCTTCTTCTTCTTTTTAGGACCAGCCTCCATCAACTGGTTGATGATTCTGCTGGTTTGGTTTCCCGGGGTGCGCACGGATTTGCCCTCATGGAGGGTTTATAGATTTTGTTTCATAGTTATTTTCTAATGACGGTCAATTATGAGGGCGGTTTGCATTTGCTGAGACTGTAGGGGGGTTGTGTTTATAGTATGATAGTAACTGTTATATTGTTTTATCGTTTGGTGGTTTTATCTATATACTTTTTTGTTATGTTCAGTGGGGCAGTATAGCGGAGATAATGCTCCACTGACTGCTCCAATTATACTGTTTTTAGATAAAAAAAATGTTTTGCGACTTTTTACAACTTCCATGTCTATATGCACATATGTATATCTATTAGGCTTTTAGTGACGAAGGGCTGCAATTTACACCCGGGTAGTCCCCTGGCATGTCACCACTACTGTTTCCTGTTACGTCCTTATTTAGGTTAGTTTCTAGAGCTTCTTTGAATTTATTATAATTTTCTAAGGTGGCAGTTTCTTGTGGAAGATTGTTCCAGTCCTGTATTGTGCGTGGAAAGAAGGACAATTTACGTACATCAATGCGAGACTCAAGCACACAAAAAGCGTTGTGATGGGAATGACGAGTGGTACGACGTGGCTTGTTTTGTCTAGATTTATGATCAATTGCTACTGCATTGTGTACATGTACATGGCATGTGTAGGGTATTCAATCTTCATTTCAACACAAACCCTTGTGATTTAATGATTGAATATGGCAAATGCAGATGTAAGAAGACATTTGTCTGAAGCAGAAATGTGGCGGGCTGTAGGGATGGTGGAGCAAGGGGCTACCCATCGCCAGCTAGGTGAGGCCCTTGGTGTGCACCATACGGTGATCACCAGAGCATGGGCAAGATTTCAGCAATATGGCACACCAGTAAGAAGACATTGTAGTAGCAGAGACAGGGCAACATCTGCAGCTGAAGACCGGTTTTTGATCATTCAGGCCCGTACGAACCGCTTTGCCACAGTAACCCAGCTTCGCAGTGACCTTCAGAATGCATCCGGGGTAAATGTTTCGACGCAGACTAACCGGGCAAGGTTGCACGAAGGTGGTCTCCGAACGAGAAGACCATGTATTCGCATTCCGCTGTTCCAGAACCACCGCCAGGCACGATATGAATGGGCCATGGACCAGGTTGGATGGACCAGAGAAGATTGGCGACCTATCCTTTTTACAGATGAGTCATGGTTCTGCCAAGACCACACAGATAGGCGTTCTAGGGTATGGAGAAGACCAGGAGAGCGATTCCGTGCAGCCAACATTGCTGAGCATGACCGCTGTGGTGGAGGGCCAATCATGGTCTGGGCGGCATCAGCTAGGATGGACATACAGAGCTCTGTGTCCTTGAACGTGGTACATTGATTGCACAACGGTATACTGATGAGATCCTGTATGTCCTCGTCAGATTGTATGCAGGTGCAGTGGGTGATAGATTTATTCTGATGGACGATAATGCCCGTCCACATGTTGCCTATGCTGTCGGGGAGTATCGACAGAGGGAGGAGATTGAGCGTTTGGAATGACCAGCAAGATCCCCTGACCTCAATCCAATCGAACATGTCTGGAATGAGTTGCAGCTTGCAATTTCAGCCCGACCATTCCAGCCAGTGAATGTCCGGGAGCTTGGTGCCATGCTGGCCCAAGAATGGAACAACATCCCACAAAGGACCACCAGGAACCTGATTGGGAGCATGAGACGGCGTTGTCAGGCTGTAATTAACAGTAATGGGTCTCTTACTCGATATTGAAGCCATACCAGTTCGCTCCGTCAACTTTTTGGCATATTGAAAGATTTCCTCTTTTACCAAAAGCTAAAAAATAATGTCAAACACAAATAAAATCTTAATTTCTGTACTTAAATCATTGAAGATATAATTAAATAAAAAATGTACACACTTTTCATTACAATATTTCAACTAAAATGTAAAACAGGTAGTTGGATGTACTTGGTGCTTAGCTCACTTTGAGTAGTATATATACAGGTCGTGTCTCCACTCATATCAGCTCTGGACATCTCTGATGTGTGGAGTTATGTCCTATGTATTTAACAGCATATATGGATGCAGGTTCAACCTCTCCAGTACTACTTTACATTTAATAGTTAATTTACCAATTGTAATGTACGTCAGCACCTCATCATGTGTGGAGTATAAGCGTTGTATATATCCATACTCCTATTACATAAAAAATGTATGTTGAATATGCCTCAGCCCGCCCCCCACACACACATCCATCATCGTTGGTTATATACTGTCGCAGTCCACAACTGAATTTAGATATATACAAGTCATATCCCCTCTCCTATCAGCTTTGGGTAGCTATGATGTGTATAGGTATGTCATGTATATTGAGCAGCTTAAATTGATGCAGGTCCCCTCAAACTCCATCCACACCCTACCCCAGACAAATAACGTTACATACAATAACTCTGGATAGCTGTGTTGTGTGAAGTTATGTCCCTTTATTTAAACAACGGATGCTGAAAAGTGCATACCACATTAACACACTCATCTCAACATTAGAATTATAAATTGTTGGATATCTTAATATCTAACATGTCACGCTTCTAGATTATATTACGTGCGTAGCTATGTTCTGTGTACTGAATAATTTATATTGATTTGTGCACCTCACCCCCCCCCCCCCCCCCCCGCCCTCTCTCCCATACACAACAAAGTATGATCATAGAATCAAGTTAATTCATGCTGTGTATCACTGTGCAGTCACATACACAACAAAGTATTAACATAAAATTAAGTTGATTCATGACATGGTAGGTACACACTAAAAACTAAAGTGTTAAAACTAACTTATTCTAACTCTTAGGGTTTGATTTTAACACTCAAAGCGCAATGCTTTAAGCACTTAGACATTACAATCGTCAGACATCTGAAACTTGAATGGATGGCACTTCCATGTATCTAGCATTGGTTGTTCTTCCAGAATCGTCCATAATTTGATTAGCGCTTGGTGGGTACACAACGCAGATGACGCGGATCAGGCTCGATAGTTCGAGCCTGATCCGCGTCATCTGCGTTGTTCCCTTTTAAGTGTCGCGACATTACACTTGTCAAGTGGTATTATTGTAACACCTGTCAAGTTCTGGTATATCTACACTTGAACAAAGTGCTAGTTCAGCACTTTGTAAGTGTTAAATACTGCACTTCAAGTGTAGTTTTTAACACTTTAGTTTTTAGCGTGTATAACTGTGTGAAGGAAAAGTATGCCATGCGTCTTGAGCAGCGTATTTTGGTATGGAAATCTCCTACCCTGGCATAATACCTATTGGAATATTTGGGTTTATCGCCATAACTCGCTTGGTTCTTTTACGCGGAGTAAAAGTATGCCATGCGTCTTGAGCAGCGTATTTTGGTATGGAAAGCAGCTCCCACCCTGGCCTAACACCTATTGGAATATTTGGGTTCATCGCCATAACTTGCTTGGTTCTTTTACGCCATTGGTCAAATTTGCGAACTAGCAGTATGGCTCGGTATTATATAGTTCTACTGTCTTTCTAACGTAGCCCTGTACTGATGTCCCTGTGTGCCGGGCAGTAAATATCACCCTGCACATCCCATTCTGATATTATCAGTATAATAACACACTGCACATTGCCAATTTGTCTTAAATACGTACATTAACTCACAGAGCCACACAATTCTGGTGAAGCTTATGCCATTATGACAGAACTTCTCAAATTTAGTAGAAAATCAATTGAGAAAGGGGCACAAAGGGAGGGACATTAAGCTCCCTAGAATTCAACTCACTATATCACTCCACATAAATTCTTCCTCATTTGAAAATGTTTTTCTCTTTGTTTTGCTCCAGGAAAAGCTTGTTTTTTTTTGTTTGTTTGTTTTGTTTTTTTTTTGTTTTGGGGGTCTTTTTGTCTTCTCTTATAACTCTACAAACTTGTATCATGAATTATCTATCTCACTGCATGCTGATACGCCGCTGACATGATCTGTATATATTCGTAATACACAAGTCCAGCTAAGATTTTCATGAGTCTCGGACGTATTTACAAATTTTATAGGTCAATATGCATTTCATTGTTTTTTCGTGTATCGTCCTCAAAGTCAATCAGTAATGGGCTGACAACTATTGTCCATTCCCATATAAAGCTCGTGAATCTTTAACAGATCGTAAGATAACATTATAACAACTAGTTGATCGATGGTCATCGGTTTCTCAAATTGACCAGACGGTGATATTGTTGGACTGAGAGGTTCTCGTCATTTGTGTTCATTGGCTTCTGTTGGGTAAATGCACGGTTATAACATATTATCTCCCTTGATACGCTCACTGACGGACAATCTCCCTTTATTGTCATTCATTGATAAGAACTGGTACTGACAAGACGTCTGTTATGGATTAGCTGAATGCTCCACGTAGTGTCAAAATACCTCAATGAATCATTTGGATATACATGTTAACCACATTTTACATTAATATGGACAAATGGTAAATCTAGAAAAATGTATTTGTTGATAGCCAAAATATACGCAACTCTGCCCATCATCGTATATATCCACACTCCTATTACTTGAAGCATATTATATGGAATCCCACCTAGTTTTATGATATTCAGTCTCGCTGTACCCAACTGCCTTTTGCCCTAACCCAACGCATCTCTTGTCATGCAATATATCTCTCTCACACACACACACATCCTCTCAGTCTCACACACATACACCCACCCCTACACACACATAGCCACACATCCATCACACCCCCTCACATGCATGCATCTACACACTCAAACTCTCATACCCCCCCCCCCACCCCACATACACACTCACACCTTTACTCACACACCGTAATAACCTCACACACACAAAAAAAAACTCCGCCCCTCTCTCTTTCAAAAAAATAAAACATTTCTCAATGTAACCGTTTCCCAGACACTATGACATTATTGTTAGTATATATAAGCTAGCCTTTTGATGAACCAGTAAATACAGAGAAGATACCACCCTAAACCACGCCTTTGTATGCCATCAGCATGAATTTACTTATGATTTTGTTCTTTTTTATAAGTTTTTTGTTCTATATTTCTGCCATCTTTAATCTTTGTAATTACCTCTGATTTTTATGTCGCGTAGCACTTCTCTAGACGAAATCCAGACTTTCGAAGATTACAACTTCATTAGTAAATATAACGACAGGATTACGACTACTCTAAATGATGATTCCGAGGCCCCACACTAAAAACTAAAGTGTTAAAACTGACACTTTCAAGGTGTTAAACCCATTCTAACTCTTAGGGTTTGATTTTAACACTCAATGTGCAATGCTTTAAGCACTTAGACATTACAATCGTCAGACATCTGAAACTTGAATGGATAGCACTTCCCATGTGTCTAGCATTGGTGGTTCTAACAGAATCGTTCATAATTTGATTTGCGCTTGGTGGGTACATAATTAAAAGGACACAATGCAGATGACGCGGATCAGGCTCGAGAGTTCGAGCTTGATCCGCGTCATCTGCGTTGTTTCCTTTTCGGTGTCGCGACATTACACTTGTCAAGTGGTATTATTGTAACACCTGTCAAGTTCTGGGGATATCTACACTTGACCAAAGTGCTAGTTCAGCACTTAGTAAGTGTTAAATACAGCACTTCAAGTGTAGTTTTTTTAACACTTTAGTTTTTAGCGTGCCCATTCAACAAAAAAAAATTGAAAACTGTAAATATCACATGCCATGCGATTTCCGAGAAAATATTGCACATCTTGACAAAAATCTTACTATTTTCCACGTAAATTACAGAAGCCTTAACGCCCATTGGGATTCACTTAACACCCTGCTGTATGATCTGCAGAACCAGGAAAACGTTTTTGACATAATAGGTCTCACAGAAATATTTAAAATACATGAAAACGTCTCCTATAATCTTCATGGCTACCAGGACATTCTGTCAAATGCTCGACCTGACGATGGGAGAGGCGGGGTGGGTCTCTTTATCTAGGAGGGTATCAAATACAAATTACGCACTGATTTATCAATATTTATTCATCGTGTATGCGAGTGTTTATTTGTTGAATTATATGTAAAACATAAAAGACCAAGCATAGTTGGAGTCATATACAGGCCACACATACAACCCAAAGCTACGGAGGCGTATTAGAGGCATGATAAAAAATAATTCTCAGACCCAGAGAATCGAAATTTCGACTTTTCATCTCGAAATTTCGACTTTTTATCTCGAAATTTCGACTTTTTATTGTACACTTGGTAGCCTTATCAGCTGCAACGGTGTTGCGTATTTACTGTTTATGCACACAATGACGCTTCACTTTGCTTTTGTGGAATGTGTTCCATTTTGATCTTCATCTATTATGGGTGTCGGTGCGTCGGGGTTCGAATGGGAAATGCTATATAGGTGGGGTGGAAGTTGAATTAGAGGTGGAAGGCCATTATTTCCACGATCTTCTATTTTCTGCTGTAGTTTTGGGGCACTGCACTGGGTGAAAGTCGCATATCTTCGTAAGGGTGAGCCACTCCAGTGGTGACATTTACCGGCAGCACTTTTCGAGTAGTGGTTGTGGGGAGAGGGAGGAGGCAACTTTCGCAGCATTGCTCATTGGCGGATGAGAGAAACGTACGCGTACTGATATCTTTTGGGTGTGTCGCTCTTTTTGTGGTTTATTATGGCGGGATGGGGAAGGCATCCGAAGTTGTGGGACGTCTTCACGGAGCCTCATGTATATTATAGATTCACTCTTCGGACTTTTATTGCAACGTGATTTAACGGTACCTGTCAATAACGTATGTTGTTTGGCATTTTATTAGACGGACATAGCTGTGTGTGGGGGGGGGGAGCGATTGGTAAATTTCACGTGGAACAGCATTTGTCAAGCTGGATCCTTTGTAAATAGGGTTTGGAATAGAAGAGCGTCAGTTTATTTGATCATCAACTTTAGGATGCTGGGCGGGGTTGCACTAAATTCTTATTTACCGTTGGGTTACAGATGGCAAAGTCGATGGACAAAATTGGGCATTTGTATGGGTGAGGTCTGTTTTACGGAAAACAATATTCCACTTGGAGTGGTTGTTAATGAATGTAAAGGCCTATCTGGCAGAAATGTCAAGGTTCGGGTGTTAGGAGGGGTATTATTCGTGTCCGGTCGGTAGGGCGAGAGTTTGTTAGAAATCAGAAGCATTGGAAAATTATTTTATTCGTCTTGGGGCTAACATTGTGGTGGTGGCGATAGGGGGGGGGGGGGGTCACCTGTATTAAATACTGGATATGACAGGTATAGGGTGGGTATAGACAGATAACTGAGATAACTGTTGGTTATTTCCGCAGAGTTTCGGACACAATGACTGACAGAGCTGCGTGCTGACCATCACTTTTGTTGGTGGCACTAATACTCTTCCATAGTTTATTTACGCTGGTGCCCAACGTTTTAATGAAACTAACGCTAGAATGATATGCCCCAGGCCTCAAGCTAAAATGGTGGAGAGAGGGGGTGCGTCCCATGACCCTGTCCGTGTCGGAATTTTTCAAGTTGTCTGCCGGAAAAATTATTGGCCGCTCGCAAGACAACGATGCACAGTTTTCATTGTGCAAAACTATCTTTAGGTTTCATATATCCTTTATGTGTAAACCGCTTGTTCGTTTATTACTATTATTTTAAAGAATTACTTTTGTGAAACGAAAGTATTTCTTGAAAATATTAATAATAATAAACGAATGTTTGGGGTTTGGGGCCCGTTTCGTTAATTATTGGTTTACGAAAAAAGTAGTATAGCAGGATGTTTTCGACTCCCATCACCAGGAGCTTTGCCGGTGCAGCTAGTGTTAAATTCCCATTGGAACCGGAGCCATTGCCGGTATAACTTTTGCCGGTGTAAAACTTCGGCCCTATCCAGCTAGATCCGGCAAGCAGTGTACGTACAACATATATAGTATGCTATGGTAAGTATAGTGATGTATGTACACCCAGGGCTATGGGTATATATTATGGGTATGTGATGAAAAATGGAAGGGAGAGGTGAGTTTTCTTGAAAGTTTTTCTCCGCGAAACGGTTGACGTTGTTATTGACGTCGTGACGTCATGATGCGCACGCGACGTCATAAAGATTTTGACCACTGTTGTTGTCCATTATACAATCTGACATAACGTTATTCGGATCAGGGTATGGCGGACATCTCGTTTGGGGTGGCGGTGATATGGTAGTAGCGGTATATATCCATGTAGGTCCCCTATTAGCCCTTTGCCTTCATATTATCCTATGTCAGCTATAGCTAGGTCAAGCAGTATTGTTGGGATGGGGGTCATGAATGGTCGGCCAGTGCGGTATTGCGAAATAGTCCTTGGTGATTTAGATTGGCAGTATGGGATGAATGGTTTGTTGGCCTATTACCCCCTTAGTACTATTAACCTACCGAATCCTTTGTATTATCTTATGGCTGGTATTGGTAGTTTGTAATGCTAGGTCAGGCAGTATTATAATCGTTTGTTTAGAACTGGGGCATAGGATGCATTGTATATACCACTGTAGGTCCCCTGTTAGTCCTCGGTATTATTAACCAACCGATTGCTTTGGATTATTCTATGACTGGTATAGGCAGAAGGGCCGAAGTTTTACACCGGCAAAAGTTACACCGGCAATGGCTCCGGTTCCTATGGGAATTTAACATTAGCTGCACCGGCAAAGCTCCTGGTAATGGGGGTCGAAAACTTCCTACAAAACTACTAAAAAGTATTGAGTAAGGATTCAAGTTCGTACCGATGGTCAGCGATCCGGGAACACTGTCGGAATATTTACTTCTCGACCCACCATGTAGGGGGGGGGGGGGAGGGGGTGGTGGTAAGGTCCTAGCTCTGTGTCTGGTTTTGGTGTGGGAACAACTGCAAGCTTGAATTATTATTATTGCGGTTTAACGTTATTTACGGCCAGCCAGGGTCACCTCATGTCTGGCAGTTTTACGGATGTTGGAAGCCGGAGAAAACTACCGAGCAGCGGCGAGCAACTGTCAGACTCCCCAACGTACTAACTCTGCATAGAGTCATCATTACTTGAAGAAGGCAAGTGCGCCTTAGACGAAAACACAGTGCGCCTTAGTACACAGCGACACGTGCCATCACGTGGGCAATCGGGATTCAGTTCCTTACTCAAGGGCACAATTCCGATACCGCTAGTCATGCTCAATCGGTGAACCTCTCGGTTTAAAGTTCAAAGATCCAACCACTGACAAGCTTCAATGGCCCGCTTGGTTCCTCCATAAGACAGCTATTATCAGGGCCATCGAAATGTTTGAAACGAACACTTGTTCAATTAACACATTGTCATCAACATTAACCCCCCCCCCCCCTTCCCTCTCTCCCCCACCCTGCACCCAGAGATAAAGTTATTTCCACTCGATAAGAGTAAAATTCCAAAATTGCTAAATTTCGAAGAGTAAAAAATCCATTATCCTAACCCCTTACAACTTGTAATATAACAGGCGCATCCCGACGCCACTCCCTCCTCCGATGAGGAGAGCAGTGACGAAGTGTTTAGAGCATTTCACTTTAAACCGAAAGATCGACAGTTCGATCCTGATCAGAGATAACTGCTTTGGGTAAAAACACTTTATCCCGTCATGTGGGACACGGAGACGTTGTGTTCAAAGGCGTGCACGTCGATGATTCACTTGCTTTCAACCGCAGCTAATGTTGCTTGTGCATAGTTAGGAAGTTCGAGAGTCTGTCAGTTGCTAGCCGCTGCACGATTATTCTCTCTGGCTTCCTCCCACCGTTAAACTGCCCAACACGATGTCACCCAGGCTGTTGAAAATGTGGTTAAATACAAACAAACTTCTCCCGAAAACAAACATCGATATCCAACCGGATAAACCCTCACCCAGAGGGAAACACTCATAATTTTGAAAACTGTAACCTCCTTACCAATATCCCCTTTCAAGTATGTAAATTGTTGGCTAAATACCTTCCATATACCTGTCTTGTCCAGAAATGAATAAATGTGCGACCCCCCCCCCCCCCCCCCCCCGCAGCCACCACCACAATGTGTTGACTCGCTGAGACGAGTAGAATGATTCCCAATATATGCATTAGAGTGAATATAATGATACACCGACTTTCTGATTTCTAACAATTTCTCACCCTATCGAACGGACATGAAATATCAGTTTTACCCAGTGCGCTGCTCAAACACTTACAGAATACACTTCTGGCAGTGCATCCCCTATAATTTAACTTGGTGGTGGTCGGGTGTGGGGGGGGTCGGAGGGGGTTGTAGGGAGAGGGGCGTATTTGTTGTTTATCCACACAATGACGCTTCACTTGGGTGGCATGTGTCTCGTTTTGATTCTCGTTTTTTTATTTTTTCTTCTGTAATATTTCTGTAGTGTACTGAGTAAAAAGTAGCACCTCTTCGTAAAGAGAAAGTACCCCATTGATATTTACTGGGCAGCATATCTTCGTAAAGGTAGACTACTCCTGTGATTCGCCGTGGGTAACCCGGGACGTTAAGTAGTGTTTGGTACTCGTTTACTGTTGAAAACAAGCTCCGTTTTACTGTTAAAATATAGGAGCCATTCATCAATGCTTCCGAGTCGGTGGAAGTTCTCTAAAATGGGTATTAACGATTGACTAAAGTTGACTTTAGCTCCATGTTGCGGTCACGATTACCCATTGTGCAGAAATATGTGAACTTAAAAACTAAATACTCCAGTGATATTTACTGGGCAGCACTTTCTGGGATTGGGGTGGGTGGGGGTAGGGCTGATACAGCATTACTTATCATAGGGTGGGAGATGCATGTGTACATTGGTATTATTTGAATGTATCGTCCTTTTTTGTGATGTATAATGGCGGGATGTGGACGACATCCAGGGGCATGTCATGTGGTAGTCTTCAGTGAACCTCTGTGGTCTATAATGGCGCGATGGGAAGATTTCCAAGGGCATGTGGGAAGTCTTCAATGAACCTCAAGTATTGGATTTTATTGAAAAGTGAGTTAACGGAACTCTGAAGGGCCGGGGGTGGGGTGGGCAGCATTCCTGTCTTGTTGGTTAGGCGAGAATTTGTTAGAACTCAGAACCTAATCTATCGCACACTGATACTGAACAAAAGACCACGTGCATACCTAGCGAGATGAAATCTCGAAATTTCGAGATAAAAAGTCGAAATTTCGAGATAAAAAGTCGAAATTTTGAGATAAAAGACGAAATTTCGAGATTTTAAGTCGAAATTTCGAGATTTTAAGTCGAAATTTCGAGATAAAAAGTCGAATTTCGAGATTTTAAGTCGAAATTTCGAGATTTTAGGACGAGATTTTATGTCGAAATTCCGAGATAAAAAGTCGAAATTTCGACTTTAAGGGTCAGAGAATTATTTTTTATCATGCCCCTAATACGCTTCCGTAGTAACAACCTGAAAAACAAATTTTGTGAAGTATTATGGCGCGCTGTCTGTCAGTCTTCTACAACGCAGAACATCAGCTGGAGCCAGAAATATTGTATAGTTTGACATCGCTCATTTTCCTCGGGAACTGTCCTACATGACGCGATTTAAGCCGGGGACTAGACTTTTCGCCGGAAAGACAGTTCTCCGAAAGACAGTTCGCCGAAACTTTGGACAGTTCGCCGGAATTTTCGAGACAATTCGCCGGAATTTTGGACACTTCGTCGAAAATTTGGACAATTCGCCGAAAGTTTGGACAGTTCGCCGGAACTTTTAAGACAATTCGCCGGGATTTTGGACATTTCGCCAGAATATTGGACACTTCGCCGAAGTTTGGGCAGATCGTCGAATGTTTGGACAGTTCGCCGAAAGCTTGGACAGTTCGCCGAAATGTGCCAGACAATCGCCAAGGT